>CM053622.1:458238387-458343185 GCA_028646595.1 Phalanger gymnotis
GGAGCCCTGCTTCCCTCTGCCACTTTGTGGGTTCTGCAGTTCTAGAATTGGTTCAGAGCCATTTTTTATAGGTTTTTGGAGGGACTTGGTGGGGAGCTCACGCCAGTTACTGCTTTCCAGTCGCCATCTTGGCTCCGACCCCCCCCCCACAATGATTTATCATTAAAAATAATGTAGTTATGCATACTTTGGCACCTGTTATGGATATCCTTAGTGTACAAACCCAGTAGTGGATTCTGTGAGTCAAAGGATATAAGCCTTATTTAGATGCTGAAATAGCATTAGGAAATGTCTAACATGCATGAAGAGCTAAGATACTCCTCTCTTAGTAAAAGCATGGCTAGAGAGCAGTTTTTCTTGAAAAGATCTTAAGTTTTAGTTCAGGTATTCTCAACTTTTTGAGTCAGGGAGGGTCATGGACCCCTTTTTCACTCTGGAGAAAACTGTGGATCTCTTTTTAGGATGATGTTTTAAAATTCATAAAATACATATGGTTACAGAAGAAATGAATCATATTAAAACACAATTATGTATTTTTAAATAAATTCACAGACCTCTGCTCAAGAACCCAGATTTTAGTGCATTGCAAACTCACTTTGAATTTCTAGTGGAATATGAAAGCTAAAAAAGATAATGAAATCTTAACCTGCATTAAGAGAGGTATATTGTTCAGGATAACAATCCGTTTGTATTTTTGCCCTCATCAGACCATATCTATCATGTCTTATTCAGTTCTCATTACACCTTTAAAAGAACATTGATAAGCCAGAGAGTAAGCAGTTTGGTAAAATGCCTTGAGATCATGACTTCTGAGTATCAGTCAGTCAGTCAATAATCATTTATTAAGGGCTTACTATTTTTCTGGGCATTGTGCTAAGCCACAGGGATATGAAAAGAGGCATAAGAGAGTCCCTTCCCTCAAGGAGGTCACAATAGAATGGGAAAAACAGCATATACAAACAAGCTGTATACATCGTAAATAAGAAATAATTTACAGAGGGAAAGCAATAGAACTAAGAGGGGTTAGGAAAGACTTCCTATAGAAAATGGGATTTTAGTTGGCATTTAAAGGAAGCTAGAGAGGCTAGTAGGCAGGGATCAGTATTGCAATAGAAGAAACTGAAGATACTTGGATTCATGAATTGATGACTTGGGTGGAACTTGATTACTGTCTTTGAGAATTTAGAGCCCTGTCATACAAAAGGTTAGACTCGTTCTATTAAGTTCCATTTGGTAATTAGGAATAATTAACTGAATTTTTAGAGAGGTGAATTTAGTCACTATGTATGAGAAAAATGCTAAAATAGAAAGGACGTCCTCAGGAGGAAGTGGGTTTCCCATAACTGAAGGTCTTCACACAAAAGCTAGATGACTACTTTTCAGGTTTCTTATAAAGTGATTCTACCTTAAGTAGCTGAGATTCTGTGATTCTCAATCTGGCCTGCTCTAAGTTATTTAAGGAAAGAATTAGAAGGTTAAAAGGGGATTGGTTTTCTCTCCATTTTCATGCCTATAGATGTTCATTGCTTTATACCTTTCCAGGAAACAGCAGGGTTAATTATACTTCCACCAGAAAGTGGAACATATTAAACCTTCTATCATGTGATTTCTGAAATTAGTGATTCCAAATAGCTCCACAAATCAAGCATGGAAAATCAAGTAATAACATAAACCTCTAACTGCTGCACTATGCCTTATCCATAGTCCAGTGCAGTTGACTTTCATTGGCCATTGGTTACAGATACAGTCACCTTGTAGGATAATCTTACCCTGGCTCCATACTAGGTACACATGCCTGGGGAGAGCAGCTTTAGAATTTTGGAGGTCTAACAGGGAGAGTTGAAAAGTAAAATAGTGGAGAAGATGATGAAGGTCATGAATTACTAAGCCCTGATCAACGCTGTTTCATTCTCCAAGAATTAACTAGCAAAATTCCCTCTAAAATCAACACCTCTTCTAGTGCAAGGTAAAGGGTAAGTATATACCTTTGTTTTACACACAATCATGATATTATTATTTTTAAGAGCGTTCCATAAGGTTTTGTTCCATACCACATTTTTTTCTTTTTAATCTATTTTATTCTGAACTGAAATAAAATAAGCATTTCCATAACATAGTAGAATAGAAAAAAAGATTATACATGAAACTGCAAATCTATTATGTACAACTGGCTAGTCCTTTTACTTTGAGTGACTGAAACATTTTGACTAATATAAATAGCCAAATTAACTAAAAAGGATATATGAAGGAAGATGCTATCTGTATCCAGAGATGGAAATGATAAATATAAGTATGTATAGAATGCTTTTACATTTATATGTATATATGCACACATATAACATATGTGTGTATACACACACACATGCACGTTTATGTCTAATGGTAGCCATGTCTAGGGCGGGTGAGAAAAAAAGGAAAAAAGCTACAATGATGCTATTATTATAGCACTAGGCTAAACAAGTTAGATTTCAGTTTGTAAATCTCACATGAGAAGTAGAAATTCACGGTTCTGAACAATATATTTCATATTGGAAGGCTCTCTAGCTACCATCACTAATGGAGCCTTAACACAAAGGTAAGGATTGTTTTAGATTTTGCAAATGGGAAACTCTTCGGCTGAGTAAGCATTTAAGCTCCTGCCCTGGGTTTAACACTGCCAACCTCAGTGAGTTTATGTTGTCTTGCTATCAACACTAAAACTGTGGATCTTTTTGAAATTAATGAAAACTACTTCTGTGTCCTTGTTTATGTACAAATGAACCATCCTTGGAGGATGGATAACAATTAATGATACTAAGATGTTATTTTAAAGAAATTTCACATCTTATCTCTGAAGCTTTGACCTTGGATTATTCACTTAACCCTTTTGTTTCATTTTCCTCTTATATAAACTGGAGGAGTTCAAGAATACATACCGGGGGAGTTCAACTAGATGGCTCCTGAACTCCCTGCCAGTTCATCTGGCTGGGCTTCTATCTCCTTGAAAATAATGTTTATGCTCTTTTCTTGCCCAGTCTTTTTTATTCTTAGTCATAAAGAATAGCTCTTTGGGAGAAAGAAGATGGAGATGTATTGGGAAATATAGGTCATGTATAAAGAAAATACATCAACAAAATTTATTTTTCAAAACAAGAAACTATAATAATGTTCATGAAGCAAAGCTATAGGTATTTTGATGAATAGTCCCACAAATGTATAAATGGATTTCAGAATTACTTAAGAAATCAGTCAATTCATAAACATTTATCCAGGCACTTACTATGTCAGGCATTTTGCTAGATCTTAAGGATATAAAGAAAAAAATGAAACAGTCTTTGCCCGTAATCAGGGAACTTTCATTATGTTGGCAGAGACAAGATGTACATGTGTGTGTATATATATATGCGTATATAAATATTTTTTTTAAGTACAAGATATATATATATATATATATATATATATATATATATATATATATATATATTTTTTAAATACAAGTTACCAGAAGAGAGGGGGCCACTAGTAGCTGGAAGATTCAGTTAATTCTTCATGCTGAAGAGAATGCTTGAAAAAAATGAGTCTTGGAAACTTACCACCACAAATGCATAGGAAGAATGTTATAAAGTCTCAGGCATCTTGCCTTATAATTTTGCTTTTTTTTAAATGCAAAAATATGACAGAAAAAAACTAGAATTTTTCCATAAAAAACTTAAAGAAAAATCCCTACCCTACCCATTAGTGCTTTTTCATGAATAATAATGCCTGATTCTTGAATAATACTTTGCAATTTTAAGAACCTTTCTTTTGAGCTTCACAATTTGCCCATGAGATAAGCTTTATTTTCTTTATTCTTCATAAAAAGGAATATGAGACTTACAACTTAAAAGACCTAAAAGACCTATCTAAAGACTTATCTGAGCTATCAATTATAAAAATGAAACCAGAACCCAGGCTTCCTGACATCCATTCCAGTGTTCATTTCACTGTGCCATGTTAACTTTCTTTTAAATTTACCTAAATTATAATCCAGAATTCTACATTTTATTTATTTGTTTGTTTGTTTATTTGTTATTTGTATAGCAGCTAGGTAACATAGTAGATAAGAATTCGGGACCTGGAGTCAGGAAGAGCTGAGGTCAAATTTGTCATCAAACACTATATATATGTGTGACCTGGACCACTTTGGTCCTCTGACCTGGACCCTCTGTTTGCCTCAATTTCCCTATCTGTAAAATGAGGATAATAATTTCCCCTGTCTCTAAGGGTTGTTGTGAGGAACACATGAAATCATAATTGTAAAGCTCTTAGCACAGTACTTGGCACATAGTAAGTGGTGTATAAATGTTAGCTATTATTGCTATTATCATTAGTGGAGCTGTTTTCTCCTTGTTCAGGAGAAGAATTATATTACAAGAACACTAGTGGCTTCTGGAGATAAAGAGAAGAGATATAAAGAAGCAGGCAGAAAGAGGAGACCCACTAACTATATCTTGAGAAAGTATTGGGCTACTTATAACATTGTTTGTCTGAATATATATAATCCATAAATTTAATCCCTAGACTACAGAGGTGTAGAGACTTCAATATCATCACCATTCCTAGGGAACATGTCCCCAGAATGTTATATAAGTCACATATTTAGAGTCTTTTTGACTCATATGCATGTCTGCAAATATACCTATTATATACACAGATTAATATATGTGTATGTATGCTTACATTTGTGCATATATAAATACACACATATGCATACTTGTCCATATGCAAGAGCCTCTGCTTGGGCCAGGGGTTTTCAAAGTGTGGTCCTAGGATTCCTGGGCCTCCCCAATATACTTTCAAGAGGTCTGCCTGGTCAAACCTATTTTCCTAATAAAACTAAGACATTGTTTGTCTATCAAAATACTCTTCCCTCTTCTGATTACAGATCTGGCTGAGGCTAGATTTTCTTTATCTACTTCACTGACAGATCACAAAAAAATGAATGTAGAGTTAGATGTGATTATCCATCTGCCTTAAACCAGATATTAAAGAGATTTGCAAAAAAAAATATGTAAAACAATGATACCCTTTTCACTAATTTTGTTTTGTTTTGGAAAAATAGTGATTTTGTTTTCATTAAGATGTTATTTATATTTATATGTAACAGATAGTCTTATTTTTAAATAAGTTAAATATTTTTAATTCAAATTTTTAATTTCTCAGGGTAAATGTAGTTAGGTATGTCCTACATGAATGGAAGCTTTTTGGAGTCTTGAATAATTTTTTAAGGATATAAAGGGGTTCTTAATACTTTTTAAGAGCCTAAAGGGGTCCTGAGACCAAAAAGTTTGAGAACAACTGGCTTAGGGTACTACTACTTCTTCTAGTAAAAGGGGAATCAATTGGAGCAGGAGGAGAAAGAGTACACTTCAGCCTGATTCCATTGTGTGCTCAGTAAGATAAACATAAGACTCAGATAATATATGAAAAGAAGTAAAAGTAGGCCTCGAATGTCAAGAAGAATAATAGAAAGGAAATACTTTTCCTACTTGATTAAGCTGTAAATTGTACCTCTGATTTGTAAAGTTCAGCCAACCCTAAAATGTGAATGGTGTGTTTCAATGTACAACAAGGAGAAGTTAATATGAATAGAATGAACATGCACATGGTAATGTGGGCCTTCATTGGACGATATGCTTGATTCAATTGCATTTTCCTAATCTTCATCTATTCTTGGCTTTGTTTGATTTCTCTGGTTTGTTAAACAATAAAAGGAAAATACATTTCTGTTACACCACAAAATAGGAAACCTTTCCAAATTGAGCTTGTCCTTGGAGCTCAGTGGCAGGAGGTTGAATGTCTCTTAAATATTTAGAAATAATAATTCCAGTCACACTTCGAGGTACCTGTTGATAAACTGAATGGCTTATTTTTTTCTCTTAACTGGGAGGACAATATACCCAGCATTCTATCTATATGGGAGTGAGATAGGTGATTTGCTGAACGGAAATCACTGTATTGTTATTTGTTGCATGGAAAATCAGAGTATGCTCTTGGAATCAATAGAATATATGAAATATTTTATATAATTAGAAGGTCTCTGAACTGTGTCTTATTTTTAAATTATGGATTATAGAATCATAGAATGTTAAAGCTAGAAATATCTATTAAAGATCATCTTCTCCAACACTTTAAGTTTATAAATGAAGAAACTGAGGTTCATGAGGATTTCAAATCAAATTGAATCTTTAATTTGGATCTTAATGTGGTTCACCTTTATTTCATTTTCTGGAATAGAAAGATAATGTTTGAGAGAGAACTTGATATTAACATATATAATATATATACATTCACACATATATATCCATGTAGTGATCCTTTGACCCTATGACTCCATAAGAGACATGCCTTAGACAATGACTAAGCACCTACTATGAGCAAAACATTTCCTAGGCACTGAAATTATGGCTACCCATATGATATGAGAAGAGAAATATAACATGAAGCTTCATAGGTAAATTGGAACTGTATTGTAAAGGGTTTTAAATATCAGGCTAAGAAATTTTAATTTTATCAATATGGAACAGGAAGACTTTTGAGCAGAGGCACAACATAATGTAGATCTGTGTTTCAGGAGTATTTATTTATACCTCCAAATAAAAGGGGGATTGCAGAGACATGAAAGGAGAGAAGGAATATAAGCCTACGCTAAAATATTGGCAATTGCTGGGTTGTGGGTGGGGAGGTCCATAACAGATGAAAGATTGTGATGGTAGAAGGACTAATTTGGTATAGGCAGTGAGAGAGAAGTCAAAAATAACATTGAGGTTCAACTCCTGGGTGTCTAGAAGAATGGTGATTGTAATTCATGAAAAATTAGAAATTCCATCATCAAACAGTATCTATTAGACAATCATAAGTCTGCATCGACTGCAAAATTAGCCTAAAGAAATGAAAATTGAAGATATTTTAATAAATTCTCAGATTGAAAAGATAAGTGGATTTTTAGTCTGGGAAAAGAATTGAGAGTGTTTCAAGTATAATCTGCTGTTAACTAAGTCATCTGTCCGCCTAATTCCACCTAACCAACCTTGGTCCTTTCAAGAGATATGATAGGCTAAGGACAAGACCTGTGATTTTATTGATAGAACTCCCAGATGAGGAAATTCTCTCTACCAATTCAAGTCAGCACCTGATCTGCATTTAAAAGTCTTAGAGAATTGTCTAGACTAGAACTAAGAGGTCAAAGGAACTGCACATACCAGAAGCAAGACTTGAACCCAAGTCCTCCTGGTCCAAGGCCAGTGTCTTAGCTCTCAGGCTAAACAAAACCAGACAGTGGGGGAAGTTTGATCTCAAGGATGTAGTTTGCCAACCCCTGCACTACACCAGTGGCTTATTTAAAGTTCTATCTGTTCATTTTTGATGTATCTGCTTATTTGGGAGACCTGTTGATGAAATACACTTCTGTGCTTCAGTGGAGGCATGGGGGCCATTGATTAAGTAGTCAGGTGCAGCATTTTTGTTGTTTGGTTTTGCTTAATGGTTCTCTTTGGGGAGGGCATATTGATTGTGGTATTAAAAAAATAAAAGGCATTAATCAAACATTTCTTAAGAAAATCCTCTGATAACTGAAGTCAGGTAAAATAATATTATGACATGAGACAAAATGAGAATATAAAATTGTCATCTCCAGAAAATGACGTGTGACCAAGTAGCCTGTTGTCACTAGGGAAATTTAGAGTAAATACGAATGTGCAGCAACCAGCAGTAAGTGTTGTGACAGTTAAAAACATTAAATTCATTGGCTTTCTACCTCATTAGAGAGGTAATGAATTTTGCATATTTCAAGACTTAAACTTCCAGACTGCCCATAATTTCTTTTGCATCAGTGAGCACAAAAATATATTAAGGGCCTCAGTGGAGCTACTTTATTTTAATAATGCTAATAATATTTTTTGTTTATGTTCAGAGAAAATAAAGTACTGTTTCATTAATTTCAAATCCCTTTTCTAAGTAAACTGCGTTGTCAAGTTGCATTTATGCTCAAAACAGACTTACTTTAAATGTATTTTTGGCTGAGTGCTTATTAAGAATGATTTCATCCTGAATATGGAAAATAAATTTATAATTATAAATGCTGTCATCTAAGATAACTTCCATACTTAGCTGAAGTTCAAGATGAATATATTGGATATAATACCAAGCTATAGGCCCATCACATTAAAAATTAGAGTATCACTAAGGAATACAAATTATTTCTCATGAATTTTAACAAAACTTTATACTTTTTTACTTTATAAATAAAATTAATTATTTTTTACTTTTTCTCTCCAAACATAATTAGATCAGTCACTGCTTAGTGAAAGAGTTTGAGGCTTCATTAGTGTTAGAGTAGACTAAAATTAATAAAGTAGGATTCGTCCTGTTGGTTCCATGAAGATTTATTTTAAAATGTAAAGAATTATTCAACATGAACAAAATTTTTCTTCTATGTAGACTTTTCTCCTATATAGGTGCTTGAAGTCAGAAATGCTATTTTTAAAATTTTTTTAAATCCCCTTTCTTCTACCTCTCACACCTACAGCAGCCCCAGTAGGATCACAGATTTAGAAGTAGGTGAGACCTTAGAGTTCATCTACAGAACTCATTTTACAGATAAGGAAACTTCTATTGTTTTTATTCAGTCCTTTCAGTCATGTCCAAGTCTTGGTGATGCCATTTGGGGTTTCTTTTGGTGAAGATACTGGAGTGGTTTTCCATTTCCTTCTCCAGTTCTTTTCACAGATAAGGAAGCAGAGGCAAACAGGGTTAAACTGACTTGCCCGGTGTCACACAGCTAATAAGTGTCTGAGTCAGAATTTAAACTCATGAGGATGAGTCTTCCTGATTTTAAAGCCCAATGCTCTATCTTCTGTGCCACCTAGCTGCCCTAAGGAAACTTAGTCAGCAAGGTTAATCAACTGTCTCAAAGTCACCCATCTAGTAAGTGACTGATATGGGACATGAACCCAGATCTCCTTGATATCAAGGCCTATACCCTATCCATCAGTACTGAATGTTTGCTGAATCAATTGGTTGATTCATTAGCATCCAGAAATCAAAGTATTTTAATACAATAAAATATAATAAAATAAAGTATTTTACTTCCATTTTGGAAACAGGACTCTTTGTTGTCTGAGGATACAGTATTTTCTAACTCTACCAATATAGGGCTATAACATCTATAAGAAGCTAATTCTAAGAAAAAAGATTATTCAACATCTTAGTTGAATTTAGAAGCTGACTGAATTTGGACACTTCAAAATTGCTTGTGTATTCATTTGATGAATGTGACATTTTTATGTCTAGTTTATTGAAAACTTACACAAAGTAATTCACTTGCAAAAATGCTTTAGTAGCAGAATAGAAGTAATTTAATGCTAATACTTGCACCACGCACCATTGTTATGAAGAAAGTGCTACCTAACACACTATGTCGGTGTAAAATAACATCAGTTGTCATCCCAGGGACCCAGGATCCAAAATCTTAGAGTAAGTGTTCTCTCACTGATTTCCTTCATTTCTTCTATTTCTGTCTTTAAAGTTATCTTTGATCAAGGAATAAATCAGTTAATCAGATAACAAGCATTAAGTAATTATTGGATGCTGAAAGGAACTTATATTTTATTGGAGGAGACATTTGTGCCTGTGTAAGGAAATGAGATTTTCAGCATTATGGGAAAATTTCCCCAATGCTGCGCTCTGGGAAAACATGAGAAAGAAAGGCCTGGTTGCCTGAACTTGACTCTCACTAACTACTACAAGTATCACAATTCCTGATTCAGCCTGGTCTTAGTTTCTTTCCCTCTCCATCTCTCATCTGCACGCTCACCTATTCACACCATGTTCTCTCTACTTTTCTCTCTTATCTACATCCTGAGAATGTTCTCTCAAGTCCTGGCAACCCAGGTCTGCACTGCATGAGTCTCTTGTAAAAATGACTTACATAAGAGTAAAAATTAGAACTATTATCATCGGGGGCAAAATATTTGGGGAGGTAGAAGCAGTAGGTGGCGGTACAGAGAATAGCCCACCCAACACTGGAGTTGCATCATGAAGGGTGCCTGTATGGCAAAAAAAAAAAAAAAAAACAGCTGCAAGGAAGGATTTTAGCAGTGATGGTGAGATGGTCGAGCTGTTGTGCCCTGAAGAGACGAGGGAGAGGAAACGTTCCTTCAGGAGGAGGAAGCAGGGTTTCATCACCTTGGGACAAAATTCACTCACACCATAGTTATTCTGTAGCTTACTTCACTTGTAAGATGGTTTTAGTTCAATGAAATATCCATATTGCAAAAAACACATACATACACAAACAACTTGACAAAATATTCTAGACGAGATAAGTGTCAGAAGACCTACCATGCTTGGTGAATTGAGAAATGGGATTTTGAAATAATAATATGGTAATGCTTAGAATATGAACCTTCTTCTCAAGGTTTTACATGGAGATGTACTTCCTTATTGGCACTGTGAAAAGAACTATAAAGCATTCTGGGATCATCTGCCAATTAAAACCTGGAGATTGGCTGAATGCTTGCAGCCATTGAAGTTTGAATACAGATGGTACCAAATTGACTGTCTCCATAGCAACAGAATCTTCTTTAATAACTTTTCCCTAGGAAGGGAAACATGAAACAAGAAACAGTCAGATGCATTTTCTTGCAGCATGTTTTCAGAATAACTTTGGAAGCCTATTTGTACTTAACTGGTGATTGTTTTAAGTGGTCACAAACGTTACTAAATTCTCCTGAGGCACCACTTGAAGAGTGTCAGAGATAAATTCAAGTAACCTCATGAAGACATTTAAAAGGGCAGAAGCACTTTTAAAAAGCATTTCTGAGTCTGTAGACTGTCATCTCAAATTTTGTGTCTGTCTGATTGATGCTCTATAATTATGTATAAAAACAATGACTTACCATCCACCTACAAGATCACTTGGTTTCCTAATGCCAGCTCCTAATGAAAGTTTAAAATATATAAGTAATCAAAGTGAAGGCATCTTTTACATCATGATGTTGTAATTTTAAAATCCATACTTCTTCCAAGTACAAGAATTGATTTTTCATCATCTCTTGCCTAAAAGACTTTTTAAATTCTGAAAACAACAGAGAGTACTCAGTGAAAATAAAATGGAGCCCATAAAGTAGGGAGCTTAAAAGAGAAATATATGTTTGAAAGTATTTTAATTGTGAAAACTGCAAGAATTTACTAATAAGCATAATGATTATCAGTGTTCATGAAAGAGAGGAAATTGTGATGGAAAAGGGATGGGGGGGGAATCTAGAAGTGGTTCTAGACTTCGAGCTGCTTTTTTAAGACATAGACTAAAGTTAGAATCATCTTCATCATCATCTTCATTGCTAACATTTATATAGCACTTAGCATGTGCCCAGAACTGTGCTAAGAACTTTGTTATTTCATTTGATCTTTACAACAGCCCTGGGATATAAATGCTGTCATTTTATAGATGAGTAAACTGAGGCAAACAGGTTAAGTGACCTACCCAAGGCCACATCGATAGTACATGTCTGAGAGTGGTTTCAAACTTCTGCCCCACTTCTCTCAAATCCATTTCTTTTTCTATACTCACATACCCAACACCCTAGCTGAGGTGTTCATCACTTTGTGTCTGGATTATTGCAATAGCCTGATCTCTCTACCTCAAAGTACTTCTCCTCTCTAATCCTTCATTCACATAGCTATAAAAGTGATATTCCTAAAGCTCTGGTCAGACCTGTGATTCTGTTCACAAAACTCCAGCTGTTCCCCATTAGCTCAGAAATGGAGATGTCTCTGTTTGACATTCAAAGCACCTTACTCAGCTTCCTACCCTGTGCTCCAGCCAAATTGTACTACTCTGCTGTTACTCATACAGAACATTTCCTTTCTTCATTTTCTGTCTTTACTCACCTCTACCTTTGAGAATCCCTAACTTTCTGCTAAGTTTACCCTAAGATCCACTTCCTACAGGAGGCCTTTCCTGAATCCAGCTCCCTACCCAATATTCTGTTGGTGCAATCTAAAGTTACTTTAAAATTTATTGTGCATCTGAGACCACTGGGTGGCTTTGGTAAGCAAGGCATCCAGATTTGTTAATCACTTCAGAACTTGGGGCCTTAATTGAACATGTCTGAGGAACTCAATCCCCTTCCTTTTCCTTTCCAGGCAAGATCTTCCTTGGAAGCTCATTCTTTTCTAGGGTGAGGCTTTCCTTTCTCAGCAGTTCAATTCTCCTTTCTTGTAGGTTTGCCTTCCTTTTCTAGCATGTTGTGCTGCTGCTTCCCAAAGAAGAAGAAAAAATGAATGATCACTATTTTGCTTACTTCCCTAACACTTCTTCAGCTACTGGCTTACATGTGTCAGTAGATTCTGGCCTAGAGGACTGTTGTCTTCCTTCTCTCTTAAATCACCTCTCAGCTCTATTAAATGCATGGCTTTCAAACTCTAAGTCAGTCTGTTTCAAACAAAGAAGTCGACAATGAGTTTCTGAAATCTCAGTAATTTAGAATTTCTCCTTTTTGGATCACCCCTACCTTCCCTCCAAATGTCTCTTTATACATTTAAGTTAAGTAGAACTGGCACAGCTCAGATAAAGATATAGTTTTAATATAGTTTCAAGTGCATAACGGGAAAACCCCCAAATATTTCTGTAGAAGTGCTTTCTCTTTCCTTACTATCTCTTCTTTCAGAATGGGTAAAAGGACATAATGGTGGATAAAAGGAGAATGGATCTTCTTCTAGTAATCCCAGTCTAGTCTTAACAGCAAACATCCACTACCTAATATTCAATCAGTAAGAATAGATTCTACACTACTCTTTCTCTGCGTCACAATTTCCTAGCCCCTAGGAATCATCTTCTCCATGATCAGGGGGAATGCATTCCTCAGAACACAGTTCAACCCAAAGTATTTGGACTTTGCTAGGGCTTTTCCTGACTTCCCAGTTAATCTCACATTATCTTAATTTTCTATTGTTTTCAAGGTCAGAATTCCATTTGCTCCCAAGGGAGTGTTGCCTCTTTCTCAAAACTAATGAGAAATGGCATCCTTCTCGATGAAAAGCACCAGAACTCTGTCCACCTCTCTGACTTTTGATACTTACATGTCTCTGGGAGGAATAATGTTTACTTATATGTTTATTTATTATTCTCACTAATATAATGTAAGTTTATTAAAGCCATCAATAGTTTTATTTTTAACTAGCATAGTGCTTATTACATGCTAGGTTTTTAACAAACACTCTTTTTTGGCAAGTGTTTAGGAGTAAAACTTTAAAACTCTATATAAATGTTAGTTATTATGATGTTTTGATTCCCTATCCCAATAAATATTAAAAAAAAAATTGTGCTTGTCTTCTGACTTTTAAAAACTTAACATGTCCCAAATTACTTTTCCATTCCCCACTTACCACCTCCCACCTTCATTCTACCTCTAGATAAACTACCTCCTTAGAGCTTTCTACATTTCTATCAATGGAATTGCCATTCTCCCTATAACCAGATTCATCTTTGACTCTTCCCTTCTCTCACTCTCCTACATTAAATCAGTCACCAAGCCTTGTTTATTCCTAATTTGACATGTGTCTGGCATGTCTACTTGTCCTATCTATAGCATATGTCATTAACTTCAGGCTTGTCTTATAGTTCTATAAACATATTTGCCTTTGATAGTTTGTTTGGTATGGCACTGAGTATATAAATTAATTTAAATAGTATTATCATATTTTTATATTAGCTCAGCCAAACTACAAGTGATTAATTAGTATCCAATTATTTATCATTTGTTTCCAGAATGTTTTATAGTTATATTAATAAAATTCCTTCATATATCTTGAAAAGTAGTTTCCATGTTATTTTACATACACTATAGTAATTATGAATAAATTTCTGTTTTATATTTGCTTTCTTCTGTTGGTAATGTCTGATTATTATTGCTAGACTTTTATCAAGTAAGAGTAGTGATAACAACCACTCTTACTTTATCTCTGATCTTGTTAGGAAGTTCTCTAGTCTTGATCAATTAGAGATGAACCTAGTTCTTGATTTTAGATAGGTGTTATTTCTCATATTAATAAATGGTCCAGTTATTCCTATTTTCTATTTTTTTGACATAAAACAGTATTGTATTTTGTCAGAAGATTTTTTTATGTCTGTTGATATACTCATGTGATTTTATAGTGACTTAACCTGTCAGTACTCTTTGTCTCTATATAAATTCGAATCCTTTCAATTCCCTAAGATTATGCATTCTAGAGAAGGTACTGACCTAAATTAGTAAGAGTTTCCTTACCTAGGAATTTTCTATACCAATGAAACTATCTCTTGTCATTGATGTGGACTTCTGGATTAATAGTTTTCCCGATCAACCTTGCACTTCTGGCATAAATCCAACCTGACCCTAGTGTATAATTTTTTGAATATATTGTTCTCTAACATGTAACCTCCTTGACCATATTTTATTTTATAATTTTGCATTCTCTTTCACTAGTGATGTTAGTCTATACTTTTCATTCTCTGATTTGTCTCTATGTAGTTTAGATATCATAAACATAATTGCCTTAACTTCCTTCTTGTTTATCATTTTGCCTAATTTGTTTAGTGCTAAAAGAGGCACATTGAGTTCCCCATATAGCTTTGCTCTCTATTTCTCCATGTAATTCAGATATGTGTGTGTTATTTCATTATCTAGGATGCTTTTAACCATAATATAGTCTCCCTATCTCACTCATTTAAACATGTCTCTTTTTACTGTAACATGTGTGGGATCATAATTGGGACCCCTGATTTGTACATTTTTTCCTAGCGCTTGATATATTCTGTACTAGCTCTTCAGTGTAACGCCGTGTGAATCTTTAAATTTCATGTACGTTTCTCATAAACAACAAATTGTTGGATTCTCATCCATTTAGCTGTTGTCCTCTATTTTATGGGTGAGGATTGTATTGTTTTGACTGTTAATTGGGCATTTCCTTCTATCACATACTCATACGTTTTTCTCTCACCTCCTCTTTATAAATAGAAAGTTAATCAGATTAATACTAGTAATCTATAATTGGAATGTTCTGTTGCCGTTCCTCTGCCCCTCCTCTTTCCAACATGCCTAGATCTCAGTTGGTTTCTTGGGATTTCATTCTCTCTTTTCAATCTCCTCTTTATGATCAACCTTCCAAAGCTGAAGTTTGTTTTGTTTATAAGCATTCCCTTCCCTTTAATCTCCCTCTTATGTTGTCTTGTCTTTTTTCTCTGTCCTGTTTCCCTGTTGAGTTTATTTTATTTCTACACTTAACTCTGTGTGTGTACACCCTGAATTTACTTGGTTTGGAGAAAACTGAAGTCATGAAATAGGAGTCAAAGGATGGGAGGTTGCTATTCCATGCTTGCGTACGCTTCTTTTTGTGTACCCTATTTGTATGAACCAGTAATTTCCTTCCATTTCTTTCTCATTTCCACTCTAGCACATTTCTTTGTCCTTCCTTTTTCTTTCCTTTCTTAAAGCTCAGAAAATAGACAAAACCTCACCAGTTCTTCAACTCCCTCTGATACCCTTAAAGACACTATGAATCTGGAGGGACATTTATACCTCCTCCCTTCACTGGTACGTCAGCATTTCATCATCACTTACCATCACTTCCTCATAGAGCAGAATAATAGGGTCACAGATTTAAATCAGGAATGACTCTCAAAAGCTAATATACCTGGCCGCCATTTTTCTGATGAAGAAACCAATGGTCAGGGAAGTTAAGTGATGTCACAGATCACAGATAACAAACATCAGAGGCAAAATTGGGTGTTTAGGCAGCAGAATCCCAATATGGTAGTTCCAACGTAAACAGGAATGAGACTAGGTCATGATAGAAATGATGTCATATGTGCACCATATCTTGTCTATTTCTCATCCTTCAGGTTTACTTTATAAATGAGTGCTACCACTTTGTTTTCTGGGACCTTCTGATCCTTCTTGAAGGAATTATATATAATAAACAGATATTACATTTCTAAAGAGACTGTAAGCCTTTACTTACTTTACCCCAAAATTTCAGAATCAGTGAGGATGTGCCAGACTGAATCTATCTACTGTAAAATCTTTGCTTCTATAAGAATAAAATTTAGCTGTATATCCACTTTTAGAAACAATATTGATTATAGCATGGTTTTGATAATTTTGTGATAATATACTCATTTAGTGTTAATGATTTACAAAGTTTTCCTCAAAGTATCCCTGTGTATTAATTATTGTTATGAATATAATGTAAAAGTCTTAGTACCATATGATAAGGAAACTAAAAGTTAAAGTGATTAAATTATTTGTCTAAGAAAATTATAGTAGATATGCTACAAAATTTTTAAAAATGTTTAATCAAAGGCCCTAAACCTGAGTATTCTTTTTACGATCATGACATAATTCTCTATTTCTCCTCTATCCTACTACTATAACATCTCCATTTCCCTTTATGGCTATCTATTTTTTTCCATTTAACCATTTTTGCTATTTCTTTTCACTATTTTTTTTCTCATTCAGAGGAATGGAGAAATGCAGACTCACTCTGAGCTCTTACATCTCTATTGGGGATAAAAAAAGTAAAACAAAAGAACTCAATACAGGGCCTTTGCACCACTCTCCCAAATTCCTACATACACACAGATGCCATTCTTGACAATAGGGCATTATGGAGAGTACTCGTTGAAAAAGTTACTTTCTTTTTTTTATTCCAATGGGTTAATAGCTTTATAGATATATGCTTATTATGTTTTAAAGATAAAATTAACATGATATTTAATAGTTTAACTTATATAAAAAAGAACTGTCAATGTTTGAAATGGAAATTTCAGTTGACTTCTAAGTATAAACAATGTAGTTCTAAATATATATAATATATGTACAGGTAATTACAAATATACATACAGTCATGCAAATGTGTGCATATGTATATATATATATATCTGTATATATATATTTCAATTCATTTTTAGGATAGAACAAGTAAGATTTAAAAAAAGAAAATATATGATTAAAACATTATTGCTATTCTTATTACATGGGTTCTCACCAATTAGAACTTTACAGCCTCCTATATGTAAAAATAATTGGTGGGAGTAAGAATAGGAAGCAGCAGGTACCTACTAGGGAACTGCTGTAAGCATTTGTCCAAAGTTGAAGTGATTTTGACCTAGGTAAGTGGAACTTTGTTGAAATAGATAAGGCAAAAATGATCAGAAAAATAATTGGAGTCTAGATGTTATGTAAGACATACATAAAGGGATGAAGCATGACTTCTGGTGAAACAACTCTAATCCGTAAGATCTTGTTTCTGTTTCTTATATGTTTTTGTTAACTAAGAAACTCAATGCTGGGAGCATCTCTTGCCCTGATTGTTCTTTCTGACTATCATGTGAGAAAAATAAAAGAGTCATGAATTTAGTCAGAGGACCTAGTTTCTTGACTCAGCAACTATGTAATCCTGGACAAGATACCTAACCTCTTCAAGCCTCAGTCTCCACATCTATAAAATAGGATTAATGATCTTTGTACTACCTGCTTCATATAATTGTGGTGAGGCTTAGAGGATAATATCTATGTTAAATGACTTATGACCTATGAACCGCTACCTAAATGTCATTTATTTTGATCTATTAATATGACATTGTGTGGTAAAGATTTAGATACTAAGTATAATATACATGTTGAAGTGAGTAGTTTGTTTCCAAAGACCTGATAACTGTGCCAGAAAAAAAAATCCTCTTCCTCTCTGACTTCTTGGATATCTATTTTAAGCACTTGACACATCCTAGATAATTATTTGTGACCTTATCTCCTGATCTCTTATGAAATTGCTAACTTCTTGATCGCAGAGATGACGTCTTATCAGTGATAACTGCATTTATTTAATGTTCTGGGCAGCTAGGTGGCACAGGGGATAGAGTGCCAGGCCTGGAGTCAGAAAGCCCTGAGTTCAAATACTTCCTCAGACACATTTGTGACCTCGGGCAAGTCACTTAATCCTGTTTGACTCATTTTCCTCATCTATAAAGTGAGCTGAAGGAAATAGCAAACCACTCCAGTATGTTTGCCAAGAAGACCCCAGATGGTGTCACAAAGAGTTGCACATGACAAAATAACTCAACAACAACAAAACGCTATTCTGTATGTTTAGATAGCCTGTTATATAGCCATTTACATATATTTTTGGAGCCTCATAATCACCTTTTTGGGCAAGTAAAATGGGAATTATTATCTCCATTTTTAGCTAAGGAAACAGAGGCTCAGAAAATGTAAATGACTTGTCTGTGGTCACAAAACTGACATCAGAGATGAGATTTAACAGCAGATTTTCCTGACTCAGTCCAGTGGCCTATCCAACTCAACACCTAATCATTCATTATGCACGACACACACTCAATGAATGGCTGTGGAATAAAAATGAATGATATTATATTTCATCCTGTCCTATTTGTAATAAATATTGTAAAAGTGTAAGTTTGCTTAGGGTACCAGTGAATTAGTCCTTGTGCCGTCATTCTGATGTTTTGATTTCTTTCTCTTTGCTTTGATGATCAATACAGCCAATAAAAAAAGTTTTGACAAGATTTTCTTGCCATGTTACAAATGGTTGAAAATATAACACATCTATTATGTACAGAACTCTAAATATGGTTCCATATATTTTTCCTTTTACTGTGTAAATGCTCTGCCTTCCTGTTTAACAGGGATTTTCATTAAAATTAACACAATTTTACTCTTTAGTTTCCATAGTATCTCAACCATCTGTCTCATCTAGAGCTTGTCTGTTTCCTGTGCTTTTCTTCTGAGATTGTATAGTCATAAATTACTTTTTTCTCCCCCAAAAGCCCATACATTCACTTTAACTCTCCTGACTGGGTTAGGTTGCAAAAGGCGGAAATGATCACCGTATGGGCCCTGAGGCAGACAACTCGATTCTTGTGCCCTCCTACCTCTTCTGCTTCTGTGCAGCATTTCAACAGAAAATATACAAAAGGGAGTCACCAACCTAAGCATATTTTCAGAATACTTTATTTCAGAAGCATGAATAAAAATGTTACCAACTTTATGTTGCAGAAACTACGAGTGCAGCATTTTCACAAGTGGTATTGCGAATAGCCATCTCAGAAGGTGAATTGCAACTTCTCCTTGCCAAAACTAACCTCTTCTGCTGGAACATCTATCCCCTTTCTATCTATCCCCTTCATGTTCTTATTCCATCAGTCACCCCCTCTCTTAAAAACTTGCACATCCTTAATCCCTATATAGCCAAAAAAAAGTCCTTCCCTGACCCCATCCCTTCCTGTAGCTATTATTCCAGCTCCCTTTTTCCCTTTCTTGCCAAATTTCTGGAAAGAGTATCTTATGCTTGTATTTCCTCATCATCCCTTGTCCTCTCAACTACTTACAGACTAAATTCCATCGTCCTTCCACTCCGTTCTGTTACAGTTCTTCCAAGTCATTAATGATATTCTTTTGTCCTGGTCCAATTTTTTTTGTTTGTTTTTTATGCACATCTTTCTTTACCTTTCTTTAGGATTTGACACAGGCTCATCTGACCTCTTTGGAACTCTCTCTTGCCTTAGCTTCTGGGAAATTGCATACTCAATACCCTCTTATGTTTACTGATGTCTTTTCATTTTTACACTCCTAATGCCAGAAAAAAATGATAATTTCAAACAGTGATATCTCCCTCCTTAGATTTCTCCTAGCATTTTTCATAGGCCTGCCTTTCGCGCTTGCCTCACTCTCAGTCATATCATGATTATTTATATACGTTGCTTTTTCTCCTGTTAGAGCATAAGCTTCTTTAGAGCATGGTTTGTGTGGTGTTTATGTCCCCGTCAATTTGCAAGTACCTTGTCCTGTAGGCCCTTGATAAATGTTTACTGAATCAAAGAATCAATGAACAAATGCAGAGCGAACACTAACATGCTATTTAATGTTTACAAAAGAGACTACAGATAGTATTTGTATTTGATGTTTGCAGCAGCCATATGTGGTAGACAATGCAAATACAATAATCTTCCCCTTTTACATATGATGAAATTTAGTTTTGGAGAGTTTAAATGGCTTGAACTAATTTTTTTTTTCATTGCAGTGTACTTTCTCCATTGTCATTGTAATAATTACCATACGTTTGTATAGTGCTTCGCAGTTGGTAAATTTCTATTTTTAGGAAAACCCTCTGAGGTAAAAAGCCAAAGTCTTATCTCCATGACATAAATGAGGGTACTGAAGCTTAGGTGAGCTAAAGGAACTGCCCCACTATCTTTTCATGATTAGTAAGTGATAGAACTGAATGTGGAAAGTGGGGTTCTTGACTGCAGGTCTGGGTTTTTTTCTACTCCACAAAGAAGCCCACCTAGTAATGAGGACATATAGTAATGTATCTAAAAAATGCTTGCAAAAATAAGAAAAACATCTTAGTTAATTTTCTCAGATTCCTGTTCCTTCTATCATTTATGACCTTTATTTCTTCTAAGTATGTCTTACCTTATATCCTTTTAATTGCCCAGTCAGCAGTGTTCTGTGCCTATCAGAGGGCCCAACGGTGGTTGTTCTAAGTTCACTTTGCAAAGCCAGTGTGTTTTTTTATCTTTTCCTCTTTAACATATATATGACTGTAAAAGGAGAGTGGGCTGCCCATGAAGTGAGACTGAGAGAAAATAGGTGGATACACCTGAGTGATACCTTGGTGCCCCCTCAAACATATAAAGAATAAGAAGGAGGCCTCCAGCACATTGAATAAATCTTTTGTGGAAAAAAATGGGCAAGAATCACACAGGATCAAAGTATGTAGTGGGCTGGGATGGGAAAGAGAGAAAGTTCGGAGAGGTGCCATACAAAAAGCACTGGATTTGGAACCAGGGTTCAAATGCTGGTTCTGCCTGCTTCTTACTTTCTGCATGAACTGGAATGTCACCTCCCTTTTCTGGGTCTCCATTTCTCATATAGAAAATTTAGGGCTAGAGTAGCTGACCTCTATGATTCTTCCTACCTTTAATTTTATGATCCAGTGATCAAATAAAATACGAATACTAATTATAGCTTTTCCTGAGAATCAATTTAGGATAGTCACGTAGGTATGAAATTCTGTTTTTCAGAGGAGCCATTTTCATAAAATCTTACAGAAGGTAATGTATTTACATGTGTGGATATACATATCACTAGTAGTTATCAGTAGTATATTCTCGGGAATACTTTCCTTCAACAATCAGTGAACAAGCCTTAAATACCTACTATGTTCCAGGCACTTTGTATGGTGCTACGGATACAAACACAAAGAATGAAACAGTTGCTGTTCTCTGGGAGCTCAGATGCGTTTTGCTTTGCTATTTAAGTCCCTACTTAGCTCCAGCTGATTTAAGGCTTAATAGCTGGATTTCTTTAAAACTCTGGATTCTGGACAAAAATACTTTCTATTTAAACACCATATAGATGTGAGTCGTTATTGTTTTTATCGCGGAATGTGAGTGTGAATGAGTGAACTTCTATCCAAGTTAGCATCCTCTTTACTCACTAACACAGCAACAATCCTGGTATTACTATTATTGGTGCTACAACAACTACTAATATTAATAATAATAGTATATTTGAATGCAAGTATTGAGATGCCATCTGCTCTGCTAAGCTGTGGGGGAGATTGTCTTCTTCATTTGTGGCTATTTAAAATATTTATATTCCAATGAGTATGCCCATTTCCATGAACAATTCTTCCATGATGGATGGGTTTTATTTTTGTGTGTTGTTTATGGTTGACATAGTAATAAATTTGTGATGCTAGAATTGTAAAAGACTCCTTTATGTTGTTTTAATGAACTAGCCCTGAACCCTTTTTGTTGTTAGTTCCTTTTTTGTTACATATGGTGCTTAATTAATTGAAGGCTGGTACAGAGGGGACAGATGGATTATCTAAAAGACATGCTGACATGTTGTGTTTGTATCATATTTAAATATTTTCTAGGCCCAGTGATGGTTTTTGATAAACATAGCTTTCTTTCATTTGCCTCTAACTTTCATCTCATAAAGTTGTTATGTTACACAAAATGATCATATAATATCTAGAAAGGAGAGCCTATTCTGGTTTATTATAGCTCATATTTGTATAGTACTTTACTGTTCATAAAGTGATTTCTTCAAAACAACTTTGTGAAGTGATTAATCTGAGTATTATTAGCCTCATTTTACAGAAGAAACTAGAGCTCAAATAAATTAATTGCCTTGCCTAAGAGTTACACCATTAGTTAATGTGAGAGCCAGGACTCAAGCTAAGATCTTTATTTCTTCTTTTAACGTTTGTTTTTACTTTGTTTTGTTTTAAGTTTTAAGGTCCAAATTTTGCCCCTCCCTCACTTCCCACCTACCCAAGACGATAAGCAATCTGACATAGGTTATACATGTGCAATCATGTAGAATATTTCCGAAAGAAAGAAAGAAAGAAAGAAAGAAAGAAAGAAAGAAAGGAAGGAAGGAAGGAAGGAAGAGAAAGAAGAAAGAAAAGAAAGGAAGGAAGGAAGGAAGGAAGGAAGGAAGGAAGGAAGGAAGGAAGGAAGAAAGAAAGAAAGAAAGAAAGAAAGAAAGAAAGAAAGAAAGAAAGAAAGAAAGAAAGAAAGAAAGAAAGAAAGAAAGAAAGAAAAAGAAAGGGAGGAAGGAAGGAAGAAAGAAAGAAAGAGAGGGAGGGAGGGAGGAAAGAAGGAGAAAGAAGAAAAGAAGGAATATTATATTTCAGTCCATGGTCAGACATCTGTTCTTTCTCTGAAGGCAGGTAGCATTTTTCATCATAAGTCTTCAAACTAAGATCTTTCAGCACAGTCCTATGCTCATTCCATTAAACCATCTAGTTCTAAGAAAATCGCGTTTCCATAGAGACCATCCGTTATATGAAGGGAATAATTTATCTGCTTCATGCTGACCAAGACCATGACTAGGGCTAGGCAGCAAGAGGCTTTACTCAGGGCAATCAAGTGTCCAAGGGCAAGGCCTGGGGGAGTGGAGAGAGGGACAGTACAGGAACCAGAATCAGGATTAGAGGGTCCCTTATTTAAAGCCTATTACTCTACTTTGGATGAGGTGGCATTTCAGGTGAGTGATCAAGGCTAAGGAAAATATTCACCACCTCTACATCTTCTGGTGAACTTTGTGTTCCTAGGGATACATTTGCCTCTCCATTCGAGGGACTTTTACTTTCCGTCATAGTTTTTCCCTCCCTGCCTTCTTATACTTTTGTGAAGCCCAGAGCACAGGAGGTAGGGAAGAGGTCCAACCTGTGAGGGGAGTTAAAAGGTGTGTTAGGAGGAAGATCCCAACCCTTTCCCCTATGCAAGTTAGGTCATTTTTTTCCTCAGAAGGTACTGAGACCTTCCTAGAGGTAGGTAAGGCAGGAGAGGAAGGGCATTCCTGAATCACTCATCTCTAGTTCCCTTAATTAAAGCTTTTCTCTCTCAAGCTGTTTAAACTTTCCCAGGGAGTGTAAGGGATGAGAGTGAGGCTGATTTAGGAGTTAGAGTATGACTTGACATACTTACATGGCACTCTTCCTACTTAGCCGTTTGTCCTGAGTCATACATAATATCAGGAATCACTGCTATGGAAGAGCCAGTTCTCTATCCCCACAGAGGAAAGCCAAATTCTAATAGCTTAATTAAAAGCAAGAGTAGCTAGATGGCACAGCAAATAGAGTGCTGGGCCCAAAGCAAGGAATACCAGAGTTCAAATCCAGCATCAGATACTTACTATCTGTGTGACTCTGGGCAAGTCACTTAACTCTGTTTGCCTCAGTTTCCTCATCTGAAAATGAGTTGGAGAAGGAAATGGTAAACCACCCTACTGTCTTTACCAAGAAAACCCTAAATGGGGTCATGAAAAGTTGAACGTGACTGAACAACAACATCAGCAAAGTTAAAAGCATTGGCCTAGGAGTCAGAAGAACTGGGTTCTAGACTCTCCACTCTCATTAACTTTGCTAGGTTTCCATCAAGGGGGTTGGGCAGTATGATCCTATGAGATTTTGGTTCCATTTGACTCCACCTTAGTTCAGCTTCAATTTTACTAAGAATTCATGAGTTTTCTCATATGCCCTTTGGGCAAGTAATTCCCTTTCTTTTGTAGCTTCAACAAAGTTCAACTGCCTAGATATTTCTAAAGTCCCTTCCAGCTTTCAAATGATACTTTAAAGGTTATATTTTGTCTTGTTTGTTTTTGTTGGTGGTGGGGGAAATGAGAAGGGAGCAAAAGTATTTCTCCAGTTGCTGGGAGAGTCACTCCATCACAGTCTCCAGTCTTGAATAATTAGGCTTCTTGAAACTTAAATGACCTTAGCACTTGGTCATCAAGAATAATGATTTAAATAGGAAGTTAACTCAATGGTCTGATTCCACTTGAAGTAAGAAGGTAAGCAGCCTGTCCAGTAGTGGTTTCATGCTATGGGAGAGTCTCTGTCTACTCCCCAGAACCACCACTTAAGGATGCCTTCCATCATGCTTACTTTGAACAGATAATGGTTTATGGTCCTTGCACCAGATATTAAGATTCCTCGTTACAACTCTGGTGGTGAAGGAGATGAAATGATTACTATGGGATGTCTTACATTCGCTCAAAGAGAATCTGTGCTCCGTATTTTTATTACTATCTGAAATTTAACTGTTTCATGGACAATGAGTAAAATTAAATTGTAAAATTGAAACCCCGCTCTTCTTTTCAACTTATCTCTCACTGTTTAGACATTCTAGGGAAAGAGACAACACTTACTATGGTGCCTGACACACACAGTAGGTATTTCATAAATGCTCATTAACTTAACTGGACTTGTGATAGGGAACGCCCAGTTGAAGAGACTCACTCTACCAATACAGGGTAGCACCTTCTCTAGAACATATGGTCTTGGAGAATACCATGAGGTGTTGAGATATTAAGGGACTAGACTAGGGTCTCATAGCTAGTATATATCAGAAGCAGAACTTGATCCCAAGTAGTCCTAGTTTTGAGGTCAGTCCTGAGAGATCTATCTATGCCATGCTGCCTCTCAGCTACATTCTAATATTTCTAAATGTCAGAGGCTCTGCGTGAGGAGGGAGAGTTAGGGTTTCAGACAATAGAATGTTCTTTTAAGATTATTATCTCATTTCCCTTTGGGGAAGGTTTGTCATTGTTCAGTCATGACCAACTCTTCATGTTGGCATGAATTTGTCTGTGGGGTTTTCTTGGCAAAGATATCAGAATGGTTTGCTGATTCCTTCTCCAGTATGTCCCTATTTTACAGCTGAGAAACTGAGGGAAATAGGGGTTACCTATTGTTACCCTTGATCAGGGTAGTAAGTGAATGGATTTGGACTCAGATCTTCCTGACTACAGGTCTGGTGCTCTCTATCCATCATACCACCTAGATGCCCCAGAGGAAGGTTACTCTACTTTTTAAAGAGATAACCTAGTCTCAGTGATACAGTTTTGGTCTGATCTGGGAATTTAGGAGGCCTGAATTTTGCTTCCAGCCCTTTTGTGCTGCACCACTTTGGGCACACCATCGAATCTGTGGTCTTTCCCAATCGGAGCCTAAAAGCGAGTGTCTCCTTTATTGATCAATCAAGAACTTATTTCACAGTAATTCTGTGGTAACTTTTTAGAATTACTTATAGTTTTCTTAATCATAAAACACTTAACATTTTGAGAAATTGTCATTATTTATACATTACTCTCTTTCACACAAGTTCTGCTCTCTGGAATGAAATTCTTTGGCTTGTTATGTATGATCCATGCACTAAAGAGGAGCTGAATCTCAAGGAGGTAGGATTGTTTCCTCTCACTTCAAGGAAAAGCTATTATGACAGGTAGTGAGTAGTTCCAGGAGCAAGAAAGAAACAGGAACCTGAAATCTGGACAAGGTTTGTTTTGGGATCTGGGGTTTTTTGTTTTGTTTTCTTCATTTTATTTTGCAAAAGGAGCTTGTGGCCAGGTGGCTCCAGATATGACTGTCACTAATTCCCACAGCAGTGGGATACAGAGTGCTGGGAAAAGAAAGGCTGAGCAGGGGATTTTATGAGTTAGGCAAAGAAGAGCAGTGAGGAAAGCAGATGAACGTGGTAGAGACAAAGTAAAGACCACCATGGTGGGTGTTGAGAGTGAACAGGATACATTTGGACTGCTGTCACCTCCATTCACTGATGGCAAATAGGCCAGATGAGGCCAGAGCTAGCTACGTGCCTGAGTAAATGCTAAACTTTCCCTGGACTGAGAATTTGTGCAGATGAAAGGTTTCTTCCTATTCCCTCTTCCCCAACCTTCCCACACACTTTCTATATGAAAGAGCAGTTGTCTAATCCAAAATGTTTCTGTTCTTTAAATCTGTTCATAATTCTTGATTTAATTAGTACATTGATGACTGCTTACTGTAGATAAAAGATGATCGAGCAATTTGCTTTGTGTGTTTCATTATTTGTGAATAAGGAGTTGCCAAAGAGAACAGTGACTGTGCTTATAGATGAAAGTGAATCATAAGTAAATCATAGGGGATCAGAAGCAACATTGAAGAGAATGATATTAATTTATTAATTGTTATAATTTAATTTATTAATTATTATTAACTTTGACAAATGTCCCAAAATGGGTGAAGCTATGCCCTTAGACAAAAGTGAGTCAATTGTCATTGCCATTTGGGGCAGGGGGAGGCTGGACTGGAAAATGATGCCACCTTCTGCATTTGCTTCTTATCTCCTCTCCTTGCCATTCAGAGAAATCTCTCCAAAAGGATGGAGTCTAGGATGGTGACTAAAAAGTAGATTATACCCAATAGAAGAAGGAAAGGAATATATGAACCAGGCTGGTAGCACCCCAGTTCCAAGGTTGGGGGTCTTAAGAGGGAGGGAGCATTACTGCTACTCATTTTACCCTCAAACAAACAAATCTCCAAGCCCCAACACTGACAGTGCAAAGGACACATTTATATCTATTTCAAATACATTGATATACGTATGATACTGCCTATCACTATATTGTTATATATTCTTGAGGGGAAAGACTTTCACTACTGAATATATACCCTCAGTGCCTGGAGTAGTGCCTGGAACATACAAGGCTCTCATTTAATGCCTCTTGTTTTTTTCTAAGCACCTTGTCTTGGAATTTTCATAGTAATATACATCTGCCACTTTGTGCCAACTCATCTAATCTCCCAACATCTCCCTGTAAATTTTCCCTTTTAGTCTGGCATTTCACTACCAAGAATAGTTAGTGTCATCTGGAAGCTCTGATTTCACAGTATACTCCCTTCTTTACATTATTTTTATATGATAAAAAAAACAGGCTTAGCAGTGATCCCAAAAGAATCTCACATCTTATATTCCTCTGTACATAAAAGAAAAGCAAACCAAACAAAAATAATTCAATTAGTTTCAAAGAACTTCATAATTGACCGTGTGAGATAACTCAAGTAAAGCCATTATCATTTTAGAGAATGAGGCTAGCTAAAGTGGTTAAAGAATTTACCCAAGGTTACTCCCCTAATTAATGAGGATTGATTTAGGATTAAAACTCAAAATTCCTGCCTTCCTACTTTCTTTTTTTCGCTTTCCACAAAAACATGTTAACAGTATTCTAAATTTTCATACCTGAAATTATGAATGAACATATGATGAAATTATAACTGAAGTGAACTTTGTTCTTTAGCTATACACATTCAAAACTATTGTCAGACATATTTTAAATATCCTTTTCTCCCTACCAAATCTTTTATAGTTGTTGTATTTCAAGAATGAATATAGAACTCAAGTGTAGGTAGTTAAAAAGAGGAGGGGGAAGCTTCAGGAGAGAGATAATGCAATTGCCTCATTAATTTCATTTTTGCCCATGAATAAAAATGTGAAGACCTTCTGCAACATTGTAGGATGATCACATGATCACTGGGATTCAAATCTGATATTTCTGGATCTGCATAAGTCTGGATCTATGCTGATTCCCATGCTCTCCCTATCTGCCCTAGGACCAGTTACTTATTTTCTTTTATTATCTGACATCTATTTACTACACAAATGAGTTGAGACATTTCCGTGATGGACTTCTATGAGAAGAAAGATGTAAATCTGGTTAGCTCTTCAGTTATAGCACTGCACAGATTGCCTGTGTTTATATGCCTATGTTTTATTATTATTTTGCTTTTATAAGTCAGTTGAATCAGTTACAAACTCAATATAACAGTATGGACCTAATACTACAGCCACATACTACAAAAATACATATAGTTGGGATAGAACTCTCTTGGTGATATGGCAAGTGTTGATATGTTTTGCTGTTTGGAATTGTTCAAATTAGCTTAATTTCTACCTCTGTCAATGGTCACAACCAGTATACTCTCATGGGCATGAAAGTAGGTGGCTCAGTGGATAGAGAGTGCTTGTCCTGGAATCGGAGAGAGCTGAATTCAAAAATTACTGGAGATGAGACCACAGGCAAGTCTCTTACCTGCTATTTGCCTTGCTTTACTCATCTTTAAAATGGGGATAATGACAACACCTACCTGCAGAGATTGTTGTAAGGATCGAATGAGATAATAATTGTAAAGCACAGTGCCTGGCAAACAGTAAATGCCATATCAATGTTAGCTTTTGTTATTGCTTTATTTTTGACATCGCTCCTTTTCCACAATTTCTTCTGCCTTGTCAGAACTTAAGTACACTATTTGTTTACTTCTTTGCTTTTTGAATAGGTTTTTGTAGTTTCTACTAAATGTGCCAGTTGCGTTAGTAAATTCCACTATTTCATTTTATTTAAAACAGACTTTGTGAACCCTGGTCAGAACTTCCTGGTTTGTTATGGCTCCATTTTCATTCCTTACACAGCACTTATTTTCGGAAATAGTCTTAGGTTTTTATATATAATATTGTATTAATTTTATATTAGCTCACATTTAAAGCCTATTTGCTAAGATGCAAACTTATCAAAATCATGATACTTTTATTTTCATTTTCCTCACCCTCTAGTACATTTGCAGATTTCATGAGGGCAAGAATCATTGAATTATTTGGGTTTAACCCAGAGGTCAGACTGATCTCATGGACCTATTTGGATTTGAATCATGGAAACAATTAATGGTAGTTGATCTCTTCTCAGATCAATTATTTGACCCCACCAGAAGCTGGGAACTTCTAAAGTTAACCCAGCCCTAGGCTTTCAGATGTTCACCAAATTAATAGTGCCCAGGTGAATAAATAACGGCAATAGCAAAAATTCACAATTATGTAATGTTTGAAAGTTTGCGAAGTCATTTATACATATTAACTCATTTTAGTCTCACGGCAAACCTGTGAAGTAGGAACTATGATTATCTCCATTTTAGAGATGAGAAAAGTAAAGTTGAAAGGGTTAAGCAATTGGTCTAAATAGTTTGATAGAGTTAGTAAGTGTCTAAATGTAAACATTTAATCAGAATACAAATAAATATTAAAGTAAAAATAGTATCAGCCACATTCTCAAGTAAATATCTTTTCAGAGGGTTTTAAGACTCAGAGTCCTCTAAACTCATATTAGTAGTAGTGAGTGCATGGGCTCAGCTCCTCTCTGAAGCTGGAAAACACTCTTGGATGGTCCCAGGGTAGAGGACTTCTGTGGGTCTAGATGTACGAACACCTGCTTGTCTTGTTCTTTTCCATGTAACTAGGCTGTAATCCATCTCGTCTTCACGTAGTTGCTATAAATATTTTAGAATATATAGGGATGCCCATCAGTTGGGGAATGGTTGAACAAGTGGTATGTGATTGTTATGCAACAGTAAGAAATGACGAGCTCAATGATCTTAGGAAAACATGGAAAAACTTGTATGAAATAATGAAGAGCAAAATGAGCAGAACCCAGAGAACACTGTATTCAGTGACAGCAATATTGTTTAAAGAATGACTGAATGAATAAGCCATTTTGGCTATTAAAATGCCCAAATTAACTATAAGGGACATATGAAGAAAGATGCTATCTGCCTCCAGAGAGCCTTTCCTTGGTACTGAACATTAATGCAAGAGTATGCACATTGTTATTTTTGTTTTTCAGTAGCGGGTTATGTTTATGTTTTTTTTATTACTAATTAGTCTAAGCTAAACATGACATTGAAATCACTCAGATATGCAGTGATGGAAGTAAGCAGGTCACCTGTCCTACAGGTGTCACACTGTCCTACAATTTTCTGTAACTAACCAATTAATTAAAAACCACTTTTTCTAAAAATCTAAGACAGGCCTCAGAATTGGATTGTTTCAGCAACATTTGGCCCTCAAACCATATATTGGATAGCTAGGAGATTAAGGAGATAATGGTTAATAAAAGAGTCAATGGTGAATTTTAAAGCAAGGAGGGGTAGACTTAAGACTATAGGCAAGGTAAAGACATTTTTGGTAGTTGCACTTTTGATCATTAGAAAATAAGGTGAAGATAGAAGCTTGTTATAGCCCAGGAATGAAATGACCAGATCAGTTGGAAATTTATTTATAGGAAGAACAGAAGGGAATATTTTGAAAACTGAAACTATGCCAGTGTAAGGCACCCATGAGCAAGTACATTATGTTTACTTTAGCTCCAAAGACCTCTTTTTTTCGTTGTCAATTTTGCACATCAATATTATGTAAATGGAAATACAATGTACATATGGTTAAGAGGATATAGTGGGCTTCTTACAGGTTTCATAGAGGCATGTTTTCTAAGCTCCTGCAAAATTTTGAATGATAAGTGTTGGTTCCATGGATTTACATATGGGAAATTTTCCAACATATTAAATTGAATAGATCCTTCCAGAATTCCTTTTGCAAATATCAGTATTTAAAAGACATTTTCATTTAAAAATTTCAGACCCAACTGTACATGCTCTTCAGTAATTTGACTCAGGTACAATCTCTTGACAGAGTTCAGCTGTTAGTTATGTTGACCTTACATGGCCTACTGGCTAGTAAGAAGAGATGCAATAAATGGAGAAGGCCCATTCAACAGACCGTTTTGACTCTCTCCATCATATACCCAAGATTTCTTTTGGTCAGAAACCTTCCCTTGCTGTGATTGAACAGACTGATTTAAGCAGGAGATTTGGATGAAATGTCATCTCAGGCTATAACAGTTTTTTCCATTAAGAAACCTTTACCCATGCATGATTGAACCAGTCTGTTTCTTCCCAAAATGGCGTTGACCTTGTTTACATGAAGCTATGTCTATTGTTGTGAAATGAAGTGTATAGTTTACAAAACCTATGCTGGCAGGTTTGCAAATAGCTTATCACACTTCTGTAAAAAAAGTGAAATGAAGCCTTTTTGAGATTTACTAATGTAGCAAATTGTTACTGATTCAGACCAAATTTGGAAAAGATAAATCGAAATAACTTTATTTTCAATGACTGTTTATTAAGATCCAGCATTATATGTTAATATAAGAATAAGCCATTGAATTAGTTCAAAAATACTAAACTATAGAATATTTTACAAAGAAGTTCAGAGCCATATCAATGTACTAAAAATTATTTAATGCTATGGAATGTTATTGTATAGCAAGAAGCAGTGAATATGAAGAATTCGGAGAAACATGGAAAAATTAGTATAAAATAATAGAGTGACATAAACAGAACTAATGACTACAACAATATAAATGCAAAGGTCACTGAAAGGAAGTAGAACTCTGATAATTGAAAGTCAGTCAATTTCTTGGAGAATCAATGATGAAACATACCCCACTCCCAAGAGCAGGCAGTAAGAGGACCACTAAAACAGAATATTTTAGGCATTGCTATGCGTGATCACTGTTTTGGATGTTTTTGATTATTATTTTCTGTCATAAGGGATAGTTTGATTTATGTGGGGTAGAGGATTTAAAGAAGTAACCTTTGGGTTGACACTGCCCAGAAAATCCACCCTTCCCTCTATCTAGGAGGTTGGAATTGAGGGATTCCCAGCATTAAGCCACTTAGTTTTCCTCTCCACAGCTGCCATATTTCAGCCTGTGAAGTTAAATCACTGCTTCTCTAAGGCTGGGGCCGGGATATTTTGAGCCCCAGAACTCTCCTCTTCTCTTGCCATATGGATGAGAGCATATATAACTCTTTTGTACCTCTACCCCAAGGCCTCCTAGAGAGTAAGAGGCTGTGTATGTTCCTGAGTTCTTTCTTCACTCTCTATCCTCTCTGAACCCTATTCTTCTCTCAGGATGTCTTTAGAAAAAGGTGGAGTATTCATTCGATTACTGTCATTTACCATCCAAAAAAGATGGCCTACTTCTCCTATAACAATTCATTCTACAACTGTTCAAGATAGTTCATCTATAATCACCATGACCCATAACCCATGGGGCACCAAGGGACATATCCATACCCTCCAAAGGAAGATGCATCCAAACGTACTAAAGAAAGGCCCACCACCTTAAAAGTCCATCAACCCTTTACAAAAATATAACTATGACAGAACATGTAAGTGATGTGCACAAATTCAAAGAATAGTATTACATTAAGCCTCAAATATAATAATTCTCCAGCAAAAGAATATGGTACAAGGAACTATGAATAGACTGTGCAATCAGTAGACTTGAATTTGAATTCTTGCTTTTACTATTTATTTTCTGGATAATCTTGGAGTGTCCATTTGGCAATATCTCAGTTTTGCCATGTGGCAACGTGAGAAAATAACAATAGTTGTTTGTAAGATATTAACAGTGTTTAAAAAATATCTGTGGCCAGTGTGAAACATAAGTAATTCATACATGTGTCTTAGATTTTCAAAGGGACTCTCCAAAAAACATTCATTTTGTGTTATGATTTTTTTCTTTCCTTAGTTGAAAAAATACAGAGTCAATGGGACGAAGTCCAAGAACATCTTCAGAGGAGAAGACAGCAGCTGAATGAAATGCTGAAAGATTCTGCCCAATGGTTAGAAGCCAAGAAAGAAGCTGAATGGACTCTGGAGAAGGCCAAAGCCAGGCTAGAGTCGTGGAAAGAGATTCCCTACACAATGGAAGGAATCAGAAAACAATCCACAGAAATTAAGGTGGGTATCTGACATTGTTTTTAAAGTTAAACGTAGATGAAATTATATTATTGGTAGAAGTTGAAAGGTTTGTAAATAAACTATGTTAATGGGAATTTACCAATGTTCTTTAATGAAAACTAATCCATTAATGAAGTAGAATAGGGTAAACTATAAAAATGGAACAATGGTGCTATAATAAAAGAATTTTGATTTTGAGAAGATGAGCCAAGTATTCCTCTCATCCCTTACCTTATGATTTCTGTCTCATGTGGGACACAGCACGTCCCTCCTGAGAGAAGGCAGCAAGGATTTTGGCCAGTGTTTTCCAGCTGCCAAAAGGGACTTAGCCCCATGCAGGGATTCTACAATTTGCTGATGCTACCTCATCTGTAGCCTTCTCAGGGTGAGAAGAGTTCCCAACTGGTTCTCCAACTGCACCCTTCCTGGTGCCTTCCACCTTCTTCTGGGTGTAGCATATTCTCTGAGAGGCTGAGCCACATATTTTCCATCTGCCCCAAAGCAGCAAAGATGGTGCCAGCTTCTGTTGCAGCTCCAATTTTCATGTCCTGCTTCTAGCTTGATCTCTCAACATGGCTGTGGAGGCTCTCAAGTGCAAAGAGGAGCAATGTTATCTTTGACCTTTGAGCAATGTTATCTTTTTGCACCCTTTCCTGCCTATTACACTCTCAAACCATAAGTGTCCTTGGGTTCTGTCTCAGACCTTCTCTTCTCCCTTTATACTACCCAATTTGGTGATCTCATTAGTTCTCATGGATTTAATTACCATCTCTCTGCCGTTGATTTTCAGATTTACCTATCCTGTCCTAATCTGTCTGCTGACCTCCAATCTTGATTCTCCAACTTCTTTCAGGCATTTCAAATGGAACTCACCATGTCCAAAACTGAACTCATAAATCCTCCCCACCCTGTTCTACCTTCCCTGTTACCATCTAGGGTGATGCCATTGTCCCAATCCCTCAGCCTCACAACCTAGGAATCATCCTGGATTCATCATTATCTCTCACCTCCCAAATTTAAGGACTGTCATTTTCACCTTCACAGTATCTCTTAAACACATTCCCTTCTCTCCTCTTGAACCAGCCACCACTCTGGTGCTGGCCCTCATCATCTCACACCTGATCTGTTACAATAGCCTGCTAGTGGGTCTTTCTGCCTCAGGTCTTTCCCCACTCCAATCCCCTTTGCCTCACTGGGGCCCACTCATAACTTCTTGCCAGAGATAGGGTCTTTGGGCTGGGGAGAAATGTGGTCCTAGGGTTGGGGTCCAAGCAGTTCATCAAAATCATCATCCGAAAGTGATTTTCCAAAAGCACAGATCTGACCATGCCAGACCCCTATTCAATAAACTCCAGTGGCTCCCTATTGCCTCCAGGTTTAAATGCAAAATGTTCTGTTTGGCATTCAAAGCCATTCATAATCTGTTCCACGACCATAGCACATTCCATGAACAATACATTCCATCTCTCAGCTCTGGGCATTTTCTCTTGCTGTCGCCCCTGCCTCTAATGCTGTCTCTCTTCAATTCCACTTGCTGGTTTCCCTGAATTCCTTTAAGTCTCATCTAAAATCTCACCTTTTATAGGAAACCTTGCCCTAACCCTCTACATTGCAATGCTTTCTCTTAGTTAATTTATTTCCTACTTATCCTACACAGAGCTTGTTTTTATACATTCACTTCCACATTGTCTCCCCCATTAGACTGTAAACTCTTTGAGGACAGAGACTGTCTTTTACCTCTTTTTTTTAATCTGCAGGACTTACCATAGTGCCTAGCACAAAGTAGGTGCTTAATAGATGGCAGCTAGGTAGTGCAGTGTATAGAGAACCAGGCATGGAGTCAGGAAAACCTGAGTTCAACTCCATTCTCAGACACGTATTAGCTGTGTGACCCTGGGCAAGTCACTTAACCCTGTTTGCCTCAGTTTCTTCTTCTAAAAAATGAACTGGAGAAGTAAATGGCAAATCACTCTAGTATCTTTGCCAAGAAAACCTCAAATGGAGTCCTGAAGAGTTGGACATTAGTAAAACGACTGAGCAGCAAAAGTAAATGTTTATTGATTGATTTGGAGTCAAAGTATCTGATTTCACATCCTCATTTGCTCTTTACTTCTCTTACGACCATGGACAAGTCACTTCACCTACTAGGGCCTTAGTTGCCTTATCTATAAAGGAATTGAACTCAATTACTTTTATAGTCCATCTTATTTTTTATATCTATGAATCATTGATAATCAGTATTAAAATTTAAGTTTACCTCAGTTATCTGAATATTTTAGGGTAATACTGTTTGGCAGCTTGAATTATCCTAATTGACCTTTGATTCAGCACTTTCCTTTGGAAATTTTTTCCAAAGCACTTTTCATGGGTCAGACTATTATGCATTATTCTTTTTTAAAAAAAATACATTTTATCAATGTAGCACAATAAAGCTGTTACAAAGGTATGTTTACTTCCAAAATTTTAATAACACATTATAGACATACTACCTTCAACATGTGGGAGGTATAATCTCTATCCCATTTTGATCTATATTAGAATATGGGAAAGGGAAGAAGATTAGGTTCATAGTTTAGCTCAGTTCCCATAGAGCAGTCTCAGTTCCAACTCCAAACCTCCCTTCAGCTCAAGTCTCAGACACTCTGGCTTCTCAGGGCTTCTCTACTGGACTAGTGGCTGCAACATTCCACCTGCAATCCTAGCCTAAGGTCACCATGGCTCAGAGTCCTAGCTCTATCTGGATCACCTCTGGATCCTGAAGCAAAGAAAAAAATAACACAGAAGAGAGACGAACACAGCGTCATGCCCAAGCCCATGTCTCTGGAGTAAAAAGGAGAGTAAGGGAAGGCAAGTGCCCTGCCTTTCTTGCTGGTTCACTTCATGGCTACAGCCAAAAGATGGTGGAAAAGAGAGCAAAGCACTCAGTCTTACAAGTTTCAAAGATGAGGTCAGCCAGTCAAAGGAGGTTACACCCACCTACCAGGTAGGGGACACATTGGGCTCAGTGTTAGCCAAACTAGGCGTACTCAAAACAAAAGCTGGATTACACAGTTATCATTTGGTTATATTTCTTACTGTTTCCGCTGTTTTGCATCCCAGAAAATGATCGACTATGATAAAAAGTAAGATTAAAAATAAAAACCGACTAGCAAAAACTACCCAACATGTCAAAAATAATCTGACATTATATGTAGTGTTCCACAACCAAAGTTCCTCACTTCTATAAAGAATTAGTGGAAGTGCCTTCTTATATCTACTCTATGGTCCCAAGCTTCATCATTATAATTTTGTAGTATTCAATTTTGATTCGTTTTTCTTTCCATCTCCATTTTTTTATTTATTGCATGCACTGTTTTCCTGACTCTTTACCTCACTCTTCATAAGTTCTTATGTCTGTATTCACCATGAATATTGTTTCTTTTTTAAAACTTTATTTTTAATTTATGGAATAAAACAAGCATTTTCATAACATAATACAATAAAAGAGACAACTGTATATGAAACTTCAAATCTACTGTGCGCAATTTGCTGTTACTTTCTAATGTACAATGAAATTGTCATGTGTTTTTTTCTTCTTTCTCCCCACCCCTCCCTATCATTAGGCACAAATAGGTATATATGTGGGTATGTGTTTGTGTATAAAATTTTTCTATGTATACATCTATTTATCAGTTCTTTCTCTGGATGCAACATTCTCTTGGTTCTGCTCATTTTGCTCTTCGTCATTTTGTACGTCTTTCCATGTTTTTCTAAGATCATTGAGCTCATCATTTCTTATAGCACAGTAGTGTTCCATCACAACCATATACCACAACTTGTTCAGCCATCCCCCAATTGATGGGATTCCCTATATATTCTAAAATGTTTATAGCAGCTCTCTTTGTGGTGGCAAAGAACTGGAAATTGCAGAGATACCCTAGCCATTTTCCTGAAGGAAGAGTCGAAAAAAAAAACCTTCCTTCTTTCTAACCCTTCTAGAATGCAGTGAGACTTTCCCTTGTTTTGAGCATTAAGGCAAGCGTATACAATCGTTGTTGTCATTTTTCAGTAGTGGTTCATAGAATCAGACATACACTTATGTTTGATTATAATTTTTGTTTACTACTAATTAATACTCAGTAAGTGGTTATCCAGCCTCTGCTTAAAGATCCTTAACCATGGAATCCTTTTAGTACCATGGAAAGTGTGCTAGGTTTGACACAAGAGCACCCGTGTTTGAATGCTGTTTCTGCTGGTAATCATTTGTATAACTCTGTGAAAGTCATATAACTTCTCTGGGTCTCAGTTTGCTAATATGAAAAATGAAGGAACTGGACAAGATCACTGGTGTCAAATTCAAATAGAAACAGGCGCCACTAATTAGTATATAAGGATCCCTGCAGGCCACTTATTAACTTAGCTTTAGAATGTAATATGATATATATATATAAAAAACATTACATATTATGTATACATAATATATATACATATATACATATGTATACATATATATTCATATATGTATATATATACGTATATGTATATATATAATATGTAATGTTATATATATATATATCATATTGAGGTTTTTATTTATTCTGTTAAATATTTCCCAGTTATGGTTTATTCTGGTTTGAGCAGCCTTTGGAAACAGCTCATAGACTATGTGTTAGGCACTTCTGTATTACATGATTTTGAGGTCCTTTCCAGCTCTAAATTTATGACTGATGACCATGATGTCCCAAGACAACCTGATCCACTTTTGTGATCACTCTAATTGTTAGGGGATTTTTCCTAATATATAGCCTCAATGAAGCTTCTTACAACTTTCGCCCATTGTTTTTGATTCTTCCCTTTGAAGCCAAACATAATAAATCTAATCTTTCTCCCACATGAGATGATATACCAATATCATTTCTCCAAGTTGTATCTGATTGGATATATGAACAAAGGAAAAGGCTGTAAGGAACAACTTGAGCCATGACTATATATTGTCATCAAAGTCAAAGCCAAAAATGGTAGAAGGGCTAAAAAACCCTGAGTAATTAACTAGCATCCTTTGCATGGTACTTAGTGTTCACAAGGCAACATTAGAATTTGTGTTCCTGATCAAGGGCACCTATAACTAGTCATTCTAGTTGTACTAAATAACAGTCATCAGTAATTAATTAATAGTCATATAGCTATTGAGTAGAAAATACGCTGTTTTGAAAATCAGGGAAATGAGGTTCAAAACTTAGCTCTGGCACTTACTATCTGTGTCAGACAACTCACGTAATTTCTTTGGGCCCATTTCCCCTTCTATAAAGGAAGAAGTTGGAATAGATGACCTCTTTGGCACACCTGTCTCTAAATCTATGGGGGCTGTGGGGTGTGTGGAAATCAGCAGCTCATTATGTACAAAGTATTGTACTATATTCAGAGGCAGCTGGAAAGATGAAAAGACTTATGAATCATACACCAAGGTAGGGAGCAATAACACGTAGAGAAGTACCTAATTCCAAATATATTGTGATTAGTCCATGAGATTGTTATGAATAAATTGCATTCCATGTCCCAGGAAGAAAAAAGACAAGCTTCCTAGCTTGTTGGGGTTTAGGGAAGACTTCATGCTTCAGGGGAAGTAGAATTTAAGCTGGGTTTTGAATGATAGGTAGGATTTGAACAGTCAGATATGGGTCAGCAAAGGGAAGTCCTGCTGTGTAAAAGGAGAAAGAAACATACGCCTGGCTTCTTGGACAAAGTAGCAGAGGCATCGTCAAGGTTCTCTGTGACATAAAATAAAAGGGTGAAAAAAATCACATGAGATTTTCCACCCTATCATTATTTCTGCCAAGCAGTACATTGGTGAAAGGAGCCCTTAGAGACAACATCAAGATAGACATATAGCCAGTCTGTCCTGGATTTTCTTTCCCCTACTTATAAATTCTGTGACTATAAGTTCTAGACTTTTATATTGAGTGAAAATAGAAAGGAGCAAATTTAGGAACCTCTAAGACATTAGTATTGTGATAGATCACTGCCTTACCTTTAGGATATCACATTGCAACTCCTTCTCACCTGTTTTCTAGTATCACCTGTTTTCTAGTAAATGGGGGTGAAAGTCACTGGTACAACACAGCAGGGGTCTCATTGATGAAACTAATTGTAGGAAATTAGAGAAAGGAGAGAGAGAGAGAGAGAGAGAGAGAGAGAGAGAGAGAGAGAGAGAGAGAGATGACAGGTTGGCAATAAAAATAAGAACAGGATGGATGGCATGTTTGGGTAGGAGGAAAGAGAAAAGGAAGTTGTTTGTGTGAGGAGTATTAACCCCAGAAAGGAATCTCAAATGATGCAAGACTGGAAAGGCAACACAACCCTTAAGATCTTATCTCCTTTGCAAATGGCTTCAAAATATGGAAAGGATCAGTTTGCAAGAGAAAAGGAAAACTCAGGCCCTTGAATTGGACTGTTTTAAAGACTTCAAACTTAATTAAACTAGAATTATTGTAAAATATCATTTTATTCAACTTTTTGAAATGAAAGATTTACCTTTGAATTATAAATCCATATTTCATCACCAAAATGGAATATAATTTTTTAGCTTAGCATTACCCAAAGAAACTAACTTTTGTTTACCTTTTAAGGGGAGCTTTTATTTCAGATAGATTCTCATGTAGGTAAGTAGACAGACAGACAGACAGACAGACAGATAGATAGATAGATAGACAGCTATAATGCCATAGTCTTTGAGCCTAGTAAAAGAACAGCCAAATTTAATCTATGAACAACAAAAGATAAGCACGGAAGTAATACTTTTCCCTTCCGATGGGTGACATTATTAATCAACTCTTTCACAATCAGGAATTTGTTCAGTTTGAACAAAACAAGAGAGACAAAAAGAATAGAATAAGCACAGGAAACAGCTCAAATTAAACTTGTGAATAAAGATTCCTTTCCTATGGCAAAAATCACCAAGTATAAGCAATTGAAAAGTATAAGCAATTTAACATTATACTTGGTTTGGGAGATAGCAAATTCTTCTATTATTTGGAAAGAAGAAAGTAAAAGTGTTTCATGTTACGGAATAAAGAAATATCAATTGGGGCAGCTAGGTGGTTCAGTGAGTAGAGCACTGGCCCTGGAGTCAGGAGGATCTGAGTTCAAGTTTGGCCTTGGACACTTGACACACTTACTAGCTGTGTGACCTTGGGCAATTCACTTAACCCCAATTGCCCTGCCTTCTCCCCTCCAAAAAAAAAAAGAAATATCAATTGTTTCCAAATTGCAGTGTTACTCGGCACTGACTTAGGGGTGGGAGAAAGACTGTAGATGACAAGAAAAATGGAAGATCCAATGAGGAATTCCCGCTGACTGATATTAATTGGCTCATTGTCTATAAATTAAAATTAACTCAGTTGCCTAAGCCAATGAAACAGAATGTTAGCACTGATGATGGAAAACACTGGATAATTAGTCTTGCTTCCTTGTGGCAATAGCAGAAGGTTCCAAGTTTCCCAGTAACAAAGATCAGTCCAGGACTTAGGAAGAGGCAAACTTCAGCCAGGGTCTAGGAACTGAAGATGCTGAATCCATGTGCATTCTTCATATCTCTTCCCTATCTTTATATCATTACCCTCCTTAGGAGATTGTACCAACTGGCTATAGCATTGTTTCCAAATCAATCAAGATTTGGATTCAAAGCCAAGAGACCTGATTTTAATTCTCAGATGTGCTACTCTTCATGGGACCTCTCACAAGTCACTTAATTTTTCCAAACATCAGTTTCTGCATCTGTAAAGTGTAAAAGTTGAGAGAAAAGACCTCAAAGGGCCCATCTCTATGTCCTGGGATCCTGTGAAATAAAATCTTTTTCAATAAACAAACACCAGCTGTATGACACTAGCCGTAAGCAGTCACTTTACAGAAGAGAAAGTAAACCTATTAAAAGCCCATTCTGGGAGCAAGGTGGCAATGAGACAGGGCCATTAACGAAAGCATTGCAGCATTCCCAGAGGCCACGTGTTCAATCGGTGAATCAACAAACATCAAAAAAGTATACCTACTATGTGATAGAGACAAAAATAGACATGGGCACAGGTAAACAAAAGCAAAACAGTCCCTGCCCTGGACAAACTTGGATTCTATCAAAGAGAACAACGTTAGGCAATGAGGTTGCACAGTAGATAGAACCCTGGGCCTGGAGGTAGGAAGGCCTAGAGTTAGGAAGTTCAAATCTCACTTCAGATGTTCACTAGCTATGTGATCCTAAGCAAGTCACTTAACCTCCATTTGACACAATTTCCTGATCTGTAAAATGAGGAAAACAATAGCACCTATCTGTCAGAGTTTTTATGAGGCTCAAATGTGATAATTTTCATAATGCACTTAACTCCATACCTGGCACATAGATGCTACAAAATGCTAGCCATTATCGTTTATTATTATTATTATTATTATTAAATTATTAATATATAATTATAATTAATTATATATGACAATATATAATTAATTATAATTATATAGTAATTATTAATTATTATTATTTATTAACATATAGAAGTAAATGCAAAATATGTACAAAGTAAATGCAAGGTAACATGGGGGGGAAGATATTAGGGGTGGAAGAGATAAGGAAAAGCCTCATATAAGAGGTAGCGCTTGAGGTGAGCTTTGAAGGAAACTAAGAATTCTAAGGGGCAAATGAGAGAGTGAATCCCAGTCATAAGGGCCTATACAAAGGCTCATGGGAATGGAATGTTGTGTGTACTTAACAATAAGTATGACAATTTGGCTGAAATGTAGAATGCATGAAGGGGACTAATACAGAAGAAGCCTGGAAAGGTAGCATGGATCCAAATGATGAAGGTCTTTAAATACCAAACAGAAATTTGTGTTATATCTTAGAGCAGGGAAGTAGAACCTGCAGCCTCAAGTCCACATGAGGCCTTCTAGGTCCTTGGGTGGGACCTTTTGACTAAGTCCAAGTTTTACAGAACAAATCCTTTTATTAAGGGGGTTTGTTCTGTCAAGTTTGGATTCAGTCAAAGGGCCACACCTGAAGAGCTAGAAAGGGCCACATGTGACCTCAAGCTGCAGGTTTCACTCCCCTGCCCTAGAGGTAAAAGGAGCCTCTGAAGCTGAACAGGGAAGTGACATATTCAGACCTGGGCTTTAGGAATATCATTTTGGCAGTTTTGTCAAGGATGGACTAGAGAGAGGAGATACTCAAGCGAGAGAAAACAATTAGGAGACTACTTCAATGGTCCAGGAAAGAGGAGTAGGAAGTGGTGGCCGTGTGAGTGGAGAGAAAGTGATCTGCATGAGAGATGTGGTGGCAATAGAATCAAAACGACTTGGCAATGGATTGGATATTTGGACTGAAAGAGAATGATGGGTCAAGAATGATTGTGAGTTTGTGAACCTAGAAGGGAAAGGATTGGAGGTTGTTCCCTCACTAGAAACAGGCAAGTCAGGAAAGTTTGGAGGGGAAAAACATGAGATCTATTTTGGAGTTTGAGTGGAACTTGAGATGTCATAGGACATCCATTTGGTAATGCCTAGTGGGCAATTAGTGATGCAGGACTGAGCTCAGGAGACAAACTAGGACAGGGTATATAGATCTGGGAGTGACCTACATGGAGATGACAGCTGATGCCATGGAAGTTGATGACAAGTAAAGAGAGCCAGAGTCTTAGAGGACACTCCAGTTAAGAGGTAGAACATGGAAGAAGACCATTCTAAGACCAAATCCTCACGGCACATAAGCTGATGTTTTCATCTGTTTGAGAGCTTTGAGAAGCCATAATATGTGTAGTATTTTAGATTCCTTTAACAAAGACATGAATTGATAAAAGTGATGGAAGAGAAAGTTAAGGTCTTTTTGGATAGTTAAATACATGCTGAAAAAGTGTTCCTCTTCCAAAGACTAAGACAGGAAAAAAAAGGAGTGGAAAGATTCTGCAGCTAGATGAATTTCTCTTGACATTGGAGGAGTAGAATATAAAATGATCAGTGGCAACCTTTCCCAATCTCTCATTGGCAGATTTAGGCAATCTTAATGACCCAAGTGATGGGTGGTAGATTGGAGAAATTGCTGGCCAGTGAAATTCTGTAATAAGGCTACTGGCATTTGTTGAGGCCACTGGCACACTGTCTTGGCTCTTGTAACAGTTCTGGGAGGGGCATCTTGTTAGGTGGAGTTGAAAACAGACAGGGGAGCATATGCAAAGTGAAATTAGGTCTCCAAAGAAGTACCCCAGGGATCTGCCCTTGACTGTTCTGTTCAATAATTTTTTGTGATTCGGGTGAAGACGCAAAAGGTATGCTGGTCAGATTTGTCAATGAGAAGAAGCTAGGATGAATAACTAACATAGAACAAAAATTGAGAAGTAAAAATCGTTCCAGGCTAGAGCAGTGTGCCGAATCTAAGTGTAACATGTAATGGAAACAAGTTGTAAAGAACCTTCAGTAAGGTTTAAACTTATCCATTTGAAGGACAGTGGAGTTCTCATAGGCAATAATTCCTGCTACAAATTTCTAAGAGTTCTAGTGAATTTTAAGTTCATTATCAGTCGAAAGTGTGGCACAGCAGCCAAAAATATAGTATCTTAGGCTCCTTTAGCAAAGACATATTGTCCAGAATGAAGGATGTAATATTTCCACTGTATCTATCATCAGACCATATCTAATAGTACTTTGTTTGGTTCTAGAAACCACATTTTATTTTTCAAACAACTTCCATTACCTTGTGGTCAGTGCCCAAACCCCATTACATTAGAAAGGATATAGATAAGATAGACAAGTTCCATGATGGTGAGAGAACTAGAAACCATGCCATAGAAGGGCTGATAGTAGGAAGTGGGGAAATGTATTTTGGAGAAGAGAAAACACAGGGAGGAGATGGGATCATTGTGTCATCAAGTTAGATCTGAAAGAGACCCGAGAAACCAAAGCCAAACCTCTTATTCTACAGATAAGGAAATTGAGGCACAGAGAAATTAAAAGAAAGCCCAGAGTCACACAGTAAATAGCTGAGATGAAATTTGGACCCATGTCTAAGCCCAATACCTCACTCAGTGCACATTGATTCTTCAGATGTAACAGCTGTCTTCAGGTATTTGAAAGGCAGTCATATTCTTCTGGTTCCAGAGAACAGAACGAGGAGCAATGAGGGTGATTTGCAGACAGATTTACCATGGAAAATAGAGAGAAATGATTGTCAGTGACATTGTAGAAGTCAGTTTTGTTCGGGCGTGCGTTGGAATAGAACGTCCCTTGTAATCCTTAGTTTCAGGGATTCTGACAGGCGGAAAATAGGGGAAGGGTTCCCTGTCAGAAATAGTCAGGTCAGAAAGGGAAGCTTGTTTTGAGAGAAAGATCCTAGTTATTAACTGTGGGACTTTGGGTAAGTCATTTTACTTCTCTGCACCTATGTCCTTCTGTGAAGTGAGGTGATTAGATTAAGCATTCTTTAAGGTCCCTTAAAAAAATGTCAAAGACAGGACAATGCACAATATCAACCCTGTGAATAATTGGTGAATATTTGAAATAACTGAAATTTAGTATTCTTACTCTTAAGAATAGTTTTCTCCCTTCATATTTAAAAAAATGTGCCCTGTATAACTATATTGAAAAGTCAAGCCGAATACATCTACTTTTCAAATACTTTACTCAGTGTCTTTTCTTCATGTTGGCCACAGTCCTGGTGTGACAAAAAGCTCTTTGGTGACAGCAGGACAAATTTTAGGTGAAATCTTACAGTATTTTCAAACTAAGCAGAATCTCTGCCTATGAACAATGGCAAAAGCCTATCATAAGTGCTGCCATTTAGAGCTGTTGCAGGAGCCAAGACAGTGTGCCAATGGCCTCAACAAATGCCAGTAGCCTTATTACAGAATTTCGCTAGCCAACAATTTCTCCAAACTACAACCCGTTGCCTGGGCCATTAAGATTACCCAAGTTTGGCAGTGAGAGCTTGGGAAATAATGCCACTGATCATTTTATGTTCTACTCCTCTAATATCAAGAGAATTTCATCTAGTTGCTGAATTTTTCCACTCCTCTTTTTTCCTGTCTTACTTAGTCTTTGGAAGAGGAACACCCCCCACTCATTTTTTGTCGGCCTTTTGATTGCTTTTGTGTCAAATCCAGCATAAAAGCTTTTCAGATGTGACAGCATTAGCTATTTTGTGCTTGGCTGAGCTAGAGTACATGAATTCAATAGAGAAGCAAAATCTTGCTTGAGCTTAGCTGACTTAGATATATAATACTTAAAAGTATCTGGAGTGAGAAATCTTGTAATTGTTTAAATCTTTGAAGAAATGTTTTCAAGGCTGCCCACTGTGTTTTGGAGATCTCATCCACGTTATTTTGAACAGAGATGTATTTTTCACAATGATTTGATTAATTTTAATAGCTACGATAATTTGGTACACATAAGGACTGTTTTAGCCTATAATTTGAGAATTTCATCATATTTATTAGAAAAGAGACTGAGGCAGACTGTATTTGATTTTAATCTCTTCAGGCCTCATTTAGTCAAAGGCAAAAGTGGAAGTAAGTCCCAATATTTAGAATTCTCCTTTTGGGGCTAGAGTATTTATCAGTCATTCCATGGGGACAGTGATTTTCCTTTCTGTCCTGAGGCTGCCTCAGGCAACCTCACAGGACTGAGGACCACATTCTCCTTCTTTCATACACTCAAAAAATCTATTCTTACTTAGACAAGGCCCAAATTGTATTAAAAGCTATTCTAGACCAATCATGCCAGGCAGGGCAGAGGGAGGAGCAAATGAAGCAGTAATGTCACAAATCTGATTTCCAAGGTGTTGAGTGTAACATGCTACCATTCCATGTCCTCTCCTTTCCCTTTTACTCATTTTTCCTTCCAATTTCATCTTTGACTAGGGAAATAAAGTCAATAAGCTACCTAATAGTGCTTTTCCTCCCCAAATACGTAAAAAGCAGTTAAACCGCTCTTAGCATACACAGTGCTTCCTTCATGCCTGATGGCATAGAGGTGGCATGGACTAGCTTTCCTAGGGTGAAACTCAACTATATAAATACTTAATACAATGTTACCGTGTCTCGAATTGAATTATGCTGCAATTGTGTCCTGTTATGTTTGGGTTACACTACCGTGTTCAGCTTATTCTACACATGAATAAAAAGTGCAAGGTTTTAAATTATTCCTTAATCCATTTTTTTAATTAAGGACCATCTTTGCTGAGAATTGCCCATGAATAACATAACAACTTAGTGCCCTCTCATCTTAAGGAAAATTAAAAGTATGGCTGTATATCAAGAAAAATTCAGATCTATTTTTTTCAGACTTGTAAGTTTAACTTAAAAAAATAACTCATTTTTTTCAACTCTTGGTGGCTGATAGAAAGGGATAATGTCAATGCCTTCATTTCTCGCGGTGTTCTGCAGAGGGGTGGATCTCTAGGGTGGTCAATAAGGCTACCTTTTGGGATAGAGGGTTTGCAGACCTGATATCCCAGGTAATTTAATTCAACTTTCAATTCAACTCAAGAAATATTTATTAAGCATGTACTATGTATCATGTGAGGCAAGTAGGTGCCTCAGTGGGTAGAGCACGGGGCCTAGAGTCAGAAGACTCTTCAAATCAAGCCTCAGACACTTACTGGCTGTGTGACCCTGGGCAAATCATTTAACTTCTATTTGCCTTAATACACTAGAGAAGGAAATGGCAAACTGTTCCATTACCTTTGCCAAGAAAGCCCCACGGACAGGATTGGCATGCTAGGGCTCTGAGTCAAAAAGAGTGGAACATGACTAAATGACTCAACAACAATATACCATAAGATACAAATAAGAAAAAGGATAGTCCCTGCCCTCAAGAAGCTTACAGTCTAATGGCGTAAGACAATATACAGAAACAAACCAAAAAAGGATAAAGGTGGACCAGGAGCTTCTTCTGTGGAGTTGAAAGGAAACAGAGGCTCTGATGAGCAAGAGAGAGTCACCTGGAAAGTCCTGAGCTCTCTAAAACAGAAGACTTTGGGAGGAGTTTTTTGTTCCCCCTTCTAGTCCTCCAATCTGAGGCAAGAGACAACTGAGGGAGGTGAGAAGGAGTGACTCTCTAAAACTGAGTCAGTCTATATGGTGATAAGATTTCAGGTGATCAGTGTCTCTTAGGGAAGGCATAATGTCAAAACCAGGCTGAGCCCCTGATGGAATTCTGGCTTTGATTCAGAAAGCTGGATCAGTTATGATTCCTGACCATCCTCAAGCATCCTGGTGATTCTCAAGAACCCCTGTTTATGTCACCCTACTTATTCCCATTGACCCTGAACGCTTGTAGCAGCCAACCCAGATTAGAATAAGACATCAGGGTGCAATGGAAGTAAGACTAACTTTCTATAGTCTGTGTGAGATAAAAGGTTAAAGCTACCTTGTCTCCAGAGAGTCATTTGGGGTGCACAGTACTATTGAAGAAGTGGCCAAAATGCTTCTTCCTTAAGTCCTGCTAACACCGACTTCTCCAGCATTTTTCATAGTGTGTAATGTACACGCATTTACCATTTGTGTTTCTTTTAGATGCCTGGGGCATATGGGTTAGTGGTTAATTACAAGGCTGCTTAAGCCTTTTAATAAAGTCAGCAAATTAAAGAGAGGGCACAGATAAAGAGAATGCTTTGCAAAGTGTCATAATGAAATTAAGGTAATGAAACACTTTGAGGGCTTTTCTCCTTTCTTTTGGTATAAACTTATTCCAAAGAAACTGGAAGAGAAATGGGGCCTGAAAGTAAAAAGAAAAAAAATAAATTGTATGCCATTAGTTTAATTATAAAAATTCATTACATGAAGTCATGTAAGACAGAAAATAATGGGGCTCTAATAGGTTGGCCGATAAAACATTTACTAGTCTTCTCTCTGCTTGTAGCCTTTGTTGAAGGTACAGAAAAGTAGCATCTCTCTTGTGCCGTCTTCAGAGCTATTGAAAAGATTAATCAATTCCAGTAAGCTGGAAAATGAGGGCCATTTTCTTAAACAGTTTCTCCTGTATAGTGTGTTACTTTCTGAAACAGAATTGTTTCGTAATGTCAGAGGTTTAATAGATTAGTGTTGAAGTTAATGGTGAGAGTCTATACTCTTGAAACAGCTTTCTTATAGTTATCTCAATATTTCCATTATATAAAGCCCCAGAGAGGTTTTATAGGTCATTTTAATTCACATGAGAATGAAAGAAGAATATTTTTGTAGTAAAAGTTTACAGACCATTAATTCATACTAGGAACTAAATTGTTTATTTTTTTAAAAATAAACCAAATATGTATTCTCTGATATTGCATAGAAACATCCTACTATATTACATCTAGTAACATTTCAATCTTTTTAAATTTTAAAGGAAATATTCTTTGTTTTTCAAAGTTCTAATGTGGCAAATAAATTTCTACTGACTTGATTAGTATTACGTTAACATAGATGAGTCATTTCTACCTCTCTTTGAGCACTAAAGTTAGTTTCCAGAATTGGATTCTAATCTTGTCCCCTCCACTAACTAGCTGTGTAACCTTGGGCAAACCTGATTATCTTTTCTAGTCTTGCCACTAGGCAGCTGCTCAAACAGACTGAAAGCTCCTCCTAGCACGTTCCCTGTCCTCTCACAAGCAGATCTTTGGTTGTTTCTTTTTTTTAATCTTTTAAAATTTTTTAGTTTTTGTTATTCTTAATTTGACAACAAACAACTGACATCAACAGTTCCATATACAGGGAACAGAAAAGGATTTTACCGGAAACTATCAACCTCTATTATGTACAGCTTTTTTTTTTTATAAAAGTATAAAATACATTCAACATGTTAGTTCCAAAGCTGGCCTACTTATCTATATTTCCCTCTGAACCTCCATCTGTTCTGTTCTGTGCGGTGATTTTTTTTAAATGCTTCATTGATGTCATTGTCATTATTTTCTTTTGCATCACTATCATTAACTATTTCCCTAGCCATCCAACCTCCAGACCCACAAAAAGAAAACTGTTTATAAGAAATAAGCATAACCAAACAAAGAAAATCTACTACACATTAATATTATATATATGTATATATATACACATGTGTATATATATTTAAATATATCTCAGTCTGCATCAATCTTTTATCATCTCTATTTAGGTGTGGAAAGCGTCTTTGGTCCTCTGTTGGTCATTACATTGACAAGAGTTCCTAAATATTTCAGTTATTTTTCTTTACATTGCCATAGAGATTGTGTAAATTGTTTTCTTTGTTCTTTTCACTTTATTCTGCATCAATTCATACACATCTATCCAAGCTTTTTTCATTTGTCCCTTTCAATATTTCTACAACACAGTAATACTCCATTTTTTCAAATATAGTAATCAATGTGTTCAGTCATTTCCCAATTGATGGGTATCCTCCCTTAGTTTCCAACTATATACCATAACAAAAAATGATGCTATGAATATTTTGTACATATAGATAATTTCTGTGCTTTATCTCTTTGGGGTTCATGCCTAAAAATAGTGCGACTTGATCAAAGGATATGCACAGTTCAGTGACTTTTGGGGCATAGATGCAAATTTTTTACAGAATGACTACACCACTTCACAGCTCCACCCATGATACATTTCTCTCCTATATTCCTCTGGCCCTTCTAACAAACAGATTTAAGCATTTTGCATTCTCTCATTATTAATGACTTAGAGCATTTTAAATGGTTGTTCGTATAAAATTGCTTTTCTTTTGATCATTTATCTCTTAGGGAATGGCTCCTGTTCATATGTTATATGAATAAAATTGATATATTACATATTCTTCTTATGTACCCCAATTATAAGAAATAGTACATTTCAAACCCCTTCCTCATTCCACCTCTATTGCCATTCTCTTCCCCGCTCATTTCCTCTCTTAAGCTCACCAGAATAAACAAAACTACCCTCAGACACTTGTGTTTGTCTTAATCACCTCCCTCTGTGATCTTTCAAAACAACAGGATTCTGAAGGGACACTTGTTTCTTCTATCCCTATTATAATATGAGCACTGCATCTTAATTTAGTCCTTTCTAATTGCTCTGATGTACTTACCTTTCAAGGTTTTTGAAAACAGTTGTTTAGTAACGTTAGGGATTTAATAGCTTAATGTCGGAGTTAATGATAAGAAATTATACTCTAGGTCATTTTAATTCACAGAAGGAAGAAAGAAGAAGAATTTTTGCTGTGAAATTTTACAGACCATTAATTCATACTAAGGACTATATTGCTTAGTTACTTACATGTATATATATATATTCTTGTATTGTATGGAAACCTCATCTAGTAACATTTCAATTATACCTTAAACATTAAAGGAAGCATTCATTATTTTTAAAATTTCCATGTGGTAAACAAAATCTAGTTAATGGGATGTGAGTGACGATGCAAAGAAGGGTAATGAGAAGGATCATCCAGACACATAGAAGGTCATCCAAGACATAGCAGTGTCAGGACAACTTAGAGAGGAAAAAGTATCCAGGATGATGAAAGTTTGGTAATACTATCGAATGTTGTATAGTGGTCAAGAATGAAGAAGAATGAGAAAACTGAGAGAGAGATGTCATATGGATAACCTGCATGCTTCATTGGTACCCATGGAATGGTTTAAAAATTAATCAACAGCCTAGACGAAAACTTCTTGTGTCTTTCAAGGAGAAATGATTAGAAAGTCAAGATAAGAAGGTGTTCATGCGTAATGATTTGCAGCACTGGAAAGAGTATGAACATTGATTTGATCTTGGATCCATTAAAATATTGAAGCATTACCATTAAGTTTTGGTAGTACAAATATCAAAGTGCTAAGTACCCTTGAGGCCAGTATAATGGTTCATAGTGACAATGACTTTTCTTTGGTCATGAAACTACTGCAGAATGAAGGAAATCTAGAGTTAGTTGTAGTGAAGGGTTTGTTTATTTTATTTATTTATTTTACAAAAGGAAAAAAATAAAGTATTAGTTTAAAACTTTCTTAATGGTCAGGTAAGAGCCTTAACCTTCTCAGTGTTATTCAAGGCTGGGTGGAATGTTTGATTTTTTTTAATCTGTCTTTCATCCTTGAAAAATCTTGGCATTATTCAGTGAAGGTTAACTTTCAGTCAGGATTTCCTTAGTTATAAAAACTAACTTTCAATGTGAACACAAACCTAGGGGGAAAATATATTCATGGGCATTTTTGCTATTCAAGCATTAAAGCATGCCAAAAAAGTGATGATGTGAAGTCAAGCTTCACTCACTTAACTACCTTTTCGCTAACAAGCGTCTAATTTATCTTGCCAGTTACTGTTTCCTTCATAGTCCTTTGAAAACTCTAGCACACTTTTCTATTCAAGTTTTTCAATTATGTTGACTGATTTATAGATTTGTATAACACTGGACAGCTGATTTCCTTTGTCAGAAAAGGACAAATTGCAATGTAAGGGCCATTATTAGCTCCCAAGATCATTATTCTGATTGTTACTCTTTAAAAAATTAGCCAATCATATTAATAAGCAAAATATGTTATGAGTTTCATGATTTTTATTTTTAAGCAAGTACATTTATTTGTCAGTGGTAAATTCATTACATTTTTTAAACTTTCATTGCTCTTATGGATTTATATGCATTAGCTGGGGTGTGCCAGCTGTTCAGAAAGTGGGATACCAAAGAGGGGGAGGTTAGCAGAACAAAAATATTACTCTCATATATTCTGCTAATTATAAATTAATTTGAGCTAACAAGTTCTTATTTTAAAATGCAAACATTCTTGGGGAGATTATACCTATTTGTATTCATACCTTAAGATGAATTCCTTTAATTAGAAAATCAGGTAGTATTTTTTTTTCTTTTCTGTTAGCTGAAACCAGCCTCTTGAGAGTTTTAATTTTGGGGATGAGAAAGTCATTTGAGAGATTAGGGCTCTTCTAGGCAGAGCCAAGTCTGGATGGTCTTCTGGTGTGTGGGGAGGAAGGGTAAAAAAGATGAGATGCCAGGAAATGATGTAGGGGACATCAGGACAGAAATCAGAAGGTACCAAACAGAACTTCAGTTTGTAATTTTGTATCATAGCACTCATATTAGCAGTAACCTCAATATGTCAATGAAAATAGTCTCTTGCATCATCTTGCTCATACATGGCATAGATTGGCAATACTCATTTTACTGTACTAGTGCTAAGTTTATTTATCTGAATTAATTGGTCGTATTTATCTAAGCATAACCAACTGTTACTCAGCATAGTTCTAGTTAATCAAATATTCTAATTAGGGATTTAACATATATGCCATTGCTAATTGCTAATTTTTAAAGGTCTAAGACACACAGTGCTTAAATGTCATCACTGTGAGTATTCCCTACACCAATACATATGACCACTCCTCTATGCCTTAGAGAAACACAGAATAATGAATGTTAGAGGAATAAGTGATTTTACAGATGAGGAAACTGAGGCCCAGGAGGTGACTTGCACAAAGTCAAAGGTCGGTTAAGGGACAGAGGCAGAATGCAGTCCCTCATTGGAAAGGAACTGATAAAATGGATGCTGTTCAAAGAAGGACAATCAAGATACAGAAGATCTGGAGAGCACAATATATATGAAGATTGGTTGAAGAAACAGATAATATTTAACATAGAGAAAGAAAGAGCCAGAGAAGATATAATTTTAAAGTATTTGAAAATCACTCATGTCAAGTAGGAATTAGAGGCGTTCTGCTTGGATCTGGAGGGCAGGATGAAGAGCAATAAATGGAAGCAGTAGGGAGGCAGATTGTTTATTGTAGGGTATATTCTTGTTCAGGTGTAGGTTAGATTGGAGAGGTTTTGAAATCCCTTCTAAGTCTGAGTGTCTGTGATTTTTATCTTCTCAGTTTAAGACCTCTCATTCTGTATGATTCTTATGTATGTTTTCCCATAAATCCTCTATAGAGAATAAACATAGTGTGCTGTAGGCTTTCCTCTGGTTCTTTGAATTTCTTGAGAGATTCTGTACAGGTTCACCTGGTTTTGAGAAGCCACAATAGGATCTTGCAGGGAGCATAAAGATTATCATGACCAATATTAACACAGTGCCTGGCACATAGTAGGGACTTAATAAATGTGTATCGATTTATTGACTTATAAGTCATCTCTTGGTTTGCTGCTTGGCTTCCTTCCATAATTATTCTTATCATCTAGGTTAATCCAGGGCTGTTTATCTTTTCTTAATAAAAGTTTAGCCTTTCAATCAATTGAGTTACCCACAGTTCATCAGACATTATTTAATAAACTAGAGAAAACTTCCCCAATAGCAGGTATTAATGTTTCTATATTAAATCTCTTAATTGCTTAGGATTAAATAAATATTAAAATTACTGAATTTATAAACAATGAAATAAATAATTAGACGGAGCCATAGAAAATAACTTACAATATTTTAACTATGACTGATCTCAATGAGTCACATCTGTGAAGAAAATACTTAATTATATTTATTTTATTTGAACTTTAACTTTATGTGGCTAGAAGTTGTTTAATCAGAAACTGAAGGTCATGCTGTCCTCAGAGACCATCCCCTTTACTTCCGAGTACTCCAGAAAGAGCTATCAATCTATCAATCCTTTCCACGTCCGGGCCGGGTGAGGTTTCCTGCATTGAGTCAAATAAAGCCATATCTACCCGGGGCCATATCTACCCAGGTCTTGTGTCCACCAAAAAGCTTGTGTTTTGGGTCCATATAACAGCTTTTGGCTTCACCCAATTTTATTGAATGTTTATACTTAACTACTGATATACATTTCAAGCAATCTTTTTTTGCTTGGGGGTCACCTAGCTGCTTGTCTTTATATTCTTATTTGAACTCTGTATAATGTAAGCCTCATAGAGAATAGGGAGGGGGCCATACTTTTTCTAGTTCTCTCCTCTGCTAAACAACTGAATGAAATTCTTTCTAAAACTTTTTTCAGGTTTGGGGTTTGTTCTTGACTAACACCTCAAAATATCACTGTATCACCAGATGACTTCACTTCTCTTAAGAAAGAAAGCAAAGATATAGATAGATAGATAGATAGATAGATAGATAGATAGATAGATAGATAGATAGATAGATATAACCATTCACAATATTTTAGGTACAGAAAAGTTCACTGCCAGAATCATCTGTATTTCTTGATATAATATCATCTTCACTTTAATGAAAACATTGTCCCACACCATTCAGTTCATTCAGAATAACAAATAATGTCTCTTTAAAAGAATTTTCTTCACCCCCTTTGCATGATAAAGATTAAAAAGATAAAAAGTTAAAGTCATCAAGAAAGAAGACTTCTCTATCCTCTGACTTCTCTACAGGCATGACAATAAAGCAGCCTCTTTACCTTTTCTAAAGGCATCACTCATGATGTGATCCTCTCTGCAGATTTGCTGCTCATAAAATTCTCATTATGTTAATTCATCAAATAACGGTAAAGACTATTCTAAGAAGAAAGAAGTTCCTTATCTTCTTTCTCACTGTCTTCTCTGTAGTTTATCTTTAAAATCCTCATTTATCCTAATTAAACTCACAAGCTTCCCAACTCCCTAGAGAAACAAGTTATAGAACAATAGTTACAGCTGTAACTCCTGGCTTCTATGTTCTTAAAATGAAGAAATCCATCTGCATGGCTTCTGTATGGCTTTGGAAACATGTTCTTATACTTATATAACATGTATGTAACACCTCCTTATCTTGGCCCTCCCACAGAGTCTATGAATACTGTTCTTTTAAAAACCAAATGCAATATTTGGAAAAAGCAGTTTGTGCTAGCAGTTAGAAGACGAAAAAATGTTCTTACTATGAAGTATTTCTCCATATAGGATCAGGGATAGGATATGTGTTTTATATGTGATAAATAGAAATATATATTGAGTGTGTAAGGTCAGAGAAGGAAAAGTCAAAGTGACATGTTTTCCTCACCAAACTGTCTTGTATTATCTTATAAAGAAATATTATAAAGAGAATTCTATGATGAATCTTTTAGTAGCTGGCAGTACATTTTGGAAAGACTGTTTCTTCCAATTCTCAAAGAGAGGACAAAGAAAATGGACTACTCTGGTTTATTTTCTTAAACATTAAATGTAACTCTTAAGGAAAAATATGTTGAAGATTCTTAAGAAGTTTGAATGTATATGGCAGCATTTGCATTCGAGTGAAAAAAATATTCAGAGGCGTAGGTGACTCTAACAATGTATTTTCCTATTACCCCCCCAAAAATTTTGAAGTTATATGTATCTGATTTATTACTGCTTTCATTTAGTAAACTGTTTGAGTAATTGCTATTAGAAAAGGAGATTTATCCTTGTCATTTAGTAAATGATATTTAGTGAAATAAAGGGAACTTACAATAATTCATAAGAAAAAGGTTGAACATTTAAACAAGACACTATTTCATCAGACCCCTATATTGCTATAGTGTTGGGATGGTAAGATCAAATATAGAGCATCTATTTAAGTAGCAGTTTGAGGAGTGATTTGCAACTAAGTTTGAAAGATTTGAAAATTGAGATCCCACAAAACCTACTGTAAGCATATATAATGGAGACTTACAGCTGATATTGTGTCAGTCAATACAATAAGTTACTTATTGTATTCACGTTTTGGATATGTGGCATTTTAATTAGTTAAATAGACCTTGTAGTATAGTATGTGGTTTGGTTTTCTTTTTCATAGGGATCGTAGAATTAAGGTTTGAAAAAACAGCTTAGGGCTCATTTAGTTCCACTCCTTTATTTTACAGATGAGGATACTGAGGCCCAATGAGTTTAAATGATTTGCTCAAGGTAACAAGCATAGTATGAGGTAGAGCTGAATCTTAGAATGTCAAATCCAGGTTTTGTTCTATTTTTCCCTAAAAAGAAAGACAGATGAAGGAAAGCTACATAGTGTATTACTTGAATTTAAGTTCCTGCTCTCCATTAGGACCTGAAGCCATATTTGTTCTGTTTTGTTTTTAACGTTCGATTTCATGGATTTAGGGAACTCCTGGTGTGGCAATTCCCTCCAAATTGTCTGAGGCACTCAAAGGTTAAGTTCCTAATGCATGGTCACATAGCTAAAAATGTTAAGAGGCGTGACTTGAACCCAGATCTTCCTAAGTCCAAGACCAACCTTCTATCTACTTATACCATGCTACAGCTTGGTAAACCATTTTGTGTGTGTGTGTGTGTGTGTGTGTGTGTGTGTGTGTGTGTGTGTGTGCGTGTGTGTGTGTGTCTGTACAAACTGATTTCAGAAAAATAAGAATGTACATAAATGAGTATTATAATTGTTCTTTTAATTTAACAATTTTTGTATGCATATTTAGTCGTTTTCCAGTAGATGGCACTAATTACTTAAACAATTTGGCTAGTTAGCAAGAGAAAAAGAAATACATTAGATAGATATCTGGCTTTTGTTCAAATCCTGGTATACGTCAGTGTCAAACATTAAGTTTAGCAGTGTATTTTTAAATGGATTTTGTTCCCTGTTCTGTTCAGTTCACTATTAGAAAATAAAAAAATAGTTAAGCATATGTTCTTGTTATTCACGTTTATTTCTAAGTAACAGATGATTTGAACTTTTCATCTTTATTTAAAAAATAAGATGCTAGGTTTTATTTGGTGTTGAGAATTTAAATGTCTACTTTTGTTGTGACAGCCTAACCTATGGTGTATGTTATAAAACAAGCAGGTGAACAAGTCCTAATGCTGAGATCTCAAAGCTATGGAAGAGATATTTTAAGGACCTCTGCTTGAGAAGACAGTTGAAGATAAGTCTATATGGCTTACATTGAGTAATGTTAATCTTCATTCTCTTCTTGCAGCAAATGGCAAAAGAGCTTTGCCAGTGGCAAGTAAACGTGGATGTGGCAAACGACTTGGCAAGAAAACTTCTCCGGGATTATTCAACAGATGACACCAGAAAAGTTCAAATGATAACAGATAACATTAATGCCACTTGGGCTGACATTAATAAAAGGTATGATTTTTTTTTGCTAAGAATATAAGAAGCAATAAGTGGAAATACCAGATAGATTACTTGGACTTTTTGGACATTGGGGTTCCTTGTGGTAGCCTGAATTTCTAGACCCTGCCCTGATGATCTAGAAACCTGAGAACATTCAATCATAATTAAATGAATTTAGAACTTTAAAACTTAAACGGACCTCAGAGATTATCTTCTTCTGTCCCTCATTTTATAAAGAAGGAAATTGAAGCCCAAAGATATAAAGTGACTCTCCCAAAGTCACACAGTGAGTTAGTGTCAGAGTTAGAATTAGAACAATCCAGAAGACTTATCTATAAAATAGGTGGCCAGTTAATTAACTTAGATCCAAAATAATATCTAAATTACTATCCTCAAATTCCTTGATAGAACCACATCTTCCTAGCAATAGTTTGAAAAATTTGTTTTATAGGAGAGCTGCATTTGGGCATGGTACCATTCTTGTCTTCCCCAATGTAGCACTCTCTACATTCAGTAGATAAAATGATGTAGGATATTGTGAGGATTATATCTTGTTTCATTCATGCTATATTGTAAAGAGGACTGGATATGTAGTCAGAGTGCCTAGACTTAAATTCTGCCTTTTACTATCTGTGTATATAATACAGCCTACAGAAAAAGTCTGTGTAAAGGAGTATCATTAGTGCGATATTTGAGGCACTTTCAGAGAGAATATAAGGAAAGCCTGTACACAATGAATTGCTATCTGCCTTTGTACATCATATATGATTAATGGTTGTTTATTTCACTGAACCTAGATAGACTGAGGGTATAGAAGTATTTGTGGGAATTTGAGAGTTGAAAGAATTTCTTGAGTTTCCAGCTATATTTACAGGCTCCAAAGTTTGAGTTCCCATCTCCATAAATCTCCATGTTAAGCATTTGTTGTACAGTCGTTTCAATTGTGTCTGCTCTTCATAATGCTATTTGGGGTTTTCTTGGCAAAGATACTGTCCTCCTCTAGCTCATTTTACAGATGAAGAAACTGAGGCAGACAGGGTTAAGTAAGTTGCCCAGAGTTGTTGCTGTTGTGTTTGTCTTTTGTTTTCGAAGAGGACTATGACATCAGAGAAATGATGACATAAGTTGTAGTTGACTTAGGTTTGAGAGAGGGGGCACTGTGCTTACATCACCAGCCTCACTTTTTCCTCCAGAGCCATGTGGATCCAGTGACCTGATATTCATCAGGATGACTGGAGATGACCCAGGATGCAATGAGAGACCCTGGCCCTTTTAGCCTAAAGCCTTTTCATACACTCACTTAGAGTGACTTTAATGCCCGTTCAGTGAATAGGCCTCTTTAAGAAGTGAGTCAAAGGATGGCCCCTTTAATTAGAAAAAAGGGGAAAAAATCACCTTGGAAAAGAACACCCTCAGGGTTGCTGTTCCAAAGGGAAATAGTTACCGTTGATGTTCACTCTAAGGCTAGAGGGTCCAAAATACAGCCATTAAGTGGAGCTTGGGCAGGAACCTTTTGTGGTTCAATCTATAAGCTTCAGAGTGAACTGGGTTTAAGGTTTTGAGAAAGAAAAGAAAAGAAAAGAAAAGAAAAGAAAAGAAAAGAAAAGAAAAGAAAAGAAAAGAAAAGAAAAGAAAAGAAAAGAAAAGAAAAGAAAAGAAAAGGAAAGAGAAAGAAAAAAAGAAATCTAGCTAGTAAACCCCAAATTAAGTGGGCAGCTTCTGGCTATAAAAATTTACCTTCCTTTGAATAGTAGAAGGAGAGGGAGAGGGAGAGGGAGAGGGAGAGGATGAGCTGTTACCCAATTAGCTGGGTTCCCTTTCAGGCCGCTCTGTCTACTCACAGGTTATGTTTGGCCTTCTTTTTCAAAGAGGACCATGACATCAGGAAAATGATGACATGACTTGCAGTTGAATTTGATTTGAGTGAGGGAGGGCTGTGCAAGGTCACCAGCCTCACTTTCTCCTCCAGAACCATCTGGGTCCAATGGCCAGATATGCAGCAGGATGACTGGAGATGACCCAGGATGCAATAGGAGAACCTGGCCCCTTTAGGCTAAGGCCCAAGGTCACACAGCTAATAAGTGTCTGAGACCAGATTTGAACTCAGGAAGATGAGTCTTCTTGACTTCGAGTCTGGCACACTGTCTGCTGTGGCACCTAGCTGCCTGCATAATTGAGGCATAAATAGGTCCTGGGAACACTGCCTCCTCTTGACGCTGTAAGACTTAGTGTATTATCAAAAAAGCCTCTAGCAGTTTGTAAAGGGAATATAATCTTTTCTTTTAAGTGGAGACTATATGGGAAATCAAACTAAGTCCAGAAAGTTATTGAGTGAATATTGGAGATCAAAATTGGCAGAGCAATAGACAGATCTGTCCTAAGACACCCTGTCTTCCAGATGCTAAGCAGGTAGTCTGTTCTCAGTGCCTCCTCAAACTCGCACTCCTGTCAAAGTAGTTCCATTACTTGTTCCGATGATGTCAAAATGTCACACCACAAAGGACTTGGTCATTTTCTTCTAGGGGAGGGCCTCCAGTAAATATTTACCTTTCTTGTTAACACATTGTAACTCCAGTAGAAAAGGATGCCTTGTCACTTCTCACAGAAGGATAACTAGATTGGCATTGAAAAAGCTAATTATGAGACACCCCAAAAGAGAATTTGTGAAATAGCTGAGCATCTGCAACTTCTAAATGTTAAATAAATGGGCATGGCCTGTTTCTCCAAATTTGTCACATAATAGTAAAATACATTATCAGTGTTGTTATTTGTCATTGGTCAGTTATTTCAGGCACGTCCCACTCTTCATGTTCCTATTTGGGGCACTACAGTGGTTTGCCATTTCCTTCTCCAGCTTATTTTGTGTCATGAGGAATGGAGACAAACAGGGCTAAATCACTTGTCCAGGGTCATACAGCTGAGTGTCTGAGGCCAGATTTGAACTCAGGAGAATGAGTGAAGATGACTAAAATAGGTAGTGAAGTCTAAATGACTTAATGCACTATGATATAATGGTAATTCACCCCAGATAAGTTCCAGCTAAAAATCTTACCTCTTACAGGAAGCCTTCCCCAACCCCTCTTAATTTCATTGCCCTTCCTCTGCCAATTATTTAATGTTTATCTCATATATAGCTTGTTTTGTATATACTTGTTTGCATAGTTTCTCTTTCATTAGATTATAAGTTCTTTGAGGGTAGGGACTGTCTTTTGCCTCTTTTTATTTCCCTAGCACTTAGCAAGATGCCTGACAGTAGCCACTTAATAAATTTTTAATGAATTGAATTATCTTCCCTCGTTTGCTATTATTGCTTGGTTGCATCTGACTCTTCATGACCCCATTTGGGCTTTTCTTGGCAAAGATAACTAGAGTAATTTGCCACTCCCTTCTCTAGTTCATTTTATAGATGAGGAAACTGAGGCAAACGGGGTTAAGCTGGCAAGTGTCTGAGGCCAGATTTGGACTCGGGGAGATGAGTCTTCCTGACTCCAGGCCCAGCACTCTATCCACTGTGCCACCTAGTTGCTTCATTATACAAAGGATATAAGAGGAGATACAGACTCCCTATTGTTAAATATGTAGATTAATTTATTTTTCTCTAGCACATGTTGTACCTCTGTCCTGCTCAGTCTGGCTTTTGATCCAGAAGAGCATTGAACTGTACTGGGGTTACATGTTTTAATAGAAGGAGAACTGCAGGGAAAGTCAAGAGACTCCCCTTCAGTCTAGTTCTACTGATGAGCAGCTGACCTTTAGCAAGTCGCTGGATCTTATTTCATCCGGAAAATGAAGGATTTGGCTAAAGGACCCTTAAACTCTCAAAGAGTAATGGTCCGTCATTTCACTTAATGCTATAAACAGATAGCTGTACATATTTATAATAAAAATTATGATAAACAGAAAGTGGATACTCAACTCTTTTGAATAAGTATCAAAGCCCTATATAGTTTTCACTGACTTGTCTGACCTTCTTCTCATAAACCTTAATTAAACATGAAAGAAAACAAATCTCATTTATTTTTTAGTTTTGGTTATATCAGAAAACTCAATCACAATATCAAAGTAATTAAAGTTTCCACATCTTAATTTTTTTTTATGTTTCTCATTTAAGATTCAACAATATAAAACTGAATCTTAGATTTTACTGCTTTAAAATAGTCATCTAATTCCGTAAATTTGGGGTATAGATTTATACAGCATGATTCACAGTTTTAGTGGTAAGCTATAAAAATAGCGTTCAGTAATGAATCGATGTCTAACCTGAACAGTAAAAAACTTTGTAATCAGAAAGCTTTCAACAACAACTCTTCCTAGCTTAAAAAAATCTTGATTATGGATTTTTCTCAAAGATTTTGAGAGAACTTTTTTTCCAGCAAACTACATGATTATTCATCTTTCCTTTTGAAGTTGAATTTGTACCCTTAAAACAAAAGTGAGTATTTAAATCCTGGGATAACTGAAGATAGCAAGGCTCTGGAGCTGTAAGAAATGCTAGGAAACTATATAGTTAACTAGAATCAGAGGAAATTTTTCATGGAGCATAATGAACAAAATTGACAATTTTTAAAACTTAAAATAATAACTAGCATTTATGTAGCATTTTAAGATTTATAAACATTTCGCATGCCACCTCATTTTGTCCTCATTACAGCTTGGTTAAATGGGTTCTATTATTATCCCCATTTAGGAGATGAGGAAATTAAGAGTAAGGTCAGTTAAGTAACCTGCAGAAGGTTGCACAGCAAGTAAATGTCTGAGGCGGGGTTTGAACTAAGGTCTTGCTGATTCTGTCCAATGCCTCTCATCAACTGTACCACGTAGGTGAAACATATGGCGACTTTGGGAGGAGGAAAGTTGACCATTTGGCCTTCTTTGATAATATTGGAACAATATCTTCTAAAGTATTCTTTGTACTTTAAACAAGGTAATAATATAAAATTCGATGAGGTTTAGGATAACAGGTAGATAGAAATCTCTAGGTCAAGCATGGGGAACCTGTGGCTTCCAGGTCATATGTAGCCCTCTAGGTCCTCAAGTGCTGCTCTTTGACTGAATCCAAACTTCACAGAACAAATCACCTTAATGAAAAGATTTGTTTTGTAAAACTTGAATTCAGTCAAAAAGCCACACCCAAGGACCTAGAAGGCCAGTGTGGCCTGGAGACAGCAGGTTCCCCACCCCTGCTCTAGGTCCACATGGACAAGGTATTAGATAAAAGGGCCAAAAGTTAGGACGTGGTAAAGTAAATTTTTGATTCAATCAACTGAACATTATTAGCATTCAGCCTTCAGATATTTTAGAAATGTTTAAAGATTTTCTAAGTCCATAGACAAGAAAGTAGATTCGTTGGGACTAAGGATGAATATAAACACCACATGTAAGAATTGGACAACTTGTACAGAATTTCAAAGAATATAAACTTGTAAGTGAAAAGACAAAAAATATATATAATCCAGAAACAACAAATGACATTTGAGAAGAGATATTTTACATATCAAATGGATCTTTAAAAAAAGCTTTGTGGATCAAAGACAAAATATTATCGTTCAACCAATATTGCCCATGAGAAAAGAGCACCTAGTCAGATGTAAGTTTTATTCCCTAGATAGCTATATACTCAGTAGAAGAGAATTCTATATATAATTGCGGTGGAAACATCATCTAATACAATCCAAAACTTTCACTTTTGATTCTATGCAAAATTCGTTCTATGCAAAATTTTGATTCTGTGCATGGGATGCACTGTCTCTGGCATCATTTTCCCCAGAGATATGAGTCATGCTAGGTAACAGTGGTGAAGCACAAAGCCCCTATAACAGAAGATTCTACATTTTTTCTATGACCAAAGATTGGAGAATTGTTTACATCATTGAGGCTGACCTTGACAATATCCTTTCCACCATGTCACCCTCCCATCCCAGACGAGTTACAGAATGAATATACACCAAAGGAATAATCCATATTTTCCTAAAGAAAAATATCTGTTAGTGAAGGAATCTACTTTTTTGGTCCAGATTTTTATTCAGTAACCCATTTAGTCAAATATTTGGTTTTGCTGAGTCTATGCCTAACAGAGGCCATGTTACTAAAACATAATTCCAGAAATATGAGATACTGCAACCTCATTTTCTCCAAGTGGATATGAATTTATGAATAGTGTAATATTTGATGGATATTGAAGATTACTGTGGGAAGCCTCTAAGGATTAAACTTCAAGAGTTGCCATCTGGTTGATGACTTTATGACAACACTGTCATGAGATTGTACATCCTTTGCTCTGCCAAAGGATCACTGTTTAAACAATGAAAGAGTATCAAGCATTAAGGTGGCATATAATTTGTTACCTATAGGAAGGCTTAAGTGTTAATTCATAAAGCAAGCTAGGAACTCACGTAGGAACAGAGGTTTCACATTTATATCATGGAGTTCTAGGGTGACTGACAATAGAGCTGGCAAAAACATAGAATCAGAGAATCTCAGACTTGAAAGGAATTGTAAATGGAGAGAACTAGGACCAGGCAAAGGAAGGAAAAAAAGGAAGGAAAGAAGAAAGGAAGGAAGGAAAGAAGGAAGGAAGGAAAGAAGGAAGGAAGGAAGGAAGGAAGGAAGGAAGGAAGGAAGGAAGGAAGGAAGGAAGGAAGGAAGGAAGGAAGGAAGGAAGGAAGGAAGGAAGGGAGGGAGGGAGGGAGGGAGGGAGGGAGGGAGGACACACATATACATACACAATGTATATATGTATATGTATGTATGTGAAATTATTTTATAAATACTTATATTTATCAGTTCTTCCTCTGGATGCAGATAGCGTCTTTCTTCATATGTCCTTTACAGTTAATTTGGGCATTTACAATAGTCAAAATGACTTCTTTGCTCAAAGTAATTCATAAAATAATGTTGCTGTTTAAATCAAGACAAAGAGAAGTCGGGAAATCCAAATACCAATTAAAAATACTTCTTAGTCCAGTCAAATATTCATGGATTAGGAAATCCCCAGTACTGGAAGAAATATGGCCAAAGCAAATAGGAACTCAGGTTTGAGACACCTTAAGGAAGGACCTTAATATGTATGATGATATTTCTGCCTTAGACATAGGAATTCCTGTATGGTCCTTGTGGAGCCAATCCCAGAATGGGAATCAGGACCCTTTGTTAGGGTGACCTGGGTATGTGAAAACAATCAAGCAATAAACATTTATCAAGTGCCTGCTATGTGCCAGGTACTGTGCTAAATGTTGAGGATACAAAAAGAGGCAAGTCCTTATCCCCAAGGAGCTTATAATTTAGTGAGGGAGACAACATGCAAACAAATATACACAAAGTTAGCTATACATAGAATGAATAAGAAGTAACTAACAGAAGGAAGGCACTGGGGAAGAACAGGTAAGTGAAAGCTTTTGACAGGCAATCTTGACAAATAAACATTATTGTATATAATTCTCCCTATTGTTAGTTCATTGATAACAAAAGTCCCATCCAATTCTACCTCAATGATCTAATGATACAAAGAATCAGACTATGTTTTCTGTGTCCATCTTCTCACCACATCTAGAGCAAATTACTTACATATTGATTAATTGAGAATTAGCTGACACCTTAGATATCTAAAAGGTCTAGGAGAAAATTGTATTAACTAAAGAGGATCATATTATGACCAAGAAATGAGTGAGTGGCTAAGAGAACTGTGAAGGTAGATCCACAAAATCCATGCTTTCCTTAGGTGACTACTTCTTTGCTGATGAAATTAGAATTCTAGTTAGTAGTTACACTGTTAAACTTTAGAGTTATTGTTGTATTTTCCTGCTTTCAGCTATATCTGGATTTAGACATGACAAAGAGGAGGATTTGGGGTATTAAACAAAATGACAGCTCATTTTAGCTTGAAAGCACAGAAATCTTAAGTGCATTTATTTGAAACAAGCAAATAATAGCTGCTTTCTCCATTATGGGACAGTTTTTATAATAAATTCTTTCTGGACAGTTATATGTAGCTCCTATCAACTTGAAGTCACATTGAGTTAGAATGTGGCTTTAAAGAGCTAAAGCTTTTATAGGGATATTTTGCCTGAGGGGACAATGTTCCATAAAATGATTAGATGCTAATTAAGGATTGTGTATAACATATGCAAATGTTACATAATTTAGATCCCAAATCTGATACTCTGTAAGTATGTATGTACGTGAGTGCTTGCATGTTTAGCCAGGGACCAGTGAAAGCCATTGAGAAACATGTAGTTACTATTTAAATATTCAATAACAAGAAATTATTTGAGGATCAGGAAATAACCTACTCAGATAACTGGTGAATGCAATTTAGTAATAATAATAATAGCTAATATACATACGTTATCTCATTTCATTCTCACAACCCTATGAAGCCATACTGTTATTATCCCCAATTAATAGGTCAGGAAACTGAGGCTGAAAGCAATTGCTTGCCCTAGGTCACACAGTTTATCTGAGGCAGTATTTGAACTCAAGTCTTTCTCACTTCAAATTCAGTGCTCTATCTGCTGTACCATCTAGTTGACTCATATTTAAAATAAAATTTATAATCTTAGAGATTTTCTTGAACATTTTTACTTACTGAAACCTTACCAGTTCCTGGGTTACCATCTTAATATATATATTAATATACATAAGTAAATATATATTATACCATCTTAATATATATATATATATATATATATATATATATATATATATATATATATATATATATAAAGATGGTAACCCAGGAACTGGTAAGGTTTCATATATATATACATATATATATAGAGAGAGAGAGAGAGCGAGAGAGAGATAGATAGATATAGATATATAGAGAGATATAGATATATATTTGCATTGATGATCCCCCAAAAAGATAATTTTCAGAAATTTCAATTAGAAAAACTTAGATTTTTATTTTTAATAGAAAAGCCATTGTAACCATTTTCTCTCACTGTAAAAATTTTTATCTTGCTTTTTCCTAAAACATAAGGGTAACCAAATGGATATTGCATGAATTCTCAGATAAATTAATCTTGTTCCTACCTATTATAGTTTGGGCAACCACTTTAATCACTAAAAAGTAACATCTTCAAAGTTAGTGTTTTGTTAAAGGTAGATTTACTATTGATTACTTGTCTTTTCTCTTTGCCTTACTATTCTGTTTTTAATACTGAACCGTAATGAAAATTAGTTTCTTGCCCCTTGTAGTAGTCAAATTTTCTAATGTGAAATTATTGCTTTTTCTTTTTCTTTTAGTTCAAAAACATTTATCCAGTCTCATATGTGGTATAAAGCGCTGTATATATTTTAATTTTTTTGAATTAAAAACTTAATAATCATTACAAAAAACACTTACTCCTGTACATTTAATCCTGGCTCTGTAGTTTGCTGGCTGTGTTTCACTGGACAAGTCACTTAATTTCTGTGAGCCTCAGTTTCCTCATTTATAAAATGAGGGATCTAGACTAGATGACTTCTAAATTCCTATCCAGAACAAAACCTATGATTCTATATTATATTGAAACATAGACACAACTGTGATTTTTCACCATTTTCTGTTAGCCACTGCTGGATATATAAAAAGATCTTTAAGAGATTGATGTATTGTGACATTGTTTACAAGATATATTAGAATTAATGAGATCAGAGATTTTTTTTTCTTATTTCCTGGAATTATAACTCCAAATAAGTGTTGTCCTTCAAAGTTATCACCTTAACCAAAAGAACTACTGTTTGTCAAAGCCTTTTTGGAATTTCTCTTGGGGTGGGGTGGGGGAGATATTATGAAAAGTTTACACACTAGAAGAAAATCAATCTTATTCCTTTGTAGTGATTTCTGGTTACTCGTACAGATCTACTGTTCCCTTGCACAACCAAATCAGGACAGGACATGGTGTACCTGACCCAGAACCACACAAGCATTTTAGCATAGAGCAGAGGCAGGAAATAAAAACAGCCCCCATAAAATAGCAAAGCTGTAGGAAGCCAGGGCAGCAAGGTGGCACAGTGGATAAAGCTCTAGGACTGGAGCGTGGAAGACCTGAGTTCAAATGTGGCCTCAGATATTCCCTAGCTGTGTGACCTTGAAAAAGTTATTTAACCCTGTTTGCCTCAGTTTCCTCATCTGTAAAATGAGCTGGAGAAGGAAATGGCCAACCACTTCAGTATCTTTGTCAAGAAAATCCCTCACAGGGTCACAAAGAGTCAGACACAACTGACGCAACTCAACAGCAACAACAAGGAAGCCAGGTTGAGACAATCAACTCTTCTAACATAACTCATACTTTGTCTCTTGATCTCATACTGACCTCCTGGACTATCTCTCTGTTTCTGCAACTAGTTTCTTCACTGGTCTCACCTCCTTATATTTTGGTGCTATTAAGAAATCATGGTACAGACCTGTTCTAATCTTTTTTGTTTATGCTTGATTGGCTACTGATTTGCAAACTTTTCTTCTCTATAGATATTTGCCTTTCATTGTTTTGTGTATGCCCAATAATTACTATATATCAGCCTTCCCCTAGGATAGATATATTATATGTATATACAAACATACACATATTATGTGTATGTATATATGTTATATATATGCATTACATGTGTATGTGTGTTATATATGTGCATTATATGCATTTTTTATCTATCTTATTCACTGAATTACATTTAATCAGTAAATGTTTATTAGGTGCCTACTATGTGTCAGGCACTGTGCTAAGAGCTGGGTCATTAGTGACTTTTGTATGTTTGCAAAAATTAACCTTACCCCCAAAGGATGAAGCTTTCTTCTCACAAAGATATTCAGAAGAATGTGATCCAAGCTCTTATGGCAGCACCAACATGTGTTTATTTGTTTGTGTTTAACAACGGCAGCATTGTTGGAATGAATGAAGGAACAAGATTCATTAGCGTGCATAAGTTCTAGTTTAGTTATTAAAAAAAACAGTCATATATTCACAACTCATGTGGCAGGTTCAGATAACCTTAGGAGAACAACTTTAATATTTGAAGGCAAATGTCTCATATGTCAGTGGACACTGTATACTTACGAATTTTTGAGATATCTGTGATGTCATTTATGTGGATACCTCTTCTACCAATGCAGATGCCAACCTCTTCACACCTCCCTATATTTTCTCCAGAGAGAATTCAAATTATTGCCAAAAGCCTTCCAATGTCTCAGAAGCATGAATTCCACTTGAGCTGTCTATCTCTTGTCTTTCCTTCTCATTATATGACCAACCACTCTCCCTTTTCAGCCTTATATCTCCCTAAAATGTCTTCTACCCTATGATGGCAATCTGCCTATGACCATTACGCATTTTCCACTCCACTCTATGTAATTTCACAGTTTGATTTTTTCTGCCATGGCTTGCAACCATCATCCATGTTAAAATATGAACATTTCCAGGAGCCAGTAGCTTAGACAATTGACTTCACAAATTCTCAGATTCTATCTAGTCAAAAAGCCTTCTTTAGGTGAGGGCAGACTGGGGAACAGGGCAACCAGAGTGTACGCCATCTTGGAGTGGGGGGGGGAGGAAATGGGGAGAAAATTTGTAATTCAAACGCCTGTGAAAATCAATGCTGAAAACCAAACATATTAAAAATAAATTTTAAAAAAATGTTGAGTTCCATGTTCTCTCCCCCCACATCTTGGGAAAGCAATGTGGTATTGATTATATATGTGAAATCATGCAAAACAGCTTTCTATGTTAGCCATAATGCGTAAGAAAACATATTTAAAAACCCTAATAAAAATAAAGTGAAAAAAGTAAAAAAAAAAAGCCTTCTTTGCTATCCTGAGCTCAATGCAGTCTGAATATAGCACCTGTCCCAAAGACACACATTGATGATTATTAGCTCAAGAGACTGATCACACAGCTTTATATCATATAGTAGTCTGTATTTTTCACCTACTTTGTCTTAACTACTTTTCATACTACTGTGTGATTCACTGAGGAGGCTTTGTCCTGTTCTGGGACCATGAGTATAAATAAGACTCTCTGTAAACAAAAGCATTTGAAAGATCAGTCAGGAATCTTTTTGTTTGGATTCTACACTAGACCAAGGTACCTAGGACAGTGCTAAGAAAACCCAGATAGCCATGTTAAGAAGAAGAAAAAAAGCACATTATGATATTTGCTTCTTACTCAGAAAAGTGGGTTTCCTTTGCCTGCTTGGAAGGAACTTATCTGTCTACTTGCAAAGCATTTGTCTTTTGAAACTATTTAATTTCTGTAGCAGATTCCAAGACATAGGAATTCCATCCACTCTTCCCAATAGGTAGAATGGTGCATGCAATTCAGGACCTCAAGTTTCTGGGCTTGAGAGTACCCATATGCTTATACCAGACTCTTGGGGATGAGTGGAGAAGATAGAAGGTAAACCTTCTGTTCCATTTGAAGTCGTCTTCCTTAAAGTAATTGAAATGTTTCTTATTTGTAGGGACTGCATACTAAGGGAGATATTTAGAACAATATCATTGATGATTTATAGCAATGGAAAATTACCATGTAAATTAACCAAGTAGCCAATTTCATTCCTACCAACCCTCTGTAACCCTGCTGTGGCTGCAAATCAGTAGTAGCAGCAGCTGCTGCTAAAATGACCCCCAAATTATGCACATCACCAAAAGAAACCAAGATGTAAGAGTCTATGTGTTATAATGAAAATTGAAACACTTTTAAATTAGAAAGAAATCAACACTTTCATAAAAAGAAGGCATTTTTGACCATTAATAAATGCAAAATTGCCATTTCTGTAACAGGAAATCTTCCTCCAAATACACCCTACCTGCTTCAGTGAATCACTAATATTAGCAACAAACAAGCACATTTCAATTGCTCCCCTGTAGTATTCTGTTTTCACCACATCTGGCTGCTTCTCAAATGAGTTACTTTAAAAATAGTTCTAATAGGCTATGGAAAATGAGATCAATTTTTTTTTTTCTGAGAGAAAATTGAGAGTTATTTTGAGGCTAAGTGGACATTATCATCATTTGACTTATAATTACTCCTTCAATTTCTATCTCCACAAGTATTGACAGTGTTGCTTTTCTTGGAATTATTGGCTTTAGTTCAACTTATGAAAATTTTATTTTCCTTTTATATAAAACTAATTCAAATGGAGTCCCTATTTTTTAAAAGAAGGTTGTGATATGGAAATTGGTGAGTGTTCAATGGTATTTAATTTTTCAGGGTCTATAAATGTTTAATTTTCATAAGTTTTTATCTTCATTTTTGTTCAATTACTCATTTTACTGGAGTATTTAGTGACCCCAAATTTATTAAGATATTTATCTTATTGGAGGATTCTAGGAAGATGACAAAGTAGGTCAAAAAGCTTTCAGCTCTCCAAATTTCTTCCACAAAAAAAGAAAAAAAAACAGAACATCACTTGAGAGGGAACGTAGGATCTCAGAAATAAATAAAAGTAATAATTACTAAATAAATGAATAAATGAATGAATGAAGCAGTAGTCCTCCTAAGACAATTTGAGAAGACCTCAGGAAAGGCTGGCTGGACTCGGTGGGTGGGGAGGAAGTTCAGCCTGAGTGAAGTACTAATACCTCCAGGCCAACTCTGCAGAATCAACAAACAAGAAGCCCCAGGGGCAACTTTAAAAACTTTCATCTCTGGGATAATGTCTGGGTCTGACAGCTCAGGAGATGACTGAAGAACTTTCAACTGTCTAGGGACACCAAGCACAGCCACGCTTTCTACATAAGTCCCCAGGCTGGGCTGCCACTGAATGGGGAGAAGGAGCTAGCATACACATGGTGAATGCAGTAGTGGAGGGACGGGGTCCCTGTGGGCTGTGGGTACTCACAGGAGAGCAGAGTCCCTGGTTTCAGTTCCAGGGAAGAAGGGACAGCTATAATTTGCAGCCACCCAAGGGACTGCAGGGAGCAAGATTATTTGCAAGACAGTGGCTGGGGGCACTATCTGTAGCTTAGGAGTGAGTCCCGGGACAGACCTCAGAAAATAACAATAAGAAGAACCAGAGACTTGGGGCATCATGCTCCACCTTGGGACTAGAACTTGATTACACTAATAACTGCTAAAAAAAAATCTAGAATAAAACAAGAATAAATAAATAAAAATGAGTAAGCAAAGGATAAAGAACCCAACCAACGACAGCTACTCTGGGGATAGAAAAGATCTGAGTTCATACTCAGAGGAAGATAATAGAGCAAAAAAAATCACTCCTTTTTCAATGAGAAACATCAAATGGCTCCATGCACAAAAAGAGTTCTTGGAAGAACTTTAAAAAGACTTTAAAAATCAAATAAGAGATATCAAAGAAAAATGGGGCGAGGGAGAGCATTCCAAGAAAACCAAGGAAATTATGAAAAAAATGTCAACCCACTTAAAACAGAGAATCAAAAACTTAAGAAAAAAAATAATTCCTTAAAAACTAGAATTGGGCAAAGGGAAGGTAATGACATTCTAAAACATCCAGAAATAATAAAACAAAATCAAAAGAATGGAATAAAAGAAGAAAACACCTCATCAGAAAAACAACTGATCTGGCGAACAGATCGAAGAGAAATAATATAAGAATAGTCAGGCTGCCTGAAAATTATTATGAAAAAAGAGTGTTAATACAATATTACTAGAAATTGTCAAGGAAAGTTACTCTGAAATTCTGTAACAAGAATGCAAATCAGAAATAGAAAAAATCCACTGATCACCACCTCTAAGAGATCTCAGAAGGAAAACTTAAAAGAATATCATAGCCAAGTTTCAAAGCTCCCAGGTTAAGGAGAAAATATTGGAAGCAACAAGAAAATAACCAATTTAAATATCATGAAACTATCATAAGGATTACACAAGACCTAGAACCGTAGGTCTTGTGATGCTATGGGGGTTACAACCAAGGGTAAATTACCCAGAAAAGTTAAGTATAATCCTGAATGAAAAAAATGAATATTTAACGAATTGAAAGACTTTCAGATATGTGTGTATGATGAATTTTAACATTTAACATCCAGGAAAAATATAAGGTCAAAATGTTTAGTTCTTATATGTGAAAATATTATCAGTCCTTTTAAGAATGTCATTATTATTTGGGTCATTTGGAAGAAAGGCTTGGGCTGAGCTGCATATAATGAAGTAATTCTAAAAAAAATCTGTGTAGGGAAAGATAAAATGGAGTAACTATCTCATACAAATGAGGCATAAAAGGGAAAACTGATACAGAAGAACCTAGTGGGGGGAGGATGGGTAGTGCTGGAACCTTACTCTCATCAGGAATGGGTTAAAAAGGAAACAGCATATATATCTAGAAGGGTATAAAAGTCTTCTAAATTCAGAAAGAAATAAGAGGGCAAGGGGATAAGGTGAGGGAAGGGATTCTTAGTGGGATGGGTAGATTAAGGAATAAAAGGGAAAGGTAACAGGTAGAAGTAAAGTAGAGGAATAAGGGGGGTTTAGAGTAAATAAGATAAGAAGGATAGTGACAAAAATAGGAATGAGCAAAATACAAAACAAATAATCATAGCTTAGAATGTGAATGGGATGAATTTACCCATAAAACAGAAAGGGATAGCAGATTAAAAATTTTAATTCAACAATATGTTGCTTTCAGGGAATATAATAAAAATGAGAGATATACACAAAGATAAAATAAAGTACAGGAGTAGAATTTATTGTGTAAAAAAAGCAGAGATAGTAATCGTCATCTCAAAGTTAAAGCTAAAATACATTTAGTCAGAAAAGAAAAATAAGGAAATTGTACTATGTGTCAACAATATTGTTTTAAATCATTTAAAATAACTAGACAGTATGAATTACCTGAGAGTATACCTGCTGAAACAGACACAGGAACTATACGAACATAAACAGAAAACACTTTTTATACAAATAAAGTCAGATCTAAATAACTGAAGTAATATTTATTGTTCGTGGATAGGTGAAGACAATATAATAAAAAAAATTATCAATTTTGCCTAAATGATCTATTTGTTTAATGCCATCCTAATTAAATTACTAAAAAAAACCTTACTAAGTTAGAAAAAATAAAGTTCATTTGGAGCGACAAAAGGCCATGAACTTCAAAGAAATCAGGGGAAAAAGATGGAAAGAAAGCAGACTCAGTAGTATTAGACCTTAAACTATATTACAAGGTGAGAGAATTTTTGAAGAGTAAAATAGATAATTTTGATTCTCTAAGTTGAAATTTTCTTGTATAAATAAAAACTATGCAGACAAGAATAGAAGGAATGCAGAAAACTGGAGGGAAAACTGTCTTAGACAATCTCTCTGGGTTGGAACATTTCCTGTGGTATAGGAAATGGTGTGCTGGTTAATTTAGAAAAACATGAAAAGACTTGGACTTGTGAAGAAAGATTCTATCCACCTTCAGAGAAACAGATAACAAGTGGAAATAAGTATAGTATGGTCATATATACATATATGTGTATGTTTGAGTATATATGTATATGTTTATAGATATCTATATATGTATATATGTCTGAGCTTAATTGTAACCTTCTTTGGGGCAGAATGAGGGGAGGGAAAGAAGAAAAATAAAGTAAAAAATAAACAGCAGAAAACAAAAGAAAATCTACAAGGAAGCAAAGAAAAACTGGGCAGCTTTGAAAACAAAGTGTAGTATTTGTTACATAGGCTTTCTTGAAAAGGAAACTTATTGTTTTATATTGAATCTTCTCTTATGTTCTGCTCTGTACATGGCATTTTTTTCCTTTTTCCTTTTGTATTTGTTTAAAATTAAAAATATGTAAATAATATGTAAAAAAAGAAAGACAAAAGATTATATATGTGTGTGTGTGCACACACACACACACACATATACACATAACTTATCTACCTAAGCACCTAGGTGGGTGAGTGAATAGAGCATAGAGCATGGAATCAGAAAGGTCTAAGTTTAAATCCATCCTCAAATACTTACTAGCAGCGTGACCATGGGTAATTCACTTAACTCTGGTTTCTTCAAGAGTAAAATAAGGATAACAATAGCATCTACCCTCTAGGTAGGTTGTCCTGAGGTTCTAATGAGATAATATTTATAAAGCACTTAGCATTGTTCCTGATGCATAGTAGGCACTTAATAAGTGATTATTTCCTTCCCCTTGCTTCCTATCTTCTTACTTTCCTAACTTCTTTCTTTCCTTATTTCTTCAGGAGGATGTCTTAAGCTAACCCAGATGTTGAAATCATATTACATATAAATTTAATAAAATAAACTAATTAGACTACAGAAATAGGTTGTGACAAGTTAAAAGGTGCCCATTTCAATAAACAACAATATTAAGCATGTGCAAGGAACTAGTAGCAACTAAACAACCCCTGTCCTCAAAGAGTTTGTATTCTTGGGAGAATATAACATATATGTTGTTGTTCAGTCATTTCAGACTTGTCTGACTCTGTGATTCTGTTTGGGGTTTTCTTGGCAAAGGTGTTGGACTGGTTTGCCATTTCCTTCTCTAGATCATTTTACAGATGAGGAAACTGAGGCAAACAGGGTTATGTGTCTTGCCCAGGGTCACACAGCTAGTAAGTGTCTAAAGCCAGATTTGAACTCGGGAAGATGAGTCTTCCTGACTCTAGGTCTGGCACCTGGCACTCTATCCACTGCACCACGTAGCTGCCCCACAACATACATATATATATAGATATATATATATATATATATATATATATATGTATATGTATATATATGTGTGTGTGTATGTATGTATATGTGTGTGTATATATATGTGTGTATATACACATACCTATGTACATATATATACACATACACACATTTACACACACATATGTAGATAGATAGATAGATAGATAGATAGATAGATAGATAGATAGATAGATAGATAACAAGTATATACTAAATTATTTCAAGGCATAGAAAAAACTAACTAGTGGGTAGAGGGTGGATAGAGATCACAAAAAGCTACATGTGAAAGATGGTGGGCACATGAGTTGAGCTTTAAAGGAAGATAGGGATAAGTGGCAAAGATGGCAAAAAGAGTACATTCTAAATATGGGGCCAGTATTGGAAAAGGACTGGATGAAGGAGACAGAGTGCCCTGCGTGAGAAGCAAGTACTGGACAGAGAGTAGGTTCAGTGGAAGAATAGTTCAAATGTGAGAAGCAGCATGATGTGTTTGGAAGAGTGCCGAGCTGGGAGTCAAGAGAACTGGGTTCTAGTCCTGGACTCTAATACTAACTAACTCTGTGACTTTGAGCAAACCATTTGATGTCTCTGGGCCTTGGTTTCCTTATCTGTAAAATTAAAGAGTTGAGCTGAGTGAGTCAGGTCAGCCCAAATCAATAAGCACCTATGTTTCAGACATTTTGGTAAGCACTGAGAATACATACAAACAAAAAGAAAACTATCTCCTGCCCTCAAGGAGCTTACAGTCTAATGGAGGAAGGTAAGTAAAGGGAAACTTTAAAAGGGAGATGAAGGAGGTACCTGGCATGGGGGTATGGTGGAGAAAGTCCAAAGAGTCAGGAGTATAGCATGGGCATGCTTCTTAAAATAGAGGTAATGTCTAAGGTCTAATCCTAGAATACTAAGGTCCAGGTCTAATACTATAATAAAAACAAGTTTAATCCTTTATTATAGAGGTGACATATTTTTATTGTCTTTAACAACTAGCCTTATGAAATTTGAAAAAAATTACTCTTCATCTAGAAATAGGAAAATAATTTGGGTTCTTTTTTTTACATAATGAAAAGAATAAACCTGACTGCATGTTAAATTTCAGCCCAACAATCAGAAGGAGAAAATAAATAGAAAATGACATTACAAATCAAGCATTTCCATTACCTTGATTCTCTAGGTCATAAGTCAGAGGGCTGATAAAATTGAAGTGATCTCTCCCTTTGGGATTTAGTCCTAGAACACATTAAGAATCATCTAGAACTGCTGCTGAGTAGTTTCCAGTAATCAAGAGTGGCAGGCCCCAATACTCATTACTATGCTTTTTAGAACAGTATGAGAAAGATGAACTAAAAAGCAGCTTTCTTCTTCCTTTCTCTTTTACCTTCCTGTCTATAAAGTAAACAGCATCCAAGATTCCATTGAGTAGGTCTATTGTTTGGAGGCCTCTAAGAAGGGCATTTATAACTAAAGATTGGGACCATCAACTTTAACATGTTTCACAGGATAAGCAACAACTATACAGACCCTAAGTCAACACCAATGTCTCCATTTATGAAGAATAGCACTGCATCATCTTCTCATTCCTTGAAGAACTAGGCCATGTCCCCAAAGGAAGTGGCACGTTGGCTTCTCTTTCTCCAGACTATGTCCTTACAAGTCACTACTACTAGATGATTTGGTATTGCTTACTGAGTGAGGTGCAAAGTAATTTAGTCAGGAAATTTTAGGACTTGGAAATCAAGGGGAAGCATCACACTATTTGTATGTATTAGACAGCTAGGTGGCACAGTAGATAAAGCATTGGTCCTGGAGTCAGGAGAACCCGAATTAAAATCCAGCCTCAGACATTTACTAGCTGTGTGACTCTGGGCAAGTCACTTAACCCTGATTACCTTCAAAGAAATTTTTTTTCTGTGTAGGTGAAAATCCCTCATCGAAGTGAATAAGGAGTCTGTGAGAAATAAGAGGGAATATATTGGGAGGTCAGTAGAAATAGCGACCAGAATCTTGATTGGATGATAAATTTGGATTGCAGAAATTTCAAAAGAAGAGAATGCTAAGTGATCATTGTAGAGGGAAAATCTGAAAGTGCCAATGGAATGCAAGATTATTTTTTTCTGATTCCCTTACTGGAACTAATGAATCGGATGATGTGAAAGAAACAATAGCCAATGCTGGAAAGGATGGGCCGGGGCTATAATGTCTTCTAGAAGAAGCCAGGCCTCAGTGAGTGTCAAAAAATTCAAGAAGCAAGAGAGGAAGTAATTTAAAACAAAAGGAAGTTTGTAATTTTATAACAAGAATTCTAGAAAGCACACTAGAACTGATAAGCAGATCTGGAGTGGGAGATTGGTGAGGGAGGTCAGACTGAAGTTGATATAGATGGGAATGAGGGAGTAGACCAGTCTCTGGGGTTGACGATTGCAGTTTGTTCTTCAGCTGTTAGAGGTTGAGTATCAGTGGGGTGGAGAAAATGGGAAGAGATGACAGTTTGCACACCACTGGGAATAAAATCAGGTAGTGCACTGCCAGTGTGGCCTACTAATGAAGACAGGTAATTAGAAGGTTCAAGGTTGGTCCTTTAGATGGTGACGCAATCCTCAAATGCCCAACCTCATGAAAGGGGGTGTTGCTATGTCATAGGAGGTGTCTGGAATCCAGCCTTAAAATACAGTAACAGGTGAAAATATACTTCAGGGGAAGTTGTCAGTAATTATTTCCACATAAAGGAAACTAAAGCAATGTATGTAATGGCAGCAACATGACTTCAGTAGTGCTGATGACAAAGGGCTTCTATTTAGTAAACTTTCTTGGGAACATCATTACAGTGCTGGGGCTCTTTAGTAGGTTTCTGCTAAGGAATTTTCCTTCCTCACAGGTAGGAAACAGTTGTAGCAGAAATTGTGCCCATCTAAATCACCCAAATGTTACATGAAACAAGAGTTACAGAAATGAGAGGAGGAGCTGGGCCGTGGTTCAGAAGGGGAAGGGAAGTGGGGTATTCTAGGCACCTAGCGAAGGGCTCAAGGCTCACCTCAAATGCCCTCTCCTACATAAAGCCCATCCTGGTACCTCTAGCTGCTAGTGCCTCCAATCAAAAGAAATATTTAGCATATATTTTATATTTGACTTTATATGCTCTTTTCTCCTAGTCAAACGTAAATAAGCTCCCTGAGGACAGGGACTATTTTGTTTTTGTCCTTGTACTTCCAGTCTCTAGCACAGGTCCTTGCCCTTTATAAATGCTTATTTAATAAATGAATGAATCTTGGACTGCATGTACACTATGATTGAATCTGGACAGTCTTAATGAGGGACATGGGGGGACAGACAATTGAAGGGAAGATGAAATTGAAGGTGGAAAAAAAGCCTAGGAATAACTATCACCCAAATATAGGTAAAAATTAAATCTGTGAGGAAGAACGACATCACACGTTGTTGTGATATATAATGAGAAGAAAAAGAAAACAAAGACTGATCCCTAAGATTCACTTGTCAACGAGAGGGAATTTGGTAAGAAACCACTTGTGGATGTTCTGGGGCATTGGTAAAACAGGTAACTCCATGCTTTCATATGCAATCTGTCTCAAAGTCCAGTTGATTTTTACCTCCCTAACATCTCTCAAATATGACTCCTTTCTCCTCAAACAACCCTGAACCAGGACTTATCACTTCACTCCTATACTATTGAAATAGCATGCTGATTGGTCTCCCCGCCTCAACTCTCTCTCCGTTACAATCCATGCTCCACTCACCTGTCAGATCGATCTTCTTAAACAAGAAGTCTGGCCATGTCACCTCACTATTTAGTCAACACCAGTGGCCCCCTATCACCCTCCAAGATCAAGTGCAAAATCTTCAGGTTGGCTTTCAAAGCCCTTCCTAGCCAGTCATGCTTCTACCTTTCCAAATTCTGTGATACAGTGACACTGGCTTCCTTGCTGCTCTTCCTCACACTCAACACTCCATCTCCTTACTCCACATTTTCCTGGCTATCCGACTGCCTGGCATTCTCTACTTCTTCATTTGTTCTTCCTGGCTTCCTTTAAGTCCTAGCTAAAATCTCACTTTCTGTTAGAAGCTTTTCCTGATCTCCTTTAGTGATTATTATTTCTTTTTCTATGCCTTGATTTATTAATTTATTTAAATGTACACATGTAGTCTCCTCCAAGATAATATAAGCTCTTTGAGGGCAAAGACTATTTCATTTATGTCTTTGTATGTCCACCATGTAACACAGTGCCTGGCATATGGTAGGTGCTTCATAAATGCTTAATGAATGATTGATTTACCAACCTAGAGAAAATCATAAAGGCATGTTACCAGTATGGCCTCAGGATGATGAATTTCTCAGCTCTAGCAACTCCCGAAAGATTATGTATTAATTCTACTTAAGGGGTTATATTCTGCAAGGGTTTCAGTATTAGCTACATTGACAAAATCACTGATCCTTGACATACTCAAATAAATATAGTCGGTGGCCTCCATGCTCACAAACTAGTTAAATAACTGATAATAAAAAACATCCATGCTTCTATAAAGATCATAGTTGGCATGGAATAGATATCCTAGTAGACTAGCCATACACAAAGCTTTTCAAAAAGTGTTGTGTTTTTTTCACTAACTTAAAAGATCAGAGTTCAAACCCCATGTCTGACACTTACTGTGACCTTGGGCAGGTAACTGAACCTCCCTTGACCTCAGTTTCCTCATCTGTATACTGAGGAGAGTTGAACTAGATGACCTCAGAGTGCGCCCCTTCCAATACTCGGTCCCTGATCCTATTATCCTGTGAAAGTGGATCATTCAGATTTAGAGTCTGAACTTCAACCTCAGCCTTTTAGACACTTAAAATTTTTATAAAAGAATGGCTTCCTCCAGGAAAAGTCTTTATGTCTTCTATAATTCTCATTTAAGTTCAAAATAACCATCCTTTTAGTTTTTTTTTTAACTTATTTTGGTTTTTTCCGTGTGATATGGCTCATTAATATGGAACTCTGGTATGGACTTAAACATCTGCTAATATAAATTCCTGGGCTAAAATGTATTTTGCTTCTTTAGATATATATCTAATTACCAACATGTATCTGCAGTTAAGCAAGGTGTTAATGATGTCTAATTACGTAATAAAATTTTTTTTCTAAAGTATTTCCTTGTAGACATCTAGAGCTTAAGAGGAAGCTGGGTCAAATATAGAAGGGAAAAAGAGACAAAAGAAGGAAACAAGGGTTGCCAAGGAAAAGAAAGCCCAGGAAAATGGTGTATGAGTCACAGAAACAATATTTGTATACTTACCCGGATGGTAGAGGTTGCCTAAATAGGCTGGCCAAGACTATGTTCCCTGAAGACTTGTAGCTAGAAGCCTCCAAGCACCGCTGAAGGAACAGGCATCTCTTCCTCCCCTGAAGGCATATGACTTACAGCAGTCATTTGACAATCCTATATTGTTGTGGCATTTCTTATTAATATTTATGGATATTCATAAAGTATCCTCCAACTTGATTATAAACTCCTTGAAAGCTTGTCTATGGATCATAGGCTCATATATTTAAAGCCTTAAAGGGCCCTAGAGGTCAATTAGTTCATCTCAATCATTTATAGATGAGGTAGCTGAAGAACATAAGCATTATTTTCCCGTGCTTGCATGGTTGTGACAGAGCTGAAACCAAGTCTTTCCACTATTAGCATAGTACCTAGTGCGGTGTCTTGCATATGTAGATGCTCAATAAATGTTTGTTGCATGATTAGTACTGAAACATTACTCCCTCATCTCTGGGCAGAGTATCAAGTAAGGGAATACGGTGGAAATTTCCACAAAGGGCAAAATATATTTTGCTTCGTGATCACATAAGGAAGCTTTTTTCCTGCCTTGATTTAATCCCTCCAGCTACTTAGGTGGGCTGCCTGATGAGTTATTTCTGGATCTCAAGGAAGGAAGAGAAAAACTATTGCAAACTGCTAGGTTTACTTATATAGAGAAAGCCACAGTGGCACATATACATAGGATATGAGTATGCACGTGCCAATTCACAATCTTCTCCATAAGAAGTATGTAAACTCTTAGAAAATAGGCTACTTCATTATTATTTCTGTATCTCTAGCACTGTGCCTAGTACATAGTGGGTGCTTAATAAATACTGCTTGACTGGTTATTTGCAAGTGGCCACCCGATCAAGACTAGCATTGGTTTATACCAAAGAACACTTAAATATACGTCGATATATAGGTATAGGTGGAGATAAATTCAAATGCACCAAAGTACCTAGAGGAAGCAATCAATCAACAAACATTAATTAAGGGCCTACTTTGTGGAAAGTGCTGGAGATACAAAGGCAACAATAAAATAATCCTTGATCTTAAGGAGCTTATGTTCTATTAGGGGAGAAAACGTGCAATCGATATATAGAATAAATTCAATGTAAGTACAGAGTATCTTAGAAAAGGAAGGCAATACCAGGCTTCATGTAGAAGGAGGTACATAAACTTTTCTTGGTGGGAATGAGAGATTTTTATGATGTAAAAGTGAGGAGAGAGTTCATCCCAAACATGGGAGATCCCAAGTACCTTTTGATCAGTTATGAACAACCTAGAAAAGGATATACACAACGTTACTACAATTCCTTTGGTGTTAGGAGATGCACTTACACAGAGAGTCATCAGCTACATTCATTCTAGCTGTTAACTATCTATAACTCCTCTATATCTCTTCCTCCTCCTTTTCTTCCTCCTCCTCCACTATCTGGAGGAAGAAGCCCAGTCTTGCCAGACTTCCCTTCCTAGGAAGAACTGTCCTTTCTCCATGAATTTGGAGAGTATTTTGGAAGCATTTTAACCAAGGTAGCTCCGCTCATCCCACATGTGATGTGTTTTTATCCTATGACTCTCCCCCTGTCTGCTCCGCCCCCCAAATCACCATATCACTATAATGTACAGTAGTGTAGAATCTTTGGAGCAATGTAAAATTACATTTTGGTATAATCCAATGGAACCTATTTTCCTGGGAATACTCTTACCTATTCTTGGAACCTTCCCTGGCATCCCATATTTTACCTTAATTGGGTCCCAATTCCCTGGTTACCTGTGTCATCCTATAAAGATAGTGGTTTAAAAAAAACAACTTTGTTTATGAATCAGTATGACCTTGTTGGTTGACAGAGTGAGTAGAGATTAGTATATGTATTATATGTAATATATGCATATTATATATAATATATACATATACTAATCTGTACTCTGCCACCATATATATATTTGTGTGTATATATGTTTATATATGTGTGTGTATGTGTATGTGTGTGTATATATGTGTGTGTATGTATGTTAAAATGGGGTATAATTTAAGGCAACGGTTGTATTTTTGTTGTTGTTCAATCGTTTCAGTAGTGTCTGACTCTTCTTGACCCCTTTTGGGGTTTTCTTGGCAAAGAAAATGGTTTTCCATTTCCCTCTTCAACTCATTTTACAAATGAAGTAACTAAGGCAAACAGGGTTAAGTGACTTGCCCAGGGTCACGCAGCTAGTAAGTGCCTGAGGCCAGATTTGAACTCGGGAACATGAGTCTTTGTTTTGAGCGATGCCTGGAACTCTATCCATTGTGCCACCTGATTGTCCCATGTCTTTTTGTTGTCATTCAATCATTTTGGTTGTGTCCAACTCTTCATGACCCCATTCAGGGTTTTTATTTAGAATAAAGTAAGCTAAAATAAGCTGCTAGCAATAAATACTGAACAAGTTTTGTTTTAATTCCAGTGATCTGCTGCTGATGAGGTTGTGTTTTCTTTCCTAAAGCACACAAACTCTATTGATTCTTGCTCAGTGATCTTTCCTAATCACTGTTTTAATAGAGTGGGCTTGGCCCTCATCCTCTTTCCACATATATTCCATACCTAGTTTTATGGCGTTGTTAAGGTTAAGTTGTTAAGGTGCTGGTGATGACTCACAGTTCCATTGTGTTTAGTAGACTATACCAGCAGCTTAGCCAAACAATTCTGTGTCTGTTCATATGTCTCCAGAGGTAATTTGTGTAGAAGGGATCCTGCATCCACGCAGTTTACCTGTCTGCCGTCATCAATAGTTAGAGATTGCTCTGCTGAAAGCAAGTTTGAAATGCTCCAAAATACAGAACAGGAATTGAAGCTCTGGACTCTTGACAGTATCCTATAGCTGCCCCATCAAGCCAGTGGCCCAGGTTTCATATTTAACTACACGTGGCAGCTAGGTAGCACAGTGGATATGGGGCTCAGCCTGAAGGCAGGAAGACCTGAGTTCAAATCCTAGCTGTGTGACCCTGGCCAAGTCACTTAATTTCTGTTTGTCTCAGTTTTCTTATCTGTAAACTGGAGATAATAATAATGCATATCTCCCAGGGTTGTTGTGAAGATAATGAAATGATATTTGAAAAGGGCTTAGCGGAGTGCCTTTTACATAGTAAGTGCTATATAAATGTTTCCTATTGTTATTATAAATCATCGGACCTAGAATCAGGAAGGCCTCAATTCAAATCTGGCCTCAAACACTTATTAGCTGTGTGACCCTGGCTGAGTCATTTAACCTCTGTCAATCTCAATTTCTTCAACTATAAAATAAGGATAATAATAATGCATTATCTCCCAGGATCAAATGAGATATTTGTAAAGCACTTAGTGTAATGTCTGGCTTATAGTAGACGCTAATAAGTCTCTCTTTCCCTCCTTACGCAGGGAAAAAAAATGGAATGACTACATTAGTGTCCCCTTTAATTCTTTTTAATTGCATGAGATGTACCTGTGCATGTTGTTATAACTTAAGATGAGAACATATATAGCTAGAGGGTGTAAGACCTTACAGAACGGCTGTTCGTTGTTGACAGCCTGATGCTACAGCTGTTTGTGTGATACACCAATAAAACAAGCACACTGTATTATTAGCAGCACCCTGAGCTACCTAATTACACACATTCATTGCATATTAGGGATAGTGCCACACAGATGAAAATAATTACAACTGCAAGGTACAAATGTAACTGCAAGTTGCAACTTAAATAATGACTTTTCTTCAAATTCTTTATAAAATGTGGGAATCATCTGAAAGGAAGTAGTAATCACTAGTAATTCTGTCATCTGGATTGGATGCCGCAAAGTGTGCCTAGAGAAAGAGGCACCACGAATTCTAAATTTTAGGACAAATTGGGTTTTGAGGGAAGGGATCTCACACCCTGGCTCCCTTCAGATCCCACGTAACAACTCATTTCCATGAGAAGCCTTTCCTGATTCCCCTTCCTGCTTGCGCCTCTCCTCCTGTCGATCATAGTTTGTCCTGTCATAGCTGTTTTGTTCATAGTTGTTTTCAGGGTGTCTCCCCCATTAGACTGTAAGTTCCTTAAGGAAAGGAACTGCCTTTGGCCCTTTCTTTTTATCTCCAGTACTTCGCATTGCCCAGCTTAATAGTCTTAATGTGTGTTTATTGACTGGCTGACACTGGCCCATGGGTAAAGATCCCAGAAGATCTAAAGAGAGGCTTCTGCTGGAGCAGAGAACAAGATAGGGCTGGCCAAGAAAGGAACTCGCCTATTGTTTTGTGGCTGGCTTGCTGTCTGATACCTTATTTTTACTAATTATTTTTAGTAAGTAGGTGCTAAATTCTGTTGTCAGAATTCAAATTTGGCCTCAGACACTCAGCTTCTGACTCTGGGCATGTCCTTTAAGCTCTGTGTCAGTTTCCTCATCTGTAACATGGGTGTAATATTAGCACCCACCTGTCAAGTTGTTGTGAAGATAAAATGAGAAAATATTTTTATAAACCGAAAAGCATTATGTAAAAACCAGCTCTTACTGTGTTTTGTAACTGTTAAAAGAGTCTGCGTGCTGCCAGTGCCCTCTAAACTGCAGCACTTGATGTAGATACAGCTCTTAATCCACCCTTCTTTACTCAGAAGTCCCATATTATTGTGCTATACATGTAGGTCCTGATTAGAGTGAATAATGTATTCTATTTGTGGTTATATGTATTCAAATTCATACTATTTAAATTTATAATTATATAAAATACAGTAATTATTTCCAGTTGAGGGCAGCTAGGTGGCACAGTGGATAGAGTGCAGGGCCTGGAGTCAGGAAGACTAATCATGAGCTCAAATCTGGCCCCAGCCACTCACTAGCTGTGTAACCCTAGGCCAGGCCAAGAAAACCCCAAATGGGGTCATAAAGAGTTGGACACAACTGAAACAACCAAATATGAACAAATTGTTTCCAGACTAATGGAAATATGCAGTGCTTATTAAAATAATGCCACCAAATCAAAGGACTTGCTGTTTGTACTGTTAAGGACCTGGCAATAGATTAGATAGATAGATAGATAGATAGATAGATAGATAGATAGATAGATAGACAGACAGACAGAAGGACAGATAGATTGAACAGATAGATAAATAGACAGACAGACAGACAGAAAGACAGATAGATTGGACACAGATAAATAGATAGACAGACAGAAGGACAGATAGATTGGATAGATAGACAGATAGGCAGACAGAAGGACAGATAGATTGGATAGAAAGACAGACAGACAGACAGAAGGGCAGATAGATTGTATAGATAGATAGTCAGACAGACAGCAGAAGGACAGATAGATTGGATAGATAGATAGATCGACGGAGGGATGGAGGGATAGATAGATAGATGTGTATGTATAGGTATATATGCATATATTCCTTTGAGGATGGAGAATTATTTTTCTAAAAGTCCTAACTTTAAAATTGGACTTAACTAACTTTAAAAAACTAACTTAACAATTTAACTTGGTTCTGTAGCACAGTTACATACATACTTTATAAATTCCATAAAGGGAAAAAGTCTAGCACATGTCACCTGGGCAGGATCATCAGAATTCTCTGTTTCTCTCTGTGTCTGTCTCTCTTTCCCTACCTATACATGTATATGTGTGTATGTATATGTATATATGTATGTGTGTATGTATGTATATATGTATATGTATGAGTGTATGTATATACGTATATGTGTATATGTATATATACACATATATGTATATGTGTATATGCATATGTATTATGTATATATGTGTGCACATATACATATATCCACACACACTTAATAAAAGGATATATACACATGGATGTATACACACATATTTTTGTGATATATACATGTGCATATATCTACCCATCTATATATGTATATACACATACTTATATATGTAATTAACATAATCATTCAATCATGAAAGAAAGTGAATCAGGAAGGCAAATATCCTTTTGGAAAATGCCCCGTCTCTCATTCTTGAAAGAAAACACAAGGCCTGCCATCAGCAGTGCTAAAGCTGAGCCCAGCTGTCAGAAGTATGCATAGAAAAATAGGTGATTTCTCAGTTAATCAGAACCAAGACCTCATAGGGTTTTCTAGATTAAAGTCAGCACCTTGAATTACTCTGAGAAATGAACAGGTAGAGCCAGCCCAAAGTCAGAAGCACAGAGACTCTGAATGGCAGGCATTTTAACTGGATGTGCCACTTTGCTCTGTAGCAAATGAAGCTTTCAGGTGGTCTTCAAGGGTATTTCCAAGTAAAATGCATCCCAGTAATCCAATCAGTTTGCCTGTCCTGGAGCACCACTCCTGCCCTGCTAAACATTATTCCTTTGTACTCACATCACTGACAGAGAAAATGGGTGAAATGAAGCATTGGATAAATAATTCTTGAAATGCTGCTTCTGCTGCTAGCAAAAGTAATATACGATTTGGTTTCCATGCACGTTTAATAAAAAGTCATCAAATTCTTCAGCAATCTACTTCTGAGAGTTTCTAAAGTGTCATACCATCAGTTGTGTTGTCACCGGCATGCACTTCTTAACAAGGTGAAACTGAGTCACGTGACTTTGATGATGGGCTTGGAGGGGGGATGTCTAAATCAACCACATGTAAAGGCCTTTTTCCATTGGCAAATAGAAATGTGACTATCAAAAATAACCAGATGCTTCCAAATTATACTCACAATTTAAAATGATTCGGTATCTCAAAGGATTTCCAAGTCAGTCTGTTGACTGGAAGGCCTTGAGAAAGTGAGTTTGAAAATATTTTCTTGAATAATGTGTAAAGAAGTACAACCAAGCACCTAAAGTTAATTTTTTTTTTTTACTGAAGTCCTTCTAGTACCAAGAACAGTTCTGAAAATAGTGTTATTTTTTCCAGAATATTAGTTAATATTTTTCTCAATGAAGAATAGATAGGTAATTCTGTTACAGTTTTTCTTTCTGTTATAGTTTAAAAACATATCTTTTCTAAATTTTTTCGAAGATTTTGTTGTTGTAGGAATGGTCCCATTTTTCCAGTGTTGTTTTTTTTATCATTTTGCTAGAGTTAGCAAAAGCTCTGGGGGATTTTAAATGCTTTAAAAACATACTTTATTTTTAAAAGATTTAATAAACCTAGTGAAAAAGTACGTAATTAAGGCCTTGCTATGTGGTAGACATTTTGCTAAGGACTAAAGATACAAAGATTAAAAAAGGGAACGTCTGCATTCTCCAGGAGCTTGAATTATAATAGAAGACACACACATACATATACATATACATATATGTATATATATATACATACACACATATACATATACATATTTATATATATCTACATACATACATACACACAAACACACACACACATATATGGTATATATGGAAGAAAGGACAAGAACTAGCCCTGTTGGATTTCTAGATGGCATATAAAACTGATGCTTGTTCTGGTGTTTAGGACCAGATCATCATCAACACCATCATCATGGCTACTATTTAATAGGCCACTATTACCTGGCCTTGTGCTAAGCACTTTACAATTCTTGTCCTGTTTGATCCTTACAACCCTGAGAGATGGGTGTTATTATATCATCTCTATTTTATAGTAGAGGAATAATCGCTGAAACCTCAAAAGGTATCTTGGGGTTTACGGGTTAGATTTCTTTTTAAGGACCATACCTCAAACCCAGATCACTCTGGATCTCTTTGATTGGCCTATAGTAGGTCCCAGACCAAGCCTCCATTGGTCAGGTCTCAGAGTGAATATAAATAGCAATTGTCTCTGTTTGGGCTGAAAACTCTGAGGGTCTTCCCCTCTGAAATTGAAGTTATTTTTTTGTTTGTTTGTTTGTTTGCTTGTTTTGTTTTTGACTAGGTAAAAGAGGCCATTTTTGCTTCATTTTTTATCTAGCCTTAATCACTGGATGGGCATTGCCTCATTCAAACTGAGACCTGGGAAAGACCTTAACTTAGAAAGGCCAAAGTCTCTTTCTCCCTGTATCCCGGCTCCAACAGTCCTGATCTATATCTCCGCACTGGACCCAGATGGCTCCAGAAGAGAGAGTGAAGAGGAGAGAGTGAGGCTGGTGACTTTGCATAGTCCTCCCTCACTTAAATCCAATTCACTTACAAGTCATGGCATCACCTTCCTCATGTCATGGTCCTCTTTCAGAAGGAAGGGCAAACAACAAACAAATAAGTAGAGAGAAACGGAGACAAACAGGGGCTGCCCAGATTCAAACAGTTGGACAACAACTAAATCTATATACAAATATTGGTGTTCATATACATATAACATATGTGATCATTGAGAACCAAAATCTTTTTTTCCTGTACTATGTATTCCATGAATTAAAACTAAATAAACTGGTGGGAATGAGAGAGCAGGATTTTGCTATTGTTAAATGAATGTTTGCATATCTTGACAGTCCTTGACAGATTTATTTTATTTCCTGTTGAAGATGGGAAATTTTATTGTTAGGTAATCATCTGGGTTCATGGCATTTTATTTTGGGAAAATCAAAGACAAAGTGTATCCTGAGTCACAAATATACAAAAGTGAAATTCTCCTAGTCTCACAAAGATGTTTAGGTACTGAACAATCATATTCAATGATTCATTGGTAAATTTTTCAGTCTTTTCGAAAAAAAGAATGTCTCGCACCAGTAAACTCAAAGAAATATATTTCGTTCCTTTTCCATTCCTTCCCGCAACCTTCTCATATTGCTCCATCTGTCTTTGTGTTTCTCTGTCTATTGATGCCTTTCTTTCCATATTATCATGTTTCTCTGATGGAGTCTCAATGTTTACCTTGCTCTCTGTGTCTCTGCTTGATCTGGGTCTCCACACTGTCAGGGTTCACACAACACCTCTCTCTGCCTGACACATCTCTGCCTCTGCTGTAATAAATCTTGGGACTTCTCAGCACCCTCCAGAACTTGCTATTATATCTGCCTTCCTGTTCCAAACCTTTTGTCACCACCCCGTTTTCTTGTTTCCCAGATTCCACCAATTAGAAGCATAAACTTCTCTGAAATTAAGAGATTTAAGAACTATATTAAGAACCAAAGATCTAGATGGAAGCTATGATGGAAGATCATCTAGTCTAGGTCCCTCATTCTGCAGGTGGGGAAACAGAGACCAAAAGATATTAAATAATTTCTGCAAAACTGCATTGCTAATAAGAGGCAGAGCCGAGATTCAAACCCAGAACTTCTGGCTCCTGAACCTCTTCTTCAGGCTTCACTTTATTTCTTCACCCCATCTGTATATAAATCTCTGTCTCTTGTGTCTGTTTTGATATTCACTTTACTCTTTAAAAACATCTGTGTGGTATACAATTAAGTTTTCCATACTGTTTTCCATACTGTAAAGATACCTAATTTGAAGAGCTTATAATACATTAGCAATGTAGTCTATTGAGAAGAATTTCATTAACAAAAGTCTCCTCATTGGATCTTAATGGGATTAGATATAGTCAACTTCCCACCTGAGGATGCATTTAACCCCCTTTATAGCAACACATGCTGTTGTTATTCAGTCATTTCCGTTGTGCCCGACTCTTTGTGACCCTATTTGAGGTTTTCTTAGCCGAGGTATTAAAGCAGTTTGCTCTGTCCTCTACCTCATTTTACATTTACATTTGAAATGAGGCAAATAGGGTTAAATTACTTGTCCAGAGTCACACAGCTAGTAGGTCTGAGGCCAGATTTGAACTCATGAAGATGAGTCTTCCTGATTTCAAGCCCAGTGCTCTATCTACTCTGCCCATATTAATACTTATCAGAAAGTAATTGGGAGAGGGGGAGAAAGAGAAGGGGAGCAGTAGAGATTTTTGACGAAATAATTCAAAGGCCTTTGCCTCACAGTGCCATTTTGTTAGTCCTCATCATTCTGGATCTCTGGGCAAGTTTTGGCACATTGAATCATCCCCTTTCCCTCAAAATACTTTCTCTTTCCTTGGCATCCGTAATACTGCTATACCTTCATTTTTCTCCTACCTGTCTGACCAACCCTTTTCACTCTTCTTGCCAGTTCATCATCGATCTCTGACAATGTGAGTGTGAATGAGTATGCATGAATTTGTTTCTTCAAAAAAACCACATTTATTAATCATGTGCTATGTGCAAGCAACTGTGCTAGATTCTGGGGATGTAAAGTCAAAAACAAAGCAGCCTCTGTCCTCAAAGAATTCACATTATTCAGGAGGATACAGTATGTACATGGTGAGCGCCCAAAGCTCTGTCCTGGATTCCCAGGTCTCTCAACATTCTCTTTCCCTTCATGATCTCATCAGCTCCCTTGGCTTAAATTATCATCTCCATATAGATCCCTGCCAGATCTACATATCCATCCCTAATTTGTCTCCTGAACTCTTGTCATGTATTACCAACTGACTGCTTAACTTTTCCACCTATGCCATAAGTAACTCAAAATCAAACATGTCCAAAACAGGACTGACCATTTCTGAACCCACCTCTCCTCCAAACATTCCCATTTCTTTCAAAGGCATTATGTTCTTCCTGTAACCCAAGTTCATAACCTGTGAGTAATACTTATCTCTTTCTTCTCGTTCCCTGAACTCTATCTCCCCCTTGCCCCATCCAACCGGTATCCCGCCTCAACCTCCTAAGGTAAGAGCCTCCTAATTGGTTTCCCTCCTTCCCATTTCTTGCCTCTCCAATACATCTTTTCTATAGCTGCCAAAATACTTGCTAAAGCACAGATCTGGGCACATCATTCTCTTCCTCAAAACTTCCTATTGACTATGATCAAATATAAGCTTTCGGGTCAGGCATTTTTCCCTGCTCGTCCCAAGCTGCTTCCAACCAACCATTCCATCTTTGTCTCACATTAAAACTCATCGCACACTCTACATTCCAGTTAAAGTAGACTTTTGGATGTTTCATGAATTGATCATTCCATCTCCTGCCTCTATATATTAACAGAATATGGAAATGCACTACTCCCTCCTCATCTTCAAGTCTGTCCATCCTTATTTTCCTTCAGGATTAAGCTTTGACACAAGTGAAATCTTCCTTAATTTTCCCCTCCCCACCCATTAATGCCCTCTCCCTCCTTGATTTGACTTTTTATTTACTTATGTGTGTGTACATGTTGTATCCTCTAGAAGAAAGCATAATCCTCAAGATCATAGATGATTTTTTTGTCTTTATACCCCCAGTGCCTAGCATAGTGCCTTGTAAAACATAGGCTCTTAATAAATGTTTATTGAATTGGACTGCATTAAATTTCTAGTTTCCAATCATTTCAGTCTATTCTAATGGAAGGCAACTGATGTCCCAGATTTTCCAGAACAATGTTTATACAAAATATTCTGTCTCATTTTCCCCTTCAATAAAAAGGACCAAAAAATAAATTTTCTCTTAGATCATGTGTCCTTACTTTTGGTTCAGGAAGTATGATGAACATATCTCTAAGTGTAAATTATTTCAAAGCTTGAATACCTTTTATGTTAATTTTTTCATTTCCAAAAGCACTCAAGGAAAATTTTATTGAATTTGATGTATTTTTCACTTGCTAATAAAAGTTACCCCTTTAAACATATGCATATATAAGGAAAGGTGAGTTATGTGGCTTGTGACTTTCTTGCTCTGTCAAAACAAGTTCATGAGATTGCAGGAGACCAAAAGAAAATAGTTATTGTTTAAGTCCCATAGTTAAATTACTCCATCCATCACTGCTTTTTCACCTCTGCAAAATTGTAAATGTAAACTTAGTCCCTTGCAGATGAGCTGGGCTGCAATTTCAGCTAATTGGAAGAAACAGACCAGAGTAGAGCACTGTCAGGCTGATTTGAGTCTTAAGATATGACGATGATTATTGTGTCAAATGTAATCAAGAATGTAAGCCCTGAACCAACTGAAGGGCTGGTTGTTTTTAATTCAGGTTTGGAGATGAGGTAGCCCTCACGTTCTCAGACAGTCACAGCTGGTTGGAAAAGAGGACCATCTAAAAAATACAATTTACCTCTATTCAAAATTACAAGGAATCAAGATTCAGAAAGATGGCCCATATGATTTTCAGTATATCTTTCTCCTTGGGGAAGTTTCTTGTAGAAACCAACTGAAGTATGTTTGATTAGACAAAAATAGAATTGTAACTTAATGAAAAATTTGGAATTTTTAATTTCCTGGTGATAACCTTCACACTCACAAGAATGAATGGGGTTAAGTCAGAATTTGACATGTACTAGGGTATGTATGGGAAACCTTTAAAGTTTTTCATTCCATCTGTATTTCATGGCAGGCCCAATACAATAAACTAGTGACGACACCCTTCTCAACCCATTCCTTCCCTCTTCCCCTCCTCTATCCTACACCTTATCAGGTTGCCCTTGATCCCAAACTATTAAATGCAATTAAGCTTCAAAGTTGAGAATAAATGCAATTTGTGTGGGTACCCAGAAGATTAAAATGTTTCATGTCTCTGCAACCAAGACTACAATGGCACAGTGAAATGTTTGATTAGGGCAATTATCCTGGTAATTCAATAAAAAGGGACCTCTTCTAGCACATAACGGAGACAAAAGTGCTTTCCCAGCACTCCAAGTATTTGCAAAATTGCCCACACATTCTCCTTTTGGCCAATGGAGATTTAGTTTTGAGGTTACTTACCTTCCAAAGGCAACACAATTTCGTTTAACTTTTGAAACTGCTCTAGTTCCATCCACCTTTCTAATGTCACCAGTAACCACGAATATCAAGTAACTGCAAAACTTTCAAAGAAAATGGTACCAAAGGTTTGAAAATACTGCTCTATTTTGGGAAATAGTAAACAAGATTGTTTTTGCAACACAGCACTCAACTACAGGTGGCAAATTCTCACTTTAACAGCATTGAAATGTAGGAGGCAAATGACACACAAAAATGTACACAGATGAGTTTCATCTGCCATTCTACTTAGAGAGAGACTTCAGCTAAATCATTACAATTTTGCCTCAAATGGCAAATATAATTTAACTGTAACAAATATGTGTCTTGGGAAAAGGGAAAGATGTCCTTTAAAAAATTCTTTAAAGCGATTCTTCAGAGATCCTAGTGAATTGATGTATTTCCTGTATTGAATATTCGTCTTTTTGAATAGAGGCAGCATAATATTATAGTTCATGGAGTTATGGAATGCTAGGCTTAAAGCAGGAGGGTCTCAGTACAGTCCTGCCTCTGACACTTGCCAGCTATGGGGCTCTGGGCAAGCCACATTCATTCTAAACCTCAAGCAGCTAACCAACTCCCTAGGACTTATCTTCTAAGTCCTAGATAGCTCGCTAATTAAATCACAAAGCCTCTGGATGTGTTAATTGTGAGCAGCTTGCAAATTAGTAAAATGGAATGTGTTCAACGTAAAGATTCTTTTATTTGAATACTCACTAGGTCCATGATTTTCTAATGCAACAAAGATGGTTTCCAAATCTGTAGGTATTTCGCAGTTGCAGTTTCAAATGCATAATAAATCAAGAAATGTTGTCAATATTATAGGTTAGTTTTTCCAAGTGTGACATTCCTTTTTATTCAAGCACTAAGCATTGTTTCTGGTATGCCCTTATTTTTCAACCCATTTTTAAAAGTCTTATAACATTCTCGTTCTTTTCTGAAGCGCATTCTAAAATTTCCAAAGGAATTTTTCTGAGGCTATGTGCTAAGATTTTATGTAATAGAAAGATGAGCTCAGCATTAAATAATTAAATGTAATGCCTTGACACTAAGAAAATCCTTGAAGGATCACTTTACTATCCTGGGGTAGTCCTAGATAACAGCTGAAGGTTGCTGATATTAAGTCACTTAACTTTGGTAACATAAAACTAAACTGTAAGATTTGAGTAATAATTACCTATCCTGATTATTCCCCATCTCAGTTAGTTAGGATAGTAGAACTGAAGCAGTGATAGACCTTAAGACAGATACTGGGCGATAGACTTTAAGCACTAGAAGGGACAATATATCTCATCCAACCCCTTCCTTTGATAGATGAAAAAACTGAAGCTCAGAAAAGGTAAATAAATGACTTATGTAAGATCACACAACTGGTAACAGTGGGTATGTATGAAATACATTTTCTTCTTTCTTATTTTATTTTTTTTGGAGGGGGGGGAAGGCAGGGCAATAGGGGTTAAGTGACTTGCCCAAGGTCACACGGCTAGTAAGTGTGTCAAGTGTCTGAGCTCAGATTTGAACTCAGGTCCTCTTGACTTCAGGGCTGGTGCTCTACTCACTGTGCCACCTAGCTGTCCCAAAATATATTTTCTTAATTGGAAGTAGTTTAGTTAGCATATTTCTAGAAAGAAAGAAAGGCTGATAGAATCTTTGGGAATTCCTTTCTAATCATTATTCTTGGATGCAGCATTTCCCTGTCTTTACAATAACCATCAGGAATCTGCTGCTTAAAGTGATAATAATATCAGTCAGCTCATTATTTAGAGCTGAAAGGGACTTTAGAAATCATAGAAGACAATATTTTTTTACTTTAAAGAAGAGGAAACTAGAACTCTTCAAAGTTTAGTCACTCACCCATGGTCATTCAGCTGGAAAGGAGCAGTGCAGGAATTTGATCCTGTGTTTTCTCCAATAGATTACAATTCCTCTACTTATTTTATTATTTAATAATGATAATAGGTAATATAATACTATTACATAATAATAATAGGTAATATAATAAATACTATTACATCATCATCATCATCATCATAGATAGTGCAGTAGATAGTGCACTGGGCCGGGAGTCAGGAAACTTGAGTTCAAATGTGACCCTAGACGCTTTCTAGCTGTGTAATCTCAGGTAAGTCCCTTAACCTCTGTTTGCCTCAGTTTCCTCACCCATAAAACGGGGGGTAGTAATAGCTCCCACCTCCCAGGGTTGTTGTGAGGACTAAATGGGATAATATGTAAAGAGCTTGGCACAGTGCCTGGCACATAGCGATGCCAATGCTAGCTCTTATTTTTATTATTATTATCATTATTCAGATCCTTAGAGTAATAGTATAAGAAAGACAATATCAGCCTTTTTATTAAATGTGTACCCTAGACTGTGAATGTGGAGATCTTGAAGAGCTCAGAGAAAAGAAAGGTAGAACCTTCTGGCCTGAGTCTCTAAAACATAAATGAACACAAGAAAGAAGGGAGATCGTTAAGAACAAAATCCTAATAAAAATAGTTGCCAATGAGTATGGGTGGGGTGTGGTGGGGAGGAGGCAACTGTGGCTATAGGGGAACCTCTGTGACAAGCTGCCTTAGAAGAAGGGAAGGAGGGCCTGTGCATAAGGTGAAAGGGTGGGAATGTCCGGTGAGCATAGGGTCTGAAAGGTTACTGCTCTAATAGCAGAGAGTTGTGATCACTAAGCACAAAGAAGAAGGATTTTTAAAGTTACCTTGCAGGCAACAGAAAGACCAAAGCCTGAATAGGGCTATGTTAGCTTATCTAAATTCCTGTAACAGTCAAAGAAAGATGAGTCTGTTCTATTTGTAGCATAATTCCAGAAGAGGCGATCCCCAACTTATAAATAGGGAATGTTCAAAACTTCTCTTATAGGTGGACCATCTGCAACTTACAATATATTTCCCCATAGAAATACTATTATAAATGGCCTGCAGGAACCCAAAATTTTCTACATGATGGATTAAATAGGCTTTCATGGATTGGGAAACTAACCACCATTTATAATGTCATGCCTATGGGAAAATGCATTCCAAAACACATAGTAAGCATTTCTCCTCTACCTCTCACTTCTCTTCCTTCCCTGCCTCTCCCCACTCCTCCCCCCATCTTGACTTGGCAACTTTGGCAAGAAGGAAATGGGAGAAGGGCCATGAAAGTATTTTCTTCACTAACACAGCCACAATTTAGCTACCAGTGGCAGCCTACCCTTTCGGAATTAAAAACAGACTGGTTCAGGCAATACTTCTGGTGCTTTCCAGTGCCTAGAACAGTGTAGGCTGGCCATCCCTACCTCTAGGCTTTTCATAAATCCGGTGTTTGTAAATCAGGGAGCACTTATACACTGATAAATCACCACATTCGTTCCTTTGGGAACTGTAACTTTAAGTAGGGTGGGAGAGGAGGGGGAGGGCATCCAATCCAAGTAATTTGAGAATGTTTTTTGTGAGTTATCATTGATTTGTGTAATGTCACCAAATGCATTACAAAGTATCTAGTTTTCATTAAATGTGGTTTTACTACAGTAATTAAGAGGGGAAAAATTAGTTACTTTAAATTTTAATTATTTTGATAATTAGTTTTTATTATCTTTAGATATTTATAATCCCATATCCTGTTTTGATAAATCATGACTGTTTAATACGTTCAAAATAAGAGTAATTCTTTGAGAGTATTGCAAAACATTCAGCATGAGAGCTAATTTGATATTCATTGAGCCCCATGTTATATTAGGGCTTAGTAAATATATTTCTCATTAGTGAGTTTTTCTATTTTGCTTTAGAATTTTCTGAGGGACAATATTTTAAACATAAAACTTTAAAAACACATAAATCAAGATAATCTTAGCAGCAGCAGCCATCTATTGAGCAAGTAATGACATCCATTTTATGTTTTGAATTTTCTTGTAATTCAGTTCTAAAATATCATTTCTTCTAAAATTTTCCCATAACTCGTACCTATGTGGAATTGGAGAATACATTAAACATATACCAGAATTATAACCAAAGGGTCTGAAGGTTCTGATTGCCATTATAATACATATCATTCTGAGGTAAACATTTTGATCAAATCTTTATAAGGCAGAACAGAATTACAAATTAAGATGCAAATTCAATTCAATAAGCATTAATTAAATACTTAGTATGAGCCAGGCACTGCTCTAGACACTGGGGACACAAGATAAAAGGTGCAACAGCTCCTATCCCCAAGGACCTTATAATTCACCTTCCAGGCATTTAGGTGATAAAGACAGATCAGCTGTTAGCAATCTGATTTATTGTTCTGTGTTTAGGGGTGATGAAAAATTGAATTAAGATATTTTAAAATTGTAATTGACCTAAAGATATAATCTGCATGCTATTTTCCCATATTTTTTCATTCTTTTTTTATTTGAGTCTTCTTGTACAAAATGACTAATATGGAAATGTTATATGTGATTGCACATATATAAACTATATCAGATTGATTTCCATGGGGTGGGGGAAAGGAAGGAAGGGAGGGAGAGACAGAATTTGGAACTCAAAACCTTTTTTAAAAGTTTAAAAAAGTGTTTTAACATGTAATTGGGGAAAAAAACAAAGTATTACATTAATTTTTTAAAAGATATAACCTAAAGCATATACAGGACTCTGTTCAGCATAAAATTTAAAAATCTATCTGCCGTAGAAAAAAATCAATCATACAAGGTCCCCAACAAGTAATCATCCATCCCTTCCTTGAAGAGCTTCAATGATGGGAAATTCAGTATCATCATGGTCTATTCCATTTTTGGTTCAAAAATTCTTTATATTGAACAGAAATTTCTCTCCCTGTAACGTCCATCCATTATTCCTAGTTTTTTTTCCTACCGGGGACATGCAGAACAAGTTTAATCCTTCACTACCTGAACGCCTCTCAAATATTTCAAGACAATGATCATGTTTCCCCTAAGCTAAGTCTTATCTTTCCTAAGTTAAATTTCCCCAGCAGAATGGACAAGTGCAAAAGAACCAAATGATATAACAACCTGCAGTGTGGTAATTGTAAGCTGAGAAAAGAAAAGAAATACTAGAGGGATTCATTGGAACACAGACTTGCTTACGATGTGGCATGAAAAACTACAGCTACCTGTTATACAATTGTAAAGACTTGGTTTTATCTCTCTTTCTAAAAAACAGTTCAATAAACTTTTATTAAGTTTCCTGATTATGTGCAGACCTAGGCACTCGAGATACAAAGGCATATACAACATAAATACCGATCAAGAAGTTTAATTTCTATCAAAGAAGAAAGAAAATGTACACATATAACAATGATACAAAGGGAGAATATAAGTACAAAAAAGAAATCCTAAATCTAAATGCTTAGAGAAATTTGGGGAAAGTGATGGAGGGAGAGGGATGCCTTAGGAAGGAGGTACTGAGAAGGACCCCTGGAGGAGATGGCATCTAATTTGGACCTTGAAAGAAAGGCGATTTCTACAGATTGAGATGGGGTAGGATATGAGGGGGTTCAAGGAATGGGTTTGAGCAATGACAGTCCAGGTTTTGTTGACTAACTGACCTAAAGAAGAGGATGTCTCCCTCCCTCAAACAGAATCACGACGGTACTAGAATACAGTACTGCTGACCTGTAAAAACCCAGATACCTTGTTCTGTCATTGGGTATGGCCAACAGTCCCTCTAGCCCATGACTCACAAAATTTTTAGTTCACAATAATCTTCATAATGGGAAGGAGCATGCCCTAAGTCTAGAATGGTAGGTCAGACCCTGATTATGGATGTCTTTAAATGCCAAGATAAGGAGATTTTGCTCAACTCAACAAACCCTTATTAAATGCCTATAAGTACTGGGTACCAAGGATCCAAAGACACAAAAGAAACAATTCCTGGCTTCATGGAGTTCACAGTTTACTTTATTTGATAGACAATGGAAAATCTTTAAAGATTGTTGAGTAGAGAAGAGACAAGATGAGAGCAGTAATTTATTAAGAAGATTCTGGGGCACAGGCCCTGGAGTCAGGAGCACCTGAGTTCAAATTTGAGCTCAGACATTTGACACACTTACTAGCTGTGTGACCTTGGGCAAGTCCCTTAACCCCAACTGCCCTGCCTTCCCCTTCAAAAAAAAAAGAAGATTCTTTTCAGAAGCATGGACAATGACTTGGAAAAGGAATAGACTAGAGTAAGGAAGACTGCTTAAGAAAATATTCTAACAGACTAGACAAACAGAAATGAAGCCATTAACTAGAGTGGTTACGGTTAAATGGAAAAGACACAAATAATATTATGGCGAGTAATCTCTTGAAAGAATAGAAGGATCAAGGAGGAGTTTTATTTTGAATTATTTATTTATTTTAGAGGGATGAGACCCTGAGCAGTGTTGGAGGCAGAAGGAATAGAGTCAGAAGAGAGAAACTGTAGAAAATACATGAAAGTGGATAAAAGCTAGCACAAGTTCTTATAGATGAGATCGAAAAGCAGTAGAGTTAGCCTTGGAAAGTAGTGCCACTTCTATTTTTGAGCCTAGAAGGAAGAAGATGTGTGAAGACATTGAAAAGTACAGGGAGCAGAGTTGATAGAGTCTACATTAAATTGCCTCATTCTTTTCTGTAAAATAGAAGGTGAGGTCATTAGCCACCTTTTCAAAGAAAGGACGGGCAGTAGTACTCTAAAGGAGGAGGGGTACAGTTGGAGGTTTAAAGAGAAAAGAGTTTAGGAACAATAATTATGGGGAAATACAACATTTTATGTGTTCCTTTTATCCCTAACTTAATTGAAAATAGAATACAAGATTGTGTGACCTAGTTATGAAATATCCAAAGGACCAAACAATACAGTTTGGGCACAAGAATTTCGGGAGGTGAAGAAATTTGATTTAGTTTCATCAACAGTATTGTAGCACAAAGATTTTTTTTAAAAGATTCATTTGTTGGACTAGAACTTGCTTTGTAGATTGCATCACAAAAACCATGAGTAATTTGTTTAAAGCAAAAGGAAATTAGGCCACCTGACCTAATTTATTACTAGGCTTAGTTCTTCCCTCCTTTCACTGGAGGATGCAAGCAAAGTTCTGAATAACACATAAAGGAGACAGCAGTTTTTCTGCTCATAAAGTGTCAGCCTTTGTGACTACCATCTATGGTGTGGTGAGGTTCAGGGAATTCTTATTCAAAATGTCATGAATCATTGGCTACAGGGACCATTGGCTATACCCAATGACAGGACAAGGCATCTGGGTTTTTACAGGTCGACAGTACTGTGTTCTACTACCATCTTGAGGTAGGGAGACATCTTCTTTAGGTCAGTCAATCAAGAAACATTTATTAAGTGCCTACTATGCGCCAAGCACTGTGTTGAGCTGTAGAAATAAAAAAGGAGGAGAGGGACAAAATACAATCCCTGCCCTCGAGGAACTTATAATTTAATGGGGGAAAAAGTAAACAAATATATACAAATAAGCTATGTATAGGATAAATAGTGCAAAAGAGGGCTCTTCTGCAAAGTTGCTACAGTGTTCTATTCTTCCCTTCTCCCAAGATAAACAAAAAATTTTTGAAGCAAGTGGCTTGGCTAAGTCATCAGCCCCCCATGTTTTTTCACTAGGATCACAAAATTGGACAGTAATGAAGGTCTTTGTTGGGCAGCTAGGTGGTACAGTAGATAGGGTATAGAGCCTGAGTTCAAATCTGACCTCAGACGCTTACTAGCTGTGTGACCCTGGGCAAGTCACCCTGTTTGCCTCAGTTTCCTCATCTGTACAGTGAAATAGAGAAGGAAATGGCAAACCACTACAGTATCTTGGCCAAGAAAACCCCAAATGGAATCACAAAGAGTCAGACACAACTGATAAAGGGCTGAACGACAAAACAAGCCACTGTGAATCTATGGTTCAAAAGCTGCATGTACTGTTTCCACCAAAGCAGAATATGATCTCTTTCTGACTTATTCAGTGGATTTTGTGAATTGCTATGATATTAAAAAAATCATTTCCCAATGGCTAAGCTGAAAACTGCTTGGGGAGTCACAATAGAAGTTTCCCTTCACTTTTGGTATGAATATATGTGCATCGTAAATTACTACCCTTCCCTAACACTATCATTAAACAATCAACGGAAATTTAATAAGCACATACTATATATTTGAGTAGGGACAGGACCTATGATTTCCCTGGTATATGGAGCTCTAAAGTGAGAAAGCTTTTTCTCCTAGCATAGATCAGCACCTTCTGTGCAATTTATAGTTTTAGAGGGTTGTATAGAGTACTGAGAAGTTAAATGACTTGCCCAGGGTCACAAAGCCATTAGAAGTGGAAACTGATCAAGGTTTTAAGATCAGCTCCCTAGCTACTACCCTACATTACCTCTCATAGTTGTGGGAAAACAAAGGCAAAAATTAAATACTCCCTTTCCTCAAGGTGCTTATAATCCCCAGGAAACTAAGCGGTAAAAACAAATAAATAACTATAGCTCTAGTGGAAGTATTCAAGCAGCCGTTGGCTGTCCATCTTTCAGGAATAAAGTAGAAAGGCTCCTTGTGTGTGATTGAAAAATGGGTTAGAAGTTAAAGTACCTTCCAACTCTATATTTTGTGATTTTATAATGAGAAGATAATATACTTTCACACAATCAGAAATCATGGCAGGAACATCTGTAATGAAGATACTGCAGTTATGAGTTAGAGTGAAATAGAGTTGCCTGATATAGGAATCCAAGATGGTGGCCTCTGTGGAGCAGGTGTATCTTCAACTAAAATTTCTGGTAGAAGGCATTGCTGGTGATATTGCAGCTTGGAAAATTAGAGTTGTCCTGAGGCCAATATCTCTTCCCTTTCATCTTTTTCCCCCCAAGAAATGTCACCCAGTTTTTTCTCCCTTTACTCTATGTCTGGCCAGGGAGTTGAGGAGCAATTCTTTTTTTTCTCCTCCCCTTGAGGAAACAGTGGCCTCCTATAGATACCTTCTGCCAGTAACCCTAACATATCACATCTTAAAGTTCGGAACCAGTGATCTAAATTGATGGAATTGGACTAATCTTGAAAGGTTTTCTTTGGACACCTCTAAGCAGAAAAATACAAAGTATAGGTCTTAGATTAAAGAATATTGATTTCCTTGATAAACCAGGATATGACATTAAAATATAATTTCTTCTTGTATACTACATATTATGTTGTTGTAAGCTTTTCTTCAATCATTTCAATTTTCCCCAATGGATTTTGGCCCAGAACCTAAAGCAATGGAACTGTGTAATGACAAGTAGTAGTAGAAAGGACACGTTCCACACGTATTCTTCTAACATTTTCCTTTCTAAAGTGTTCCAATCATTTCATGAGAACTGATAATTGGTATATTTCTTCTTCCATAACTACTGTTTGCAAATCTTATCTTTTTTTTTAAGTTCAGATCGAAGAAATGCAAGTGATAGGAAATGTGCTAAAAAAAACTTACATAATTCAAAACACATTTTATCTTACTTCTGAAGGTTGTGGAATTCATATGAAAGTGTAAGATAATGAAATTTTAATTAAAATTTCTTTACCCATGAAGAAAGTTTGAACAGATCACTTCAAAGCTATGGTTCATCTTGGGAAAGAAAACCTGCTTTTGGTGTTATTTCTACACATTTTTTAAAAGTCATCATGTGTTGTTTCGGGTGACAAAAGAAGGGAATGAGTTTGCAGCTAACTAATCAGCAATACTTTGGGAACATTTAGGTCATGGTTTCCAATTAACTCTGGTAAGTTTGGGTAATTTAGTATCAGACCTCAGGAGATAGAGGATGAGAACCTCGTCAATTCAGATGTCAGTGAATAGCGAACCTGTAAATTTGCATTGAAAATGGATTTTTGTGTTCTGAAGCAAGGATGGGCCAGATATTTTTAAGCTCCAGTTGGAGTGTTCTCTTTTTCTCCTTCCTTGTACCTTCAGTAATGCAGTCATCATTACTAAAAGCAATGGCAGATTCATAGATTAAGAGCAAGCACCTATAGTTCATTTGATAAGATATGTCATAGCCCCATTTCTATATTGGCCTGACCAAAATGGTAAAAACAAAAGAGTCCTTTCCTCCCATGGCAACAGCTCAAGCATGTATAACTCATGCAATGGAGATCTTAGCACTCCCCAGGCTCCCAAAGATAAATGCAGCCTCATTCTTAAAGTTGTTGCTGGGCAAGGAAATAATAGGTTCCTAGGCTCTACTTTGTTGAAGGCTTTTGCTTAGATTCATGCTACCCATTAGTGTAAATTGCTAATAGAATTGCTATAGAAAAAAGACCTTTTTGTCAGAGTGCTTGATGTCTGTGATGAGACCACGGGTTATATGGCTGTACCTAATTTATCTTCCTCTTTGAAAATAGAATACAGAACAATTTATGTTTTTATAATACCCTCATTGTAAGTTATTTAATAGCAAATCTGTATCAACAATTGTGGTTATGGAGAATTTGGACTGTCAGTTAGGTATGACCCTATTAAGAACAATCTGCAGGAACTGGCAGTGTTTAGCCTGAGAAGGGAAGTTATCATAACTATCTTCACATATTTGAAGAACCATCATGTGGAAAAAAATGGAATTGACCTGTTCTGTGATGTTCTCCAGTGTGGAACTAAAATCAATGAATGGAAGCAAAAGTGAGGGAGACATTGAATTAATATGAGGAATTTTCTAACAGTGTGAACCTCTCATACTGGAACGTGTTACCTAAATAGCAAGCCCCCAGTCACTAGAAGTAAACAAGAAAAGACTTACGTGGCCACCTTTCAGAATGTTGTAGAAAAAACTTCGGCATCAGATTGAAGTTTGAATTAGAAGACAGCTAAGGTGCCTTCCAGCTCTGAGGTTCTATTATCATAGAATAAAATGATTTCTGCACACAGTAATTGTTGCATAATAATCTGGGATGAAGTCATCATGACTATCATTTGCGTATAGTTGAAAAGGGTAGCCTATATATACTCAACACAGTATAATATACTCAACACAGTAGCAGTAGCACCAGGATGCCTTCCCATGATTACTTCACAGCACTTTGACAGTAGCTTTGTGAACTATTAAGCATTACCCTTAGTGACAACCCAGCTTAAGACAAGGCACAGAGAACACATATAAGCTAAATATAGGCATTTGATCTACATCATTGAATTTGTGTTCCTTAATGAGAATTTAAAACTGTCCTCAGCTTCCCAGGATTGATAGTATTTATGGAACTTGTGTATAATTCTCTCCTGATTCTATTTCCTTTTCTATAATGCCCTCATTACTATCTTCTATGAGCCCCATTTCATTATATTAGTACTGGCTATCTTTTGGGGAAAATACAGTGGGCTCCTCTGAGAGATGTTAGCTTCTTAGATTGGGTTAGTCATTGCTTTCTCCAAAACCTTTTGCACTAAGTAGTTGTCACAGATCCTCTCATTCATATCAATACTATTATGCTGCCTCTGCACTCTCTTTTCCAGTGACGACGCTGTGGTGAGCTTAAAAAAAGGGGGTCGGGTAGTTATATAGAACCTTAATAGAGTTTTCTTGGGTGCAATAACAACTTAGTTATTACTCACCCTCCCTTCAAGTCTCATATCTATCAAAAAGGAGTGTTAGTTCTTGTACATTTCTTCATTTTCTCTTAATTTTACATAGTCATTCCCCAGAATGACTTCTTCCCTCCCCTCTGCCACACACAGAATAAGATTTCAGGCTTTATAAAAATTATGTTATTTTTAATTTATGGAATAAAAAAAGCATTTCTCTAACATAGTATAATAAAAAGATGATTGCACATGAAACTGCAAATCTATATACAACTTAGTATTCCTTTTAAATATACAACAAAATTATTGTGTAAATTTCTTTTTTTCCTTTTTTCTTCCACTAGTAGACACAAATATGAATGTGTGTATATATAATACATGTATTATATATAAAACACACACATATATATATGCACATGTGTATATGTGTAAAATTATTCTATACATACTTCTATTTATCAATTCTTTCTCTGAATGCAGATAGTGTCTTTCTTCATATGTCCTTTATAATTAATTTGGGCATTAACAATAGTCAAAATAACTTATTTGCTCAAAGTCATCCATAAAATAGTATTGCTGTTACTGTATACACTGTTCTCTCAATTCTTTTCATTTTGCTCTTTAGAATTCCATGGCAAGTCTTTCTATGTTTTTCTTTTCTTTTTTTTTTTTTTTTGATTTTTTTTTTAATTTCCTTCTTTTTTTTTTTATTCTTTTTTTTTTTATTAACATCTTTAGTTTTCAGCATTAATTTTCACATGCATTTTTTCTCCCCATTTCCACCCCCCCCACTCCAAGATGGCGTACACTCTGGTTGCCCC
>CM053622.1:458343685-458370712 GCA_028646595.1 Phalanger gymnotis
GCTTCCCTCTGCCCCTTTGTGGGTTCTGTAGTTCTAGAATTGGTTCAGAGCCATTTTTTCATAGGTTTTTGGAGGGACTTGGAGGGGAGCTCACGCCGGTTACTGCTTTCCAGTCGCCATCTTGGCTCCGCCCCCCGAATCTACCTCTATGTTTTTCTAAGATCATCGAGCTGGTCATTTCTTACAGCACAGCACAGTAGTGTTCCATCACACTCATACATCACGATTTGTTCAGCCATCTCCCAACTGATGGCCATCCCTGTAATGTCTCCTTCTTTGCCACCACAAAAAGAGCTGCTATAAACATTTTAGAACATCTAGGTTATTTTCCTTTTTCCCTAGTCATCTTTGGAAATACACCTAGTAGTGGCATTGCTGTGTCAAAGGGTAGAGGCAGTTTAATAACACTTTGGGAATAATTCCAGATTGTTCTCCAAAATGGTTAGAACAGTTCATAATTCCATCAACAATGAGTTAGCTTCCCAGTTCTTCCACATCCCCTCCATAGACCAATATCTTACCCCATTTACCAAGATAAGGTCAAAACGTATACTTGACCTAGATATAAAGAGAGATATTTCAAGAAAATTAAATGAACACAAGACATATTACTTATCAGACTTATGGATAGGTAAGTAATTTATTAATAAACAAGAGGTAGAGAGCAAAATTAGGTCATTTTGATTACATTAAAAGGTTTTGTACAAATAAATGTAGCCAAGTTCAGAAGGAAAACAGAAAATGGGGAGGATTTTATAGACAATTTCTCAGATAAAGATCTCATATCTCAAATATATAAAGGATTTTGTCAAATCCATAAGATTACAAGTCATTCCCCAAGTGATAAAGGTTGTGTATAGGTAGTTTTCCAATGAAGAAACCAAAACAATTTATAGTCATATGAAAAATGCTCTAAATCATTATTGATTACAAAAATGCAAATCAAAACAACCTTGAGATATTTTAAACCTATCAGATTGGCTAAAATGATTGAAAAAGAAAGCAAAAATCTTGAAAGAGAAGTGATTTTAGGCTTTCAATGATACTAATGATGTTTGTTGGTTGACTAATTAAGAGTAAGTCTAGCCATTAATTAAATAAGACTGGAATCTATTTAGTAGCTAAAGGCTACTGTGTTCCCCTGATACCTCCTTTATACAGCTATTCCTCTTTACATCATTACTCTTGGAGTCTGCTTTACTTTTGGAGTTGTATCCTAAACCCCCAAAAAAGACCTCTGGCTGCCAGTGGTAAGAGCTCTGTAGATGTTAGTTGTCTATGTCATTTGACAACCATTTTGCAAGCTGTTTTTCTTCCATCTTTTGGCTTTTAATGAGCCTTTAGTGATAAGTATATCTGGTTCATCTATTTTAAAACAGAGTATTTCCATCAACTCTCACTCAGAAGAGAATTTAAATAGATTTTCTAATAAACTCTTCTAACCTTTCTCTCTTCGATTTATATTTATTTGTAATTTATTTATATATTTATAATTTATTTATAATACTAACAGCTAATTTTGTAGTATTTATACTAAGCACCTGTTAAAGTCATTATCTCATTTGATCCTCATAAGAACATTGTGAAGTAGGTATTATTATCTCTATTTTACAGATGAGGAAACTGAGGCTAAGCGACTTGCCCCAGGTCACAGACCTAGTAAATGTCTGAGGTTGGATCTAAACTCAAGTTTTCCTGAACTCCAGGCTTGGGGCCTTATCTACTCCTACCAACAAGCATGTTTGAGTGCTTTTTATGTGCTAAATGTTATTGTGTTTTTCTTTTGGCAAAGCCTAGACTAAGTCACTTCATGATAATGAGTAAACAGAGGCACGTAATGTAATTTCCTAGATCAGCAGGGTGACACATATAGACAGCCTCGTCTACAATATCTTCATAGGCCCTACATGCAGCCCAGGTATGACAATGACAATCAATTTCATTCCATTAAATTTAACAAATGTTTATTTAGCACATTTCTCTGAAAGACACTCCAGATCCTATCAACAGTCTTTCTAGGATAAATCTAGAGCCTCCTCATAGAATTATTCTTTTATTGTTGTTGCTGTTTTATTCTTTGCTGTTCTTTTTATTTATTTATTTGTTCGTTTATTTATTTATTTAATATATTTAGTTTTCAGCATTGATTTTCACCAGAGTTTGAATTACAAATTTTCTCCCCATTTCTACCCTTACCCCCCACTCCAAGATGGCATATATTCTGATGGCCATGTTCTCCAGTCAGCCCTCCCTTCTGTCACTCCACATCCCCCCCATCCTCTTTTGCCTTACTTTCTTATAGGGCAAGACAGATTTCTATGCCCCATTGCTTGTATATCTTATTTCCTAGTTGCATGCAAAAACCTTTTTTTGAACATCTGCTTTTAAAACATTGAGTTCCAAATTCTCTTCCCTCTTCCCTCCCCACCCACCCTCCTAAGAAGGCAAGCAATTCAACATAGACCACACATGTATCATTATGTAAAACCCTTCCACAATACTCATGTGGTAATAGACTAACTATATTTTGCTCATTCCTATCCTATCCCTCTTTGTTCAATTTTATCCCTTGACCCTGTCCCTTTTTCAAAGTGTTTGCTTTTGATTACCTCCTCCCCCTATCTGTCCTCCCTTCTATCATCCCCCCTTTTTATCTCCTTCCTCCTTCTTTCCTGTGAGGTAAGATACCCAATTGAGTGTGTGTGTTATTCCCTCCTCAGGTCAACACCAATGAGAGCAAGATTGACTCATTCCCCCTCACCTATTCCCTCTTCCCTTCCTATAGAACTACTTTTTCTTGCCACTTTTATGCGAGATGATTTACCCCATTCTATCTCTCCCTTTCTTCCTCTCTCAACATATTCCTCTCTCATCCCTTAATTTGATCTTATTTTCTTAGATATCATTCCTTCATATTCAACTCACCCTGTGCCCTCTGTGTGTGTATGTATGTGTGGGTGTGTATGCGTATGTATGTATATTCCCTTCAGCTACGAATACTGAGGTCTCATGAAATATACACATCATCTTTCCATGTAGGATTGTAAACAAAACAGTTCAAGTTTAGTAAACCCCTTAGGATTTCTCTTAATTGATTACCTTTTCATGCTTCCCTTGATTCTTGTGTTTGAAAGTCAAATTTTCTATTCAGCTCTGGTCTTTTCACTGAGAAAGCTTGAAAGTCCTCTATTTTATTGAAAATCCATATTTTGACTTGGAGCATGATACTCAGTTTTGCTGGGTAGGTGATTCTTGGTTTTAATCCTAGCTCCATTGACCTCCAGAATATCATATTCCAAGCCCTTAGATCTCTCAGTGTAGAAGCTGCTAGATCTTGTGTTATTCTGATTGTGTTTCCACAATACTCAAATTGTTTCTTTCTGGCTGCTTGCAGTATTTTCTCCTTGATCTAGGAGTTCTGGAATTTGGCAACAATGTTCCTAGGAGTCTTCTTTTTGGGATCTTTTTCAGGAGGTGATCAGTGAATTCTTTCAATTTCTGTTTTGCCCTGTGGCTCTAGAATATCAGGGCAGTTCTCCTTGATAATTTCTTGAAAGATGATATCTAGGCTCTTTTTTTCATTGTGGCTTTCAAGTAGTCCAATTATTTTAAAATTATCTCTCCTGGATCTATTTTCCACATCAGTGGTTTTTCCAATGAGATATTTCATGTGGTCTTCATTTTTTTTTATTCTTTTGGTTCTGTTTTAGAATATTTTGATTTCTCATAAAGTCACTAGCTTCCATTTGCTCCAATCTAATTTTTAAGGTAGTATTTTCTTCAGTGGTCTTTTGGACCTCCTTGTCCATTTGACTAATTCTGCCTTTCAAGGCATTCTTCTCCTCATTGGCTTTTTGGAGCTCTTTTGCCATTTGAGTTAGTATATTTTTTAAGGTGTTGTTTTCTTCAGTATTTTTTGGGTCTCCTTTAGCAAGTCATTGACTTGTTTTTCATGGTTTTCTCGCCTCACTCTCGTTTCTATTCCCAATTTTTCCTCTACTTCTCTTACTTGCTTTTTAAAATCCTTTTTGAGCTCTTCCATGGCCTGATTTTTCTTGGAGGCTTTTGATGTAGACTCTTTGACTTTGTTGACTTCTTCTGGCTGTATGTTTTGGTCTTCTTTGTCACCAAAGAAAGATTCCAAAGTCTGGGTCTGAATCTGAGTCCATTTTTGCTCCCTGGCCATGTTCCCAGCCAACTACTTGACCCTAGAGTTTTTCACAGGTGTATGACTGCATATAGAGTAGCAAGTACTTTGTCCCAAGCTTGAGGGGCTGCACTGTTGTTTTCAGAGCTATTTCTACACAGCAAGCTCTGCCACACCAGCGCTTCTCCTCCCCCAAGAACCACTAACCCAGACCGCGATTCAGATCTGAGTAGGCTCTTCACTCCTGCTCTGATCCGCCACTTAATTCTTCCCACCAGGTGGGCCTGGGACCAGAAGCAACTGCAGCTGTAGTTCTGTAGCTGTATCACCTCTGCCGCCCCAGAGCAGTGGCCGAACCACGAACTCCTTTCACTCTGTCCCCCGCATTTTTTTCCCACTAACCTTCTGTGTTGTCTTTGGTGTTTGTGGGTTGAGAAGTCTGGTAATTGCCACAGCTCACTGATTCTGGGTACTGAGGCCTGTTCCACCCGGCTCCCAGTCTGATTGGTCCGGGCACAGCCCATGCTGAGCTCTGCTCTGCTCCCAGCTCCATGTGATAGACCTTACCCAGTGACTGTCCAGGCTAGCCTAGTGTGGACCCCTGGTTCTCTCTGCAATTTTTTGGGTTCTGCAGTTCTAGAATTTGTTCAGAGCCATTTTTATAGGTGTTTGGAGGGTCCTGGGGAGAGCTTTAGGCAAGTCCCTGCTTTCTAGTCACCATCTTGGCTCCGCCCCCCCAGAATTATTCTTGACAGGCCTAAATAAAGCATTGCCTCTCCTTCATCTTCTCTGTGTCCTTACATGGTGAAAGAAATAAACAGGACCTCTTAAGGACTCACCAGAGCAAGAAGTGAGGCCTAAGACTAGTATTGTGGGCAGTAATAGCATCTGCATTTTGGACAGTATGTTGCCTGCTTTGGAGTGCTTCTACGACATCCTTTCTTGCCTGCATCAAGTTCTATTTCTCAAATTTCCTAATATCCTACTCACCCATGACCTAAATTATGAACTTCATTGCTAATTCTTCCCTTAAATATACCACAAAAACATAATGATTAAAAATTAAAACAAAAGTCAAATAAAGAAGAAATAATCCTGAGTACTTTATGGTGAGGCTCTTCATGATAACACCAGGCCAGCATATGGAAGTATGATTTAGCGGACCACTGAGCACTGTGAATTTCCCAATTTATCACACTTACAGAAACACCTGGGCTAAATAACTTTCTGTCAGTCTACCCTAAGAATGCACAGTGTTTGCTTGTATTCAACATGTTTGTGTTTATTTTCTGTGATAGCATAGCCTTGCTATGTGTTTGTCATAATCCTGTACTTGCTTTGAACTGATATAGTGCCTTTTCATCTATGCATCTAAGCAAGGGATGTCTTACTGACATTAATCAATCCCCACAATTCTAGCCTTGGGAAATATTTCTTTTCTCACATTTGTTTGCAGGCAGCCTTTTCTCCTGCTCTGCCCCTTGACATGGTTAGAAGCGGCACAAAGGAAAAGAACAGACACGAGTATTGAAATGAGATCCAGACAGATCTCCATCTTTATACAGAATTTTTCAATGTTATAGGGCAGCTAGATGATGCAGTGGATAGAGTGCTGGACCCAGAGTCAGGAAGATTCATCTTTCTGAGTTCAAATCTGGCCTCAGACACTGTGTGACCCTGGGAAAGTCACTTAACCTTGTTTGCCTTAGTTTTCTCCTCTATAAAGTGAGCTGGAGAAAGAAACGGCAAACCACTCTGGTGTCTACCAAGAAAACCCCAAAATGGGGTCATGTAGAGTCCTACACAACCGAAAAATGACTGAAAACTACAACAAATTCAATGTTTCATTGATAGAGTTGAAGGCATAGTTTATCAGATTCTTGTCTTTTAGAATCATCTCTCTCTAAAAAAAATTTAAAAGTTTTGGTTTTTTTTTAGTACCATTATGTTCTGGACTACAGTCATTTCCTAATATAAGGGGAAGAGAATAAGCATTTCTGTGGTGCCTACTATTTTCCAGGTACTCCGCTAAGTACTTCTACAAACACTGTTTCATTTGATCCTCTCAGCAACCTTTCATGGTATTATTAATCTCATTTTATGGTTGGAGAAACTCAGGAAAATAGAGATTTTTTTAAGTCATTTGCTCGAGATCAGTCACACAACTAATAAGTGTCAAGATCATATTTGAACTCAGGTCTTCCTTACTCCAGGACCAGTGCTTTAATTAGGTACTAGCTGAGGTACTAGCTGCTTCTGGTGTGTGTGTGTGTGTGTGTGTGTGTGTGTGTGTGTGTGTGTGTACACACATATATCCTCCCTCTCCCCACCCCCAATTTAAACCCTTCCTTGTAACATAGAAAACACACACACACACACACACACACATGCAGAGCTAAACAAAACCAACTGACAAAATGACCAGATCTGACAGGATATTGGATTATATAATGACAGATTTTGAACTGGAAGGGATCTCAGAGGTCATTTAGCCCATTTTCCTCATTTCATAGACAAGTAAGCTGTGCCACATATACTTTTCCAACGTAGTAAGTAACAGTTGTGATTTGAACCTAGATCCCTGCACTCCAAATCCACTTAATCTTTTTTTTCTAATGCAAATACTTGGAATCCCTTGAAAAGAACAGAATTTCTAAAGAAGTCATTTTACATGGTCAGTTTCACACACAAGAGGCCATGATGTGACCTTGAACAGATAGAAGAAAGGGAGAGTTATAAAGTTCCAACACTTCACCCCCTATACTATAATTCTCACTTCTAAGCATCCAGGCTAAGACCTTTAAAGAAAATTTGTTATTAGCAGGGGGAAAAATCTACACTGGCTCTGCATCTCCTCAGAAGAACAATAGAAGTTGTCTTTCCCTCAGTGTCATGACACATAAGAAAAAGGAATGAGTATGGGAATTTCCCATCTTTCCTTTGGGGGATTGAGTGGTTCTCTGTTCTCTGAATGGGCAGGACTTAATATTCTCAATGTTCATTTCTTAGCTGTACCTTATTATTTAAATAAGAAGGACTGGTCTCCTTAAGAACTTTGTTTAGAGAGTATAGTGAAATATAGGCTTGCACGAAGGTTCAAAAACATTTGAGGTCACCAGAAGAAGTTTTGAACTAACAAATTCTCACCAGACATTTATACATGCTTTATACGTAGACTACATCTGGGTCCCAAGAGCTACTAAACTCTGACCAACTAAAAAAAAGATAGCTATGGAGTAATCCTATTTTTAATTTGTATTAATATTTTCATTCATCACATTAAATTTTTATTTTTTTCTCCATCTTAGCATAATTTCTTTTGTGGAGGGGCCCATGTCAATTTTATCATCAGGAGTAAAAGTATTCATAGTTTCCTGTGGATTTTTTTCTACAATGGAATAAGCCCTGGTCCTGAAAACAGGAAGACCTGAGGTCAAATCTGACTTAGGACACTTAATTACTGTGTGACCCCAGAGAATTCACTTAAATCTCTGACAGTCTCAGTTTTTTCAACTGTAGGTAATAAGAGTACCTACCTCCCAGGACTGTTGAAAGTATCCAATGACGTAAAATTTGTAAAATATTTAGCACAGTACCTGGCACACAGTAAGCGCTTAATAACTTTTTTTTCCTTCATTCTTTTTTTTCCCTTCTTTCCTTTCTTCTCAAATGGTTTAAAAATTTTTTTCGTGGTTCTTTATTTTAACATTTATATTTGTCAGGAAAACCATTTCAAACCATATGGTTAAAGGAAATAGGAAATTAAGAAATGCATTAAGAACTATTTTGCATGCACAAATATGGAAATGAAAAAGCCCTTTACTTATTCATAATCTGTGCCTGGCATAATTAAATTTAGGGATTATGTATACATGCATTGATACCAGAGATATAACTAACAATTCAGCTGTCTGAAGCAGGAATCACAAATATGCCCTGTGTAAACTGTTCATAAGGCTTTCCCAAATAAACTTTTAAAGATAAATTCAGTTGCTGACAAGGTTGAGGAAAAGACTTTGGTGAAAAAACTTGGATTTCAATGTCCCATTAAAGACCCTGTGATACTTTCAAGGCCTTTGCTAGATAGGCTCTCATCAGGGGAGAAAAAGCAGGACTGGACTGAGAAATAGCTCACCTAGCGCAAATAGGGAGGAAAAATTCCATCTGGTAATTTCTTATTTTTGTGAATTATTCTTGCTAAGTGAGTATTCAGCTTAGTAAACTGCTTTAAGAGCACGTGAGTCAGTGCCCTCCTGATTTGCTGTGCCTTAGTTAGAACTCTGATTGATATCCAGGAAAGCAGAATGGTTTTAAAATTCCCACAAAAGGAAAAAAAATGAAATTCTTCTCCATGACAATGGAAACTTTAAAAAGCACTCATTTGGAGTGACTTGCTACCACTCTTGGGATTGGAGGGTGGCGATGATCTAGATTGCTCGGAAAATATTAAGCCTTATATTCTCAGTGTATTTCAGACCACAAGGGTACCATTTAAGAAAATGGTGCCCTACTGACCCGAGAAAGTTACTGTTTTTCCCTAAGGGCCTAATTTATAAGGTAATTAACTCACTGGTAGGACTTGACTGAAAATCTCATTGTCTCAAAGGAACCTTTTTCTATGATTTATGTATGTCCTCTTTAATAAATAAGTGTTGGAAAGTTATCTCCTAGTTAATCCCTTTGGATGCAGAGGGTAAATGGGGTTCTGAGTGTACAGATTGTAAAACTAAGATGCCTCAAGGTCGTCTCATCCTTGTGATGAAGCTGGAGATAAAAGTATAAATGTCTTAATCCCTCACCTTTTCTTGGTCTGTTATTCTGTCCTGCCTTTCATGCAGTCGTCTTCCTAGCTTTCACTTCATTTTGAGTGACTTTGAGAGAGTATGTCAGAATGCAATATTTTTATTTGTCATCTGTAATACGACAAATTGAGCAAAATGTTTAGATCGAGCCGAGATATATTGGTAGGGATGGATAAAGGATTGGCTGCGTCTCTGAACTACGCAGTCCTAGGAATCTGTTTCATGTCAGAGTATTCAAGGAAGACACTCGTTGTCATTGAAAGGCCATTAAGGAAGGGGTATTTTCATGGTTTTTTCCATATGGAGAGATGAACTGAAAACTGCAAAGCCCAGTACATCGAGTTCTTCATCAGTGACAATTAGCTCTGGAATTCTGTGAATTTTAACTCCTTTGACCAATCAAAACCCCAATGTGCTATTGTTCAATTAGATTGAGTTCAGTTAAGTTTATTTGGGAGCTGATAAATAGTTTAGCTGCAGTACTTATTTTTTTCAATAGCTGCATCTTCATAATCTTGTTCTATCTGTCATCAGTTAATGCACAGAGGTTTTTTATCTAGTATGATAGCAATAACTACTGTGCCAAAGAGTGCCAGCTCAGCAAAAACTTCACCAGTGATGAATAAATGGTTCAGTCTTGTACCCTGCTGCCTGGGGCTCTACAGGAGTTGTTTATTGCCTAATATGCACAACTCATGATGAAGTTGCTGCTGAAATAAATTGCAGTTTTGCATAATTATTGAAAATCTTTTCTTAATGAGCAATGCATGTCACATTCAGGAGTTCAATTTTAAAAATTAATTTTAGCTCATTTATAATCACAGAAAGGATCTGTGTATTAGTAGAAGGCAAGTAAGCCATGTAAATAGAGTACCAATTCCCACATTCCATAAAAAATAAAAAACAAAAACCTGAATGTTTCAAATAAAACTGTTTCTGCCTAAGGCTTTCTTTTCTCTCAAGATGTTATTATTTAAGTGCTTTGCGCACATACACACACATATATGTATATATACACACATATATAGATATATACATATAGATATACACATCCACATATATATGATATATGTATATATACCTATGTATAGTTATATACATATATAACTATGTATGTATATAACTATGTATAGTTATGTACATATATAATTATGTATATAACTATGTATAATTATAGACCCATGTAACTATGTAAATACATATTTATATATAACTATGCATGTACACATATGTATGTATATATGAAAAACTACATAACTATATAAATATATATATATATAGCTATGTAAAAATATCCTTAGACAACGTGCCTATTTTTCAAATTGTTTCATTTTAGAATCTTTTTTTATTCTTGTGACAAAGAATAAATTTTTTTTTCCATTTAAAATGCCCTCAGTAGCATGGATGTGTAGTGATGAGATGTGCAGCTTAAGCAAACCAGTGTTATGTATGTCAAATTCTTCCTTCCTACTGCCCTCTTTTTTAACACTTTTCCTCCTCTTTCCCCTGCTTCTTCTTTCTTTTGCTCCTTCAGCTCTAGTTTTCACTCTGAGCTGCCTAGTTTCATTTTCTCCCTAGACTATTCTTAGTTCATCCGTGTCTTCACGTCTCTATCTTTGGCATTCTTTTCCTGATCATTTCTTGGCATCTAGTTTCTGGGATAGGAAACTCCAGTGTATTACAGATGAAGAAGAGTACCATGGGAGAAATGCTACTTTTATATTCACATTTACTTGTTCCATGACAGTAAACTTTGTTGGTACCTGAAAATGAATAAACCTTCAAAAATCCAGTCATGAGAACTGATAATCGTAGTTCCTTGCACATAGTTGAGGCTCAATAAATGCTCATTGAATTCACCTTAGACATTTATTAAACTCTTATGTGTGGAACATTGTGTTATATACTGGGGGAGGTACAAGCTCAAAATTTATTAGAGAATGCTCAAATAGCTATAATATAAAATGATACATAATTAATGCATTGGTACAAACCAAATGCCCTGTAAAGCCCAAGCAGCAATCAAAGAAGGCTCCATGGTTAGCATTTAACCCGAAGCCTAAAGGATAAGGAAAATCTTAATAGGTGCTTATGGGAAGGGAGAGTATGTGCACATGCACATATATCTACCTATCTATTTATCTATATGTATGCTGCTTCCCACTGTCCATAGGATATAACTTGAAGATAGGGATTCTTTTTTTGTTTTACTTCCCAGGTCCTGGCAAAAGGGCCTGACACACAGTAGGTGCTTAATAAATACTTGTTCATTGAGTGACTGATTCCAGACACAGGGGGTATCATAAAGCAAGGTACAGAGATAGAAGAAGAGGAACTTCGACTAGAGATAGTCAATAATACAGTTGGAGCATAGAGTACATACATGTAAGTAAGTAGTTTACAAGAAAGCCTGTAAACATTGCATGGCACCAATATCGATGGCCTTTAAATGTTAGGCTAAGGAATTTGAATTTAGTCAGTAGTCAATAGGGAGACATTAAAAGTTTTTTTCAGCAGTAAAGTTACAAGAACTAATATCTCTGTAAAGATTGTTCTGGCAATGATATGAAGGCTAGATTGGGGAAAAGAATTGGGGGAAACAATTTTTAAAAATAAAGCTATTGCAGTAGTAAAAGTGAATGATGATGAAGAATTATGCTTGGGTGTTGGCTTAGGAATAGTAATGAAAATGATAGCAGCATCAGTAATACTAGTAGTAATAGCTAGCATTTGCGAAGCACCATACAAGTATTATCTCATAACAACCCAGGGAAGTAGATGCTATTATTATCCTGTTGCAACAATTCGGCTAGCTGCAGCTGTGGGGGTGAAAGACCAACACAAGCCCAACAACAAAGGATGCTGCCAGCACAGGTTCTTTGATCTGCTTTACTAAGGAAAGCAACGTTAGGGGGTTAACAATCTTACTTTAATCCAACATACAAGTATCATTCACTTACTTCAGGGGGAAAAGCCAGCACCCTGAACTTCAGAGCAAATACAAACAAATTACAAACATACATTATAAACAGACCAAACACAATTCATAGTTACCAAGAAGGCATCAACATCTGGGTGAGCCGGGAGGCTCTTAGAGTGGTTGCCCAGAGTCCCACACCAACGCTCTTCCAGGAGTGAGAGCTTCTCACAAATACCTCTATTCTCTCTTTTTATACACTCTTTAGCCATCAGACCTTAGGCTCCTACTCTGGTCTTAGCAACTCCCCTTAGGACCCTGAGGGCTTCATGCCCACATAGGCTTAGCACCCAGTAGATAGGGGTTTGAGCCTGGGGCTTTGCACCTAGTAAGGCTCAATCAGAGACCCCTAATTAAATTATCATTCTAAAACAGTAAAAAAGTCCCAACTTAATTGATATAGCATATCCCATTTTGCAGGTGAGGAAACTAAGGCAGACAACCGTTAAGTGACTTGTCCAGAGGCACACTAATGTGAAGCTGGATTAATACTTTGTTCTTCCTGGCTACAGGTCCAGTGCTCTATCCATTTCTGGCTTGTGGGATATGAGGAAGAGGACAAAGTTAAAAACAACCTTCTTGAATATTGTATCTAGGAAGCTGGTATTGGGAGAAAGAATAAATGTGTGGAATCATAGAGTTAGAGCTAGAAAGGGCCTCAGAGATCATGAGAGAGAAATGTGGCATAGTAGATAAAGCACCAGACTTGGAGGCAGAGAGAATTGGGTTCAAATGTTGGTTTTGCTTTCTTCATCTGAATTTTACTACTTCTCTGAGCCTCAGCTTCCTTACCTGTAGTATGGTATAAGAGCAAGCAAAGTGGGACTTTTCACCGTTTTTTCTTTTGGAGTGCTTCTTAGCACTAAGGAAACCAAGTGCCTTTGATTGAGCCTTGCCTTTGTTTGTAGGAAGGCCCACACCCTTTTGTTAATTAGGGCACAAGAGGTGTGAAGCCCTGGAGAGGAGTCAAGCCCTCAGGCCCTGAAAAAGGGTATATATACTCTGAGGTTGGCATTTTGTTTGGGGCTCACTCATTGGAAGATTGTTGGTATGGAGACTCTGGGTAGCCCTTAAGGAGCCCTCTGGCTTTGAAAACCCCGATGTTGGTGCCTCTCTCTCTGGTAACTATGTATGTATAGCTTTGGTCAGACAGCTAAAAGCCTGTCTGTTGATTTGTGTTATTTACTCTGTTTATATTTTCTCTGTTCTTATTCTCTGTTTGTGTTTGCTCTGAAGTTCAGGGTGCTGATTTTTTCCCCTGAACTAAATGGATGATATATGTATGTTTAATTAAAGTAAAATTGTAAACCCCTTAAAGTTGTTTTCCTTAGAAAAGCAGATCAAAGAACTTGTACTAGCAGCCCTCCTGTGTGCTGGTGTTGTTGGTCTTGTAGTTGGTCTTACAGCAACTGCTAGTAACATTGTTGTTATATGTGGGGATAATAATATCTGTAGTACTTACTCCAAAGGATGACGGTGAGTCTCAAACATGGTGTATATATAGTGCTTTGGATGTTGTAAAGGCTTATAGAAATTACCATGTTTTATCTATTCTAAACAACTTCAGTTTACAGGTGAAGAAACTGAATCCCAAAGAAGATAAATAAATGACTTGATTGATCATGGTGACAATTTGGACCCACATAAATTGAATTGATTTGAATTGAAATCTCTGAAAATTTAAAAGTTCATTTTGGTATATGTACTATCCAAAAATTTCAGTAAGGCATTATCTATGGTCTCAAGAAAATCCATCATTCGATCAACTTTGATAGACTTAGCTCTTCTCAGCAGCACAATGATCTAAGACAATTCTGCAAGACTCATGATAGAAAATGTTATCCCTGTCCAGAGAAAGAACTATGGAGTCTGAATACAGATTGAAACCTACCATTTTCTCTCTTTTTTCTTTTTCTTGGTTTTTCCCTTTTATTCTGATTCTCCTTTCACAACATGACTAATATGGAAATATGTTTAATATGATTGTACATGTATAACCTATATCAGATTACTTGCTAGATCGGGAAGGGGGGAGGGATAAAAAATTTGGAATTCAAAATCTTATAAAAGTGAATGTTGAAAACCATGTTTACATGTAATTGGAAAAAATAAAATATTATTAAGTAGAAAAAAAGGAAAAAATAAATAAATGTTGAAAAAAGAAAATCTAACATTTCAGGTTAGAATGTCAGGATTGTTTCATTCTTTTTAATCCCCGGTGCTTGGAACATAGCAGGAATTTAATAAGTGCTCATTAATTGATTTTCTTATTCAAAGATATTCACCTATACCTCCCACTTTGCCCTTTTGTAGACTAGATATACAACTAGCCATATTTGTTTAGGGAATTTGCTTTGTACCTCTTTCTCATCTTCTTTCTCATTCTCCCATGAAGTTAATTCACTAAACCCTTCTGATGCTATTCATCTAATTGCACTTGTACAGGGTTAATGAGAGAGAAGCTGCTCTGGAAGCAGCCCATAGGCTGCTACAGCAGTTCCCCCTGGATCTGGAAAAGTTCCTCGCCTGGCTCACTGAGGCAGAGACTACAGCCAATGTCCTGCAGGATGCCACCCACAAGGAGAGAATACTGGAGGACACCAAGGGAGTTCGAGAGCTCATGAAACAGTGGCAGGTAAGTCAAGAGCTTCCAAATTAGAGAACTAAGAAATTGGAGGGAGCAATTACTTTTTAGCCTTTGTGCTACAATTGGACATTCTTAGGGGACGATGAAACTGATGCTGTATGCTCTAGTGTCTTTAACAGTTGCTTTGGGAATTTTTACCACCAAAACGTAAATGTCATTCACTGAAGGACTTCTAGCGGTTTCACCCAATACCCTGGCCTTCCAGGGAAGGCTAAATTTAGGCAAAGAAGTTTGTACATGAGGTACAACCAAGCAGTGGCTTTTTCTAAAGGGAAGCTTTGCTGACATAGAACTAGCATTGGGATTATTCAAATCAGAGTGCAATGATTTCTGAGTGTTTATTTAAATTTTTGTGGAGAGCCTCTGTATAAATCGTCTATTTTATTTAGTGTTGCTAAATGAAACAGTTTCCCTTCGTTACTTTCAAATACATTTTTTAATGTTAATCTGGCTGTTTGTGGCTTTCTTCCTAACATGATTTGTTCAAATACGAACAAGATGGCTAAATTTGTCATAGTTAATGATCATACAATTTTCTGACAATTGTTTTCCGGAGAAACAAAAATGATGTCTATAAAGTGCTGTATTTGCATTCAGAATAGAATTTTGGCTGAAATAGTCCACCAAATGGATGCTATTTCAATGAAGCACTCATTTCTTTTGTCCACAAAACATGACTTTTGCACTTTAGATTGTCACAGGGCAATGGCATGAGTTACTTGGTATAGTTGGCGTCGGTGTATTTGTCTTTTGTGACTCAACAAATGATGGAAAGTTCATTACAACCTATCATATTTATAATCTCTTGCCATCACATAGAGTATTTAGCCACTTATACCTGAAATGAAAAAATCTAGAGTTTTAGAACCACATGAATTTGGAGGGGATTACTTTCTTTGTCTTTGGAATTTTTATTATTATTCTAGGGTCAAAATGATCATTCAGGTTTGGCTAAAATATATTTGAAAGCACAGTGTAGCAAAAATATTTCATTTTATATTATACCAATGTGTAGGAAGTTTTAAACTACCTTGGTATGTTGCTTTGTGAGGATCAGAGAAATGGCAGTTTATATGGGAGAATATGCTTTTGGGCTCACCATGATGCTTAACTTTCCCATATATTTAATTGGACTGGTCTGGAAACTGTTGTAAACAGACACAAAAAACCCACTATCTTCTACTAAAATGTACAGTTTTGTTTCTTAAGTAGCTCTCTTTAAACAGTAGATATCTGATTCCTTGACATGCGATAGAAATTTAAACATTCCAAGTGTTAATTTTTGACAACTTCTGGATGAACAGTTGGAAAATATACTGTTTTATTTTATTTAGTCTCCAGACTACTTTAAAAAATGTTTGTTGATTAATTGACTGAACTGGTTTCCCTGTTAGAATATAGGCTCCTTGGGAGTAAGAATTGTTTCTTTCTTTTTTTTAATAACCCCAGTGCCTAACACAGTGTCCAATAACATGGAAGGTGCTTCATAAGTCCTTGTTAATAAATGATTATTTTTCCTAGTAATCAATTTCAAAGAGATATAATAGCCCAATGACAAGAAAGTAGCCTATAATAATCTAGTCAAAGAAACAACTTATTGGACCTTTATCAGTCAATTAGTAAGCATTTAATAAGCACCTCCCAATGTACCAGGCACTGTGCTAGGCACTAGGGATACAGGTGCAGAACCAAAACAGGCTCTGCCCTCGAAGAATTTATATTATATCAAGGAATACAGCATGTACCTTAGTATAGGTATATACTTAAGCAGATTAAGGTATGTATACCAGTCATTAGGGGGATTATGGAGAGTTAGGAAAGACTTCATGTAGAAGGAGGCATGTGAGTCGAATCTTGTCAGAAAAGAGGGATGTAAGAGGAAGAGGTAAGGATGTTGGACATTTCAGATGTGGGGAAGCCTTTGGAAAGACACAAACTGGAAATGGTTTGCATCTGTAGTACTGTTTTCCCAATTACTGAACACCTAATGTGTGTATCCACTATGTTCGACGATGAAAAATAATGCCTTCAATGATGCCCTGCCTTCAACAAGCTTACCATCTAATCTGCAGATGATAAATCTTACTATAGAATACAATACAAAAGATACAGTGTTTGAAAGGGATATTATCTATAATCCATAAGGCTCTCATGACCTCTGACAGGTCATGTGACTGCTAACAGACTTCCTCAGCAGGTAATAGGAAAGTTCTCAGTAGGTTCTGTTAAGGATGCAGCTGTCATTAACCAGTGAGTCATCATACCCCAAACCCCGAAAGTGTTTCTGTGCCAAGAATTTCAGGAAGCTTGGTGCAGAAGATTTCCCCAGGGAGACATGCGTTACTGGAGAATTAAAAAGCAGATACGAAGGGCAAGTGATTTAAGAACACTGGATACATGGATCTGTACTGTTTTTCCACAAAGATCTCATTTGGTTTTCTTTCTTTACTTGATCACACAAGCAGCTCTGCAATAATTTTGGAACATCATCTCAAAGGGTCTACATGCTTATATGTAATGTCAATAGGCAGCTTCAGAGTGGAAGGAAGAGTAATCAGAGTTATTGGCAGAGATTTCTGCTTCTGTTCTTTTTCGGATACATTGTAATGCCTCCCTTTTGCAATAACCATATAGGAAGAATGTATGCATATTGATCAGTTTGGCTTATATGGTGAGAGCAGTGATTCTTACCTATTAAAGATGCATTAATAAAGTTGGCTTAGTCTTTGTCCCAGATGCCAACATCCTAGGGGGTACAAGTCATCTCTCTGGTATGTGGGTAGGGGGAGTAAGGAGGCGAACTTCCTGCCCTAGAACTAGCTATGCAACCAGACCACTCCCTCCCAGATCTCTCATGCCCTTGCTTGTCATATTCTTTCCATAAGCTACCATCCCAACAGAATGGAATAGAATTCTTCTCCACAACTATCTGACCTGGGGAGCTGTGAAATGCACAGCTCCCAGATCAGCCAATTGGGATCCCTTCCATTCCCTCACTGTGCCCTCCACATCCTTTTGACTCTTTCTCTATTGAGGGGAAATGTAAAGATTATCTCTGTCTCTTGCTATGTGTGTAAACTGAGGCAATTCACTATACCTCCCTTAGCCTCAGTTTCCTCATCTATAAAATAATGGGATTTATAAGGCCTCTTCTAGATTTAAATCGACATTCTTAGACCTCATTTCACATTCCTTTCATTTTCCTGTGCTCATTAAAAGTTGAATTTCTCTTGAAACCTTCCTGCTCCCCTTTTCATGCACCCCTTACCTACAGGGTCAGAATAAGGAAATAGCACACTCCTTATTCCCCAGTACCACCAACATACCGCCAACATTACCTAGAAGCTACCTCTCCTTCTTCCAGCCTGTCTGGATCCTTATTGCTGTGGTGTATTGACCTCAAGTCACTCTCCTGATACAATATCCCACCCCACCCCCAATAAATTCATTATGAGACTTCCAGTCTTTTCCACCCCCCACTCCTGTGCCCCTGGCTGCCTAGTTCCACTCTATAATAGGTCAGTGCCATACTCATCCCCACCACAAACATCCTAAACTTACTAAAGGTGCAAGAATTCCTAGTTATGACTTCATGCATTATGCCTAGTCACAGCATCAACTGTTTTATTGCCTTATCCCTAATAGATTTGTACATACTTTTCCATCCAAAAGCAATAACTTTTTTTTTACTTTTTATAACTTCTGACTCTCTGCCAGGCTGCCTCTCTCTATATTGAATCAAGACTCTTCGCTAGGCTATCTGCCCATCACTGTTTATCAACTTAATCCTCCAGAAAAATCTCATATTTTAGGAGTGCTACCAGCACATTGTATTTTTTTTAACGTCTTCTTCTGAAGAGAATTAACATGTCACAGTAGATGCCATTAGAAGTTTCTTCATGGATTAGAGGAAATAACATTTACTTTGCCCTTTAAAATCATGAATATTATCATACAAATATTTTTTCTGTGTAACTATATCACATATTTCTTAAATGAGACTCCTTTATAATTAATATGACAATCGCAATATTTTAGAGTTTTAAAAATGCAATCAAAATACCGTTCTTAATAATGTGATGATATGTATGTCATATCAAAGACAAATTCAGTCAATCAGCAAGCATTTATTAAATGTTTATTAAGTGATTTTCACGTGCCAGGCACTTATGATGTGTTTAGGGGAGAAAAGGAAGGAAACAAGCTTTTATTAAATGCCTGCTCTGGCATTTAATAGGGCCAGGCACTATACTGTGGGCTTTATAAATATAATCTCATTTTATCTATATTTTTCCTAAGTTCTGAGAATAAAAAGAAAAAAGGAAAAGCAGTCCCTGCTCCCAAGGAGTTAGCATTCTGATGGGAACACAACATATATAAATCAGTAGCTACAAGATAAATATGGAGTAAGATAGAAGTTAACCTTCAAGAGGATGGCAGTAGCAGATGGGGAGAACTGGGAAAGGAGAATATAAAAATTCAAGAAAGGACCATTAACAAATTTAAGAATTGTACTTCTGTTAATGGTTCTGTTTGCCACATTCCATGTTTGTTTAACTAGAACATTTTTTCTTATTATTGCATATGCACTATCTACCTCTGAGGGATAGATCCGTCTATATAGGAACCCTGGCAGATATCCACAGCCACAAAGTATGGCTTAGAAATTGAGGGATTTTGCATCTGCTTGAATTGTCAATTTCCAGGTTCATAATTTTTTACACCACTTTTTATGGTCTTGATTAGTACTCCGGCTTTCTATCATAAAATGCAAGATTTGTGGAAATAAATTTGTATTAGGTGAGATTTACACACTTGTGTAAATGCATACACACACGTTCACTCATGATATAAACTGGTTTATTTCTTTGGTTTCCAGAATTTAACTGAATTATTTTAATACCTCCATCCTTCCTACCCATCCCATTGTATGTAACCAAGTTAAAAGTAGACTAGGCCCATAGCTAAATGCTTAGGTAACCTTGGTACTTTCAGATATAAAGGCTATGACTGATAAATCATAGACTAAGGCCTATGGGTAATTGGTGGTATTTTCTTAAGTAATTAAATTTATTCTATGTAGAACAATATTTAGAAATATTTACAAAATACAAGTTTTATTCATTAAAAACAAGTATGCAGGGGCAGCTATGTGGCGCAGTGAGTAGAGCACTGACCCTGAAGTCAGGAGGACCTGAGTTCAATTTCAACCTCAGACACTTGACACACTTACTAGCTGTGCGACCTTGGGCAAGTCACTTAACCCCAATTGGCCTGCCTTTCCCCCTGCAAAAAAATAAGTATGCTTTAGTTTTTCTGTGATCTCCCACTCATCAGGACGGACCTATTGCAACCCATCTACAAACTCTTCTGTGCAGTCCTTGTCCATGATGTCCCCTAAATCCTTTACTGGTGATATATCCAATAAGAAGCAGGTCTTCCTCTAAGTCTTATCATTTTTTATATACCAGTGCAGCATTCATACTCTCCACCACTATCACTGAGTCTTGTTCCATGACTAGACTGTGTCCTGTTCCAATCAGACATTTCCTGGATGACATCATTTGTGTCATTTCATACATGCTCATTATCTTTGGAAATACGGTGAAACCTATTTGTGCTTTCATTGCCTTTTGGGTCACTTATAAATCTGAAGTTATTAGTCTCTAAAAATCTTTTAGTCTATAATTTGTGAATGAAATGCTTAACTACATCGCTAGATGGGGTTCCCTACACCAGTAAAATCATAGATGGATCTCTCTTCCCCCTCTTCTCCCCTCCTCTCCTCTCCCCTCATCTCCTCTCCTCTCTTCTCTTCTCATTTTATCTCCTCTCCTTTCTTTTTCTTTTCTCTCTCTATCTCCTTTTGTCTCGGTCTCTGTCACACAGTCTCTCTCTCTCTCTCTCTCTCTCTCTCTCTCTCTCTCTCTCTCTCTCACACACACACACACACACACACACACACACATGCACGCATGCATGCACGTTTAAAAGCTACTGACTTCCCTGGTCACTATCTTAAAGAAGGGTACCCAAAGTATATACCCATTGGCTTGACCCCTTCCCAAAAAATGTGAATTATGTGAAAAACCATCACGAATAATAATATTTTAAACAATTGTCATAATAATTTAAACATTGTCATAACCTTAATATAACATAGATAAACATAACAACAAAATAAGAAACAAGCACACTCAGATATGAAGTATTTATCATAAACACCAATAACTGTGTGCAATTACATGCAGCATTCAAAGCACCAATAATGCAATGTGTAACATTATGTCTCAGAACATTGTGTAGCCATCTCTTCAGGTTCAGTCGTAACATCATAACTTTGCCTAATTGCTAGTCTAATGGGTCTAGTTCCCTTGTCATTGACTGATCTCTCTACTCCTATAATTATGTTAGTAGTTGGTAAGAGTTGAGCATCACGATTATTACTGATTTGTTTGCAGGAGCATATTAGCTATCAGTATGTTTGTGCTCTCTGTCTTAAAAATATGTTCTAGGAATCTCTATAGGCATCCTAGACCAAAAAAAAGATGACTCTGGGTTCAATTCTCCTGGCCTGTAATGGTACATATAGAATCTTTCACTGGAAACATCACTTTAAGCTGCCATATCTAGGTCAGAAAGACTTTGTACAATTGGTAGACAGTATCTTTTCCTTAACACTCTCTCCATTAATTGATAGTAACATTCCACAGGCAGTTTGTAGCACAGAGCTATCCTTCCCCTCCGCTTGGGTAGAGGTCAGGTTACAGACTTATTTTCTGGGTTATATAATATGTAAGGTAAAAGGGATACTCAATTTTGGTTATCATGTTTATTTTAATTTTTTTAATTCAGTTCATATAAATATAATATGGAATATACAAATACCAGTCCTAGTATTTTTATCTACGAAAAATGCCATCTTTTACTTTGGATTGAGATTTCTCAAACCCTAAAACTGATGGTGGCTAAAATATCTTGTTTACTTTGAAGAGCCTGACTAGATTACTTTAAATTAGTAATATTGCAGATTCCTCACCATAGATGCCTGGCTTACTTGCTTAGGAATATAAGAAACAGAAATTATGAAATTTATTCAGTGACTGCATTACATCTTTCCTGAGTCTAAACTAACTCTCACTTCTTGTCTGAAAAAGTTAGTTCTAAATAGAAGTAAAGAGTAGCTGAGATACTTTTGTTTTGGTTTTAGAAATATTGAGAAATCTTAATTAACTAAAACTCTAAGAATTCTTTCATTGTTGTTTTCCACCCAAATAAAGGGGGGTACAAAAGGTTTAAAATACAAGAATCATTTTAACTACACATTTTTATTAATACTATATTTCAAGGATAAAGATATGGTTACTCCCTCCTTTAATGCACAGCTCAATCCGTCTCTAATGGAATAGTTAAGTCCTTGGAGAGATGTCTGAGGTTCAGAGAATTTAAGTAATATACAAGGTGATGCAGCTAGGAAGTATCGGAGGCAGTATTAGAATCCAGTCCTCCTAGATTCCAAGCCCAGAAATCTATCCATTATCCATTATTTCACTCAACATGATATTAATTGATAAAAGTTATCCAGAGGACAAATATGGTAAATTTGGACTAGCCTATCATCAGGATTGTAAAATTATATATATGTATTAATGCAAAATTAAGAGAATGAGTTTTCTTTATTATCAGTTTTCTTTATTATAAGCATCTTCAAGGAATTGTTGTTCATGAAAGAGAGGATTATTGTCTCTGAAGATTAAACATTATATTTGGTATTGTGAATGTTTTGAATTATCATGTATCTTTAAAATATTTTAAAAGAGAAGTGTTGCTGTCATTTAAATTGTATTCCCCATGTTATCACTTTCTTGAGTGCCGCATAGCGCTTAAAAAACTTTTGTTGGACAAAGTTGTCAGTACCATTATTTTCCTTTTATCTTTTGTCACTGATGATTGAATTGCCCAACACTACATAAATATTTTAACCCATTCATTTGCTGCGAGTTTTCATTAAAAATAACATATCATGAAATAACTATCAATAAAAACAATCAAATGGACATGCAAAAGAAAAAGGGAAAAACTCCTTACCCAAATCTACTATCCTTTGACAAAATGGAGCCCAGAGACAACAAATTAGCTGATGTTTTTGTTCTGTGACCCTTTCTTTATTTGTACTCCTCCTTTTCTTTCTTCTCCCTCTCCTTTCTCCTTCCATCTTATCTCCCCTTCTGCCTTTTCTTCCTCCTCCTCTTCTTTCTCCTGCTCCTTTTTCTCCTCCTTTATCGTTGTAGTTAGTGGTAATATATTTGTAGTTCTACTCATTTTATTCTGCATCACTTCTTGTAGATCTTTCCATATGTCCTTTTACCCTTTATATTTACCATTTTAACAGCACCATAGCATTTTATTACATTAATGTGCCATGAATTATTCAGCCATTCTACAAATGTTGAACACATAGGCTGTTAATAATTTTTCTTTTGGCCATTTCAACAAATTCAAATAACTATATGTCCACTTTAAATAGAAATAGACTAGAACTATATTGACTTTTAGACTAATAAGAAGTTGGAAAGATTCTTTGAGGATATTTAGTGTAACTCTATCTTACAAATGAAGAGACTGAGGTCCAAATACTTAACAGTTTCCTATAAGGTAGAATTAAGTATAAAGTGAGTCCATCTTGCTTTATGATCATAGGAGCATAGATGTATAAAAAGAACTTTTGAAGTCAACTCAATTCATTTCCTTTGTTTTACAAAGGAAGAGAGGCTAAAGTAATTGCCCAAAGTCTTACCAGTAATAAGCAACAAGAGCAAGATTTGAATACAGGTGCTCTGATTCCTAACCAGAACTCTGGAGCTTAGATGCAAACCCACCAGAAAAACATAGCTACAAAGGGCTTTCTAACTAAGCATTGGATACAGATAATAAAACCTTCATAGAGGAAGAAAGAAATATTTGTGAAGTTTACCCTAAGTCTTTAAAAAGTTTTCCAAGCAGAAGAACTCATTCTATACTCCTAGACAAGATTGAAATTTTTTTCCTGTATGTTAATGTAGTGCTGCTTTTAAAAGGCAACCAGGATACTGGAATACACATATAGGAATTCAGATTGCAGGAATGAAGGAACTGCAAGGTTATCTTTTTACTATATTCAGAATTTTAATAGATTATGTACCAGTTTGAGGACCCTGCAATTTTAAAGTTTTGGATTGCCTGGAGAGAGTCCAAAAGAAAGCAGTAAAAATGATTAAGGCCTTGGGATGTGGGGCCAATGATGAAAGATGGTTTTATTTGGTATGAAAAAGAAAAGTGCAGATGATGATAAGCAGCTTTTCTCCTTTTCTGGTGATGACAAAAGAGGTAAAATCATCTAAAAATAAAGCAGAAAGAATGAATGAGCTCTGTTTGTCCTTACCTTCAAAGTTTGCTGTGTCTTCACAATCCTCTCTTTGGTCCATCTTAGAGGATAAAGTGGGCCTTTTCCTTGCCAAGGCTAACCCCTACACACCTGAACTTCTATTTTTATCTATCTGATTCCAGAACTCACTCTGTCAATCACGTTTTCCTTCTTGCACCTTTAATCTCTTCCTCACTATAGAATTTTCTCCCTTTGCTCACAAACACGATCAGATCTCCTCCACCCTTTCCTTGATGGTGCAAACCTACGTGTTAGCATCTCATATCTGTTCTCCCTTATACAGCTAAATGTTTTGAAAGAATACTCTTCACTCTTCTTATATTTGTTAAAAATCCACTCCTAAAACCATTGAAGCCTGACTCCCTGTGACTCTGCTGATGCTATTCTTTTCCAAATCATAGTGTAACAACATAATCTCCAAACCCATGTCCTTTTCCCAATCCTCATCATCTCAGCTCTTTCTTTAGCATTTAGCACTATGGACCACCCCTTTATTCTAGCAACGGACCTCTGTGGGTTTCTTGACAGCAATTTCTCCTGGTTCTTTGACTACTTCATTGCTTTTTTTTTCTCCTCCAGTCCTTGAGGGTAGGGAATGTGATTCATTTTTCCTTCATAACCTCAATGATTCACAAGCTACCTTACACATAGTATGTGATTAGGAAATATTTGTTAAATTGAATCCATCACAGACTCTCTTCTGCTATTTGTCCCCTTAAAGTAGGCATTTGCAAAGATTCTTTTGTTGGCCTCTTTCTCTCCTCTTATTATTCCCTCTCTACTAAAAATCCCATCACCTCAGGGCTTCAAGGTTATAATCAATGTATTTGACACCAAACTCTTTATTTACAACTTTGACTTCTATCTAGATGCCTATTTTTGACTATCTATAGAATACATATACCAGGATGTACTAATTGCATGTCGAATTTATAGATCAAGGAATGCTGTAGATCTGTGTTTAAGGCATTTAACAAAAGATTTCTTCCCTTGACGACCTGACAAAGTTTTGGGCTACAAGACAGTATAGGAAGGTAGAACATGGAAGTTGTTAGACAGCCAGATGGAAAAATGTCAAATCTTAAAAGGAGAGAGTAGCTATATGAGATGCAGATAAAGATATTTACTAGTCGAGGTCCCTTATTTTATTGGTATGATATGAAAATGTGAGAATCAAATTTTAGGGATGATGATGGAGGAAAACTTGGGGTTTTTCATTTTAAATATTATATTTATAAAGCAAAGTCCATCACTTTCTATTAGTCCTTCTCTTGTGACTCTTGTGCTTATAAAAATAAGCCATTTCAGGCATTAGTCAAAGATTAATAGCATTCAAAGTAATTTAGGTTATCTACATGTGATGTTTATTCTGCATGAGGTCCATTAGCAGCTGACATAGTTTTCTAAATTACATTAAAATAAAATGTCAAAAAGTTCACAATTTTGTTCATATTTAACAGCATAAATCTTTAAAGAAAGGTTATTGAACAAAGGTCTGTGCATAAATCAGACAATCCCTGTAGAGGTAAAGGAAGCCTATTACATCTGGTTATGAAAGAGATTTCCATGAATTCAGAACACATAAATCATTCCCCACTGGAGGTCCTATCAGTCTAGGAAAAAAGGCTATCTGTCTCCTGATAGCATAAAAAGGAGCAAGTTATTTTGATTTGCTTTCTGTCATACCTGCTTATTATTAAGCACTATGGACTTTAACATTAGTAGTACCACGATGCAGTAGTATTTTATGACATGGCTTATAATGGTTTGGATCAGTGTAAGGGAAACATTTTGCTTCCAGAAAGATTTCTTTTTCCCTTTCAATTTCTGTATATACTCCAATCATTTTTAAAAATATATTATTCTATGGAGGAGCAGAGAAAGTCATTCTGTCTGCAAAATACAGCAACTTACCTGCTTTATAGAGTCAGCTACATATCTGTTGCCTTGATCTTATGCTCTCAATTCAGCAATTTAATATTTAAATCAACTCAAAGATGTGACCATTGATAGAATTAGAACCAGATATTTATGATGGCTCGGGTCTTCTTCCCAATGAGTCTTTTCATGCATGCTATTTTTAAAGCAGTTTTTAAGAGATGTAGCATCAGCTGATCAACAAATATTCCAGGAGCTATATACTAGGTACCGGGGATACAAAAACACATCTTAATCAGAATTCTAATTAGAATGTGAGAGAGCCTTTATTTGCCTTTCTTTGTAGCCCCTGAACCCAGCACAACATCTGGCAAATAGTAAGTGCTTAATAAGTGCTTGTCGGCCAACTATTTAATGAAGACAAGTACGTATATGATTTTGCTGTAGGTACAGCATAAATATTACATGAATAAATACAAAGATATATAAAATAGTTAACTATAAGGTAGTTTAAGGAGGAAGGTACTAGCAGTTGGGTGGATCAAGAAAGGCTAGGTACAGATGATGCAGCCTGAGCTGTATCTTAAAGGAGGAAAGAGACTCTGTAAGGCAGAGGTGAAGAGGGAATACAATGATCAGTGAGACCAGGATTGGGAGATGTAGTGTCAGGTATGAACAACAGAGAGAAGGCAAGTTTGGCTATATCACATAGGGAGAAAGGAAAAAATAATGTCCAGTGATACTGAAAAAGTAGTTTGGGTTGAGATTGTATATTGCCTTAACAGCTAAACCAGGGTTTAGAGATTATCATAGAGTCAATAGGAAGCATATGGAGTTGACTGAGTGGAAGAGTCCCATGTCCAGATCTGCACTTAAAAAATTTCTTGAGCATAGTTAGTATGTACCAGGGTGATACTGAAGGAAGGGAAACCAGTGATCTGTGTGAGAATTAACGAGAACTTGAACTAGGGCAGTAGTTATCTGAATATTTGAATGAATGGGAATCAAAAAAGATATCACAGGGCGGAGCCAAGATGGCGACCAGAAAGCAGTAACTGGCGTGAGCTCCCCACCAAATCCCTCCAAAAACCTATAAAAAAATGGCTCTGAACCAATTCTAGAGCTGCAGAACCCACAAAGTGGCAGAGGGAA
>CM053622.1:458371212-458409412 GCA_028646595.1 Phalanger gymnotis
ATGTTGAATTGCTTGACTTCTTAGGGAGGGTGGATGGGAAGGGAACAGGGGAGAGAGGAAGGGAAAGGGGGATGGGAGGGGAATGGGGCGACGGAGGGGAGGGCAGACTGGGGAACAGGGCAACCAGAATGTACGCCATCTTGGAGTCGGGGGGGGGGAGGAAATGGGGAGAAAATTTGTAATTCAAACGCCTGTGAAAATCAAGGCTGAAAACCAAACATGTCAAAAATAAATTTAAAAAAAAATTAAAAAAAAAAGATTCAAATGGCTGCTTTAAAATAAAGGCCTCATAATTTAAAAAAAAAAAGATATCATAAAGGTAAAGAGTGGCAATATTTGGCAACCGATTGGATTTATGGTGTGAAGGCGAGAATTCCAAGATTATACTGAGATCATAAACGTGGAAAAGTAGAAGGATGGTTGTATGTTTTACAGAAATAGAGTAGTTTGGGAAAAGAGAGGATTTGGATAAGGAAGATCATGAATCCAGTTTCAGATATATCTCTAGAACACCTAGATTAAATTGTCCACTGGGCAAAGGGTGATTCAGGATAACAGCTCCCAAGGAAGATCGGGATAGGTTATATAAATCTGGGAGCCATCAGTGTGGAGATAATAATTAGACCCATGGAAATTGATGAGGTTACCAAGAAAGAGAATGTAGAGGGAAGAGAAAAGACCCAGTAGAGAACCTTGAGGGACACTGTTGTCCTGTGTTCTGGAAAGTTTTGGTTCTGCAATATGGTTTTGAAAACTAAAGACAACATCATACAGTCACTTTGTGTGAAAAGGAGCCACCATTATGTGCTCTAGGGGAGAATGTAACTGTATAATCTTCATTATATAGATGCAAAATTTGAGTTGAATACACAATTATAGTGTCATACCTAAGTGATCTAGGCTAGCAGAAAACATGGTGTCCATATAATGTGTTGTTCTTTGTGTATATTAGGTCTATTTGGAAACTAATCAAAACAATTTAATAGGTCTTTTATATATGCATCATTGGCCACATTTCCTAAAGAAGGCTATTTGACAAGTAGACTTTCTCCATGGGCCTTTTTGGCAGAATCAAAGAGTATGTTAAGGGAGATTCCATGGAGGGTTTTAAATGACAAGGAGAGAAGTTTGCCCACCCAGATTTTCCCTTGATGACATAGTCGCTTTTATCTTTGTTTAGATGCATTATAATATTATATCATATTAATTCATATATTGTATCATTTATTATATTGTTATATAATATCTTTGTATATTCATTTATAATCAATTAAAATCATTCCAACTCAAATTTGTAAATGCCAAAAAGTCCTTCAGAATGTGACTTCAACCCGCCTTTCTGGTTTTTAGTGTGCTCTACTCCTTTTCACAAGCTCTCATTCTGGTCAGATGGACCTACTACCTATTTTTCATACGTGTTCCTTCAGGCTGTCCTGCAGGCCTAAATTCCACTTCTTCTTAAATTCCATCCTTAGGATCTCTAGCCCCTTTCTGTGCTCAGCTCCAGTGCTAGAAGAAATTATGTTTGCCCAGGGTCATGAATAAGAAGTAGGATGCTGATAGATGGAAATGATGGACGAAGGGATTACAGATATAACATAATGGAAAAGAAAGAAAGGAAGTTCAGGTTATATTCAGAAAGCAGCAAATAGTCTGGTTGGATTTTGGACATGTTGGGTTTCAGGTACCGACTGAACAATCAGGTGGAAATATTTACAGGCAAAAAATCAAAAGGTTGTTTCTAAAAACACTCTTTGAGAACAATCTTTAGAGCAGTTGGAGTTAATAACAAAGTTCAGTTTCTCGTGATCTTTCATCTCATCTGTTAGAATAACCTCCTAATTTATCTTGCCTCCACTCCCTCCCCTCTCCAATCCATCTTTTAAAACAACTATTCTAACAGTCCAGGCCCTTCACTTCCTTTCTCAAAAACTTTCAGTGCCTCCCCATTACCTACTGAATAAAACTCAGGTGTCTTCCTGTTTTTCCCAAATTTCCACAATCTGGTGCAAACTAGTATTCCAGTATTATTTTAAATCGTTTGCCTTTCTACCTGACACATTTTGACCAGATTAGCCTACTTGGGCTATTCTTTCTCTCCTCACTCTGCACACGCGATCTTCCATTCCGGAAACCGACTTCCCCTACCTTTTCCAAGTTTCTGCCTGTTGAAATTCTCCTACAAGAACCAATTCAAGTACTGTGAGCTCCCTCACCAGAAGTGATCTTACCCTTTTGTATGTCTTGTTTCATTCTCCTTGAGCTCTCTTATGCTTTTCATTATTTTCTACCTTCTATTGTAGTTGTATATGTGCGTAGGTCAATGCTAACTAGATTTTAAATTCCTTTAAGCCAGGAACTATGTCATTTTTATCATTATGTTCTAAATGCCCAGCACAGCACATTGTATCCATGCAGAATCATGGAATTTTGCAGTTTAAATGGCCCTTAGAGGTCATCTAGTTCAGGGCTCTCCAAAACGCGACCCACGGGCCGCATGAGCCCTGCATTAAGCTTTATGCAGCCCTCCTACAGGCATAGAAATTTACATAAATGCTTTAGTAAATGAAACTGAGATACTGTAGATCTCTCACTAAAATGGCAAATCAAAATATATTGTCTATTTTTTTTCAATAAAAACCTAACGTTGGATAGCCCTGATTCTAGTTCAATCCAAAATTGATAAAAATTCTACTCAGTAAAATTCCCACAAATGATTAACCAAACTTTGATTGGATATCATCCTTGAAGAGGAAATCCACTAACAATGTTGTGAATCATCCCATTCTACTTTTGGGTATTTCTAGTTATTTGGAAATTTTTCCCTACATCATTTCTCCATCCATTCCTCCCACAGTCTACTTTCTAGAGTCAAGCAGAATAAGTTAAGCATGTCTTCCTTCAAAATCTTAAAGAAGGCTATCATGTCCACACTTCTGTTTCAATCTTAATATTTTTCTAGGTTAAACATCTCCAGTTCCTTGCTAAAAAGTGGCACCTAGAAATGAACATAATGTTCTAGATGTGATCTGGCTATCACAGAATACAGTAGACCTATCACCTTCTTCATCCTGAATATTTTGCTTCTTAATGTAACCCAAGATCTAATTACCTTTTTCCATATCAAAATGTTGGCTTATATTGAGCTTGAAATCAACTAAGTCCCCAAAAGCTTTTTTGCGTATACTGCTTCCTATCCACATCTATTCAATATTGTACTTAGAAATTTGATTGTGTCTATTAGGTGGGGGAGAAAAATCCCAAGTATAAGATTTTATATTCATCCTTGTTAAATTAAATTTTGTTAGATTCTCCCCAATATTCTACCTTAATGGCATGTTTTTTAATCTTAACTCTTTCATTCAAAATATTAGGCCGCCTTCCCAACTCTGGGGTATCTAAAAGTCAGGTAAGCTTTCCATCTAAGCTTTTATCTAAATCAATGAGGTAATTGTTAAACCAGCAGTAAACAAATAAACTAGGCACTTAAAAATGTTGAATTTTTAAAATTAAATTGAAATTATGGCTATAAGTTACTGATTTTTCCCCAAAAGAGATATGTTAGCTGTGAGGGAAGTAATTGTCAGGAGATATTTTCAGATATGTACTAAACAGCTAACCTTGGGATCTGAAATAATTATAAGCTGTTTGTTTCCTTACATGTATTCAGCTTATGCCCACAAGTCACAAGCAAACATAACCAGCTCTGTAGAGCTCCCTTACTTTCCTGGGACATGAACAGACTTGAATAACCTCCTGTGGCTTGGATTCCTTGGCCATGCAACTTACAAAATACACAAGAAAGAGATAGGACCCTAGTACCACCATAAATACAGACTATATTTTGAGTCCTTGGACCAATTCCAATTTGACACTCTTGAATAACATCCTAAGGATTCCTACTATGTCTTTTCCCAGACCAGAAAAGACAGTTGTAGTACTGATAGCAAAAGACAACAGTCATATTGATAGAGATTTGGGGATGGTTATAGTGAGGTCCTGGAAGACAAACAAAAAGCAGCAAAGAAGAAGCAAAGAAACAGTGAGAGAGACAGAAAGAGAGAACATTGCAGGGTCATTGCTTTTAAGTAGGATGAGGTCATAAACAGTGCCAAACACTTTGAGAATGTCAAAGGACTAAAATAGACATTGGAGGTGGCATTTAACAGGTGACTGATGACTTTTGGAAGAGAATCTCCAGTAGAAGGAGGGAGTTAAAGACCAGATTTAAATGACTTAAAAACTAACAAAATGAAGAAGTGGAAGAATTGAGTACACAGTCCTTTTATAAAAAGTTTAGCAGTGAAAAAAAACAGAGACACAGTGTGATAGTTCTGAGGTAAAATGAGACTGAAAGTAGGTTTGTTGGGATTTGGGGAAATTTAGGTATATTTGTAGGATCTGATGGAGAGAAGCAGATTAAAAAAGATAGTGGTAAGGGTAAGCCATGTTTCCCCTCAAGAAATTAATCTGCATTAGCCTATGATATCAAAATAAAACTGAGTCTGATATTGCCGTTTTTTATCAGAAGGGATATATATATATATATATATATATATATATATATATATGTATATATGTACGTATGTATATGCCTATATGGGGATAAGCCCATCAAACAAATTTTAACGGGTGAATTTTTCATAATTATGATTCATTAATAAAGCCTAGACTTAGAATTTGGGATTTTTTACTTGGAAAAACTCTCTATACTTGAAATTCATTTTACCAAAGCATATCTATGTTCTATATACATTCTAGTTTTGGGGTTTTTTTTCTCATAGTGCTTCCAACATTATTTCAGTCTGTTGTCATCTTTACCAATTTGTGGAGTATGAAGTAAAATGTTATAGTTGTTTTGATTTCTATGTCTCTGATTTTTAGTAATTTAGAGCAATCTTTTGCATAATTGGTAAAGGTTTATAATTTTTCTTTTAAGAACTATTTACATTCTTCAGAAATTTATCCACCGGGTAATGGTTCATAGTCTTATATATTTGTATTAACTCCTATATGTATTCAGAGGTATTTGATGCAATTTTCCTGTAGTCAAGAGCTTTCTTTCTTAACCTCATTGCCTGCTATGTTGTTGGAATTCTGCGTAACTGAGATACAAAAACAAAAGTGAAAAATCCCAATCTATCTAGGGGAAACAACATATGTGTATATAAGTAGAAAAATTGCTACAAGATCATTTCGGGGGACGTCACTAGCAGCTAAGTGTTCAGGAAAGACTTCATGTCGAAAGTGGTACTTGAACCAAGTTGAAGAAACCTAGAGATCCTAAAAGCTGTAGGGAAAATGAAATGCATTGCAGTCAAGAGGGAGGGCAAATGCAAAGACACAAATATGAAACCTCTTGAAGCTGTGTATAAAGAATAATAACAATGCTGGAATGATAGGGATTCTTACAAAAGAGTTTCGATTTCATGAAATTAAATTTATTTTTTTGCCTCCATCCTTTATTTGGTTTACAATTCTCTTCTTACTTTACAAAGGGTACAGTTTTAAAATGTGACCTTACATACTCAAGTCTTCTGTGCATTTTGAGCCTAAGTTATAAGTACTTGCTAGTCAGCTCACATTCATCTGAAATAGAATCGTGGTATGTCTGGACACATTGTACCAAAAGTTTTAGGGCCATTTTATGCTATTAGACCTTAAAACAGCACTAAAACTCTTGACACACCCTGTGTAATAGGTACACAACAGAATACTAAGTTGAGACAACTGTAATTAATTATTGTTGGTGAATGGGTTATCTATCTCTCTTATAGAGTATCCACAGTGAAGCAGAACTTCCTTTCTAAATAGTATCTGAGAAACATGCCAAGAAGAGCAGCAAATTGGAGGAAAAAAAAGAAAGAGATATGTTCTAAATTTTTGTCTTGGATAAATGATGCGGGATCTATTATTTCCTGTTTCCTAGCCTTTTATTTCTATTTGCAAACAAAATAGCATTGGCTGCCTTTGGATATCTCAAACCCAAAAAGACTTTGATCTAAACTCTTAGAAATATAGGTAAAGATGATTTTGCCCTCACTTATTTGGATAGTTGTTTCAAAACACTTTATTTTGTAGGTCCAAGCCACTATTTAAAAAAGCAAATTATGTTGTGATTTTTTAAAATCAACAGTTAATTGATCATTTCAAAGCCAGGGAACAAAAGACAGAAATGCATATAGTGCCATCAAAAAAAAGGAAGAGCAAACATTTTCCCCAAGTCCTAGAAATATGAAATAAAGAGGAGATCCTTCAAAACTCATAGCAGCCATAAAACTCAAAGGAACTCAGATTACTGGCCTGCCATGTGATAATACTAAAATTATTTGTGGTGATAGCAAAGGAATTGAACTCCAATACTCTATGGAAAAATGATTACTTCTAGATTGCACATTATAGAAAGCAAATTAGTCTTCTAATAGAAAAGCCAAGTTTAAATTAATTCTCTAAGTTTTCAAATGTATTTTTCAATACTCTGCAATTTATAAAAAGGGAACACCACCAGAAAAACAAGACCTAGGAAGCTAGAAGGAAAAGAAGAGGAAAGAAGAAGAAAGTGAGATTGTAGAAATGAATGAAAAAGAGTTTATAGGTGGTGAGGGAGTAGCTATCTGGCATCGTGTACCTGATTAAAAAGTCCCTTTGCTACGTGTTTCCCAGAAAGAAAAGTAATTCTTGTGATGTAAGATATTTCTTGCCATAATGTATAGGGAGAAAAAATAAATTTACCAAAAATCCTTAAAGGCAGTGTTCTGTTGTTCTAACCTAATGTTTTCCATTGGGGGAGGAGGAGAGGGTGAGGAAGTAATGCAGATTTGGGCAAATTGGTCCTTATGACTCAAATTGTGTGTTTTCCTCTAGTATGCACTACATTAGCCTGTCTATATATGCAGGAAACAAGCAAAATATTGGCTCAAATAAAATATCTGAGCTGTGTATTTAGGAATTTGGAAAAATTGAGGTGGAAGATTTTATCAAGTAGTGACTGGTTCGCTATAGAGTAAGCCATAAGTTTTCTCTTTTGGAATGCTAAAGTAATCACATGCCTTTGATTAAGTCTTGCTAGGTGCTAAGCCATGGGCCCATACCCTTTTGCTGATTAGGTGTGAAGTCTTCAGGCCCTAAGAAGGGTATATAAACTCAGAGGTTAGCATTTTGTTTGGGGCTCACTCATTGGAGGAGTGTTGGTGTGGAGATTCTGGGTAGGCATTAAGGAGCCCCCTCCTGGGCTTTGGAAACCCAGATGTTGTACTTCTCTTTTTGGTAACTATGTGTGTATAGCTTTGGTCAGACAGCTAGAAGCCTGTCTGTTGATTTATGTTATTTGCTTTGTTTATATAATTTCTGCTTGTAATTTCTCTTTCTATCCTCTCAGAAGTTCAGGGTGACTTTTTCCCCTGAACTAAATGAATAATATACATATGTTTAATTAAAGTGACATTGTGAACTCTTTAAAGTTGCTTTCCTTAGGAAAGCAGATCAAAGAACCTATGCTAGCAGCCTTTCCCTGTCCTGGTGTTACTGGCCTTACACCTCCACAGGAGCTGCAAGCAGCATTATTGTTACAGGAATATATGGAAAAGTGCCTCATTTGAGAATACCAGGACCAGAATTAAATGTATCTCCCTGGCCTCCACTTGCAAGAACCTAACCTAAAAAGTGATGAAATATATGCCAAGAAGCTGTCTGACAGTTTAGTACTGGAGCTGTAGTTCTATAATTTCTGAAGTAGCAGATATTTACACCAACAGAATATAAGCTTTTTGAAAGAAGGGATGGTTTTACTTTGTTTTTGTGTGCCCAGCTTCTAGAAAATAGCAGGTACTTAACAAAAACTTGTTCGTTGATTAACTGATTCCTCAGAGCTAGGAACTTTCTGTGATGAATTAGTCAGAGGAGTGGTAAGTGATAAGGTCACAGTTCTACAATCGTTCTGCGTGCCACCAGTTGTCTGGTCTGTCAGTCCCAGAAAGATAGGCAATGATAGTACAACAATCAAGTAAAATTTTCACTAGATCACCTCATAACCTTGTAAATTATCTAGTCAATGATGTGTGCATGTGTGCACATGAGTGTGTGGGTGTGTGGGTGTGGGTGTGTGGGCGTGTGTGTGTGAGAGAGAAACAGAGAGAGAGAAACATAGACAGAGAGACAGAGAGAGAGACAGACACAGACAGACATAGGAAAAGAGATGCTACACGGGGTCATTTTGCAAACTATGAGATGTTTTTGATGGGAGTGCCTTCTTTATACAGAAATTTTTAAGTATACTGTAATGTTTCTTAGGTTCAGTTACTAAAAATAAAAATTTGCATATGGTCCTATACTAACCATACTAAAAACAATGTGTAGCAAGTTTTTATTCTCAATTGCATAGGCAAAATTTCACAGCTAAAAATAAAAAAGACCTGTGAAAGTGACTGAAGCCTAAGTAAATTCTTCCAACTTTCCTAAAAGAATAACATTATGCAATGATGTTTTTGTGATAAGTATTAATGACTTTAATGATTTCAGTCATGGTTGGTATATGAAAAAAGGTAATACATAAACTATATTTTAATAATTCACTGCCACACACATTGTAACATAATTACATGTTCTGATTGGTAAGGTAATTACATTAAATTTGCATTATAAATGCACTGTTTGTTCCTGTGAGGTAGTATGAGTAGGCATCATTTGTTGTGGCTGACAACATCCCCACATTAGAGGTGACTTTCACATGTACACATAGTAGTTTGGGAACATTTTGTATAGCATACCAATTCTTTACTCTGAGGGATTATGTAATATATGTCTTTTATTGTCTCGTTTAAAAATATCACCTGATTGATACATGGTTATGTGAGAGTGATAAAAATAATGAATTTACTTTCTGGTCTAACACTTGGGGTGCTATGAAACCTCAGCTTGGTTAATTACCCTTGTGCTTTGTCTTTAGAGCTATGCGACATTGCTCTCCAGTTTTTCATGTAGTGCTAGAAGTCATAAAATTGGCATGGATTTATAATGTTATCATTTTGTCATCATAATCATTATATAAATTAAGCCCACAGATCAATTTAATTAAACTTTTATATGACTGTAAAATTCAAAGCAAGGGTATTTCAGCAGGAGATTTTTAAAAATATTACTTTGACAGGGACTCTATGAAATGCTGGATTAAACAAGATTTTTAAATGTTTAATCCTTAAACTCCAGTCACGCTGTCACTGTTAAAATAGATTGGCTAAAGAGTCCAGGAACTAAGGAACGGATTTGAGTCTTGACAACAATATTATTATGTACTCCAGCTTCATTCAATATTGGATGTAGCTGCTTTAGAAATAGAGAGTTCCTTTATTTTTTCTACATGAAAAAATAAATCTTCAGGGAAATGTAAGAAGCCAGTGGGATGAATTCCTTTGGATTCCAAAGCTCGGTAACTTATACCTTCTGAGGGAAATTGCTAAGCCAAGTTCAATAGACATTTAAGAAACTCTAATTTTCATTTTCATTAAATTTGGGTGGTAAGAATAATTATTTTATGAATTTATACAAAAGAAACCAAAAAATTACTTACAAAGGCTGTGGCTAGATGGCACTTTCATCTTCACTAATTCCCAATAAAGAGACAGTATATTTTTAAAATTTCATAACCAGTCTGACTGCTCAGAATTCTGGGAGATTGGCATCCTGGTATGCTTACTTTTGTCATTAACTCAAGGGGATTTTCATCCAAATACCTATAGAAACAGCAATAGCAGCTTTTTAGCTGCTGCCTTTTTAGCTTAGCTTTTCTTCTTTGGGGGAGGGTGACATTTCTTTGTGAGGGTTGGGTTTTATTTTATTTTTTTTGGAATGGGAGGAGTAGTTTGAGAAAGAAGCAGACTTTCTATTCTGGTAAGAACATTTGAAGAAAAAAGAAGAAATGAAGATGTGGTTCAGCATATCCAAAATGAGGGGTAGGTTAACCAGATTAGCTGAGTAATGCCTTACAGATGACTGGATGGTGTGCGTCTTGTGCCTTCTTCAATGTTATGAATGGTATTATTGTCAGAAAGGGGTAGAGAGTGGGAAGAAAATAATGAAATTTGTCGGTACAGTGAATATAAATAATAAAAGTGACAGGATGACTGATTAATTCTGAATCATCTTTTTTAAATGACTGAAACAGTGAAACTACTTAGTCTGCACATCTGATCAGAAAACATGAAATCTGTTGATTAGAATCCATTTAAGGACTAGAGAATTACATGGCAAAATTTTTATAAATGTGTGAGTATATGTATATATATGCATATATATGTCTTCATATAAAAGGAAAACTAGACTTCAAGCACTGACATTTTGAAAGAGAGAAAAAAAATATTTTAAGAACCTTGAACCAATAGTTGATCATATCAGAAAACAATCTGGCAGCATAGGATTGTTTCAAATCAGTCTGTGTATCTAGATATGTGTTAGTTGTTGCTGAAAAGAAGATAAAGGCTGGATTCTAGAATTTATAACTCAGAAAAATGTAGTGAAAATGAAATTAAAGTAATAGAACTTAATTTCATTTTCATTTATGAAGGACTTTATCCAACATGGGTCACTCTATACCAGGTATATCATACTTCTTACTTTATTTTTTGATATGAAAATGAATGTAGTGTAAACCCAATATAACAATATGAATCTTATTGGCTAAGAGCAATGCTGTTGAGATAGATGTCTTCTTGGACTTGTAGCCAAAATAGGTTAATGTTCGTAACCAGAAAAAGGCCAACTTAGATAGATAGATAGACAGACAGACAGACAGACAGGCAGACAGACAGACAGACAGACAGACAGACAGACAGACAGACAGATAGATAGATAGATAGAAACATAGACAGACAGATGGATGGATGGATGGATGCACCCCGTTTGTGAAGATAATTGGTTTTGTGGTTCTATGTCACTTTGACATTTGCTTCAGGTCTCCACTCCAGCTAGATGCTTAAATTAAGCTTTATTTTGTTCAGTCCAAAGTGTAGGTATTTTTCAGTATTGGTATCATTCCTTAAGCTCATCCATGGAATGGCCATTATCACAAAAGTCTGCAACTTTGTTAAATAACCAAAAAAGATAAGCCACATCATGGTCAATATAATTAAACCTTTCAATGTTTAAAGAGTAATCATCTTCTATGTAGGATGGCTCTCTGTCATGACATCATTCTCCCTGTTTTGTGTTTCAGCATTTTGTTTATAGATTGATTAGCAAGGACAAATTAAAACAATCTTGAGGTATCATTTTACACCTACCGGTTTGGCTAAAATGATAGAAGGGGAGAGTAACAAATGTTGAAGAGGATGTGCAAAAAATGGGACACTAATTCGTTTTTGGTGGAATTGCAAACTGATCCAACCATTTTGGAGAGCAATCTGGAATTATGCCCAAAGAATTATTAAACTACCTTTGACCCAGTAATACCACTACTTTGTCTATTTCCAAAGATAATTAGGGAAAAAAGGAAAGAACCTATATGTTCTAAAATGTTTATAGCATCTTTCCTTGTCGTGGCAAAGAACTAGACACTACAGGGATGGCCATAAGTTGGGAGATGGCTGAACAAGTTGTGGTATATGATTGTGATGGAATACTACTGTGCTATGAGAAATAATGAACTCAATGATCTTAGAAAAACATGGACAGATTTGCAAGAAATAATGAAGAGTGAAATAAGCAGGACCAAGAGAACATTGCATATACAGAAACAGCAATATTGTTTTAAGAAAGACTTTGAGCAAATAAGTTATTTTTAAGGTCTTGCTTTAATTGTTAATACCCAAATTAATTATAAAAGACATATGACGAAAGACAGTATCCACATCCTGAGAAAGGACTGATGTATATAGAAAATAATTTTATATCATATAGATATATACATATACATACACATACATACACATATACATATATATATATATCTACATGTCTATATATTTTGTCTAATGGTAGACATCTGGAGGCAGAATTTACAAGACAATTTTGTTGTAAATTCGAAGAGAATACCAAGTTGTATATCGCTGAACTGCAATGTCATGTGTAGTCATCTTTTTTATTGTACTGTGTTATGAAAATGCTTGTTTTATTCCTTAAGATAAAAATAAAATTAAAAAGAATACTTAGACCATTCTAGGTCAGTTTGAAAGTCAAAAAGAAGAGAAATTTCTTTTAAGTTTCTGCCTCAGCTATAGAAATATATCACATTTGCTCCAATATCAGGTAAACTGTGACAAATAACTGGTCATTCATTCCTTATTTGAAGACCTCCAGCATGTGGGAGCTCACTGTCTCCCAAGGCAGCTAATCCATCCTGTATGCCTAAGCAGAATAGACTAATTCAATGGTTCTTCACCTTTTTGTGTCATTGACCTTTTTGTCAGTCTGCTAAAGCTGATGAACCACCTTCTCAGAATATTTTGTTGCCAGCATTCACAAATGAATATATCTATAATATGCTGTTTCAGTTAGAGATTAATGAAAATAAAAATGCAATTTGTTTCCAATTCAAGTTCATGAGACCCATAAAAATCTACCTACAGACCCCTGGGAGGTCCATGTACCCAGACTAAAGGATCTCTTGTCTAGTACCTATTCCGTCAAATAAACCCTCAAATACCAGAAGACAGCTGTCCTATCCTTCTCTTCTCCTAGTTGGAAGTTCTCTTTTAAACAATTCTCATATGGCATTATCTTGAGGCCATTCGTCTTCCTGTCTTCTTCCTCTGGAATCTATCCAGTTTATCAGTGTACTTCCTAAAATATGGCCTCTGGAACTTTAGGTATAGATTTCAATGATATGTGAGAAGTTATAATGGTAGTTGATGAGTGTCTTTTTAAAATTTTAATCTAGCTACCTGTTGCTTTCTAGGCAGTCACTAATGAGAATCCTAATTATAATAAACCACCTCTCAAATTTCAACCCCTCGTCCATATCAGTGAGAGGGAAAATGGGAGACAGCAAGAAGTCAATAGCAAAGTAAGGAAATGCCATCCAGGAAAGACTGCTTCAGAATCTATAAACACCAGGCAGGAACCCAGAAATCCAGGCCAGTTGGTTTCTAGTAATACCACTGTTTGGATTAAAAATTCTAGCCAATGGGATGTGGCTGTTCTTATGAATATAAGAAATGGACATGGTAGCATAGGGTTACAGGGTGGGTCTTAGCGCTGTTGCAATCATGAGTCTGTGAAAGAGGACAGTGGAGTGTGACATTCCTTGGCGCTCTGGTATCACAAGAAGAGAAGACATATCAGAACAAGTCAGATATGCTAAAACCCTACCTATTAGAAATACTTTGGTATAGATGACATAGATCACTGAAGTAGGCAAAGTATTATGAAAGGGACTAAAGATATGGATTTTTATCATTAGGACAACATCATAACGAAATTAGAAACAAATCTTGCCAGTTACAGGAAAGGACTTTGTATTGCTTTCTGTCAGTGGTATCTTCCATTGAGTTACACAACAATGGACTCAGACTCTTCCCTACAAAACAGGAAAGCAGTGGAACCAAATGAGATCCCTTGTTGTCGTCTAAAGTATTTCAATTGGTGCATGAAATACTAACCTAGGATTCACCATATTCTCTGATACAAACACCATCCCATCTTTCATAACAGTAGACACCACTTTTTTTGTTTAACCAAATGCTCAAAACATTGGTGATCTCTCTGAATATAGATCGGATAGACATATATTTATGTCCATATTAGAAAGAATCCATAGCTTATGTCACTCAAAAAATCTGTAAACCCAATAAAATAACATTAATGGAAGAGCAAAAAGACTGAGTCAAAAATCACTGGTATCTAAGAAAAACTCATTTTAAATTTGCAAATTATTGAATAAGCCCTTATGTTACTGATTATTGCACAGCCTTTGCCTTAGATCTGTACTCGTGGCTTTTTCTGGTGCTGCAAACATATAAAATAGATGCATGCATGAGGAGAATATTACAAGAATACTTGATGACCACATGGAAAACTATTGTGTGTTTAAATCATATGACCAAAACAATAGTGCCATGAACAATTACATAAAATGCATGATCTTCCAGGGCTACAGTTTAAGCTGACTTTGGTTCTTGCTGGCCTTAAATTAATTATCATTACTCCTTTAAATTCAAAGTGGGAGTCATACCAAATATTGTATTTATCATTGATGTGCATGGATAAAATAAATTCACGTGGCGCCACCAAAAACGACATCAAATTGCTATTGCATCTTATGGAATATTTCTGTAATGATTTAACAATTTTAGTTCAACTTGACAAGTGAAAAATTCTCTGTGCCCCAATGAAGAATGAAGCCTAACAGCTTAAGCAATATTTACATATACTTCGTTCTTCTATAGATCAGACACATGAAGCATGAGGCTATCAGTGAGAAAGCTGAAGTTATGTATGTCAAGAGGCTGGCATCCTGAAATCAAAGCTTAACAGAAAGAATCCATTTAGAGCAATTAACATCTATGCAATACAAATCTCAACATACACTTTTGGCATGGAAAATGGATAGCAATGGATTTAGAAAATGTCCAAAACAAAACAAAATAAAGGCGTTATCACCTCAAGCTAATTATAGAAAGACTAATAGTTATCCAAAAGAAAGCAGATGATTGAGAGGTGTACATGATGAATAGGTTAAAGAATTACAAAAAAAACACATTTTTTGAAACAAATAGATCTCACTTCACAAAGTCACATTAAAAAACAAACAGATATATGTCACTGAATCTTTTGGCAACAAATGAAAGTTGTTTATCTCCAGATGAAACAGCTAAGATGGAAAAGTTAAATCAAAATATGCTCTATAGACAACTTCCTTATAAACTCAGGAAATAACATGTCAATAAAGAAGTATTAAATAAATTATTATTGAGTTAAATATGTTCGTTAATAGAAATGGAAGGTTTATTACACCATTTTGAAATCTGTTCATCATTACCAGAAATGACAGAAAGGCTGTCTTTAAGGAACTCAGATTTATTGAGTGTAGATTATTCAGCGAATTGATTGAAACTGTATGATGTTGCAGCAGGTGGCTAGAATTTGAAACCAGAACCTCATTGTCCTTTTTGTAAACTAATAACAAATCCCCATACCATGAACACAAACTTCAAATTATTCTTGAGAATTCACCAAAAAACTGTACAGAAATCAGAGCATTGTTATAGATAGAACTGTTGTCTCATAGATATAACCTTGATCATTAAAGTTTAAGAATGATATTTTAATAGTTGTTACCATTATTTTAAATAAAGATCACCATTCTATCAAATGAGCTAATATTTCTAACGCACTTAGCACAGCACCTGGCTCATGCTAGGTGCTTAAATAAATGCTTGTTCCCATGCTCCTTCTCTCCCCACTCTCATATAGAATTCTGCTTATCTGGAGCAGCTAGGTGGCGCAGTGAGTAGAGCACCAGCCCTGGAGTGAGGAGGACTGGAGTTCAAATCTGGTCTCAGACATTTGACACACTTACTAGCTGTGTGACCTTGGGCAAATCATTTAACCCCAATTGCCCTGACCTCCCCCTCCCCCCAAAAACCCACAAAACAAACAAAAAAAAATAGAATTCTACTTATCCTCCCTAAACCACATGAAATGAAAGCTTTCAAGATATAGGGTCCTACCAGAAGAAATCAAAACTGTGTAGGAACAAGACAAGCTACATGTCATCCCTGGCAATTTTGCTGCTGGGGGAGTTGTCCCAAAGATGTTTTCAGTGAGTCAACAGAATACTATTATCCAATTACAATTAATTTTAATCCACCTAGTTAATTTATCCACTTACACAATAGTTTATAGAACATTAAATATGAAAGAATTATAACAACATGATAACTTGTCTTTGGACCATTTCTTTCTGAACCCCATCAAAAATGTTAATAATGGGATAATAGCAGAAGCCTCGTCAGTGGGGCCTCTGTTTCTAACTCCTCTAGAATTTATGGTCAGGGCTACTGACAGAAGTTAAATTTACCTTTAGCTATTTAGAAGTCATCATGGATAAGCAGCCTGTCTTTTTCTAAGCATTAGAAATACCAACAATAGAAAGTACCAACACCTATTTTGTCATTACTTACCTCTACGAGAGAATATTTACACGAGATGTCAGTTTACTTTTAATTTTAAGTTTTTTATCTTGGACCTTCCTAAGACCTCCAAGTTCAGAAGTTTCAAAACATAATATTTTTGGTTCGAAGACTGTGAATCAGACCCTAAGGCATTTTTACTTGCTTCTATTCATATCTCCAACTCTTAGCACAGAAACTTGCACATAGTAAAGTTTTAATAAATGCACTATTTTTTATCATCTTTCTAGATATATTATATGAGATACTAGATGTAATATACATCTATACCAGATACAGAATACTAGTTTTATTCATTGACATTAATTCTATGTATGCTTTTGTATGCTCGTATCTCCCCTGTGGGAATGAGAGCTTCTTGAAGGCAGGCACTTTTGTCTTTGTATCCCCAGCACCTAGGAAAGAGGCTGGCACATAGTAGGTGCTTAATAAATGATTGTTGATTAATTTATTGTATTTTAGAGCATTACATCAATTGAATGCTATAGATATGGTTTACCTATATTTTTATGAAGCATTTGGAAATGAATCCTAGACACTTCTAGTGGAAGAAACAGAGAGATGTGGCCTAGTCTAGGCACTATTATATATTACATAGATTCAAAACTGGTTTGATGGTTTGACTCAAAGAACAGGGTCAATTTGGTAGGTCTCCACCTAGAGTGCCCTCAGGACCTCTGCTTAGCCCTGTGCAGTTTAAGATTTTTATCAGTGTGTTGGGTAACCATATGGACACCATACTCATCATGCTGGTAAAGGGATAACAGGATTCAGCAGAGTTAGATGGGCTAAAACATAGGGTTTTCAATTCAGCAAAGGCTTGAGTTAAGAAAGCCAACATCAAAAATGCTTAATAGGGGAGGCATAGTTTGTCTGGGAAAATATCTGGGGGTTCTAGTTTACTGAAAGTTCAATGATTGTTTAATGGGGTTATAAAACAGCCCTAAAAGTTGTCGTAACATAATCTTGATCTGCATTATGAGAGGCATCCAGCGTCTGGTACAATGCTTATTAAATTCTTGGAGCCAGAGGTAAAAAAGAAATTGGAGAGCAAGTAGGAGCGCAAGGGACTTGAATTCACGTCATATAAAGTTGAAGAAACTGAAGATGCTTAGCTTGAAGATTCAAGAGGAACATGACAGCTCTCTTTACATACCTGAATGATTGCCACATGGAAGAGGAATGAGACCTACTCTTTCTGCTACAGGAGACAGGACGAGGTGTAATGGATGGAAATCACAGAGACAAACTTGAGCAATGTCAGGAAGAATGTACCATGCTAGTCAGAGCTGCCTCAAAGTGTAATGAGGGGGCTATTTCAGCACATTATGGTTGCCTCTTATTTGGAGTTTTAAGTTTGTTTTTAATAAACTAGTTGTGAATAATTGTCTTTCCTAAATTTAATGAATATAGGAAAAAAGTGAACATTTGTATATGTTAAATGAAAAAGAAAAAGCCAATCATAGGTGAAACTGTGAACATTGAAGGATTTCAGGTAGAGGATGGATAACCACTTATCAAATATGGTTGATCTCTATAGCAACTTAGGGCCCTTCTAGTTCTAAATTCTATAATATCTTAGTAGAATGTTAGCCACAGAAAGCAGATTATTTCTTCAGGTGTTTAAGAATATGAAGAGATGTTTTTTTCCTCTGCAGATAGTAACTCTATCCTTGCTACCTATAATTATACGTTGTGACATTTATTCTTTCTGATTGCTAACGCAAGATGTGGACACAAACAGGGGATTATAGGGTAGAATCCAAGTGTGTCAATAGAAATGTTTTTGGTTTTCTAGTTATTTATGTCAGATGGAGTATTTAAATGACCACCTATTCTGATCGTCATAAATCTGTAATATTATAACTAATCAGATTTGTAGGCACTTGAAAAGTACTTTTCTTTCTTCCCCAACCTTTAAAAACTGTAAAAGCATTACTTAAACTAGGAGAGGTCAGAGAGTAACCAAATTAATTTTGTCTAAGTTTCATAGGAAGTAGCCTACCTAAAGCACATAGAGAATTGCACAAGTTCATAACTTTGTGAGTTATTAATGTAGAGGTCAGGCAGTCCTTTAGCTGACACTCCTCGTCTTTATGAACTGCTAAGTAGACAAGTAGCCTGAAAGGCTTACTGGAAGATGTAAGACTTGATTGTGACCTCAAGTACTGGACAGAATTAGATAGGATCTGGATATCCAGAAGGAAACATGAGGGGAAAGTGTATATGAAGAACAATATCATGCTGTGAAATGTTTCTTTAGAAAGATTTCTTGGTGAATCAAATCCTAGCAATACAGGAAATAGGCACAACTTCCACCTTCTTCCAAGACTATCCCAGTTCTCTTACCCCAAAACTGTCTCCTTTACCTCTCTGGGTCTCAGTTACCTCATTTGTAAAATGAAGGGTTGAGATTAGATAATCTCCAAAGGCCCTTCCAAGGTTCATCTTCTACAGTATTAGTTAAGATTATTGTAAGAGGGTTGATTAAGAATTAAAAGGAAACTTAGTCATAAATCCCAAGCGAAACATCATTCTACAAAGCATATTACCTTGTCCAATAATATGGTATAGTTTGTGACCAAACCTTTCCTTTTTGGTAAAATATGGAGAGAGAGGATATTAAAATAAGGCACTGATCAGGCTTGGTCCAAATCAGCTAGAAGATACACCCTTCCTAGTGTGGTATGATAATACATTCATTCATCAGGAGCAGTTAGATGGTACAGTAGATAAGAGTACTAGGCCTGGAGGCAGGAAGATCTGAGTTCAAATCCAGCCTCAGACACTTACTAGATATATGATCTGAGGCAATCACTTAAATCCTTTCTGCCTCAGTTTCCTTAGCTATAAAATGGGAATAATGATAGCACATATCTCCCAGGGTCGTTGTGAGGGTCAAATCAGATAATAATTGTAAAGTGCTTAGCACAGTGCCTTATACCCAATAAGTATCATGTAAATGTTAGCTATTTGAAATGTACATTATCTTTCTACAGAGTATTGCCTGCTCCCATGTTAAGAAACTAATATCTACCATCCAAATGCATTAGCCAACTCTTCCCCAGAATATTTTTATAAAACATATACTACTTCAAATTATGAATTGACTATAATATTTGGGCCTTCTAGACCCCAATAGTTTTCTAACAATTCATTCGTAGAATTATTACCTCTGCTGCTCTAAAGGTTTTCTTAGTGACCACTGCCAACAATACTGTCAGTCAAAAGTAACACCTGTGCAATGTCTTGGTCTTGAGCAGCCAAAAGATGGAAAACTAGTAAGAGCTCTGTGACTCTACCCTAAATGTTAGCAGTGTAAGTCCCATAGCCAATCAGTTGCTGAGTCCATCTTCTTAGTATCCCTCTTGTACATCTCCTTTTCTCTTCTGACACTGCCGCCACCCCGGCACATGCCTTCATCACCTCATGCCTGGATTATTGCAGCAGCCTGCTGGTTAGTCGCCCTGTCTAGTCTCTCCTGCTCCAATCTATCTTCTACCAATCTGTCAAATTTCTCTTCCTAAAGTGCAGGTCTGGCCATGACATCCCCCCTATTCAATACAGTCCAGTAGCTCCCTATTAACCTCCAGGACCCAATACAAAGTCCTCTGTTTGGCTTCTAAAGCATACAATAATAAGCCTTCTAACTGACATTCTATGGAAATGTCTTAGATTGTTTCAAGCCAAGACGCGTTGTACATATCTCTGAATAACCTTTAAAAAGTCAGCCACAAACTAGTCAGTTGCTTGCCTATATGTGAATTTAGTAATCTCTGACAATATCACACGGTGGAAAGAGATGCAGAAAATACAGATGAATCAAGTAGATTGGCTTTGTCACACTCTTTCTCAAGATTTATCAATTGTATTTTTTCTGTGAGATGTAGACAGTTGAACACATAGGTGGACAGAATGACATAGATGAAAGCTAAATAGCTAGATGAATAGATGGATAGATAGATGGATGGATGGATGGATGAATGGAGAGAGAAAGAGGGGGGATGGATGGATGGAGAGAGAGAGTCGATAGAGGCTAATTCTTAGTTTTTAATCTGCAATTTTAACATTTATGAATATATCAAGGACCCATGAATTCCTCCTTTTGAGAACTCCCTCAATTCTCTCCATTAATGCAGATTGCAATACCTCTATTTCTCATAATTTTAGAGAGTTTCCTGAGCCTCAGATATGCTAAGTGACTCAGCTGGTAAGTGTCAGAAGCAAGATTTAACCCCAGGTGTTCTTGACCCCCACCCCCATCCAGCACCCTATCTACTATACTCTGCGGCCTCTGAAGATGAGTATAGTTTGTGTTAAACTGCTGTTATGTTCTACTATCTATCCTGTCATCTTTTAATGTTGAACGGGAGGCATTTTTCTCAGCACTCAGTGAAATGTATAAATGGAGTTTTATTTCACTTGCAGTCTCAAAAAGCAAGCAGTAAAAGCTTTTCACACAATATTGGATTTTCCTGAAATCATTCAGAGAATTAACTGTGTTGCCATAATGTATTTTCTAATAGTGCAGTATAGAATTTTCTAGGTGTATTTGAAACTACCTATGGTAATATAGATACCGCTTCTTAAATGTGAAATAGTAGTAGTAGTAATTTCAGTAGCACTAGTAGTAATTTCAAATAACCAATAAAAATATAGCAAAACAACAATCTTCAAAATAGGCTCTGTAGCCATAACTTCAACCAGGAAGTGGCGAAATTTAAATTTTCTGAGTCTGAACTAAATAATTTATTTTGTCTCTTCCTCTGTAGGTCATATTTATTCAAAAATTGAATAAATACTGTGTACACTCAGCACTTTCCTGGGTATCAAAGGGTATAATGATAAAGCGATGGAACTCTAATTTCATTCATATAGGAAATTCATTTGAAGAAATTCCCTGTATCAGTGCAAGTTGGCCTCTTCTCTGCAACTTCCGTAGTTTCGGGGAGTTACCTATTGCACTGAGAGGATAAGTGGCTTCCCAAATCACAAAGCCAACTAAGATGGCAGAGGTAAGACTTGAACCCAGGTTTTCCTGATATCAATGTTAATTCTCTATCACTATGTAGTGATAGAGTGCCTCTTGCTGCAAGATATACCAAAGAAAAATAAAACAATTTCATGATTTTTGGTGTTCCAGATAATAGCCAAAATTAATCATTTTTTTCAGGATCTTTGAGCTATTGAAAGTTTAGCCTTCTTTGACTTGAAAAGGAACCTAACACTAATAATGAGAGTATGGAATTTGTAGGAAGGCAAATTCTCACTGGTAAATTCAGGTCCGACTGCTAAAATGTCTATACATATCAGTTTTAAGCTTCTAGAACGGTCAAAATGAAAATGATAAAGAGGATCATTTCTCAATTCCTTGTGACTCCACAGGCTTAATTATTTTGCAAGTCTATCCATCTGCCTCAAGGTCCCAGAACTTATCTCTCTGATTGTCCTTTTTAAAAGCCCTTCAATTTTATATTTAGTTGAAACTTAAAAGCCTTCCTGGAAATGAGACAAAAACAAGTGAGAGACTGGAGTAGTAAAAATCAGAAGTGATTTTTCTCTAGAAATCACTGACTTTTTAAAGTCTTTCTTACAACATTTTATGTTTTTTAAAGTTTTGACAAATCTCATTTCTAAAGGATCCCCCCTTTTTGTTAATGAGTTTTCATTTTTTTTTACTCTTATCTGGTTGTATTACTATAGCTTCTACCGAATTCTTAGATACTGAATGTTTCGTAGGGGAAAGGAAGGAACAAGAGTAAATGGGAAAGGAATAAGCATTTGTGTGATAATAACAATAATGGTAATAGTAATAACTAATCTTTATGCAGCATTTACAATACTCCAGGCGCTATGCTAAGCACTTTACAGTTATTATCTCATTTGATCCTCATAACAATCATGGAAGGTAGCTGCTATCATTACCCCCATTTTACAGAAGAGTGAACTGAGGCAGACAAAGGTTAAGTGACTTGCCCAGAGTCATACAGCAAAGAAATGTCCAACATTAGATTTGACCTCAGATCTTCCTCACTGTAGACCCAGTGCTCTCTTCCTGTGCCACCAGCTGCCTCATACTGTTGTAAGTGTAATTTCTAATTGTGTAGCTATTACATATATGTCCATGGGAAAACAGTTTGTATAAGACAATACTAAATGATGTTATTATTATATATGGCACTCTGCTATATTGTTTTCAGATTGGACTTGAGATCATACTTCCCTTGAAAACAGTATTCTCTCATATGTATGAGCAGAAGTGTAACATGAAAAAATTCACGTAAGTCTGTACTCTTTAAAGGAAGGAGCTCAAAACCTAATATTAAGGCATTACCTTATATCAGTTTAGCAACAAATTGAAATAACATCATGGATCGATGGTTCTGTGATGGCCTTGTCATTCTTCCCATGACTCTTATTTTACCTATCAGCTTACTCTTCAGATCCCAAAACTTCTGGGGTTCTTAAAGCTCAAAAGAGTTTTTTTAAAGCATGGAACAATTAGCCTTGGTAACATAAGAGCCAAGATAAACAAAATTAATCATTTCTTGAGGTTGAGCCAACACCATTTGGATCTGCTAAATGCTGTTGGTAGATTGTCCCCTAATGAAAGCACCAACTATCATTTAATTAAATAAACCCATGAGGCAAGGAACAGAATAGTCCACGTAGGCATAATCTACTGGTTAGTCTATAAAAGAGCTATTCTTATAACAATGCTAATGCAATGTCATTCCTATACACACACACACACGCACACACACATACACACGCACACATGCATGCACATATAGACCCCATATATTTCCTACCCACTCTTACCAGGTAAGTCCTGCCTCCCTCATGTATTGTCCCATGTTGACTTCAGTCCAGATCAATCTCCATTACGCCGTGAGCTCCTTGAAGGCAGACTGTCTTTTGTCTTTCTCTGGATTCCCATCACCAAGCATACTGTTTGGTATATAGTAGGTGCTCAAAAGTAGAGGGACCAAGAACATTAATTGACATAAAAATTTGCTTGGTAATGGGAGGTAATTTTAAATTTCTGTCATTTTTTCCATGACATTTGACTGAATGACTGAATATTTATTGCCCATATCATATCTACCACATGCAGTGCATTTTATCACAAAATATATTAATCTCTAATTACTTCATTTGGTATTCTTTTCTTCTCAGTATAATGCCAGCTAGTGTTTATATGGGATTTTATGGTTTGCAAAGCACCCTATAACTATTATCTCATTTTATCCTTGCAACAATCTTTTTGGGGGGGAGGGGCAGGAGTTCACACATGAGTAAACTGAGGCAGACAGAGGTCAAATGACTTGCCCAGGATCACACAAGTAGTAAATGTCCAAGGCAGAATTTCAACTCCGGTCTTCCAGATTTCAAATGTTCTCTTCTATCTACTGTGCCACCTAACTCCCTCACCAAAGTCGTAAGATGCTTAAGGATTGGTATTCTGTCTTAGAAATTTTTTAATGCCCATAAACCTTAGTATAGCTTTAGGCACCTAATGTCATACTCAAAAAATACTAAATCAGTTCATAAAGAACTATGAAAAATGTATTCACTAGTCCATATGTATCATCTCTGGATATATAATGTATAACCCCTATACTATGGATAAGTATCATGTTTTAAAAGGATTTGATGTTTCTTTTAAAGCGTTGGTAATATATTCTAGCTTTTCTCCATTGAAAACTAGGCAATGTGAATGTAGACTCACTCATGCATTTATAAAAACTTAAAGAATAGTTAAATATTATGTAACACCCCCATCAATAGCAGTAACTCTAAGTATTAAGTCATAATAAGCAGAGGAAAAAAGTCGTTCTCACTAAGTATATGTAGCCATCACAAAATGTTTGTGTTGCTTTTACCTATCAGTTAACTGGCTATTCTAGTCTCAAACCTTCTAGGGTTATATTTCAATACTTGGATCTCTTGCTTCACTCTTACTACATCTTTTACACTTCCTTCCCATGTTATTTTCCTTTCAAACTCCTTCTGATAACCTTTTATGTGATCTTTTCTACCTCTCCTTCTGTGCTCTTCTGTTACATCTTGCACTTTTCTTTGGAGCTATCTCACCTGTGGACCACATCTTGTCTTGCGCTACCACACTGCCCCCAAATTTTATCACCAACTTCACAAGTATCACTTTCCTCTACAGTGGTCTGCTCTCCAAAATTACTTCTTGAGCCTCTGTCTACTGTTCTCTTCCTCCCAACAAGAACTCCTAATCTACTATTACCATTATACCCTGAGATGTGTCTTAGCACATCTCATCTATGTGTTAAAGGTAAGATGAGTAAATTAATTCAAATTAAGGTGTGGATAATGTATTCCCTCCTTAACTCTTCCAGGAATATCTGTTTGTTAATCCAAATGGATATGTACATGATAGGGTTTTAAGCAGTGTCAATGGAAAATTGGGGGAAGAGAGGGAGTAGTAGCTACCACCCTTAGATTAATCTTTGATTTAAGACTGAGCTGGAATAAAGAAGAAAGTAGTTTTTGGTTTCTACATCCCAGAGTTCCTGATGGACAAGTTGGTCACTACTCCACTTCCTTGACTCCCATAAGCTTTTTGACTCAGTCATTACACTATCAAAAAAGAAGAAAAAATGGACTCTACATTCTGTATCAAATAGCAGTAGATCCCCACCCCTATTATTAGAAGTCTTCAAGAGAAAGTTAAATGAACATCGCGGGGTCAGGAGGAAGGGATGTAGAAAAGATTCTAATTCACTTGTAGGGTAGATTAAAATGGCTCCTGAATTCCTTTAAACTTGATTCTGTGTTTTGGTAATAGCCATTGGTAATGGTCAGAAAGCTGGTAAGTTCTCCCTCTGGGACTCTGCACAATAATGCCCTAAGTAGTCCTGACAGTAGGGCCATCATCATTTTCCAGTGTCAACGCACGCAAAACATGGAACCTCTTTTTACATTCACGTATGTGAACTACCTTTTCTCTTCCCTTTCTCCCCACCATTCTTTAAGAATGATTTTAAGTATATTTAAATCTGTATAATTGTGTGATAGTGTTCTTTCTATGCACGTACAGTAGATGACTAAAATAGAGATATAGGTACTTTATATTGTGTGACACGTATTTTGTAATTGTTTTTTTCAACCATGCATTGTTTTCTACTTCTTCACGATCATGTCATGTTAGCAGCCAATATAAAATAATATGAGAGCAAAGTATGATAAATTGAACTTGGCAAAAACAAAAAGAAAACATAAAAAACCCAACCATCCTAGAAACTCTTTTGTGATATGAGCTTTTTAAGTCCTTGAAACTTTGAGAATATCTGTCTTTATTAACTTTTGCTTTTTGCTGATGGTTTCTCTGGTTTTATTATAGCTCATAGCATTGTAAATTAATTTAACATGAAAGGATAAAAATGTTGCTTTTGAAATGTTTCTCATTAAATTATGGAAAAATATTACAATAAATAAAAGAAAGGAATGCCTCTGGTACCAGCTTCTGTTTGCTCAATTATCGCTGTACCAAAAGTGAATTATTGCACAGTTAACTTGGAGGCAATATTATTGCCATTATATTATAAAACAGATGAGTTGCAAACTTGAAAAAAAGTACACCATAGGTCCTTTGAAAGTGAAATCCCTTCCTGTACTCTGTTGAAATTACTCTAAAATGTTAGATGTAGAAAGTACTATAGAGACCTTCTAGTATAACCCCCCAACCTCCATTTTTCAGATTAGGAAGCCGATGAAAGGATTAGTCCATAATCAGGCTACTAGTAAAGGGCAGAACCAAAATTCCAACCACAGTCTTGAATATTTTTGAGTCTTTATGTCCAGTGTACCTTCCACTGTCACATTGTCTCAGTCAAAGTTTTCTAGAGGTTTTGATAATGACAGACCTAATTCTGTATTAAATAACTAAAAAGTAAAGGTCAGACATTTACTTTACCCAATGTAACCCTAACTTTAGGTGCCGCAAAAATTTTGAGAGTCATATACCCATTGGCTAAAAATATTACTGAAGTTCTTATAGATAGTTATAGTGGAGAATTTTTTATTAAACGTATAAACACAGAAAAGAGGAGAAAAAAATTTCTTTGAGATGAAAATAATGGGATGGGCTATAATAGGTTTTTCTAATGATAGGAAGATAGCATGATATAATGTAAAGAGTTAGAAGGCCTGGATTTGATTCCTGGCTGATATAGTTAGTAGCATGGCATATCATTTGGCCCGATCTTTGTGACTATCGATAAATTAGTTGCCTCTGTGAGCTTCAGATTCATCATGTGTAGAGTGAGGATAGTAATATTTGCATTATGTCCCAGAATTGTAGGGAAAAAGTGCTTCATAAACCCTTTTCATTCATTCATAACAATATAACTTATAAAGAGGATTCAGAAGGGATTTCCTAAAGTCATCCCTTACTTATCTGGACCTTGAATTACTTTCACAAGAATGTAAGATTTAGATTTAGAAGACTTGAAAGATCAATTAATGTGATCCCTTCAAATCACTGATCAAATTGAGACCCAGACATTAAATGACTTACCCAAGATCCTACAGCATTTGAAGCTAGGATCTGTGACTCAGAAACTAGTGCACTTCCCACTATAATGCACAGCTAGCCAAAAGGATGTCTAAGCTGTCTCTAGCTGGTGCCAAAATAGATATTTTAAAAATGAAAAGCACACTCTGTATGAAGCTAGCTGACTAATCTGGAAATCTCCCATCGTTGAACTGACTACATTGATGAGCTGTCTGAAGCTCTGTTTAAAAAAAAAAGGTTATATCTAGAAATATAAGATAATTTAAAAATTAAAACAACAGAGAATTTAAACAAAATAAACTATGAACTCTTATCTGAAGTAACAAAGCAATGAGGTGTTATGGTTAACTTAGAATATTTCCATGCATGTGGATTTTTTTTGTTTTTTTTTTAAAGAATAAAATATACTATATGGTAAGATACACTATCCCTTAAACTGCAGTGAAGAAAATTTGGTCTTCATAAGGACATTAGAATCATTTACATGAATGTCACTTATCATTCTTCTACAGAATTATAGAGCATGGTAGGATGAAAAAAGTACTACTGCATTTGATGTCAAAAGATCTGAATTGAAGCTCTGACTTTGCCAACCTTTGATATGTTTTTGTTTGTTTGCTTGCCTGTTTTTTACCTTTCTGGGTTTAGCTTCCTCACCAGTAAAATGAATTAGTTGGCCTTAGATGACCTCTGAGTTCTCTTTCCTTCACCTCTACTTCCTCTGATCTTAAATTCTGATTGGAAATTTCTAGCTGATGACATTAAAAAATCCAATTTTTAAGTAGTTCATTTTCTGCATGCTTTCGGTTAAAGGATTTTTTATTGTTCAAATTTGACTTTGTTGAAACGCTTAGGCATTTGGTTTGACAAGTTTCTGTATAAATTTTATTCAGGAAATGAGATTTGATATTGAACTAAAGACCCTTTAAAAGAAAAGGATACAATACCATGAGCACAGTCTGTCAAGGGAGAAAATATTTGAGCCTGAGTAAAATTATCTTTGGACTAGCAAGGACCTGTTCAGTGAAAGAGGAGCTTATCTCTGAGCTCCTTTGACTGAAGGACTAAAGTAGAAGTTATGTTACCTAAAAATACAAATATGTGTAATTCATTACCATAATTTAGACAGAGGAGGCCTCTGGATAAGTCTGTGAAAACCTCTCAGGAACTGAACCAAATAGATTGCATTTAGTAGAGAAATATATCATTCTGTTATTGGGGAATTTCTAATTACTAATTTTGTTTTATGTGGCATTTATCATTGATTTAGTAATAGGGCTAATTTCTATCATGTTTAAACAGTTTATGCTTTGTTTAAAACAGCAGTTCCAGGGTTCCAATTGTCATATTTCTGTGTGCATACCTGAGCTAGCCAGACCACTAACCCAGCCTTATCACTACCCATCACCCTCCCCACTAACTGTACTGGGAGTAAGAAAATTTAGGAAAAGAAGCTATATCATAGAGGAAAGTAATAGATTTGGAGTCTGAAAGCCTATTGCCATTCTGTTGTGGGTGGACACAGCCCTCCCTAGTCGTCAGTCAGATAAGAGACTGGACTACAGCACTGAAGGATCCTTTTAGCTTGAGTTAGATGATTTTATAAATTTGAAAACCTCGCTAGGGCTTACTTTGAAAACTTTAAAGGGCAGCTATGTGGTACAGTGGATAGAACACCTGGCCTGGGGTCAGGAAAATGTGAGTTCTAAGACATGTAATAGCTGTGTGACTCCAGGCAAGTCACTTCACCCCATTTGCCTCAGTTTCCTCATCTGTCAAATTAGTTGGAAAAGAAAATGGCAAACCACTCCTAAATCTTTGTTAAGAAAAACGCCAAATGAGGTCACTTAGGGTTGGACACGACTGAAATGACTTAACAACAAATGGGGCAGTATTTGGTAATTGCTTTAATCTCCACTTGACTTCTCCAAGTATGGACTATCTTCATATAAACAGGTAGCACCATAAGGATGTCAAGGAATCATCAATATTCAGAATTGAGTTGAAACAAGGCATTTGAAACTGTCTTTCAGAAATTAATCATCACACTCAACGTCATCATAGGGTGGCTTTAAGATAATCGCACAACCACTGGTCAGAGAATATCATCTGTTAAATCATTCTATCTTTATGTAGTTAAAACATCCTCTGGGACCTTGACATTCCTCATATTCCTCCATTTTTCTAGAGAGAATTCCAAACCAATAGAAACGGATTTCTTCTGTGTCTTCCACTGACACTGAACTCTTCAAGTCTAACCTTGGGAGTATTTCTAGAAGTAGTCTACAGATTTTTAATGCTCTGTCCTATCATCTCAGAGGACTTCTATTTTAATGCCATAGTATTCTTAAAGTATGTTAGACATTCCATTTACAGAATGGCCTGTAAGAGCAATTAGAAGTTTATGGTGCACATAATGCAAAGCACTCATTTTCCAAGCCAGCTTTAGAAGTGAAGAAGCTACAGTCATTTATCAATTCATTCTCGAATATGTCTTTGTTCTCATGATATTGGGAGACCTTGGTCATCAGGACGCGGCGTCAATCTTGGTCTGTTTCTTAGTTTAAAAGCAATATTTCTAAAGCACAAGTGTGATCATGTTTTTGAAACCATGGAATTTATACATTTTGTTCAATTTAATTCACTGAATAAGCATTTACGTCATACACATTGTTCCCAAAATCTTAGTACAGTTTTAAACTTTAATAGCATTTACAGTATCATTTCACAGGATACTGTACTATGTTTTATTTTATTAAACTATACGACTTTATGTTGTATTCTGTTATATTACATCATATATCACATTATGGAATAATTTAATAATAACATCAATAATAATAATAACATGTAATGCCTACCATGTACCAAGCATTGTGCTAAGCACTTTACAAATGTGATCTTCACAGTATCCTCGGAGGTAGGTACTATTATCATCCCCATTTTACAGATGAGGAAACTGAAGCAAATGAGGTTAAATAACTTGCTCAAAGTCATGTAGCCACTAAGTGTCTGAGGCTAGATAGGAACTTAGTTTTCTTGAGTCCAGGCCCAGAACTTTATCCACTGTACTTTAAAAAAGATATTTCATTGATATAGTGATCTCCTAGGTAAGAAAGCCCTTCTACCACTACAGGTCAGCCTCTTTTCCACAATTTATACTTTCAGAGAGTGGTCTTGAGCATTGAGACTTTAAGTAGCTTGTCCAGGGTCACACAAACTCTATGTGTCAGCAGCAGGTCTTCGTGGCTCCTAATGCCAACTTTCTATCCACTCTCCAGAAGTTCTCAAACTTTTTGATCTCAGGACCCTTTTAAAATTGTGAAAATTATTGAGGACGTCCATTAAAAACTTTTATTTATGTGGGTTTTAGCTATCAGTATTCATTGTATTAGCACTTATAATGTCTTAATATTATTACAAAAATAGTTTTCACCTCTTTGACCCCAAGAAAGTATCTTGGGCAACCATAGAGATCTCCAGATCCTTTGAGAATGACTGATTGCTCTATACTAGAACTGTCCAAAATGTGGCCAGCAAGCCACATCTGCAGTGCAAAAGTGACCCACCTACAAGCATAGAAATTTACATAAATGCTCTAGTAAACAAAGCAGAGCCACCACAGAGCTCTCGCTAAAATGGCAAATCAAAATATATTGTCTATTGTTTCAATAAAAACCTAAGGTTGGACAGCCCTGCTCTATACTATGGCTACACTCATGTCATGTTATGTGATGTTATACAAATTTATGCTATTGGGTTTGGGTTATGGTTTTGGTTCTGGTTTATGGTGGGACTGACAATTTTATCCACGTACATTGTTACGTTTTATCAGGTCATGTGCTATGTAAATCTATGAAATTGAGTTTGGGTTATAGTTTTGATTTGGGGGTATTGGGTCTGGTTCTGGCTTGTGGTAGCACTGACAATTTTACCCATATATGTTGTTACGTGCATCATGTCACATCATATCAAATCATGTCAAGCTACATTACATTGCATTATTTCACTATATACATGATATTGCATTAGCTCTTGAGGAGGATACAAGGATAAAAAGTACTTTCTGCCTCTAGAAGCAAAGTCTGATAGGAGAAAATGTACTTCACTGAAATATAATGCAAAGAAAAAATATGAAAGTACATGAAAGACATCAACTCAGAACAAGTAAACAAGCATTTATTAAGCATCTACTGTATGTCAAGCCCTGTGCTAGATTTTGGGGAGACAAAGACCAAAATAGCTGTGTCAGATCTGAGGGACAGGAGAGCAGGAGGCTGTGGAATCTAGGGAAATCAGAAAAGGCATCATGAAGGAATGTAGGTCCCATTAGGGAAAGAATTGTGTAGTTGTATAAGTATATATCAAATACATATAAATTATGTGGTAATTGAGGGATGCTACTAGCCAGATGATCAGGAAAGGACTTATACATAAAGTGGAGTTTGAGGTAAGCTTTAGAGGAAAATAGGACTTCTATGAAACAGAGGCGAGGAGGGACGGAGGCAAGCCAGTACCTATTGTCATGAAGATGGCAGATGGAACCTTGTGTAGTGGAACATCCATGAATGAGTAAATGAATTAATGAATGAATGATGCAAGATGTTTGGCTATTTGTCAAAATCAAATCCCCCTGTCACTACCTGGATGTCCCACTGTCACCTCGATCTCAGCTTGTCCAAAACTAAACTCATTGCCTTTCCCCAAAATTTTCTTTTTCATTTTGACTTGAGTATTTCAGTTAATGAAATGATCACTACCTAGTCTCCCATGTTTGAAACCTTAGTATTATCTCTGACTTTTCTTTCCCTTATCTCTAACATTCACTTGGTTGCCAAGGCCTTTGATTTTACCGCCACACACAGTCCCTTCTTCTCTAGACCCACTTTCACCATCCTATTTTTCTTGTTATTATCCAGTCATTTTCAGTTGTGTCTGACTCTCTGTGACCCCATTTCAGAGTTTTCTTGGCAAAGATACTGGAGTGGTTTATCATTTACTTCTCCAGCTCATTTTGCAGGTAAGGAAACTGAGGCAAATACAGTTAAGTGACTTGCCCTGGGTCATACGGCTAGTAAGTGTCTGAGGCTAGATTAGAACTTGTGAAGATGAGTTTTTTTATTCTAAGCCAAGTGCACTATCCACTGTGCCAACTAGCTGTTCCACCACCATATTAGAGACCCTCTTTATCATATGACTAAAAAAGCATGATATCCTCCAAACAGACTTTTTTCCTCCATTCAATACTCCTCCAACACATTCTTTCTAGACTCTGTTCTGCTCAAAAATTTTCTGTAATTCTCTATTACCTACAAGGAAAAATTGAACTCCTTTGTAAATCTTCTACTATGCACTGCTATTCTATCTTTCCAGTCTTATCTTGTATTATTCCCTACCCAGTACACTACAACCCATGCCATTCAGATCACTTTTTGATTATTAAGTATGCCCTATGCTTTCCTACTTTTGTGACTTTGCTAGTGCTCTTTCCTGCACATGGAATGCCTTCCCTGAGCAGAAAGAATTCTTGTAAGTCTTTTAAAGTCTCCTTCATTTTTGATACAGGTTTTCTTCTTCGTTTCTTTTTTGTTCGAGCTTTCTAATGCTTTACTCTATTGTTCTTTTTTAAAAAAATAGCGTCTAGTTTCATTTATCAATTGAATGTGGATTTTTTTTGCTTTCATTTTATTAATTTTCATTATACATTTTATAATTCCCCTAGTCGATGGTAGCCTCATGCCCACGTCCTTCACCCATCTAATATAATTTTTTGCACCTTTCTAACATGAAGGCTAGACTTGTGATTACATAGAGAACTCTGTGAAAACTCCTTCCACAAAGGTAGGTCAGCACCTTCCCTGAAGCTTAGGGTCCTTGAGATTTGCCTGGGGGATTGAGAGATTTAATGATTTGCACCAACTGAACTCCAGTCGGGGCTAAAATCAAAATGTTCCATAGTCTGGGGCCTTCTTTCTAACAACTATGAGCAATACGTGCCTCTCTGATTCATAATTACCTGTGGGTTGTGTCTGTCCATGTGGAGGAGGAGAGCTTTAGGTAATCATAAAGATAATTCAGACCACAAAAGTCACTCTCATTTTAAATATATTCATTGAACATAAAGAACAAGCATACTTCAGTTCATTGTGCTTCACAGATAATGCTTTGTTTTTTTTTTTCAAATTGAAGGTTTGTGGCAACCTTGCATTGAACAAGTCTACCTGTATCATTTCAACAGTATGTTGTACATATTATATCTCTGTCACACTTTGGTAATCTCACAATATTTCAAACATCTTCACTATTATTATTATTATTGTATCTTTTAGGTTGATCTGTGATCAGTGATCTTTGATGTTACTAATGTCATTGTTTTGAAGCTCCATGAACCACACCCACATAAGATGACAAACTTAATCAATAAATGTTATTTACATTCTGACTGCTCCACCGACCATGACCATCCATTCCTCGTCTCCTTGGACCTCCATGTTCCCTGAGACATAACAATATTGAAATTAAGCCTTTAAGTATTTAAGTGAAAGTCAATTGATGTGTCAAACTTCATTATTTTCTCATTTTAAGAAATTGCCACAACTACCCCAACCTTCAGCAACCACCACCCCAATCCACAACCATCAACATAGAAGAGGGAAGACCCATCACCAGCAAAAATATTACAGCTCCTCAGTGAAGGCTCAGATGATGATTAGCATTTTAGCAATAAAGTATTTTTAATTAATCTTTTAGACATAATACTATTTCACGCTTAATAGACTAGAGTACAGTGTAAACATAACTTTTATATGCACTGGGAAACCAAAAGATTCCTGTGACTCACTGGAAAGAAACCTACCATATCTCCGAGCCTTGCCTGTATTTGATTGGCTTTGGCTACTTAATATTCTGAATTGTTTGTGCTGTAATTCTCACCTCCCAGGATAAGCACTTTCTTTAGTATTACAATATGTATAAATTAACCATTAAGATGATATGGGGATTTCATTTGAATTTACCTGAATAGTTACTTCTACTCAGATGGAGATGTCTAAAAGTTTAGTAACAAGCCTCTTTTGGCCTGAAAGCCAACAGCAAAGCTATGGTACCCTCTGGTGTCATTGACAAATATAACTGTTAGTTTGGAGAAAGAAAAAATAAAGAACAAGAGAAGGGAATAGAAATAAGAAAGCATAGGGTCTGGTAGAGGAAGAAAGAGTTTGGTAAAGAAAGAGAGAGACTGGAAATTTTGTTAAGAGTTATTCATTGGCATTAGTATCATACAATTGCTACTTCTGATTTTTGTAGATGTAACCTGTTACCTAGCAGTTCATGGACTGTTTTCTCATTAAGTGTAAGGTAAAGATCCCCCGATGGGGGAAATGGAAAGGAAATACATGACCTGAAAATTAATTTTATTAACTTTTTAATTCAAAACATTTATTAGTGCTAACACTAAGAAAATTTAGCTGCCATAGGAATTTTACCTACATCTTAATACTATTCCTTGATGACATTGTGACCGTGATGTTATATGTGACCCATTTATCATTACAAATGAAATGAATCAAGATAATATGATGGATACTGTCTGAACCATTTTTATTCAATCATGATCCAAAGAGGAAACCTAAAAATTATGCAAGTATGTGTATATACATATATGTACATATATGTGTGTGTATATATATGTATATGTGTATATATGTATGTATATATCATCCAAAGTCACCAAGCCAGTAATAGATCTCATCTGATAACTGTCTTCTGAAGCATATATAAAAGAAGACAATAATGCCAAAATGTAGCAATAGATATTGCCAAAAAACTTGTAAATGCAGAAAATAAAATGGCCATGAAAGTGTGGTACAATCTGTGAATTCAGCTCAGTGTTTTATACAAAATTGATTCATAGGATCCTAAAAACCCTGCTCTTGAATAATGTTTATTATCTCCAATTATTTTTTCAAAGATACATGTACCACAACTATTTGATTGTTCAGCAGACTGAAGTGTGCTTTGTTAAAACTCTAGGGAATATGCTATTTTCTAATCCAACAGTGAAGTACATTTAAACATAGCAGAGGATATCGGAGATATGTATATGATATAGATATATACACATATACACATACATAAATATATATGTATTCCATTATGCTTTAATAGAAAGGAAAATGTTCTACAGAATTTTATAATTAAATAATTTGAGCTTGCCTGTATGCGAAAAGACTTTGTATTCTATTCAGGGGAAATAGTGTAGTTTGGGATTTTTTACTCTGATTTTTAGAAGACTTAACTTTGACCTATATTTTACTAATATGATAGAGGTTAAGCTATACTATAACTTGTGCTAAGTAGATTTGGCAGTTTTGAAATTGGATTTTTTTGTTCATTTTACATTAAATCCCCCTAACACCTTACTGATTAATTTATACATATTGTCATTTTAAAGAGAGCGCTTAGCCTGGGAGGTGAGAATTAAAGCAAAAACAAATCAACCTCTAAAGCACCTAAAGCCAATCAACATGTCAGATGTATGGCGTGTAAGTTAGAGAAGCATAGCCTTCTCCAAAATCACAACCTAATCTTCAGTGGAAACGCAAACATTTTTGAAATAATAGAGAGTCTGACATTTTCTACATGAAAAGCACATTCTTTGAACTTCATCTATGGGTCGTAGCGCACTGCGACATATGGATGTCTAGATTTCTACAGACTTGATGACTGACATACTGTTGAGAATTACTCGCATATCACAGCTCCATCCCAAACTACCAGACCTGGAGTCAGTACAGTATCATGAATTCTTTCCCCTGTGCTCTTAAGCAACCTCTCAGGATAAACCTTGAAGAAGATGACATAGCAGCAGCTGTCATGCATTCTGTTTCTATAAATTCCCCACTGGTGCCTTAGAAAAATACTACAAAAGAACTTCACATTACATAAAGGCGCATGATGCTGACTGGAACCCTTTCCCATAAGCTAGAATATAGAAGGGCAGTGAGAATGCTGAAAGACAACAAAATCAATGACAGATCACATTCATAAAGTGCTTTACAGTTTATAAATGAAATAAAACAGGATAGTAGCAAGAAGACTGTGTGTGGATTCTAGTCCCAAATGAGATAACATCTGTAAAACTCTCAGCACAATGTCTGGTATATAGTAAGTGTTCTATAAATGCCAGCTAGCTAATATTAGTAGAAGTCATCATCATCATCATTGTAGTTTCTATCCCATTCATTACTTATTACCTGGTAGGACTTTGAACTATTTACTTAACTATTTCTTCCATATAACAGGAATGTCATGAATGCTTGTTGGATTGGGAATTTCCTTACATAAAATCTATGTCAAAATGGGCTTTTTCTTGTTTCCCAGACCTGCTTTCTACCTTCCTTTTGTCACGATATTTCCTCTGTCTTGTCACCGCACTCTGTCTCCTCTTTTTTTTTAAATGCACAGTTTATTTAAAACGTACTCAGTGCCCTCTTCTATAACTTCTGACCTTGAGTCTTGGATCACTCTAATCCTCTTCAGGGGATCATCTGTCTAGGAACTCATATCCTGAACTAGCTTCTACAGTAATCAAAGGGAACTAAGCAAATTAGTTCTACCTTGAACTGGGCCTGCTATTTAGGGGGAACTAAGGAGAAAGGCAGAGACTGATTAGTGCTTTAACTCTGATCAAACAAACTAGGCAATATGAGCCTGTCTATAGCTATAGCATATCTGTTGTATGTAGAACCTATATCCTGAGAGCCCCTTGTATTGTAGTAGAGATGTGCACTGGAGGGCAAACTAGAAGTCTGGGACGAGGAGTAAACAAGAGCTTCTCCAGGAAAAGTGAAGGAGAAAAGAACGTTAATACCAGGGACTTTATATTTAAAGGACAAATTGTGTCCCTTCCCTTTCCCTGTCTCCATCCTCTGAGTGGATGAATGGAAATTTTTGGAATGGAAATTTTTGGAATGGAAAATTGCCCAAGAAGGTTGAAATCAAATCTGCTACCCAGGAACCTTGTATATGAGAGCCACTCTGAAGACTACCTATCACTACATTTGTTGCCCTGACCCTCCCACGAATTCTTCAGACGTAGTCATGCTCTGAAATCTAGGTCTCTTTACAGGTTTAAGAAAATGATGGTAAACTACAATCATATAGTGCTTTACAATTTTCTAAGTGATTTCAGAAACTAATCTCACAGAATCCTTACAACCCTACAAGATGTTCTAGGGAGATATCCCCATTTTACAACTCAGGAAATAGACAAAAAGAAGTGAAGCCATTGGTCCAGGGTCACACTGCCAGTCCCAACACCAGAACTCAGGTCTTCCATCCTCAGTCCAATATTTTTTTTCTAAGGGAAAAAAAATTCATTGATGAATTTTGGTTTTAAAAGTATCATCACTTCCCATTAATAATTCCCAACCCCAACCATGCCTTAAAAAAAGAAAGTTAAAAAAAAGAGAAAAAGAAAGTTAAATTAAACTATTTGATACAGTGATTATAGCTAGTAAAATATATAGTATTCCATACCCATGAGCTATTGCTTTAGTGAAAAAAATGTATTCCAACACTAATAACCTGGGACTAGCAATGACTGTTGAATTTTATTAGAATTATGTGATCTTTTGGGGCAGAGCCAAGATGGAAGCTGGAAAGCAGGGACTACCGTGAGCTTCCAGCCAAGTCCCTCCAAAAACCTATTAAAAATGGCTTTGAACCAATTCTAGAACTGCAGAACCCACAGAGTAGCAGAGGGAAGCAGGGCTCTAGACCAGGACAGCCTAGCTAGTCTCTGGGTAAGGTCTATCCTGCATGGAGCTGGGAGCAGAGGGGAGTAGAGCTGAGCGGAGCAGAGCCCAGCATGGACAGCGTGGACCAAGCAGACCAGGAGCCGGACAGAGCATGCCCTAGTGCCCTGAATCAGTGAGCTGCAGCAGTTACCAGACTTCTCAACCCACAAACACCAAAGACAACAGAGTAGGTTAGTGGGAAAAGCTGCTGGGGACAGGGAGTTTGTAGTTTGGCCACCGCGCCAGGGGGCAGCTGAGGTGGGGCAGCTTTAGAACTACAGCTGCATTTGCTTCTGGCCCCAGGCGCACCAGGTGGGAGGAATTAAGTGACTGATCAGAGCAGGAGTGAAGAGCTTGCTGAAGATCTAAGTCCAGTCCAGGTTGGGGGTTCTTGGGGAAAGAAGACTGCTGGTGTGGCAGAGCTGGCGCATCCCCCCAGGCTTGGAACATAGAACTCTTTAGTCCATAAGCAGTCATACCCCACTGAAAAACTCAAGGGTCAAGCGAGTTGGCTGGGAACATGGCCAGGCAGTGAAAGCACACCCAGATTCAGTCTCAGACTCTGGAATCCTTCTTTGGTGACAAAGAAGACCAAAACATACAGCCAAAAGAAGTCAACAAAGTCAAAGAGCACATCAAAAGCCTCCAAGAAAAACATGAACTGGTCTCAGGCCATGGAAGAGCTCAAAAAGGATTTGGAAAAGCAAGTTAGAGAAATAGAGGAAAAATTG
>CM053622.1:458409912-458431468 GCA_028646595.1 Phalanger gymnotis
AAAAAAAGATGGCATAAATCATATTCACCACTAGAACTCCTGGGTCCACACAGGGGTCGGCTCTGCTTCGGATTTTTTCTAGCTATAGTTTTCTCGCCTCTCCTCGCAGCCAAGCCTCTGGAGTTCTCAAGTCAACGACTAGAGACCAGAGTCCAGAGACCCATTGCTTCCCGAATTGGCCCCTTTTAAATCTTTAATCTACGCCCACAGGGGTTTCACAGCTGATAGGGCTTTGGGCCTGGGGCTCAGCATTTAACAGGGGAAAGTACTTTCACCATAAACAAAAGCCAAACTCCTCAAGGGCACCCGTTAAACTAAGCCCATTTTGCCTTACTGGCACACTGATATTTTTGCATTTATTTAGATCTGACTTTATTTGTGTGAAGACTGTTCCATAATTATGTTCATATAGGCCCTGTGTTTGTCTTGGCAGATAGATTCCCAAATATTTTATAGTGTCTATAGTAACTTTAAATGGAATTTCTCTTTCTGCCTCTTGCTGGTGAGCTTTGTTGGTAATGTATAAGAATGCTGAGGATCTATGTGGATTTATTTTATATCCTGCAACTTTGCTAAAGTTCTTTATTATTTCCAGTAGTTTTTTACTTGATTCTCTAGGATTCTCTAAGAAAATTATCATATCATCTGCAAAAAGTGATAATTTAGTTTCTTCTTTGCCTATTCTAATTCCATCAATTTCTTTTTCTACTCTTATTACTACAGCTAACATTTCTAGTACCAAATTGAATATTAGGGGTGATAATGTACATTCTTGTTTCATCCCTGATCTCATTGGGAATGTATCTAGCTTATCCCCATTACAGACAATGCTTGTTGATGGTGTTATGTAGATACTATTTATAATTTTAAGGAACACTCCATTTATTCCTATGCTTTCTAGTGTTTTTAATAGGAATGGGTGTTGTATTTTGCCAAAGGCTTTTTCTGCATCTGTTGAGATGATCATATGGTTTCTGCTAGTTTTGTTGTTGATACGATCAATTATGCTGATAGTTTTCTGAATATTGAACCAGCCTTGCATTCCTGGAATAAATCCTACCTGGTCATAGTGTATTATTCTCGTGATAAGTTCCTGCAATCTTTAATAACTTATAATACTATGTTTTGGTGTCCAAACGAATCTCAATGGAGTTTAATCTGTACCAAACACTCTAAAATATTTGCAAGGCAAGGAAATCCTGTTTTCCAGTGAAGAACCAAGGAGGTCATAGATTTTAATTGGGTCCTACCTCCATATCTGCCTCTGAATAAAGCAGAGAGCTGGCAGCATATCAACATAACAAGAAATGAACCATAACAAAAACAGAATATCTGAAAAAAATTTTCACTAAAGAACCCTGAGAATAAGAGAGAGGAAGTTTTTCTTTCCATTAATTGAGAGAGAGAGAGAGAGAGAGCAGTAGATAATATAGAAAATGATGAAAAACTTACTAGCAATCATGTTTTGGGTGCTTGATACTTTCCTAGGACATGGAATATTCTTTTCACCTTAAATTAATTAGCTAAGAAGACTATTCATTGATATCAAATTTTGCTAGTTGTTTTTTAAGCATTTGTATAGGTAGTCCATAGCTTACTGAAATTAGAGATGTGAAGACCTGAGTTTAAATCCATCCACAAGTGCTTACTGTCTGTGGTGACCCTTAGTAAGTAATTTAACCTTTATTAAACCTAGCTTCCTACTCTAGAAAATGGGGGTACTACTTCATGGGTTATTGTGAGGAATAAAGGAGATAGCATTTATAAGAGGGCAGTGATTTAAATAACTACACCGTACAGACCTAGCACATACCTGGCACACATTAGGTGTTGATAAATGCTTATTGAATGGCTATACCCTAATGGGGTAGCTAGGTGGCTTAGTGGAGAGAGTACTGGGTTTGGAGTCGGGAAGACCTGAATTCAATTTTGACCTCAGATACTTACTAGCTGTGTGGCCCTGGGCAAATCACTTAACCTCTGTTTGCCTTAATCCACTGGAGAAGGAAATGGCCAACCACTCCAGTATTTTTGCTAAGAAAACCCCACCATTAGTATTAGTGTGCTGTGATCTGTGGGGTCATGAAGAGTTGCACAAGACCAAACAAGAATGTCTTTGTCAAGTAAAGATGCTTTTTAATTGAATCAAAAGTCAGAGGTGTGATCATAACAGAAAGGCAATAGACTCAGGGAACAAAATGAGATAGATTTTTTAGATATGACCCAAGCAGGAATTTGTTTAGCTTAATTATGTATATTTGCTACCAGTGTCTTGTTTTATTTTCCAGTGAGGGTAGAGGTGAGAGAGAGAAAACATATTTTGTTCATTTAAAAGAATACTATTAAATGTATCTTTTAACAATCAATAAAAATTGATAACTAGACATGGACAAGGCCTAAATAGAAATCAATCAATTATAGACTTTAGACTAAGTGGGAAAAGGCTTTGGTCAATATAATGTCTTCCAAAGTCATTGGATAAATCTGAGTGATATTGCATAGAAAGTATGCTACTTAAGGAAATACAGTCATACTCTGTGGGTCATCTATAAATTAATGAGCCAGTTTGGAAGCAAGGCATCCCAACATCTAGAAGCTTCCAGCCAAGACCCTGAGAAAGGATTGCTTTGGGGTTGGGAAGGAAGGTGGTGAGTGAGAATACCACAGCCACCTCCTGTGCCTCTATGACCAGAGGTAGACTCTTTGAACTTTGGAGGACCTGGAGATTTGAACTTTTTGTTGTCCTTGGTATAGCAGCTGGGGGCAGTGTCTGAATCAGGAGCCAATGATAGACTGGGCACAATAAAGAAAAATATATTCAGAATTATATAAAGAGCCCAGCAGAAAAGCTACACCATATCTAATGGAAATATCTTGAAGACTGCTTCAACTTTAGGCTTCTAGAAGCTGTGAATTACCCCATGTGTATTCTAAGCTTGAGCCTACTTCCCCCCCCCCATATGTAATGGTATGTATTGATAAAAGAGTATATCACAGCCTTTGGGGGCAGGGAGCATTTTGTGAAAACTATCCTTACAAAACCACCTTAGTAAATAAGTACCCCATTCTAAAAGTTTATGGAGTCTGACTGACTAATTGATACCAACTGATAATCTTAGGGTAAAGCACATCAGTGGAATTTCATGAGTAATGACAATACAAAACCACTCCTAGTCCCTCAAAGTTACCCCTAGAATCCTTGTTGTTCTTTATCCTTTGTTTTCAAAGAGTTCCAATGACATCACAGGGCATGTGTCAACTTGTTCGTGAACTGGGGTTAAGTGAGGCAGAGTTGTGAAAAGTTGGCAGGCTCACTCTCTCTTCTGGAGTCATCACAGTCCAGTGGCAAGACAAAAGTCAGGACAGCTGGCAGTTGCCCAGGATGCAGTGGATGACCTTGGCGTCTAGCCACAGCCTGATTCCAGGGAACTTGTAGGAGCTGACCTCCAGGAACACAACCTGCCAGTGCAAGTGGAGTTAAGAGAACACAAGAGCATGTGCTGTATAGATAATGCTGTTTGCCAACCTTAAACCATTATATAAATGATAATTATTGTAATTATATTATTATGGCTGTTGTTTTGGCCTCACAGCAACCTGTGAGTTAAGGCATTGAAAACTGAGACTCAGAGCTGCTCAGGGTCACACATTAGCAGAACTAACCCAAGACCCCAAGACCTCCGACATCTAAAACAGTGACCTTCCCACCATTCTCGTACATAGCCTTTGTGTCTCATACAAAGCCATGAAATTGCTGGATTTTTTAGTCAAGAACTCTAGATATTCCAGGAATACTTTTCAAACACTACACCTTCTGGGTTTTTTGTTTTGTTTTGTGTTGTTGTCTAGACCTATGATCTCTTTACAGTCAGGAACTTCCTGATGTAGATACTTTTCTCTATTGATTAACAACTAATTTATAGTGTACAATTTTATATAGTTGCTAAGGCAATGAGAGGTTAAGTAAATTACCTGCAGACATACAACTAATATGTGAAAGAAACAGGACTTGAGCTCAGGTCTCCATGACTCCCAGATCAGCCCTCTGTCCACTATCCCAGTAAGCCTCTCATCCCCATTCAATAGATGGTAAATCTGAATCTCTTAGAAACTACATAACTTGACCAAAGTTCTGCCATGAATAAATGACAGATTCCAACTAGAAGAATTCAGCTGGCTCCAAATCCAAGTTCCTTCCTAGTACATCACAGCTCCTTTTAGCTTTGTGGATCTATTTACAACAAATTTTCTATTTTTTTATAGCTTTCTTTGGTTAACAGTCAATCATTTACAGGACAAAAAGATTCTATGGGCAGCGAGGTGGCACTGGGACTGGAATCAGGAAGACCTGAATTCAAATCTGGCCTCAAACACTTAGTAGTTGTGTGACTTTGAATAAGTCATTTAACCCTGTTTGCCTCAGTTTTCTCCTCTGTAAAATCAGCTGGAGAAGAAAATAGCAAACCACTCCAGTATCTTTGCCAACAAAACCCCAAATGTGGTAACAAAGAGTCAGATACTACTAAAACAACTGAACAGCAACAAAACAGATTATATTTTTTTCATCGTAGATTGAGGTGGAGAGGGATCTTTCTGGTTGTTATTTTTTTGCAAGTCTTCATTCTGTTATTAAATATCAATTACTTTTCAATTTCTTTTTCTTTTTAGCCTCCCTGCCAATTTCAAGTGACCTTATTAACCCATCTTGAGAAAAAAGAGATAAACTCCCAAAACAAAATAAATTATGAACAAAACAGGAATCATTGTGCCAATACCTTTCTCTTTGTACTAGACTCAAAGTCCTTTCTCTTGATTAATCATTGTCAAAAGAATGAGTTAGTTCACACAAACAGGCCTTACAAACTTGGAATTGTATTGACTGTCCTCCCTCTGGGTAGCTTTTTTCCACTTTTCTCCCCTTAAGCCCACTGGTATCCTGTGATTAATTTACCAATTCTTCTCAGTTCTGCAGAATTGATGAGGAGTCTACTAGAATTGACAGCAGATTGTTGGCTCTCGGGCTGTTATTCTTCTCCCAGGAATTTGAGGGAAGTAACCATGCACAAAGACAGGGGCTCACCTTGTACTCACCTACAGGATTTTACCTTCCCCATCATTTATTCCAGCAACTTAGAAAACACATCTTTATAGGAACAGCACCATAAACTTTATCAATACCAACTGTAAAGTTTCTCGTTAGCATCTAGGTGGTGTAGTAGGTAGAGTACCAGACCTGGAGCCAGGAAGACTCATCTTCGAGTTCAAATCTGGCTTCAGACATTTACTAGCTCTGTGACCCTGGGTAACTCGCTTAACCCTGTTTGCCTTTGTTTCCTCATCTGTAAAATGATCGGGGAAGGAAAGGGCAAACCACTCCAGTATCTTTGCTAAGAAAATTCCAAATGGGGAAGAGTTGGACATGACCGAACAACAATATTTGACATTTATATGGTACATTCTAGTTACAAACCCCTTTCACCAATTTATTTCATTTGATCTTGACAACAACCATATAAAGCAGATTGCGCCAGTATCATTATTTGTATTTTCTAGATAGAGAAACTGAGGCTCAGAGGTGTCTTGAATTTTTAACAAATGAAAGAGTTAAAATACTAATACAGACCTTCTGGCGCCAAATATGGTACTCTTTTTACTGCACCATAAAGCCTTTCATGAGGATGCAAGGCCAGGTCCCTATTAAAGCTTTGTTAGAATATCTGTCCTTCCTGCCTCAGCTGAAATGACCCAATGATATCTGAAATATCAGAATCAAGGCTTCTGAGGGAAGATTCTATCTTCTTAGATGGTCCACTAATTCAATAAGAAAGCTTTGCAAAATGTTCTCAGGGACATCACATACTCCCTAATAAATAGAATTTATGTATCCCATCCACTTCATGTAGGCTCTGTAAATCTGAAGAAAGTTGCCTATTTGCCAAATATTGGTGATTCAACTTCCTGAAGATTAATTATTAAAGTGGCTCTAGTTTTCCTCGAAAATGTTCACAAGATAATGGGGAGCAACCGGAAATACCACGACTAGGGAATCTCCAGGCTTAGTTCTAAATTTAAACTGCCCCAAGGGGCAATACAAATAATTGAAAATGCAACTCAATTATAACTACTTAAAACATTAAATTATGATCCATAATAATACTGTACTAAAAATACTGAGTACTAACTAAAAATACATGCAAAATGGGGATGTATCTACATGAATCTCTCAGCTGTCATCATCTGGTTCTCCTTTGAACTTCTGCTGGTATATAACCTCTTTCCTCAGTGCAAGGAGTCTCAGCCCTGTGAGCCAATAGCTTTAGGGGCTATTTAGCTTTTTGGTGAATCAGGGCTATAGCCACAATTGGCCAGACAATATAAGTTCTATAGCATCTTTTGGACACCTTTCTTTCTCCTTCAGCTACCTCTCCTTGAACTGAGACTGCTATTTCAGTTGGGGTGCATAATCCCTTTTAACTGTCATAATGCCCCTGGTGACTACATCTTTTTCAGATAATCCCAGGAACTTCACTTAGCAAAACCAGAGGGATGTATGGAGCAGACGGAATCCTTTGTTCTGCCTTTCTGCAGGCACCAAAATTGCTCCTTTCCCTTTCTGGTTTAATTTCATTTACTGAATGTTAATATGTCCCCTGTTACTCATTTATAAATAAGATAAATTAAGTCCATAGGAGTTTTTTCTATTGGTGTTGCCTTCAGGCAGCTTTTTGCTGTTGGTCCATGGTCCTTAATAGAAAAAAAAAGTTTCCTATCCTTTATATAGAGTCAGAGTGGGTGTTGTACAGTCGAAAACACATTGGACTAGAAATCATGAGACCAAGATGCTAGTTTCAGTTTTGTCATGAGCTCCCTGTGCTACATGTAACAAGTAATTTAATGTCTCCAAAGCTCAGTTTCCACATCTGTGAAATAAAGGAGTTGTACTGGATCCTAAGAAGGAAGACAGACTCTGCCAGCTGCTTCTTTTTTCTTTGGACAGAGATATAATTCCACTAGATTATTCCTGATGTTGCAGAGGAGCTAGCTCTTTAAGTTCAGAATCAATAAATGTAATTCATCTGCAACATATAGTTTAGAGATGATAAAAAGTTTAGCTCTACTTTGAATCGAGGTCACTGTTCGACTCATTTAGTTGAAAGTGAGTGACATATTGTTTTTCTTCAGATTTTTTCCTGTCTTTATATACATTTTAAGAATGAGATTTCCTTGCTGATCTGCATTATTCTGTTCTTTCAGGGGGCTATTTTTGAAAAGACAGCTAGTTTAGAGTCTTTAAAGAATGCCTTAATTCAAATAACAAAGCACAGCTTGACAGGTCTTTTTTTTGCCTTTTGTCTTAAGTAGAATAGGAATAGATGAGTATAGACTCTCCTCTGGGATTTTTTTTAAATAAACAGACCCTAAGGAGAGATCCTAAGATATCTTGTCCTAAGGCTTCCATGGATGTCCCTGGCAAAGATTCTGGTTTAATTGGTCCAGGATATACTTATTAAAATGAAGATGGGAAGGGGAGATTTCTACTCTACACTTAAACAACATTTCTTTAGTGAATTTTTAGTTTTCTAGCACTACATAGGACATAGGGCTTTTCGTTCATAGGCATCACATATTAATGAGTCACCTTTGGCATTTTCTGTTACGTTTTATTGCTGCCTTTTGTTTGTTTTCTTTTTACACTCCAAGTTTTCTCTCTCTCTCTCTCTCTCTCTCTCTCTCTCTCTCTCTCTCTCTCTCTCTCTCTCTCTCCCTCCCCCTCCCCCTTCCTCCCTCCATCTCTCTCTCTCACATACACACACACACACACACACACACACACACACACACACACACTCACACTCACACACCCTTGGAACAAAGTAAAAATAGTCAAGAAAAACTGACTTACAAAATCACCATGTCTGACCACATAATGAGTGCACTACTCTACACCTGGAGTTTTCTACCCCTCTATTGAGAAAAGAGAAACGTGTGTTCTATCATCTCTTCTCTAGTATCAAGATTAGTCATTATAGCTAATATGGACTTGAGTCCCTTTTAGTATTCTATTTATTTACATCACAGGTATCAAACTCACACTGCCACCGAAGTGGATTAAAATGTTATTGGGAAATGTGTAACAAAATAAAAATAGAATAAAACATAGATGATATTAATTTGTGGTTTTCTAAGTTGATATAAACCCTGCAGGGATCCTTTTCTTTTAGAATTTGATATCACTGATTTATATTATCATGGATGTTGTGTATGTTGTTCTCTAGATTCTTCTTATTTCACTTTACATCAGATCACACAAGTCTTAATATATTTCTCTGAATCTTTCCTAATCATCATTTCTTATGATGCAATAACATTCATCAACATACCATGATTTGTTCAATCTCTCTCTAATCAATGAGCCCTCACTTTGTTTCTAGTTTGTTTGTTTTTCCTACACCACACACACACACACACACACAAAAAAAAACCATTGCTATGTATATATATATGTATATATGTGTATATGTATGTATATATGTATATCTATGTATGTATATGTATATATGTGTATATGTATGTATGTATATATGTATATCTATGTATATATATATGTATAATTTCTTTCTGTTGTTAACATCCTTGGGTATATACCCAATTTATGGATGAAAGAGTATAAGCAATTTGGTGGAAGATCACCTTTAAAACACCACTCAAAAATTCCTGATGTCACCAAAGCCAATTTGTTTGAAGAGAAGAAAAGTAAGTAACTCCCATTTCCTAAATGTACTTTCTAATCCTTGCTATAGCTGTCCTGAAGCCATGTACTTTTCTGTTTTCCTCAGGATAAATGGCCTGGTGGTGATAGGGACACAACATTTACCTCTGGGTGTGAAAATTAAAGCTAAAATATCGATGAATAAGTATATAGTTCTGAACATTGCAGCGTGGAAAAGTCAGAAACCAGAAAGGAAGGAAGGAAGGAAAGAAGGAAAGATCCTTCAAATCTCTTCTCTATGGCTTATTATTTCATCTTATTTTATCCTTTTGTCTAATATGAAAACTATATATAAGAAAGACTGGGAGCTTTGTGGAGAGTTCTGTTTTGTTTTACACTCCTATTGAATTTCTCAAAATGGTTTACCAAGGAAGTCTATTAGACTATTGATTTTTTCATAAAGGATAATACAAATGGCATGACATTCTCCTTAACATTTTAATCGAACTTAAAATTAGTCCTGCGTTTCAGACAAACTTACACTGAAAATTTGTTGAGAAACATAAAAGTACATTTTAGCATAAAAAATGTTACAGTCTAGGCTGTGAGAATAGTAAACTCTGTATCTAAAATATAGTCATTTATTGTTATATTTTTCTTTGAAACTTAAGTAATCTGATATCCCCAATAGAATACCCAGTGATTCGCAATGATATACATGCTGTCAACCCTTCCTTTTCTGCAGCTACATTTTGTTTCTACAAAAATATGTGGAAAAACCTATTAGTCTTGAGTGCCAGGACCTACAAAGAGGAATTCTTGTCACTTGAATAATAACTCAGTGGTAGCATCAGATAAACAAGCATATTAATACATCCTAGACTTCAAAATAAAGATGTTTATGGAGTTGCAGGGCAGGGAGTGGGAAGGAAAGTGCTATCAGCCATGGACAACCCAGCTGATAATGTATTCTTTGCAAAGGGAATATTTCATTTTGCCAGTATAAAATGTACTCTGACTCCCGGTATTTTCTGCTTCTGTGCAAATCTAGTACATATAAACCCTGTCAGATGTGGAATGGGTTTCAGAGAGGTTAGCACCAATCTCAGGACCTATTAATTTGGCCCAGATGTCCTTATGCATAGGTGGAGTAGTTGCCTGCTTGCATGATAGGATTTTGGGACCATCTAATAGAACACCTTACAAAAAAGATGACTTATCCAACCTATAGTTTTATGCTGAAATTCCTTTAACAGGGGAGGACGAAACAACAACCACCACAATACAATAAAAAATAAATCTTTCAAAATTACAAAAAAACAAACATGACCTCAAGGAAGAGATGGGGGAAGATACACACACACACACACACACACACACAGTACTTTTTAGAGGTCAAAGGTCAACAGGTGTGGAAACATGGCATATACTGTCAAATTATTTATATGTGCTGATCATTTTACGTATTCTTTTTCCTCTTTCTCTTTTTGTCGTTATTGTTGTTGTTGTTGTTGTCTCATCAAAGAGGCCCAGGAATATAGTGGGAAATTTTTGCAACCTTAAAAACAAAAGTAATTAATAAAGATTGACTTTCTAAGGATCTCAATTCATACTAAGCTATAAGTGATTGATATTATCTCATTTCCTGATATCCTATCATTTTAATGGAATTTTTGGTAATAGAACTACATTTTCCATTATGAAACTCCATTTCATGTTCCAAAAGGAGCATTTTAAATTGGGATTTCTTGCCTTTTGTCAATTGAAAAATAAATCCCTAGGAGAGGAAGACGTCCTCTTTTCATGTTTTCCCTGATTATTTGAGTGATCAGTGGACTCGAAGTCAGAAAGATCTGAGTCGGACCTCAGTCTCATCGTCTCTTAATTGCAGAGGTTGTACTCAGTGACCCCTAAGTTCCTTTCCAGATCTACAGTTGAATCTTAAGTCAAAATCTGGAAGATAAAACTCTTGTTTTGCCAACCTCATTAGTTGCCATGAATCTAAATGGTAATGTTTCACAGAACTAAAGACAGAATTAAAATGGTCTCTCTTGAAAACAAAGAACACCTGGTGAACCAGATTGAATCAGAATGAAGCTATATGTTGCCTAAAAATATTGAAGCAGAGAAAAGCCAGAATATCAAAATATCTAATAAAATGAAAACTTCATGTCATTTAAAAAAATATATTGAGTCCATGGCCTGCGCTTTTCTTTTTCTTCCTTCAACCTCTCCATCTCTCTCTCTCCCTTCCTCCTTTGCTTGCTTTCTTTCCTTTTTTCTGTTTCTTCCTTTCTTCTTCCTTCTTTTCTTCTTTTTTACCTATAACTATCATCTGATCCATAGTGAATAAAATATTATTTTACTTATCATTACTTCTCTACTACCTTACTTTTTCCCTTCTCTTATCATCCAACCATATTCTCATTAATTTTTTTATTTACTAAATGGATTTTCCTGCTAAGATTTTACCACTGGAAAATCAGAAGCTGCCAGTGACAAGGAGAGAGAGAGTGTTTGATATCTAGAGGTTCATTGACACTTGAGTTAGTGAGGAACCATTTGTCAGTTACCATGTAGCTGTTCAACTATAGAAATACTTCAGAAGAGCATCCCCACCCTACAAGTGCTCCAATTCCAGTATCCATTTCCTTCTTTAAAAGTATGAAAGAAGAGAGGATTCTGGGAAGATGGCGGAGTATGTCAGAAAACTTTCAGCTCTTCAAATTTCCTCCACAGAAAAAGACAGAACATTGCCTTGGAGGGAATGTAGAGCAGCAAGGAAGTCAGGGTAAAGCAGGTCTTCTGCTAACACAACCTAAGAAGTCCCCAGGAAATACCCAGCCTCCAGGGGTAGAGGTTTAGTCTGAGTGAAGTGCAAACATGTCCAGGACGACTCTGAGGAATCCCCAAACAACAAGCCCTAGGGGAAGCTGGGGTTGGGAGGCAGCCTTAGCCTTAGAAATTTTCATGTCACAGACAGTGTGGGGGTCTGGCAGCTAAGGAGGAGACTGAAAGACCTCCCTCTGTCCAGGGATGCCAAGCAGAGGAGTGCTGATCAGAAGCTTCCTGGGCTGTGGCTGTGGGGAGGAGATAGCACACACCTGGTGAATGCAGTAGCAGAAGGGTGGGGACCCTGCTGGCTATAAGCGCTTTCAGTACAGCAGAGTCCCTGGTTGCAGTTCCAGAGAAGACGAGATGACAGCTGTAGTGTGTAGCACCCAGAGGGACTGCAGGGAGTAGGAGCGTTTGCAGGACACAGTGGCTAGGGCCCCTCACTGTGGCTTAGGAGTGGAAAGGGGAGTCCAAGGTTGAGCACCAGGACAGACCTTAGAAAACAACAGTAAGAAGGACCTGATGCTTGGGGCGTTACTCCATGCCTCTGGTCTGTAACTTGATCACACTAATAGCTGCAAAAAATTAACCAAAAAATAAATAAATGAATGAATGAATAGATAGATAGATAGATAGATAGATAGATAGATAGATAGATAGATAGATAAAAATGAGCAAGCAAAGGAGAAAGAACCCAACCATAGAAAACTCCTATATAGGGATAGAGAAGATTGGGATTCATATTCAGAGGAAGATATGGAGCTAAAAAAAAAAAGCCACACCTTTTTCAATGAGAAATGTCAAATGGTTCCAAACACAAAAAGATTTAGAAGAACTTAAAGACAACTTTGAAAATCAAATAAGCAAGATCAAAGACAAATCTGAAAAAAAAACACAATCCAAGAAAATTATGAAAAGAAAGTCAACTAACTTGAAATAGAGAACCAAAAACTTAAGGAAGAAAATAACTCCTTGAAAACTATAATTGGGCAAAGGGAAGCTAATGTGGGTCTAAGACACCAAGAAATAATAAAGTCAAATTTTAAAAAGTGAAAAAATAGAAGAAAATATGAAACATCTCATCAGAAAAACAACTGATCTGGAGAACAGATCAAGGGCGAATAATATAAGTGTAGTCAGAGTGCCTGAAAATTATGATTAAAAAAAGAATCTTGATACAATATTACAAGAAATTATCAAGGAAAAATTACCCAAAGTTCTAGAACAAGAAGGCAAAACAGAAATAGAAAAAATCTACCAGTCACCACCTGAAAGAGATCCCAGGAAGAAAACTCACAAGGAATATCATAACTAAGTTTCAAAGCTCCCAGGTTAAGGAGAAAATATTGGAAGCAACAAGAAAAAAAAATTAAATACCAAGGAACTACAATAAGGATTACATAAGATCCAGCAGCTATTATGTTGAAGGACTATAGGTCTTGGAATACTCTATTTTGTAGACCAAAAGATCTGGGATTATGACTAAGGGTAACTTATCCAGCAAAGTCAAGTATAATCCTGAATTTTTAAAACTGGCCATTTAACAAACTGAAAGACTTTCAGGTATTTGTAACAAAAACAGCAAAACTTAAGGGCCATGAGAAACATAAAATAAACATTAAAGGTCAATTACAAGGGACTTGAAAAGGTCAAATTATTTACTTCTTATGTATGAAAATATTATCAGTTCTATGATGACTGTCATTTTTATTTGAGTAGTTTGAAAGAAAGGCTGGGCTGAGCTAAGTATGTTGGGATGATTCTAAAAAAAATAAAACTGTGTAGGGAGAGCTAAAAAGGAGCAATTATCTCATACAAATGAGGTAAAAAAGGAGAAATTGATAAAGAAGAAGCTAGTAGGAGTGAGGGTGGGTAGTGCTGAAACCTTACTCTCATCAGGAATTGGTTAAAGAGAGAACAGCATAGATAGATAGATAGATAGATAGATAGATAGATAGATAGATAGATAGATAGATAGATAGATAGAGATATAGATATGTATATAGATATATAGATATAAAAGTCTTCTATATTCAGAAATAAATAAGAGGGCAAGGGGATAGAGTGGGGGAGAGGATAAGAGAGGGATTCTTGGAGGGATAGGTAGATGTAGCAGCGATCTGGCTAGTGGCTGCTGTTAAGGTGTAAGACCCAACGATACCAAAAACAAGAGTTGCCAGCACAGGTACTTTGATCTGCTTTTCTAAGGAAAGCCACTTTAAGGGGTTAACAGTCTCACTTTAATCAAACATACATATATATATATATATATATATATATATATATATATATATATATATATATATATATATATATGTATAACTCACTTAATTACAAACATCAACAGACAGAACTTGTCTGATTCAAATCACAATTCATAGTTACCAGGGAAGCAACAACATTTGTGATTACAAGCCAAGGGGCTCTTAACAATGGCTGCCCAGAGCCTCTTCAAGTCACAGGACACTCTTCTAATGAGTGAAAGCCCCAAAGGCAAGACACCAACCTCTGAGTTTATATAGCCTGTTCAGGGTTAAAGGGCTTCACAACATGTGACTCAAACCCCATGTAAACTAGGCTTTCCCTTGAAGTAAACAGGTCATCAAAGACTCCTGATTTAATCATAGAAACAAAGGCATCATCAAGGGCACTTGATTAAATAAGTGCTCCAAAAGAGAAAACAGTAAAAAAAAAAAGTCCCACCTTAATTACTGATACAGTAGATTAAGGAATAGGAAGGCAAGGTAGCAGGTAGAGAAGTTAAGCAGAGGAGTGAAGAGAAGTAGGAATAGAGTGACAAAGATAGTGAAGAAAAATAGGAAGAAGGGAAATATACAAGTAATTTTAGCTTAGAATGTGAATGGGACGAATTTGCCCATAAAATGGAAACTGTTAGCAGATTAAAAATTTGAATTCATCAATCTGTTGCCTTTAGGAAATGCTATAAAAATGAAAGATACACAGAAACATAAAATAAAGGTCAGGAGTAGAATTTATTATGTAAAAAAGCGCGGGTAGTAATCATGATTTCAGAAAAAGTTAAAGCTAAAATAGATTTAATCAAAAGAGAAAAATAGGGAAACTACACTGTGACAACCATATTTTTCAATATTGTTTTAGACCATTTAAAATAACTAGACCTGAATTAAAAGACCTGGGAATATTCCTGCCAAAAAACAGACACAGAATTATGCAAATATAAACATAAACACTTTTTATACAAATAATATTTGATCTAAATGATTGAAGTAATAGTTATTGTTCATGGGTAGGTAAAGTCAATATAATTTTTTAAAACGATAGTTTTACCTAGCTAATCTATTTATGTAATGTCATCCCAATAAGTTGCTAAAAAATTATCTTATTGAATTAGAAAAAAATAATAGCAAAGTTCATTTAGAAGAACAAAAGGGGGAAAAAGATATAAAGGAGGCAGATCCAGTAATATCAGACCTTAAGCCATATTATAAGATGATAACATTGTTGACGTGTAAGATAGATAATTTTGATTATTTTAAATTAAAATTTTCTTGTATAAATAAAACCTATGCAGCCAAGAATAGAAGGAATGCAGAAAACTGGGGAGGAGATTTCACAGACAATCTCTCAGATGGGATTGGGTTGGAATATTGTTGTGGCATAGGAAAAGATGGACTGGTTGATCTAGAAAAAGCAAAAGACTTGGACTTGTGAAAGAAGATGCTCTCCACCTTCAGAGAAACAGATGACAAGTAGAAATAAGTATAGTATGGTCTTACATATACATGCATGAGTATATATGTGTATGTATGTATATAGATATATTTATATTATGTATTTATATTTATATGTATATATACATCTATCCCTCTATCATATCCACATTTAACTGAATTCTATAGGGCAGGGGGAAAGGGAAGAGGGGAAAAAGCAAATAAAAAGCACACAAAAAGAGAAAAAAAGAAAACCTGGAAGGAAGCAAAGAAAAGCTAGGCAGCTTTGAAAACAATGTGTGGTATTTATTATATAGGTTTTCTCGAAATGGAAATTTATTGCTTTATATTGAAGCCTCTCATGTTTTCTTGTATACATGGCAATGGTTTTTTTTTCCTTTTCTTATTTTGTACTTAAGATAAAAATAAATTTTAAAACTAAAAAAAATAAAAGTATCAAAGTATATTAGAGTTGTAAGAGGCATTGGAGAATATCTAACCATCTTGTTTTATAGATAAGAAACCCAGGTCCAAAACAGACAAAGGAGCCTACCAACATAAATGCTTCATTTTTGTTATTGTTTGCCTAACTGGATTATAAATTTCTTCAAGGTCAGATCTTGCTTTCTTTCTCTCTCAATCTCCCATATCACCAGACCAAGTGATAATGATAAAATAAGTACTGAATAAAAAATACAATTGATCATTTAAATAATGTATACTTACATATGTTATCTGAATATACATAGAACTTTTTTCCAGTCATATTTAAGTTGAAGTGAAGGGAGGGAGACATCAACAATTTCTTCTCAGATATTGCTCACATTTGGTTATTAAGATACAGAAAACATGTGGCTTTGGGTCAGTGCTTTTGTTTAGACACTGGTCATTCCCATTTTTGTGTAAGTTTTGTGTAAACTCTTAAAAAGAGATATAACTTCAGCAACTGTGTACTTCTGAGTGAAACGCCAAATAAAATAAATTGAATATTCCTATATGGTAGTACAGACTCCAAAGTGCAAAGCAATCTTGCTCCATATATATTCGGGTGATGCTAGAGCATCATCTCAGATACTGTAGCCATGAAAACAAACAAATGTACTTGAGATATTTTGCTTCTCTTCTGGATTGTGCTTAACTTAAATATCTAATGTGTTCAGGAAACAAGGGTGAAATAGGAACATAGGCCCATAAATTCTGAGACATAAGGGAGCTTAGAGAACATTTTAAAGATGAGGAAACTGAGGCGAACAGGGTGAGTTGGTCACTTGAATGGCATAGATGAGTTTTGAACCCACATCCTTCTGATTACAAACACTTTTTTTTACTGTACCAGGTGACAAACTCAAAGTTATGACCAATACTTTGCACCTATTCTAGAATAATAAAGGGGACAAAATGCCTCCCACATCCCTGCTTCCTCCTTTCCCCTCATTATGCCCACCTAAACATGATTGAAACAATGTGTCTCACGCAGTCTTAATTCCTTTCAAGAGGTTGAAGGGGGAAAGGAAGGAATCAGATGGTTTGACTTCTTAGGTATGGAAAATATCATCCTAAACTTGAGATCATGCTCCCACATCACATAGAAGCAACTATTGCAACCCCAAAGCATTGTTGAAATTAGCAGGCAGCATTTAGGTTCACAGCTCTATCCCAAACAGCAGTGTGCTTCTATAAAAGGATAATAATAATTCACTGCAGGAAAAATGAAAAAAAAATACAATCACAAAAATGTAAAAATTAAAAGCAGTTGCTAAAGTAATCTTGTCCACTTCATACCTAACAAGGACCTCTGTGACAATCAAATGGTCATCTGGCCACTGGAAGCTATCCAGTGGTGAGAAATTCACTTTCTCAAGAGGCTGCCCATTTTATTTTTAGACAGTTCTAATTATTAGGAAGTTTTCCTTTATATTAAGTCTTAATCTGTCTCTTTCAACTTCATTCCTTTGCTTCTTGTACTGTCTTCTGGGGCCTAACCAACAAGTAAAACCTCCTTTCCCCCGGCAGCCCTTCAGATAATTGATGCTAGCTCTCCCGTGAACCTAAAATCTCTCCTCCAGGCTCTACGTCTTCTTCTTTCAAGTGATCCTCCTTTGGCATAGTTTTGTGTGTCTTCATCATCCTAGGTGTCCTTTATCGGACATAGTTCAGTTTGTCAGTCCTTCATAAATGTATTGCCCAGAACTAAGCACAATATTACAGATATGGTCTGATCAAGGCAGATTACAAGAAGAGGTCCATCATCTTCCATGTATAGACATGCTGACCATTAATGTGACCTAAAATACTATCTGCTTTTTTTGGTTGCTGTGTCACATCCTGACTCATATTAACCTTGTAGACCACTATTATACCATAGTACTCCCCTACCCTGAATTCGTGCAGCCTTTTTTTTTAAACGCAAGCATAGAACTTTCTGTTTGTCCCTATTACATTTTATCTCAGCATATTGTCCAGCATTCCAGCCTGTCAAGATGTCTTGGATCCTAACTCTTGACCAGCGTGTCTCAACCTATCTATCCCAGCTTTGTAGCTTCTTCAGATTGGATAAGAAGGCCCTTTATACCTCCTTCTAATTCAATTTAAAAAAAATGTGTAGAGCCAAGGATCGATCCCTGAGGCACTATGATAGATATCTGCCTCCAGACTTACATCAATCTATCTGGCATTTCTCTTTGCAAAGGTTTTGCTGTCCAAACGATTCTGTACTCACCTAGCATCAAGCCAACACATCTTCATTTTGTCCACAAAGATATGAGAGACTTTATCAAATGTCTGGGTGAAATCCAGGTTTTCTCTTTATGATTTTTCTCAGTCTAGCAACCTTGTCAAAAAAAGAATAGGAGATAAATGTCCTCTCCTGTTTTTTTTGTTTGTTTTTACAAATTCTTTCTGACTGATTCTTACTAAGCACTGCTTTCTTTTCTAAATGTTCACAAACCATCCCTATAGTCACACACTCCAGAATTTTGTGACAAATCAAAGTCAAGCTCACTGCTCTATATTAAAAAAATGCTCTCTTCTCTATTTTAAAAATTGGAACAATGGGTATATGTCATATGAGACAGCTAGGTGGCACAGTGGCCCAGTGCATAGAGCAGAAATGAGGAAGACCCGAGTTCAAATTTGACCTTAGACACTTCCTAGCTGTGAGGCCCTGGGCAAGTTACTTAACCTCTGCCTCAGTTTCTTTATGCTCATAAAGCATGATAATAATAGCACCCCTCTCCCAGGGTTGTTATAAGAATTAAATGAGATAATAATTGTAAGGAACTTAGCACAGCACTTTTACATAGTAAGTAGTAGTTGGAGTAGTTGGAGTTATAGTAGTGTTCCTCCAGTCATGTAGCACCTCTCCCATAATCCATAATTTTTCGAAGATCATAGACAGCCTCCCAGCAATCACAGCTATCTTTTTCAGCGCCCTATCCCCGATGACAATCTCATTAAGGGCCTCTAGATGCTCTCTCACCATCACTTATTTTGGGGTTTCAGTTTCTCTTAATCTTTTTTTTAAACTTTATCCTCAGTAGGAGATTCCTCTTCTTGAAAGGAAAAAAAAACAGAAAAATAAAAAATGGATAGATTAAAGTAATCTCCATCATCTATAGTGTCATCGTGGCATTCACCCCAGGAAGTAGATATGTCTTGTCTTCCATCTCCCTCTTGCCTCCGGGGTATGTGAATGCATGCATGAGGGATCTTTGATTTCATCAGCATGGAGAACTCCCATTATGGAAACTGTTCCTACCAATAAGATGGCAATCATCTGTGACTTGGTAGATATGTCCTGCAGAGTACATCCCCTATGGCATGCATATCTTGTTTTAAAAATACTTTTTTGTTAATGCTTTTATTCTCATAAGACTATCCTAGTCTTTTGTAGCCTTTTACAGTTGCCTTTGTTGCTCTCTTATATGCATGTCTTTAAAAAAAGAATGAAAAACAGGAGTATGAAAAACAGGAAGAAATGACTTTTTTCCACATCTCCTCATTATCAGAATTGTTTTCGTTTTTGTGTTATAAGAATTTCATCATCCCCTCCACCTTGGAATAACTTTCCCTGTAGAACTTTGGGCTATGTGGGATCCTACCTGCCCTTTCTGCCAGCTCTTTAAACCAGCTCTCCCTCATTCTAGAGTGCATACCAAACCAAGCTAGCTTATGTTTTCATATCTATGCTAACCTCTTCAGATGGAGCAGTGACTTCCTCCCAAGGTTTCAGTCATGTCTACTTCACTGTAGAGTTCCTTCTCATTGGTCAGAATCAGATCTGGAAAAGCAGCTCCCTCTGTAGCTTCCTCTATCTACAGCAGTATGAAATGATCATTGAGACGAGTTAAGCTATTTATTCCACCAGTGGGCCTCACACAAATGCTCCTCACCACAGTTGTCCCCTGGCCTTTTTATTCTTGAACATCCTCACATCAGTCCCAATACTTTTAGCACAGACTTTCCAGACTGTTCCAGGTACTGTGGTGAACATTTTACAAATATTATCTCACTGTACCCTCACAACAAACCTGGGGTGGGGAGGAGTTAATGTTATCCCCATTTTACAGATGAGGAAGCTGAGGCAGATAGAAAATAAGAGACTTGCTCAGGCTCACACAACTAATAAGCATCTGAGGTCAGATTTGAAATCAGATCTTCCTGACTGGAGGCCCAGCAGTCTGTCTACTGCACTACCTAGCTGCCTCATTAAATATTTTGATAGATAGATAGATGGATGGATGGATAGATGGATAGATAGGTAGGTGGATGGATGGATGGATGGATGGATGGATGGATGGATGGATGGATGGATGGATGGATGGATGGATGGATGGATAGGTAGGCAGGTGTAATAGTAATTAAGGTGGGACTTTTTGCTGTTGACCTTTAATGATTCTGGCCTTTGTTTGAATGAGGCAGATAAAGTGAGATGTTTTTGTATTTCTCAGCACTCAGACAATTGGGAGCCATTGATTTGTATCTGATGTGATATTGGGGATGTGGAACTTCTCCAGGCCCAGCCTGGGTGAGGTCAGGGCCCTCCTGCCCTGAACAGGATATATAAGCACAAAGATTAGCATTCTCTTGGAGCTCTGAGCCACAGCAGGAGTGGCATGTGACTCTGGGCTAGCCGTTCTAATGAGCTGCCAGGCTGTACACCCAGATGTTGAAAACTACGAATTGTATGTGGTCTATAATTCAAGGTGCTGGTTTTTTCCCCTGAACCAGGTGGATATTATTTATATGCTGGATTAAAGTAAGATTGTTAATCCCTTAACGTTGCTTTCCTTAAGTAAAGCAGATCAAAAGGACCTGTCTTGGCAGCTTTCTGGGTGCTGGTTGTTGGTGGATCTTACACCCCCACAGAAGCTGCTAGCTAGATTGTTGATACAGTAGTTAGACAGACAGACAGATAGATAAATAGATGGATAGGGGGGAGAAGCTAAGATGTCGGCTGGAAAGCAGGACTAGCATGAGCTCCCTGCCAAGTCCCTCCTAAAACCTATATAAAATGGCTTTGAACCAATTCTAGAACTGCAGAACCCACAGGGTAGCAGAGGGAAGCAGGGCTCTAGCCCAGGACAGCCTAGCTAGTCTCTGGGTAAGGTGTACCCCGCATGGAGCTGGGAGCAGAGGGGAGTGGAGCTGAGCGGAGCAGAGCACAGCATAGGCAGCATGGACCAATGAGAATCAGTGAGCTGCAGCAGTTACCAGACTTCTCAACCCACAAACACCAACGACAACAGAGTAGGTTAGTGGGAGAAGCTGCTGGGGACAGGGAGTTTGTGGTTCAGCTACTGCCCTGGGGGCAGCAGAGGTGGGGCAGCTACAGAACTGCAGCTGCAGTTGCTTCTAGCCCCAGGCCCACCTGGTGGGAGGAATTAAGTAACTGATCAGAGCAGAAGTGAAGAGCCTGCTGAAGATCTAAGTCCAGTCCAGGTTGAGGGTTCTTGGGGAAGGAGGAGTGCTGGTGTGGCAGATCTGGCACATCCCCTAAGCTTGGAACATAGAACTCTTTAGTGTACAAGCAGTCATGCCACGCTGAAAAACTCAGGGGTCAAGTGAGTTGGTTGGGAACATGGCCAGGCAGCGAAAACACACCCAGATTCAGTCTCAGACTCTGGAAACCTTCTTTGGTGACAAAGAAAACCAAAACATACAGCCAGAAGAAGTCAACAAAGTCAAAGAGCCTACAACAAAAGCCTCCAAGAAAAACACGAACTGGTCTCAGGCCATGGAAGAGCTCAAAAAGGATTTGGAAAAGAAAGTTAGAGAAGTAGAGGAAAAATTGGAAAGAGAAATGAGAAGGATGAGAAAA
>CM053622.1:458431968-458464888 GCA_028646595.1 Phalanger gymnotis
GGAGGGTGGGTTGGAAGGGAAGAGGGGAGAGAATTTGGAACTCAAAGTTTTAAAAAATACATGTTCAAAAACAAAAACAAGAAAGTTTTTTCATGCAACTAGAAAATAAGATACACAAGCAATGGGGTGTAGAAATTTATCATGCCCTACAAGAAAGGAAGGGAAAAGAGGATGGGAGGGGAGTGGTGTGACAGATGAGAGGACTGACTGGGGAACAGGGCAACCAGAATATACGCCATCTAGGAGTGGGGCGGGGGGAAGGTAGAAATGGGGAGAAAATTTATAATTCAAACTCCTGTGAAAATCAATGCTCAAAACTAAATATATTAAATAGATAAATAAATAAATAAAAAGAAATAGAAGGAGCTTTAGTAGGCACTTTGTTTTACAGGTGAAAAAAATTGAAGCTCAGAGAAATAATATTCTGGTGTGATATTATTTCTGCCTACAAACCTCAGATCATTTTTTAAGTACCAGCCGGCTACTTCTTTCTGAAGGAATAGCCCTATCTTGTACTATGATGTCAAACCATTGATGTGAAATTTTAAATTTTCTGTGGTCAGATATACCCAAAAAACCTGACTTTCACTGCAATATTAACCAGAGAAGTATAGAATTGTTGCAAAGGATGTTAAAAGTGATTTAGTTCAACCCCATACTTTATGCTTGAGTCATCTGTACAGCAATTAAGACAGTGGGCTTACTCCTGTGCTTGAATACTTCTAATATCAGGGAGCTCACTACTTCACAAGACAGTCCATTCAATTTTGGAACAGCTCTGACCATTAGGAAATTCTTCAATACCCCGAGTTAAAATCTGCCTATCTATAATTTCCACCCATTTCTGTCCTATTGGATCCATATAAGAAAAGTCTAATCTCTCTTCAACACAAGAGCCCTTCAAATAGTGAAAGATAACGCATTTCTCTCCCAAAACTTTTCTTCTCCCTGTCAGTCCTACTCTCTTTAATCTTTCAGACCAGATATGATCTGAGCAAGGCAGAATATTTCGCCATCACCTCCCTCATTCTAGACACTGAGCTTCTATTAATGTTGCCTAAGATTGCATTAGTTTAGAGGTTTGGTTTTTCTTTTTTCTTTTCTTTTTTTCTTGGCTGCCATATCACACTGTTCGTTCAAAATGAGTTTTCAGTCAACTACATCTCCAAAGTCTTATTCGCTTGAACGATCAAGCCATCTGTTACTTATATAGCCCCTAGGGGGAAGTAAATTAAGAATTATCGACATCAGCTCACATCCAGGCACAACTTTTTACAGAAAATCCTAATATAGGGTACAGCCATAACACAACTAGACAGAGCTACCTTGCTTCCCACACTAGTAACAGTCTAGATGTGGCTCCTTAAACGTTTTCCACTCGTGGCCCTTTTTCATATTTCGAGAGCATTCCTTGGTGTTATATGGCGTGACAACATGCACGGTGCAAAGTGCACGTACTTTGTGTTCAGAACCAAGGCTGAAGTGAAATTGAACTGTGCAACACCAGGCAAGCACTGCCAGAAACACCTTGGATTCATTACGTGTTTGATTTTGAATTAATTTTTGGTTGTTACCCATTCAGAAACCTTTTTCTTTTGCCCTATTTTTCGAGATTCTATATGGGGTTTTGACCCACAGTTTAAGAAGTGCTGGTATAGACAAACCAACTTGCATAATCCTAAAGATACAGAAAAGATAAGCCCAGTTCAGACAGTGACCAGCCAAAAAAAGAAAGCAATCATATATTTAATAACAGTAGTGGGCTAGACTGAAGGATCTCAAAGTTTCCTTTTAACTCTGTGATTCAGTGATTCTCTATAAGGACTATCCAAGATGATGTGAGAATTAGAGAAAGACATGTTATATTGTGCAATTCCTCTATATGCAAAAAAGAACACATATATAAATACAACTCTTATTTCAATGGTCTGGGTATTTTTTTTACTTCCTAAGCTAAAGGACTATTGTATTACTGATTGGTGAATATTCACATATGTTAGCAAGCTTGAATATTTGCAAAAACTGCTGTTCCCACACATTTTGATCTCATCTTGACACTGCATAACTCTTGGCTAATGCAATTTCAACAATGAAGAAGTGGGAGAAATAACTACATTTCATATTAATGTGTAGGCATATGAAATAAGGACATATGAAACAATGTATCCGAAAGTTTGTAATTATGGACAATACTTCAGGTTTACAAAGAATCAAAGGTATTTTAAGAAAAAAAAGTCCTTATCTTTCATTCACAGCTACAGTGCTAAGAAAATATTATTCCCCAAACATTAACATTGGAAATCTTTCAGTTGGTACTCAGGCTTACACACTCTGTTGCAAAATCATTTATTTTGCATAATCAGATATGAAGAGAAAATCTTAAACCATTTTTATACATTTTAAAGTCATACGAGGATGTATCAGTCATAGAATGATTTTGTGATATGCTCTGTAAAATGCTTAAACACTCTAGTCTGAGACATTTAATATTTAAAGCAATCATATTGTAGAACTGGAAAGGACCTGAAAAGATTATCTTGTCCATTTCCCTGAACCTTCTTTTTGCTTAAAATGCCCCACCCAAGGAGATGACTTGGGCAAAGTTAGAATGGAAAGGAAGATTTCAGAGGTAAGAAACCCAAAAGTTAAGCAGTGATTACAGAAGATTTGGGATTTGTCATGGATTAAGCCTGATTTTCCCTTTTAAGCTTAAATAAGTACAAAAAGCATTCTATATAGGTGCACAGGAGTGGAAACTTTCAGCCTAACTCCTAGATTTTTTTTCAGGTGTGTGATTTTAGACAGAGCTTTCCTTGGAAAACATCTCATCTTTATTGAGCACTCTTGCTACAACCTCTAATGTGCAGAAAATTAGTTCACTATTAAGTGAACTGATATTGAGTCTCCCAAAATTCAGTCCATAGGTATAGATATAGATACAGATGTAGATATAGATATAAGTACAGATATAGGTATAGTCCATTTGGAGATTATAACTAAAGAGATCTTCCAAAGATGGAGCAGAATTTGTGAGACACTACTAGAAAACAGATTGTCTCTTTCCCTTTTAAGATAGAAAATGGACAACAGAAACTAACTCAATAACACTCCAGGACAGTAAGCTATGGTGGGAGGAAGGATTTGATGTATGATTGGTTTCCTGTTTTTCCTTTTGCTGACTTTGCTGAGCCCTACTTTCCTGGGGGACATAGAAATAACTGGTCAGTGATCAGCATGAAGACATTCATTACTAGCCAAAATTTATGGTGTCCTGAGAGTAAGGTAAGCAGAGACAGACAGCAGAGGAAGAGGTTATAAGCAACAGGGAAAGAAGACACAGACTTAACAAGACTACCAACTGTTAGGATCTGATTGGTCTGATGAGCTGGGAATCTGACATACCTCATCATCTTCTCCACTTTCCTTTCTGCCATCCTGAGATGGATAATAGATGCCTTTATTCCTTGCCCACAGGTGTGAGTGAGTAAGGTCAGGATCCCATTTTGTCACATATAAAGATTCTGAAGGGTATGTGCGAGCTAGGAGATAGGCTAGAGTTGGATACCTCCATACAGAGATTTTTTTGGACTAATATCTTTTCATGTATTTATGTAAAATAGACTAGAAGATTCACATCATGCTAAGTTACCAAAACTATGAAGTCAGAAGGCAGTGAAAAGAGAGAGCGGATGCCGGATGGATTGAGAGCTCATGACATAGGCACTGATAATAGACTTCATATTTTGATATTTTCAGCAATATTCTATTTCATTTCAGAATGGGTTTGGAATGGAGTAAGAGAATCCTAAGCATGTATTTTAAGTTGAGTGCCCACTGGTAGCCAGTGGTGATACTGAATCCCTTAGGATGGCAATCAACACACGGTCCATAGAGAAACTGACAAGTTTGTTACAGTTGCTCAAGTAGGATACCACAAGTGGGCAATTATTTCACCTACCCTGGCTGGATAATTAATCCAATGACAAAGTACCATCATGTGGACTTAAGGAAGTCTGAAGTTACATAAACCAAGATTTGTAGGTAGGACACATAGTTGAGAGTTAGATTAAAAGCTCCAGAGGAAATTACAAATTCTACTCCTCCTCTCTATGCCCTACCCTCACCTCAATGCACGCTCAAAAATGTAGATGTGTTGAACTGGCAGTGTGCAGACCAGTTCTCATACCTAAGCACAGACCATGACACCTGCTCTCCTACTTAACCTTATGGCTGCTGCCTACCAGGGCAGGGCACAAGGCTGGAGTGAAGAATCAACTTCATTGTGTGTGTTCAGAAGGCCCAGTATTGGCATAGGGGACAAGGGGGCAATTGTTCCTGGAGAGTCTTCTCTGATGCTCACAATGCACATTTCAGATATGGATTCAAGTCTTCCATAGGAAATTTATATGTCATATCCAAGATGTGCCAAAATGATGTGAAACACAGAAGAACTGAAATTTTTATCCTTCAAAGTTCTAGGCTTGATTATAGAGCAATCTTTTATTTATTTGGTGTATTTATTGTGAGGTGACATGTCATTACATCAGTGTTTTAGTGCTACTTTCCTGTAGGGAAATTTCTCCTCTTTTGGAGTTTACACATCATTTTATAATTACCCATTTACAGTTTAGGCTGTGAACACAAGCAAATACAGATGGTCCAGTTTTTAGAGTGTTTTGAGGTTTGAGTCATGCTATTTTTAGCTTGGGAGCTATGACACCTCACCCTTGAAACGAAAATGTTATGTGGCTGTGTGAGATGAATTAAACCGTAGGCAGATCTTTTAAAACTGTGTGAGGACTTACATACATTTTCCAACAATTTGCAATGTTTAATTTTAAAGCCTATAGGGAAAATCTATTATGCATGGAAAACTATTTCATGTGCAACACATTTGAGGGAAGTTTTCAATCCTAATCAAATGGATAATGTGCATGTGTGTCGATCCTTTGATGCCATTTTCATTTAAAGAGATCATGCTGGTATCGGGAAACCAATAGAACAGGGAGGGAACTAGCAAATTTTATACCACCTGGGGACAACACTGTAATATGCACCTGGGGCAAACAGTAGAATGAATTCAATTGAAGCGGGAGAGACCTCAGACTGTGGGACGCAAAGCTCCACTGGGGAAAGAGCCTCAGACACCACCCTATCAGCGGGATACAGGACAGTGCAAGAATGCTGCTGCTCAGAAGGCTACGTCTAGCCTTCTAGATAATTCCTAGTAATAGGAATATTATTATTAATAATCCTCCCTCTAAGAGGAGGAAGGCAGGGATGATGGAGAGGATAAACCCTTTTATTTCTCTCTAATTAAGTGTCCATGCCATTCTCCATAGAGTTAGTTCTAAACCTCTTGGTCCTCTGGCTTCCCACACCACCTCCTTTCCCTTTCCTCTCGGCTGAGGACTTGACCTAATGATTCCCTGAGAAAATTAACAGCATGTGCTGTGAGCTTCTTCTTCTCTGTTCTTTACTTCATGACCCCTTGACATCATTTCCTGTTCTCCCCTCCTGTATTCTATCCTGATGAAGACTTAGCCCTTCTCATCAAAAACAACTCCTCTGCTTAATCAAGTGCCTTCTTATCTTCTCCAGCAATTTGCCCCTTTGATCATCCTCCATCTGAGCCTTAGTCTCTCCCTTTCTTCTGGTTCCTTCATGTTGCCTACAAAAACACTGACAGACCCCTTTCAACTTAAAAAAATCCCTCACTAGACCCTCCATCTGCATAAGCTATTGTCCTAATCTCTCCTACCCTTTATCAGCCAAACTCCTAGAAAAGCTGTCTATACTCACATGTTGCCTCTGCTTCTCAATCATTCTCAATCTGCCTTGAAGCCTCAATTCCACCTTCCCTCTCCAAAGTCACCAGCCATGTCCTAATTGCCAGATCTGGTGGCCTTTACCCAGACCTCACTCTGATTGGGCACTCTGCCGCCTCCATGCTACTCTCTCCTGTTTTTCTTTCCAGCTGTCACACTATTCCTCAGTCTCCTTTGCTGGATCATCACACTAACTGCAGATGTACACCAGGGCTCTGTCTGGTCCCTCTTCTCTCTCTATACCTTGTCTCTTTAGTGACCTCATCAGCTTCGTGTGTTTCATTAACATAGCTACATAGATGACTCACAGATCAGTCCTTTTTGGGTTCCAGACACACATTATCAGCTGCCTTCTGTACATTTCAAACTGGATGTCCTGTTGATCTTTCCAACTAACCACGTCTAAGGCAGAGCTTGGTATCTTTATTCCCAAACGCGCCCTTTTCCAAAACCTCCTTATTTTTGTTGAGAGCGACATTATCATTTCAGTTATGGAGGTTTACAACCTTGAAGCCATCTTGAATACCTTTCTCACATTTACCACGCACATGCACTCAGCTGCTAATAACTCTTGTCCTTTCTCCCTCCATGGCATCTCTCATGTCCGTCGTTTTCTTTGCTCACACACAGCCATTGCCTAGTTCAGAGATGGGGAACCTGTAGCCTCTAGGCTACGTGCAGCCCAAGGGCTACACTTGAGGACCTAGAGGGCCACATGTGGCCCCTGGCCTAGTTCAAGCTCTCATCGCCTTTCCCGCGGACTATTACGATGACCTTCTAATTAGACTACCTGCCTTAAGTTTCTCTCTACTCCAGCCCACCCTCCATAACAAGCTGATTTTTGAGAAGTACAGACCTGATTGTGTCACTCCCCATCTTATCAAACGTCATCAATTGTTTATTACCCCTAGAATAATATCAACTCTTCCCTTGGCTTTTAAAGCCTTTCAGAACCTTACTCCAATCAACTTTCCAGGCCATATTACACATTACTCACCATGCACAGGGTGACTAGGAGGCACAGTAGAGTGCCAGGCCTGGAATTAGGAAGACTCATCTTTGTGAGTTCAAATCTGGCATCAGAAACTTATCAGCTGTGTGACCCTGGACAAGTCATTTAACTTTGTTTGCCTCAGTTTCTTCTTCTGTAAAATAAGCTGGAGAAGCAAATGGCAAAGCACTCCAGTATCTTTGCCAAGAAAACCCAAAATGGGATCAGGTACAGTCAGACATGACCTAAATGATTCAACAACAACAAAATCTCCATGCACATTACCAACCAAAGCTAGCCTACTTACTGTTCTTCATACATTATATGCCATTTCCAGCCTCAAGGCTTTTGCATTGGCTGTCCTCATGTCTCCAATGCACACCTTCTTTATCTCTTAGAATCCCTACTTTTCTTTAGGGCTCAAGTGCTAACTTCTACGTGAATTCCTTCACCATGCCCCAGCTGCTGGGGGTGGGGTGGAGGGAGAGAGATTCCCACCTTCCCAACAGTCACCTTGTCTCTCTTTTTTATGTATTATGTGTGTACTTTTATATATACATATGCATATATGGGTATATGTATATATATACATGTATGTATGTTGTTCCCATTCTTCCCACCCCTCCAATTAGCCTACAAGTTCCTTGAGAGCAGGGATTATTCATCTCTCCTTTTTCTTTGTATCTCCAGCACCCATCAAAGTGCTCAGCAACCATCAAAGGAGGTAATAATTGTAAAGCGCTTACCACAGTGCCTGGCACATAGTAGGTGCCCTATAAATGCCAGTTATTACTATCATCAGAGGTACTCAATGAATGCTTGCTTACTTGATTGATTGGTGGGGTGAGGTAGGGTAGACAGGGGTGAGAATGTTTCCTCTCTGAACTTTCTCTGAATCTCTGCTTGGTCCTTATCATATTCCACTTTGTGTAAATACCCGATTTCCTCTTCTTTTTTTTTAAGAAAGTAATTATCATTTTTCTTTCTTTTCTGCCTGTAGCCCTTTCCCCTTGTTGAATGGGTGTTGACTCAGTCGAACTGAGACCTGGGAAAGACCTTAACTTACAAAGGCCATGGTCTCCCCCTGCATCCTGGGCCATCTACAGGCATCCTGATCTATATCTTGTCACTGGACCCAGATGGCTCCAGAGGAAAGAGTGAGGCTGGTGACTTTGCACAGCCCTCCATCACTTAAATCCAATTCCCTTGCAAGTCCTGACATCACCTTCCTGATGTCATGGTCTTCCAGAAGGAAGGACAAACAACAACTAGGCACTGGGGAAACAATCATTGTTTGTATTTTGATAATAGTGTATGTTATCAACAAGGGTGTTGTAGGATAATGGAAAGAACACCCAGTAGATCTGGGTTTTAATCCCATCTTTGACACTTAACTGGCTTCATAGCCATAGTTTGGTCATTAACCCTTCTTGGCCTAAATTTCCTCATTTTTAAGTGGGATGACAATGAGACAACTTCACAGAGTTATTCCGAGAATTTAGTAAACCTTGAAGCGTTATCTAAATGTGCTCCATTAATATTCATAAATGTCAAATTGAATGAGCAACCTTGTATTTGACTTCTATACTGAACAGGATTTTTCAATCTGTATTTAAAGTAGCTAAAATCCCCTCCTTTTATGTCCAAACTGTTTAAAACTCTAGATTGCATAATCAAACAAAGAAAAGGAAGAGAAATTGATGGATGCAGTGCTCTGCCTTTAAACTTAGCCAACGTTCAAGGAAGCCATGAAGGAAAGGCATTGTGTTTCTGTATCCAAAACTAGTCCCAACAGAGTTTTGTGTTTATTGTTCAGTGACTGGCCCTTTTATTCTGCACAAACTGGCTTGGTTGTCCCCTAAACTCCACCCATTTCAAGCACAGACCATTATTCTTTGAAACAGTAATTAATTCTGCTCCAAAGAGGATATCAAGGAGGATTTATATAAAAAGAATAAAATGAATAACTGGCTAAAAGTGCAGCAAAGTCTTGCTGCCAGATCCCAAGCCAATAGGCTGGACAGGAACTCCGCAGAATTCTGTGCAAGCCGTTTGAAGAGCCATTTGGCTCCATCTCTAAAGGGTCCACAAGCTTCAGAAGGCTGCCAGAGACTGGCAATGGCCAATGTTCTCCCTCACCTGCTCCTTTAGGTTGCCTCCTCTATTCTGAAACAAAGAATTCATGAGCTAGAAGAGGGACACTTTGTCTTTACCTGCTGAATAGTTTGGAAATTTTAGAAGAATCTCAAGCCCATCCTGAAGTATACAATATATAAGAAACTGTATACTTTTATTGGCATTTGGAAAACGTTGAAGAACAAATAACTCTTGTTCAATGGTGATGTGACTGTCAGATACGCATAAGAAAAATGGTTGTGTGTGTGTGCGTGTGTGTGTGTGTGTGTGTGTACCTAGAGCACCTCAGGCTCCCTCAGCATAGGTGTGTGCCTATACATATGAGTTATTTTTGTGCTCTCATAAATTTTATGTTCCTACATCGTAGTGGTATATTTCGTGATGATTATTTTCATTTAGATTGGTTAGTATGACTCATGCTTTAGGTAAGGATGGGAGATATATTTCTATTATAGCAATATGTTCAAGCAAGTATGAAAAATGGGTGATTTTTAAAAGAATATTGAGCACAGCCAGAAAATACTAAACAATGGAACTGTAGGTTTTATTTTTCTTAGTTCAGTAAGATTGTTAAGGGAATAAATAATTCTGTTTGGGAAGGCTAGCACAAATATGAAGGAATAAAAAAGGGATAATTTGTACATGTATGTATACATATATATATATTCACGAATTACCTATATATCCATGCATATTTTTTTTCTTTTGGTAAGACAGCAAAAATGCTTAGAGGGGTCATTTAGAGAAACCAAAAAACTTTTACATATTGAGGATGGCTTTTCTTCTTTTATAGGTATTACTTGAAATTTTTCAATGAATTATTTTTTCCAATGTGTTATTTTATGTTTTCATCCATATAGGGGGCACATCCCTAAATGGAAGGGAAGAATCCCTCCATTGATGCACGCAAACAACTCTTTCGGAACTTATTTTGTATTAAGCATTTCCTGAGCTACTGAAGGATTAAGTGACTTTCTCATGGTTATAGAGATAGTAAGTGTCAGAAGCAGAATTTAAACGTAGGTCTCCTTTACTCCACGACCAGTTTTCTATCCACTGTATCACATTTTCACTCTATAATTAATTACAAGTGAGAAAATAATCACAACTTTGTCAGGACCTTCAAAACCATTTGGAAGAGTATTTTTACCAACTCTTAGAGCTAAAATGGACCTTCAAAATCACTGTTTCCAGTGGCCTGGGAAAGTAGAGTGACTTATTCAAGGTCACATGGCAAATTAGTGCAGCAGGACTGGGACTACACCTTCATTCTCTGGCTTTCATGCCATCTATATCATGCCACCATACATATCACACACTTTGTCATTGTTCAGGGCAACAATCCCAAAGCTTGTTTTAGGACATTGAGAACTAGATTTTGGGCCAGAAAGAAACTTCAAAGGAATCTAATCCATTCACCTTTTTTACAGGTGAGAAAACTGAGGCACTAAGTATAGTTGACTTGCCCAAGGTCATTTATTCAGAAGCACTTTTTCTTTATTCAGAATTCTATACACCATTGCTTTTGTGTTCTTTTCTGACACAAGGAGCTATATTCTATATATTAAACATGAATTCAGCTTGGAAAATGCACCCTTTGCATTACAGAAAGGAAGGGTACTAGGGAAAAGAAATGTCACTACCAAGTATAATGAGACAGAGTTCATTTTATTTAAGTTTTGAACGGGGTCTGAGGTAAAGAAAAAAAATAGGAAGAGACAGTCTCCCTCCCTCCACACTTTCTACCAAGTCCTTTTTCTCTACCTACAGGCTCTTTGAGGCCTGGAGATGGTTGAAAGGAGAGTTACGGTGAAAAGGAGGCAAAATGATAAGGAAAAGAATAGGGAAAGGCCACAATGGCAGATGATAACAGATGAGACTATACACAGTTGTAGGAAAAGAGGAAGGAAGACCAACAACAGATTCTGAATGGCACCTCTCTTTACACCCCTCCCCGCCTCGAGCACTGCCTCCAGGGGCTATTGGTAGAACAGTGTGTGCTAAGTGCCTCATGATAATATGCCCATTCTGTGTGCTTTGTGACTGGTGGTGATATGTAGCCATCAGCTGTCATTCTAGCAATGCCTACTCATTAAAAAAAAAAAAACTCTTACAGATGTGAAGCATCAGCTAATAATGAATTTTAATTTCAAAAAAAGTGTCTCAGGTTGTCCAGCATTTTTAGTTTCCAAAGCATTCTGAGTCGAACAGAAGTGCATGTGTAAGTGAATGCCTTCTCTAAACTCTGACGTGTCAAATGTGGACCGATATTCTAGGAGCTCCTTTTCTGAATTTTTTCTTTTACGTTAAACAGACAACTGACTAGGGTAACATTCAGCCTTTCTCGATATAATCACATCTGATGCACTAAGAATCCAGCCTACCCAAGATAGGTATTAATTACCTTCTGGTGCAGCAAACTTTTAGGACATAATTCCTAATTAAAGCTCCATTTATTGTGTGACTTGCCCATTTCTGCACTAAAAACCCCTGGGGAATCATATTTCTGGGGACCTGGTGTGATTATGGCCAAACTCATAGTTTCATGCATTATGTTTCTTTTTGCGTGGTTACAGAATGTCATTATAATTAGTTTTCATTTTTAATAGGATGATATATAGATCAAATTATAGATATCTGCCTCTCCATGAATTGAAAGCTATTAATCCTGATGCAGTTAGGTTTGTTATCCAGATTTTAACTTTTTTTCTATTATATACTTCAAATTCCTGTTCACTTCATGATAGGAAAATGCTTTTTGACTATCTTAGAATAAATTAATTCCAGTTAGGAGTTGGACATTTTTAATATGAAAAAGTAACCTTCCATCAGTGTTAGTTTTTCCAATTAGTGCTTTGATAATATCCTTCCCCAACTAGATATTTGAATGAATCATCAGATTTTTAAGAACCAAATGGGAAAACAAAGATCAGTTCTGATATACTTCAGAATATTGTGCTGCAGACTGGTAAATTTGGGAGTTGATATCCTTGTCACAAAAAAAATTCACATTTTCTCATATTCTTTTCAAATTCTCAATATTTTGAATATGATTTTTTCATTTAAAAAAGAAAAATGATAATTGTTGCAAGGAGACTACTACTCTTTTGGAAATATTAGTTACTTATTTTCGAAACATATTTTAGAAGTTCATAAGGAAAATGAGGAAAAATGATTTGTAATTTCGAGCGCTAGAAAAGCTCAGTTCTTATTCTAAAGAGAACGGACAAAATGAAAGACTGTAAGGCAGAATATGATGACAATTGCAGTGATTATGCTGAAGGAAATATGAGCAAATACCAGTAAAATAAATGTCAGTAAATAACAGAGAATATCAGTCATTCAGAAAATAGCTGGGTGAGTCCAAGTATTAAGGTGAGATAGAATGAACAAAAGCAAAGGGAAAGGGAGAATTTTAGCCAATGTATTTTAGGCATAGAAAGAATTAAAGGAAAACCTTTAACTTAGCCCTGAGAGAGAACAGCATGAAATAGCGGATGGAGAGCCAGCCTTGGATTCAGGAACCCTTGGGGCCAAGGGTACAGGGTCCGTGTTAGCCATGTGACCCTGGACAAGAGCTTCTTAGTTACTAATCTGAATTTTTAGGGAGAGTTTTCATAGTAGTTGTTCTCTCTTGCCAATTAAATCATATGTCTGGACCGGAAAAAAAAAGAATGAAATGGATACTATGGAGTGTTAAACTGTTCAGCCATGTATAGATTTCACTTTTTCTGCAGTTCCCTACAGAGCAGCTGATCAGTTCCTTGAAGCTGTCATCCATATGTTCTAGTCAATAGAAATTTTTTTTCATAAGCATTCTGTTGGATTGGCTAAATCTTATGTCCTTTGGTCTTGTCTTTCCACTTAAATGACACTGATGGCTGCTAGGTGGTGCAGTGGATAGAGCGCCAGGCCTGCAGTCAGGAAGAGTCATCCCCCCGAGTTCAAATCTGGCCTCTGTGATCCTAGGGGAGTCACTTAACCCTGTTCGCCTCAGTTTCTTCATCTGTAAAATGAGCTGGAGAAGAAATGGCAAACCACAGCGGTATCTTTGCCAAGAAAACCCCAAATGAGATCACGAAGTCAGATGTGACTGATGAATATTAATTGAAACAACATGACGCTGATAAGATCCTCACAAAGATAAATGTCACCTTTGAAAAGTCCAAATGGCATAATCACACCAAATATTGGACCTGCCCCTGACTTGCAGATTTACAACATTGTCTGCATTTGATTCCACTTTAGTGTCACACCCCAGGAACCTCCTGGGGTAGCCAGCTCTTTGTCCCCTCCTTAACTAAGAGCAAGCTCAACTTGTAAGGTTCTGTCTTCCTCCAGATGCCTCCATATATCTATGAACTTGCTTACACACACACAGCAAGGAATATAGGAGAGGGTATAGTTTTGTAGTAAGTGCCTCCTATGCAGTGGCACGCTGGTAAATGCTTAGCAACCAGTTCTCTGAGAAACAAAAAAATGCCCAATATACTTTTAAATTTAATCTTCACGATTAACATTTTCTCCATCACTTTTTTTTAAGTCTAGACAATTATCAAAACAATAAAACAAGCCCTGAATTGTAATGCTTGTCAATTTATGAAGTGTAAATGCTCACACTGAAAGGAAATTTAACAATCATCTCTCATTAGCCAGTGTGAGCTGGCTTCAGCATAGGCTGAGTGATGAGGACATAAAAGCAAAAAATGGAAGTATCTTCATTCTAGTGAAGGCAAAAAGCAAGAAGCTTCCATTTTAGGAGCATAAACCCTTTGGTATCTTTTGTTAACTAGTACCATGTTGCTAACTGACCTCCTGAACTTTAGATCCTGACTACCTAGACCAATGGTTCCTATATGACTTTTGGCACATTAAATGACAAATCTAAATTCTGCCTTTAGCCTAGTTAGGCCTCACAAAAACATAAGCATAGAAGTGGTGACTACAAGAAAGTTTCTTCCTTATAGGCATTATAAGACATTACCCGGAGCAAAAAAAAAATGCTGACAAAGGACATTACTTTTTGATTTCAGAACTGAGTAGAAATCCGTGAGGTAAGCTTCGTTCCTTAACCTAGAGATCCTGTGGTACCAACCTGATCCATCTAGCTTTACCCTGTTCTTTGAAATTCAGCCTCATCTTGACTTTTAGACCTAGAATTGTAAATAGCAATATTTGTCTCTGGGGCAGCAGAAATTGTACCCAGGGGAATACAGCATGAAATGCACTCTAAAATCAAGGTAAGGAGGGAAAGGAGGAAAGAGGTTCCCCAGGTTGAAAAAGCAGGCTGTTTCCATTCTAAGCAAGGCATGTAAAGAGTGCTTCCCTTGTCTTCTCTATTTGTCACCTCAAGACAAAGCCCCTCTTGCTCCAACTTAGTTATCGGTTTGATTAAACCTATTATGTGTGATTAAACTCTGATTAAATCATTTTTGTTCTATGACTAAATTTATTAAATGGATGCAGCTACTGGTACAGTAGATAGAGCATTGGACCTAGAGTAAGGAATTTGAGTTCAAATCTGACCTGGGGGTAGCTGAGTGGCCCAGGTAAATCACTTGACCTCTGTTTGCCTCAGTTTCCTTAACTGTAAAATGGAGATTAGTAATAGCACCTATCTCTTATGGTTGCTATGAAGATCAAGTGATACATTTAAAAAAAAACTTTTAGCATAGTGCCTGGCACTATGTAAATAAATATTCCCTTGCCCTCCTCATATATGGTCAAACCAGAGCCTCTTGCCCAGGCACATGGAATCCATCCTTGCTAACTGTTCATCCTTTGGCTTTACCCATACCTGTGACACACACTTTGACAATCTCCTAAAGAACATTTTTACTTTTTTTCCTTCTCTGTGTTCAACAAAACATCTGAAGATGTGAGACCTAGAAGAGGGTTTGGTGATAACTTTCAAGAAATCTTAGCTACACCAGCGCTGATGGCATCTAGTCCTATCTGTTCCCCACCACAGACAGCGAAAAGTTTCATGATCACTTTTCGTATCAGAAAAGTGCTTTTTGCTTCCTTCTCTCTGGCCAGAAATATTTTTCCAGCCCTGATGTCTTAATATATGTGAATTTTCTAGATGTTCCTTTTTAATCTAGTTCATACTAACAAAATCCATTTTACTTATTTCTTCCTTTTTGAACATGTGAAAAAGTAGTCATTGACCCTTTATATGGGACCGGTACAGAGTTGTTGAAGAACAGCTTCTAGGTATATTTTTAATGAAAATGTCATTTATTATAAAATGTAAAAACTGCAAAATTTCATTTCATTTTTTGAAATATAAAACCGAGGACATATTTCATCTAAAAGAACAGCACTTCAGCTACTTCGTAATTTCAAAACTGAGTTTGATATACGAGAGTGGATATTCAGTGGTGTCTCTTGGCTAATCAAGAGTGTCTCTTTGCTATGCTCAGGGATAGAAAAATGGCAAAAAGGAAGCTGGGTTAAGAGATTAAGTTAGAGGCTCATAAGCACTCATTTTGAAATGTCATAAATCATTTTTTTATTTTTTAAATGAATGCTCCAAGACCCCAATAAAAGCCATGAATAGCACTTTGCTTTTACTTTATGGGAAAACATACTTCTGGTTTTTTCCCCCAAAGTCCCAAATTTTAAAAAGGAATGAACATTGATTGATAGGTTTAGAATGAGTTGACAAGTAAATGAAAAAAAAGTACATCCAAGGATAATGATAGTTTCTTAAGCATTCATGATATTATTTGTCTAAGAATCTGTATTCTTTTATGCCTAGTGTATATTGGGAAATGACTTATTTTTTACTAATTGTCGGTTTCTCCTATTTGTACTTTCTTCTTTTAAAGTGTTAATTTGTGAATATCGGGCTTCTGTGTTTTGCAAGATTCGACTTATCTGGTGAGGAAGAATATTTTTTACAGATAATTTCCATTAAAATGTTAGATCAAACTGATCTGTAAGTCCCTTGTAGATTACAGTAATTGCTGGAGACCCAGGTTTATCATTTATTTTGATAATACCACTTTGTATTGCTACCACTGCCTGGTTCCAGATAAAAGATCATTTGTTACCACTATGGCTATTCACATATGCCTTGGAACTCAGATAATATTGTTCATCCTGAATTTTATCATTATTTATCATTATTATTATTAATTATCTTGATGGCTGTCTTCTGTGATCATGCTAAACATGTATATATCAGTTCACCAAAAATCTATGATTTCATCAGTGTGAAGTATTCTCAGTGTAAGAATTCCCTCAATGCAGTTGGAACCTATCCATAATTTAGAAGTTTAAAAAGTCAGAGGTAGAATTTGTTCTCAGTCCTTCCTGACTCTATAGGCTGATAGACGTACACATATGTGAGTGTGTATGTATATGCGTGTGTGTACTTTCTAAATTTGTCATTTTGACCCAAAGTAGGAGTTAGGTGTAATTATTAATGTGTAAAAATGAGCAGTTCAACTCCACAAACATTTATTAAATGCCTTTTGTTGTTCAGTCATTTCACCTGTATCTGGCTCTTCATGACCCCTTTTGGGGTTTTCTTGGCAAAGATACTGGAGTCGTTTGCCATTTCCTTCTGCAGCTCATTTTATAGATGAGGAAAACTAAAGGAAATTGAGTGAAGTGATTTGCCCAGGGTCACACGGCTAGTAAGTGTCTGAGGCCAGATTTGAACTCACAAAGATAGGTCTTTCTGACTTGAGGCCCAGCAGTCTATCCAGTGTGCCACCTAGCTGTCCATTAAATGCCTATTTAGCAAAGAATTCAGTAGTGTTCTGAGGGATACAGTAAAGAAAAATGACAGTCTGCTGTGTTATTAATCCATTTTTCAATCTGATATGGGAGAAGATAAATCATACAGTTAGGATTTAGGTTTCAGTGATGAGAAAACTTAGAGCAGTAGCCTCAAATTCAAAAGGAATGGCAAAATTTTCACACCAATCTTCAAACCATTCACACAAACAAATCTGCACCACAAGAAAAGTGGGACCTAGAGGAGCAGATAGATGGAGAAGTTGGGGGTGAGGGGCTGGGAGGGGTCAAGGCAAGAAAATTATATCTCTCTTTCTCCTGCTTTGTCCTGGATACTGCTTTCCACTTCGTAATTTACTAAGGTTGGTTTCTGTGTTCCAGTTCATATTTTCCATTTCTCAAGTCTCTCTTCCTTCCCTAATCCATCCATGCAGCCACCAAAGTGATATTTCTAAAATATAGGTCCGACTGCATCACTGCCCTGGTCAGTAAATTCTAATGCTTCAAATACTCCTCTGTTTGGCATTTAAATTTCTTCACAACCTACCTCCCACATACCTTCCCAGACTCATTATACACACGCTCTTCATTCCAATCAAACTCACCTTCTAACTGTTCCCCCACATAACATGCCATCCCTGGCCCTGGTACTTTTTGTATAGCCTCTCTCCCAATTTCTGGAATGCAATACCTCCTGACCTGAGTTTTAGATTCTCTAGTATTCTTCAAATCCTGCTTCAAATACTACCTCCCATATGGGACCTTTCCTGGTTAACAAGATGCCAATGCCTTGCCCCTCCTAAATTTCATTGCGTATATTTATGTATTTTGTTTTTATATATGAAAGAAGGAAGCTCTCTGTCTTTTTTATTCCCACTGCCTAGTATAGTACCCAGCATATAGTAGCCACTTAATAATTGTTGGGATTTTTAGTCATTTTCAGTCGTTTCTGACTCTTCAAGACCCTTTTGGGAGGTTTCTTTGGCAAAGGTACTGGAACGGTTTGCCGTTTCCTTCTCCAGCTCATTTTACAGATGAGGAAATTGAGGCAAACAGGATTAAGTGACTTGCCCAGGGTCACACAGCTAGTGATTGGTTGAGGTCAGATTTGAACTCAGATCTTCCTGACTCCAGGCGCAGTGCTCCATCTACTACATCACTTAATAATTCTTGTTGATTAATTGATCAGTGATTAGAGACATCAAATTTGTAGAAAAAACATCAAATTTGAAGTCAAAAGACCAGCATTAAAATCACAGCTCTGCCATTTAATAACTTGAGGAATTTAATTCTCTGGGCCTTCATTTCCTCAATGATGAAATTAGGATGTTGGACTAGATGAGTGATGCCTGGAGTCCCATTGACTTTAAACTCTTGGGGCCTTAGTTTCTTCATTCTTTAGATGAGGTAGTTGTAATTTTCCAGGTTTTCTGTGATCCTTACTGAATCTCAAATATTATGATCCTATGATTTCTAGTAGTGTACCGGTGGTCATCGCATGCCAGTACATGGAGAAAATTGGATGTTTCATGGCATTAGCAAAGCAGCATGGCATAGTGAGCAGAATGGTAGATTAGGAAATCAGTAAGCTTCAAGTCCCGATTTTACCTCTGGCACTTACTGGCTAAGACCATAAATAAACACTTAAACGCTCTGTGCCTTACTTTCCTCACTTGTACAGTGGAACTAATATCCATTATTAGCTACCTTACAGTGTTTTGTGAGGATCAAATTAGATAGATAATGTTGATAGAGTGCTTTACCAACTTAAAGTACCATATAAATATCATAGATTTACATTATGGAGTCTAAAATTTCCAAAGGAGAGAGAGAAGGGAGTGTGGATGGGAATTTAGCAGGCAGGTGTATGGGACCGGGAATCACCTTCTAGTCTAAATTTAAAGATTTTAGTAAGGAAGAACCTTACTAAATAAGTAATGATTACCAAAGCCATGATGTCAAAGGTACAGTACAGTTTAAGAACAATCTCTCACTTCTTTGTATGGCTGAATTTGCTTCTGTTCAGCGAATCTTAGACAGAGAAGAACTGACATAGCTTCTATCTCCTAGTACCTTGAGCCTACTACCTACTTTTTAAAAATAAATTTTTATTGCCATTTTGTTTATGCATCATCTATACTTTCCAATGCATCTCTTTCCCTTCTCCTTCCCAGAAAGCTCTTCATTTTAATAGAAAGTGAATAAAACAAGTGCGGGAAAACTATCTGACGTGTAAAAATTCTCCCACCATACACAGTGTCCCATGTCTATACTATCCCACATCTGCAAGGAAATGGACAAAGATGCCTTTTCACATCTCTTCTTTTGAACAAAGATCAGTCATTGTAATTTGGGAGATCTGGTCTCTCTGTGTTTTGTCCCTTTTTTGGTGGTGCCTTCAGGAGGCTGACCATGGAAATGCAGGCACGGAGACAAAGCCCTTTTAGCCACTAAATTGTGGTTCCCCAGACCCAGAGGTGGAAAGACTAGGATATTTAGGGAAATGTCACCCTTTCTGGCTTCTACCATGACCACTAGTGATAGAATCTTTCCCTTCCATAGGTTTGAATGATGCCTAAGGATTAACTAGGTTAAGAAATGAAGCTTACCTCACAGATTTCTACTCAGTTCTGAAATCAAAAAGTAATGTCCTTTGTCAGCATTTTTTTTGCTATGGGTAATGTCTTATAATACCTATAAGGAACAAACTTTTGTGTAGTCACCACTTCTATGCTTATGTTTCTTTAAAACCATAATAGCAATCGATCATGTTTTAATTAATTAGAACATCATTTTATGAAACTGATGTGTCAAATACTTTTTCTTTAGCCATCAAACATGTTGTCAGGGAAGAAGTGACATCCAAATTTATAGAACAAGATTGCCAGGGAGATATGAACCATACAGAACAAGAACGACATGTGGAGGAAAAAATGGGGACATTTTTTTCTACAAGGACAGTGGTATTAAATTTTTAATGTATGCCTCTCTTTTCACTATATTTTTTTTTCTTTTTTTAACTTTCCTGTTCAGTGATAAAAGGATTTCCCATCCTTTAAAGCAGTCCTTGATTTGCAAAAAAGTAGCTTGCAAAGGCTCTCTAAGTACAAATAGCCACAGTCTCTTCTCTCCCTCAACTGCTTGAAAGCACCCCCCACCCCTATGCTGGGGGAGGGAGGGTAGACCAGGAGGTAGTAGAGAATCTTTGGATTCAGAGGTGGCAAAAAGGAAGACCCTGAAAAGGAATAGAAGAATAATCCCAGGCAGGGAGGGCTGAGCTGACAACATGCTGCCCTTCTGGCCCTAAGCATTCTTCCTTATTATAAATATTTTCATTTTTCATTTGTTAACACTGTGAAATTTGGCCATTTGGAGATTCATTTGTCTCAGTAAGTGTGCTCTTCTGTAAATCCAGATACCACTAGGATCAGTGTCTGGCGTGGTATAGAGGAATGTTTTTGAAATCAGAGGACCTGAGTTTGAATCCTACCCCTGTTGCTTAATGGCTTGTGACAAGCCCTCCTCTGGGTCTCTGCTTCTTCATCTATGGAATAAAAGGGCTGGATATGTTGCTCTTTGACCTCCCTTCCTGATCTGAAGCCTACAAGGAAAGATCTATCAGTCTGTCATAAGCTAATATGAATTAATTCAGTCAAATTGCTTTCTCCTCTAGCCCCTCCAGCAATTGCAGTGAGGGAATGGGAGTCTTCATGAGGGAAGAGGGAATGGGTGAGTGAAATAGGTAATTATAGAATATGGCGTACTTGATGGGATATAGCAGGCAGGCCTAAGGAAAGTGCCTCACTGTTGGATTTAGAACAGCCCAATGTCACTGACACAGCTGGATGGGTCAGTGGATAGAGCACTGGGCTGGAGTCAGGAAGACCTGAGTTCAAATCCAGCTTCAGACACTTACTAGCTGTGTGATCCTGGGCATGTCACTTAACCTCTGTTTTCCTTAATTCACTGGGGAAGGAAATGGCAAATCACTCCAGTGGCTTTGCCAACAGCCTTGTCTTGCTATGGTCTACAGGGTCATGAAGAGTCAGATACAACTGAATGACCAAACAACAAGGTCATTGAACAAAACTAATGCAGTGATGATGCCTCATGATGTAAATAATATTCTGCACATGTAGCCCCCCCCCACTTTTCTACTGCAAGGAGAGAAGTGCTTCCTCGTCTCTTTTGCGACCTTAAACTCTCCAGTCTCAGCTTCCTAAAGTGTAAAAAGAGAGAATTGAACGAGATGACCTTGAAAGGCTCTGCCTCTTCTAGATCTCTGATGCTGTGATTCCGTAACTCTCTGGGGCCAGGACTGGTCAGTCCACGTACTCAGCATCAGCTCCACTCGATGTCATTTTGTTTTGTTGTATTCTCTTGGATCTATTGACTTCATTCCGCATGAATTCATACAAATGTTTTTCATATTTCTCTGAAAAAATTGCTTTGGTGCAGACCTCTGATTTCATCAATATAAGGAACTCTCCAAATGGAAACTCTCTCAACCGACGAACATGATCAACACCTAGACTGTAAATTACCATCTTAGAAAGCGGGCCATGGTCCTGAGAAATTCAGATTGCCATGGTTGTACACATAGTAGATATCAGATGCAATACTCGAACCTATCCCTTCCCATCTCTAAAGCCGAACCTCTGTCCACTGTGCCCCACTGCTGCTAACATAGTTTTCTGTGGGGAAGTACACATCCCGTTCTTTAGCTTAAAAACAAATCCTTAAACCCCAACACTTTCATGGGGGTCTCCCATACTTCTTCAAAGGGAAATAACAGCAACGACTGGCACATGCTAATTGACTTGGGAGAATGAGAAGCTGTGTGTAAAGTGCATAGAGAATTTGACAGATCAGAAGATTTGGGTTTGAATCCCAGCTCTGACATTTCACAACTAGGTGTGTGACCTGGGAGAGAAACTTCCTTTCTCCCAACCTATATTTCCTGTGTCTCTCCAGCGAGGGGATTGATCTAGAAAATCTCTCAAGTCTTTCCCAGCTCCCCCATTCTATGACATTTCTGCCTGCAGTCCAACAAAAGCTGAAGATTCTCTGGTCAGTCAAATCTGATAAAAAAAAAAGACGCCATGAAAGCATAACATTACTCTACTAAAGAGGGGAAACTTTTCCCATTTTCCCTGGGATTTTCTTCACAGCATTTGAAGCAGTTGAGTAGTTCAGCATTTGTGGCTACTTATTGCAAGAGAAAATCAGCTCTAATTAGAAGCAGTGGGATGTTAGTCGAAGTAATAGGGGTAGCCGTTCCCCAAATTATCCTGCAGGACTTTGCATGGCAAAGAAAATAGGCATTGGAACCTTGGCTGAATGATCAAATGGAAAAGAAAGATCCTACTGAGAATGATGCATCTTTGTCTGCAGCCCTTGCATCTCCCAAGTTAGGAGTGAAGGGTGAGGGATTTATCTGGCAGAAGATACTGCCCAGAAGTTGAGGGTGGTTGCTTGACTAAGAGAGGGTGCAGTTACAGCGGAATTAGACTTTCTCTGGACTATTTGGGATTAGAGAAAGTAAATATCTGTGCAGCAAGCATGCTGTTGTCCGAAGCCCAGGTTAATTTTGTAAATCAACCTGAAGTCTGAAGCTTCAAGTCTGGAGCTGTCTAGAAATATACAAATCAGGTCTTATGACTACCTTAAAATAAAAGACATTTCTAGATTACTTTAATTTCAAGCAGATACATTATAAGGCCAGGATTTTCCATGCATTCATTTTCTCTTTGAAAATATAGGCCAATCTCCCTTGCATTCTCTTAGGTATATTTTTTTTAAGTTTGCATTTGTATAAAACATTGCTAAATTGAAAAGTAGAGTAGCTATTTGGTGATAAATTATCTTTGGTAGTAAATTAGAAGCCCTAAGATTGTTATTAAATGTTTTAATGCCGTACATCTAAATATTAGAAAATCTAAAAGATATCTTGTAATTAAGACTCCCTAAAGATTTCTATACGCTATTTCTACAATTATGTATGTATAGCATGTCGTTTGTTTTGGTTCAAGAGAGCAATATAGGTAGACGTGATTTTCATGTTAAATTCAACTTTGTAGAGTTTAATCCAATCAGCGTTTATTAGCACCTACTATGTGTAATGCACATAACTGAGGAGACAAAAGCCCTGTTTGTCAAAGAGCCTATAATCTAATGGGAGACAGCACGTAACTATGTCCCGAGAGAGAATGTAATAAGGGTAAAGCACAGTGCTTGGTACATAGTAAAGGCTTTATAAATGCCTTATTTATTGACAGCAGCACAGGTCTAGGGAAACGCTATGAATCTTGGTGGGACGAGATAGAGGGGAAGGGGCAGATAACAGAGGAAACCTTGGTGGACATGGTGGCATGGGCTCCTAAGAGTTAGGTTTTGAATTAAGTTGATCCTTGAAGGAATGAAGATAGAGAAGGTAAAGAGGCCATTTCTAAGAATTATTAGTGGTAGTGGTAGTAGAAGGCAGGAGCTAGAGCAGAAAGTAGTCTTTTTTATTTTTATTTTTTTAAAGATAGAGTACATAAAGGTACTAAATAGCCAGATGGCACAGTGGATCTCTTCTTCCTGAGTTCAAATCTAGCTTCAGACACCTACTAGCTGTGTTACCCTGGGCAAGTCACTTAACCCTGTTTGCCTCAGTTTCCTTATCTGTAAAATAAACTAGAGAAGGAAATGGCAAACCACTCCAGCATCTTTGCCAAGAAAACCTCAAATGGGGTCACAAAGAATTAGACATGACAGAAACAACTGAACAACAATGACAACAAATGTGATATAGTTAGTTTGGTTGAATCCACTACGGACTGGAGAATGGGGAGGGCAAGAAGATGCTTTGGTTTGGCATTTTAGAAACTTTAAACCCTGGCCGCTTTGTATTTCTCGTAGGGTCAAGATTAATTGCCAAAGAATGTTTTTGTTACCTCCCCACAGCCCAGGGAATGCATTCTTGTTCTCACTGGCTCCAGGAAGGTTTCCAGGCATATAAGCCTTTATTGTTTCAGGGAGCATGGACCCGTGGTTAGCACTTTGCTAGTAATTGCGCTTAAAATCATGAGAACGGGTTCTCGGATTTGGAGAGATCAGTGGTTCAGGGCACACTGATCCCTCTTGCTTTTAGCTGTCAGGATATCAGTGTTAGCTTCTACACTTTAGAAGTTTCTCATCCTCTGAAGACTGGCATAAGGGAAGGAGGGAGAACCTGCAAATGTAGAAATGGTATTCAGGGGCTTATCTCTGCAATAGAGATACCTTTTATCTTTATTTTTTTTTCTGTAATCAAGTCATTATCATGAAACTGAGAGATGTAATCACACAGGAGTAAAATTGGGGTCGTGCCATAGGCTAGCAGAAAGGGGGCTTTATAGCATGATGATGTATGGCCATTTCACAACAATGCCTTTAACACATAAAATGTGCCCTTTAATTACATTTTCAATCTCATTGGAAGAGATTTTATCATTATGGAAATTGCTCGGTAAATGTTCCCATCATGAGGCCCAATAAAAGTTTGCTAAGAGAATTGAAGACCAGGAGATGAATCAGCGGCTAAGAAATGTTATCATCGGGCAGAGTTTGCTTGGCTTTAAGCAAAATAGTCCGGCAGTAACAGAAAATCATCATTGACTCAGAGGTACATTTTTTCCAAGATTATCATAAGACATTTTTGCCTGTAGCACTCTGTTTCTTCTGTAAGCTGAAGGAAGGAATAGTTCTCTTTTCCAGCTCAGCAGGCCTTTTTCTCCAAGCCTCAGGACCATCATTTGAATTTATAGTTGCCAAAATGAATGATACAACATTTACCTCATGTCCCCTGCATTGGCACCTGCATAAAAGGGCATGTCTTTGGTTCCCGAAATGAGAGATGATATGCTTTTAATATAATAAAGAGCACCTCCATTTTCTTCTCAGAATCATTTAAAAATATATATACCAATAAGTTATAGGAGGCATATAAAGAGGATACTCAGGAAGAAGGGCAGCCTAGAATTGCTCATTTCTGTGCTATGGGAATTGTTTCATTTCTTTGCGTGGTACAACCTATTTGAAGTCTGTTACTGAGCATCACTCTTAATCATCCCCTTCATCCATGGCAAAGCATTTCCATAGAAGCTAGGAAAATTTCCATTATGCCAGGTCATAAGACAGGATTTCCAGAATTACTTCTGCGTTCTGCTGCCTCCAAAAGTTTTCTTTTCAAAAGCAGGTCCCTGGGCAGTCAGATGCCCATTTTGTTTCCTGAGGTGTTTAGTATTGCTTTTCATTTGTCGATATTTTGTACTCATTTATGTGAGTATATATCATTTACCCTCAGGAGAATGTGATCTCCTTGAGGGCAGGAAACAACAAAAATGATACATGTTTTGTCTTTATATCACTAGTACTGGGACAATATCTATCACCTGTTAAGCAATAAATGTTTGTTGAATTGTGAGCTCAATAGCTAATGCCATTGGAAAATTGAGAGAAGTGTGCTTTTATGTATTAATGTAATGAGAAGCATTGATTTGTGCGAATGCCAGGACTGTCTACTTGTGGCCTCCCATCTAAAAAAGAAAACTCTGCCTGGGATAAATAGTCAGTCAACAAGCATTTATTAAGCAGATGTGTCAGGTACTGTGTGCGAAGTCCTGGAGATACCAATAAAGGCAAAAATAGCCCCTGCTTTCAAGGAGTTCACATTGTAAAAGGGGAGGACTACTGTGAGTTATAATTATAACTATAGATGTATGCATGTATATATATATATATGTAGTTATAGTTTTTATAGTTACAGCTATATATGTGAGACTACCTATGAGACTGTCTCTGATTCATGAGAGGGAGAAGAAAGAAGGTAGGGACGATGGAAAGAGGAGATAAATTGGACGTTGTCTCAGAGGGAAATCATTAGAATTAAGGAAGAATCAGGAAAGACCTCTTGTAGAAGGTAGAATTTTAGCTGAGACCTAAATAAGGCCATCGAAGCTGGGAGGTAGTAGTGAGGAGAGAGAACATGCCAGACTTGGGGAGGCAGCCAGTGAAAATGCTTAGAGTTGAGAAATGGGATGCTTTGTCCCAGGAACAATGAGGAGGCCAGTGTCACTGGACCACAGAATATTTGGGGGTGAATAAAGTCTAAGAAGAATGGAAAGATGGGAAGGGGCCAGCTCGTAAAGGGCTTTAAGAATCAGAGGGTTCTGTATTTGATCCTGTTGGTAATAGGGAGCCACCAGAGTTTATCTAGTGGGGCAGTGACATGGTCAGAACTGAACTTTAGGAAGATTGCTTTGGAAGAAAAGCAATACCTTTAGAAGGATGTGTAAAACATTTCGGTTGCAGGAATATTCTCCTCTGCTCTTTTGGTAATCAGTTTGCTCTTCCAATGCATAGACTGATAATCTTTCAGGGATAGAAGAATCTAATTTCTAAGATAATAGGATCATATATCTACAGATGGAAGCCATCCAATCCAACTCCTCCATTTTGCAGATGAGAAAACCTTGAGAATTCTTGACCTTTTGTTCTTCTAAATGAACTTTGTTATTATTTTTTTCTAACTCAAGATAATTTTTAGTAATTTAATTGGGTTGGCATTGAATAAATAGATGTTAGATAAAAATTGTCATTTTTATTATTATTTTAATTATTATTTTATTATGCTGCCTTTACCTACCCATGAACAATAACTATCAGTCCAATTATATATATGTGAGATTTGTCCAAGGTCACACAGATAGTGTCAGAGATGGCATTTCAACTCAGGTCTCTATCTTCTTTCCACTGTACTCCTTAGTTTCCTGGTGTGCAAGGTTTTCATGTATTCACTCCCCAGGTTAGAGAAGATTACGAAGGAAGTCATGGTTGCTTGTAGAACATGGATCAAATCAGAAAGAGGCAGCCTGACCAAGCCTGTTGGCAGAGGCATGGATGAGGCCACCACAGAGCATGTTTGAGCTTCTAGCAGCCAAATGAAATGAATGGTTAGGAGGAGAGATAATAAAGGCTTTCTTACCTCATACTACCTGGGAAGAGAAAAGAAGCTTATAGGCAGGAAATGCATGCTAATAGGAAAGGTGATAAAGCACTAAAAAAAAAAGCTATTGATAATTCTATAATTATACCTGGTGCTGGCCCCAGGCTCAGTCTCTCAATATCAGTCCAGTGTCACATATCACCTTTGGTTGGCCATGCTTAGTAAACTAACTTTCGCCTTTTCCTCTTCTTTCCTTTTCCCCCATGTTTTGAAATGTTTTCCTAATAAACAGTAGAACTAGGAACTCGTTTGTTCTAATTTGAAGGACAAAATGCCTGGTTTGAACTTTCACTATTGATGATAGTTTAATTTCTTATTGGTACCATTTAGAGCATTGGCAAAAAAGGGCTTTAACCCCTCCATTAGCTACTCTTTCCCATGATGAAAGTCTATTGCTAAATAGTGTACGCTAACTCCCTAAGCATGGAAACACCATTAAGTTCCCCAAGAACAAGTAATTAGCAATATCTGATATTAGAGAACAATTAACCCACCAAAGATCCAATTACTTCAGCATTCCTTTAGTTAGTTAACCAGTCATATTCATGATGTTTGGATCTTTTTCAGATGCATTTTTTAAAATACCTAGAAACTTATTGGGGTAGCAGAGGAATTCACGATCCCAGACTCTCCCTACAAAAATGGCAGGAGCTTATATGAGAGCTGAAGTATTCTCATAGATAAAGACCTGCTCCCTGAAAGAGGACCCTTCAAGGTTTACAATTTGCTATGAACAGCTCTGGATGTTTCCTTCCAGGTAGAGAGCTCCCTAAAGGGCCCCGGGGAACTGCACCCAAAGGTACCAGGCTTCTTAGAAAAGGGGAATTGTTCATATCACCCAGGGGTGTTGGCCAAGGACACAAGAAACTTCTAATCCTTGAGAACTTCGGGGATGATATGACCATGTGCTTCCCCAAAAGAATAAGGTCTCTAGGGTATCACATCCCTGCTCACAGGTTTTCCTCTGGAAGCAATTACATGAAAGGGGCTATGGGAAGGGGAAGCGAATAGCACAAATCCCCCATGCCCAGTCTACTTCGAAGCTTCAAACCTGTCCAGCTTCATTGGCTTTTCCTGGAGCCCACTTTCCTACTCAAGATGCCAGCGAAGGACCTCAAAGTATGAGGAGAAAATGTGATGCCAAGATTTTAATATGTGGGGCTAAATCCCCTAGGAGTTAAGATTTTGAGGGTTTTTAGTTCCTACTTTTGGTAAGTCAAAAGCAGTCACTTCAAGTAAGAACCAATTAATTTTCTAGACTAACTTTCCGGGTCTTGAATCATACATCTGCAAGGTTAGATTATTTCAAGCACTGGTTTATTGTCATCATCATCATCATTTGCTCTGGAACACATAATGTTTCCTTATTCCTTTTTGGATCAAATATAAGCTCCTGCCAAGGTCATCCATCCATTGTCTATGGTATATTATTCCAAGAACAACTCAACCCAAATTTCACCTCTTTCCTAAACCCAAATCACTCGACAACCCTTGCTCGTAGATTCTCATTACTTTCTCTATCTCTGTTTCTCTGTTCTCCCTTCTCTTTTCTTTTCTAAAATATCACCTTGCCTGCCAAAACAGATACAAGAATTATAAAAACAAACATAAAACACTTTTTATACAAATCAAGTCATAAATAATTGGACTGATATTGTTCATGGGTAGGTACAGCCAGTATAACAAAATTGACAATTTTTACCTAAGTAATCTATTTATTCAATGCCAACCCAATTAAATTACTAAAAATTATCTTGAGTTAAAAAAAATAATAACAAAATTCATTTGGAAGAACAAAAGGTCAGGAATTCCAAAGAAACAAGCATAAAAAATGTAAAGGAAGGAGATTCCGTAGGATCAGACCTTAAACTATATTATAAGGTGAGAGCATTGTGGAAGTGTAAAATGGATAATTTCAGTTATTTTAAATTAAAATTTTCTTGTATAAATAAAAGCCAATGTAGTCAAGAATACAAGAAATATAGAAAGTAGGGGGAAGACTTTCATAGACAAACTCTCAGATAGGATGTGCTTGTGTTGGAATACTGCTGTGGTGTAGGAAATGATGATTTGGTTGATAAGGAAAAACATGGAGAGACCTGGATCTATGAAGTAAGATGCTCTCCACCTCCAGAGAAAGAGATGACGAGTGGAAATGTGCATGCTACAGTCATAAATATGTGCATGAGTGTCTATGTTTGTATATATGTATATATGATGTGTATGTTTAATTGTAGCCTTCTTTGGATGGGGGAGGGGGGAGGAGAGAAAAGAACAAAGTAAAAAGTGCACAACAGAGAACAAAAGAAACCTACAAGGAAACAAAGAAAAGCTGGGTAGCTTTGAAAACAATGGTTTTCTTGAAACTGAAATTTATCATTTTATTTTGAATCCTCTCTTATGTTTTGCTGTGTACATGGAAATGTTCTTGTTTTTCTTTTCTCAATTTGTATTTAAATTTAAATGAATAAAAATTATTATTATAAAAATTGTAAAATATTAAAAATTAATGACAGTGACTATATTCATAAAATAAAAATAAATAAATAACTAAATAAATAAATAAAATAAAATAAAACATCATCTTGCCTTCTATTCCAGACTATTAATGAATTTTGTTTCAAGATCTGGATCAGAGCGCCACTATTTCATGCTTTTGGTTAATCCCTTTTTAATCACTCCCTCTACTTTGTCTTTGCTCAGGACCTGTGTATACATTAGTGATCTTCTATCTGGTCTCCTAAGAGAGACTAACTATAATATAGTAAAAGAAAGACTGTTAAATTTGGAGTCAGAAGACCCGAGTTTGAATCTCAGCTTCTCTCCTAGGGATCTTCAGACATCCCCCACTTGGACCCTAGTTTCCTCAGTTGACAAGTAATGTCATCTAGATGTCATCTAGTCCCTTTCACGGCAGGGTCATGTTTCATCTACTATTTCTGTGTTCTTTATGAACATCTAGAGCAGTCATGGATACATTATACACATTTAACAAATTCCATTTTAATAGGTATAAATAATAGGCAGAGAAACCCTTCTTCTAACTGATGAGACATCAGAATGTGGATAAAATAAATACAGAAAAGAGACTGTTCGTTTGACTGCTGACCCCACCAGCATAGTTATCAACGCAGCGTCACCTCCTGCTTAGAAATCAGATTTATGTATGTTTGTTAGAAATATTTCTAAAGTGTGAATAGATTCTGACTGAAAGCCTAAGTATTTACTCTTACGCCCAAAGCTTAAATCCTTTAGCATTCTGCCTCTGTTTCATCTATTTTGGCTGTTCATATGATTTTTTTGGCTCCTTATTGCTTCTCAAATATTGTCATTATGTATAAAGTTGCCAAGTAGATGAGTTTCAAAGAAAGAACCTTTCAGTGATATGTGTATATATATATATATATATATGTATATATATATATACACATACATATTTGTATGTGTATATGCATACTATGTATTTGTAGAAAGGCAGGTAGGGGCAAGGTCAGAGAAATTACATTGTCTGTGATGTTGATAATAGTGTTACTGACAATTATTTAAATGTAGATGAAAATTATTCAGTATTTGGCTTAGATCTTTTTTTCCTTCTGATTACCTTTTTTCTCCTTCTATAATTTCTCTCTTTTATTCTTCCCTGGTTGACTCATTATCTATACACAATGTAAATAATTCTATCTAATACATAACTCTCATAAATTCTATTCAATCCTTTATCTGTATTCTTATTAATTTTCTTGGATGCTCCATTTACAAATGGCTTTTCAAAAAAGGACAATATATATATATACATATATACATATATATATATATATATATGCTAGCACCCTTTCCATATACTTGGGTTGGGATAGGAATGCCTTCATATTACTAGGTAACCTTCCCTTTATTCTAATTAGGATGGTAGTCTGCTTTCCATGCTAATCAAGATTATTTCCACCTTGTGTCTTTCTTAACCTGTGTCCTCTTTTCTCTCAACCTATTCAAATCCTGCCTGCTCTTTAAAATCCAGTGCAAGAACAGTAACATCTACAAAGACTTTCCCAAAGTCAACATGAATCTCTCCTGCTAATTCATGTTATTACACTTATAGCTTGTATATACAACTTAACACATGATCATATGCTATCTACAATTGTTCTGTGTATCTCATCTCCTCAACAAGTCTACAAAGTCCCCAAGACAGGGGCCATGTCATCCCATTTTTCTATTTCCTATATAGCTATTGTATAATATTGAAGAAGCCTAATTGGGCAGCCAGGTGGCATGGTGGATAGAGTGCCTATGGTCAGGAAGACTTATCTTCCTGAGTTCAAATCTGGCCTAAGGCACTTAATAGCGGTATGACCCTGGGCAAGTGGCTTAACCATGTTTCCCTCAGTTTCCTCATCTGTAAAATGAGCTGGAGAAGAAAATGACAAACCACTCCACTATCTTTGCCAAGAAAACCCCAAGAATTGGATCACAAAGAGTTAGGCATGATTGAAAACAACTAAATAACAACAGACCTGGGCCTACAGTGGATGAGCTACGGAGTCTGTTTCTTGTCTGTAAGGTATCCCTCTGCACTGGACCCAGGCATGTAGTAGGACTGGATTTGATTCTCAGAGAACCTGACCTCTAATGATAGGTGTTAGGCTCTCTTTCCTCACACTCTTCAGCTTGTTGGATATGCCTTCATTTCAAGTTCAGCGAGGTCACAGATTAGGAATACTGAACTGCTTTTTGGACATATTTAATTGGATGCTTCTTAGGCATTTCTTATATCCAAAGTGGAATTCTTTACCTATTCCCCCAAATATTCTATTATTCTAAACAATCACATGCTTTGACTGCATCACCAACCTTCTAGTCACATGGATTGGCTATCCCAGAGTCATCTCAAACTATCCTTTCTTCCTCAACCCTATCATCTAATCAGTTGCCAAATCTTGCCATCTCATCCTCTGCAATATTTCTTGCATCTATCCTCTTCTCCCCCTTCCCTCAGCCTCATTTAGTATCTCATCATCTCTTGCCTAGGTTATTTTAATGCCTGTCTAATTAATCCCCTTGAAGATGCTCATTTCCTACTCAAATTCTTCAAAGTTTCCAAACTGATGTCCTTGAAGCATAGATCTGGCAAGATCACTCCCCAACTCAAGAAGCTCCACTAACTTTTCTCTTTAGCATTTGAAGCCTTTCACCTTCAGCCTCTGACCCACTTTTCCAGGTCTATGAGACATTAGGATCCTTCACATACTCGGAGTTCCATCCAAATCATCCTATTTTCTCTCTTCCCTGTAGGCAACATTCCATCTCCTGTCCCTCATGCCTAGAATCCACTCCCTTCTTGCTCTCCACAGTGTAGAGTGCCTAGCTTCTTTCAAAGCCCTGTTCAAATGCCACTTCCAATAGGAAGTCTCCTTAGTTGCTCCCTCCCTGAAAATTACTCAGTATCTACCTTGAATATATTTTGTTTTTACTTTTCTGTATACGTGTTGTTCCCCCCTCCCCAATGTATTATAAGCTACCCTAAAGGCAAGCACTATTTCATTTTTTACTTTGCATATCTCCAGGAACTAGAATGTCACAGAGCTTAATAAAAGTCTAGTGAATGGAAGAATAAATGAAACGTATATGTGTGTATACATATATATATATATGTATGTGTATATATATATGTATACACACCCAGATATGTAATGGAAGAATCAATTAATGAAATATAATACATATATTACATGAAAGAATAAATGATTTATATATCTTTAGGGACACAAGTAGCAAATTTATGAATCGATCTTTTTTTATAATTCTATTAAGAAGACTGATCTATTTTTAGCTTAAGTAAAGAGACTCTATATTTTTCATTTACGGCTTGGACCCTATTGGGAAATGCAAAGCACAGAATTTATAAATGCTTATGAAATATAAAAACACAATTATTTTCGTATGAATGTTAACCAATTCTAATTAATGAAGGCAGGACATTCGAAACTTTTGATTTTCATCACTGAAGTTTATACTTGAGGGTTTTGTGATTTTCTTTTTTTTTCTTTTTTTTAATTTATTTTTAATATGTTTAGTTTTCAGCATTGATTTTCATATGCGTTTGAATTACAGATTTTCTCCCCATTTCCACCCCACCTACTCCAAGATGGCGTACACTCTGGTTGCCCTATTCCCCAGTCTGCCCTCCCC
>CM053622.1:458465388-458497269 GCA_028646595.1 Phalanger gymnotis
GAAATCAAGAAATTATAAAACAGAACCAAAGGAATGAAAAAATGGAAGACAATGTGAAATATCTCATTGGAAAAACCACTGACCTGGAAAATAGATCCAGGAGAGATAATTTAAAAATTATTGGACTACCTGAAAGCCATGATCAAAAAAAGAGCCTAGATATCATCTTTCAAGAAATTATCAAGGAGAACTGCCCTGATATTCTAGAGCCAAAGGGCAAAACAGAAATTGAAAGAATCCACAGATCGCCTCCTCAAATCGATCCCAAAAAGAAATCTCCTAGGAATATTGTCTCCAAAATCCAGAGCTCCCAGATCAAGGAAGAAACAATTTGAGTATTGTGGAAACACAATCAGAATAACCCAAGATCTAGAATCTTCTACATTAAGAGATCGAAGGGCTTGGAATTCGATATTCCGGAGGTCAATGGAGCCAGGATTCAAACCAAGAATCACCTACCCAGCAAAACTGAGTATCATGCTCCAAGGCAAAATATGGATTTTCAATAAAATATAGGACTTTCAAGCTTTCTCAGTGAAAAGACCAGGGCTGAATAGAAAATTTGACTTTCAAACACAAGAATCAAGAGAAGCATGAAAAGGTAATCAAGAAAAAGAACAAGAAAAAGAAATTGCAAGGGACTTACTAAAGTTGAACTGTTTACATTCCTACATGGAAAGATGATATGTATGATTCATGAGACCTCAGTATTAGGGTAGCTAAAGGGAATATGCACATATATATGTTTTTGTATATATATATATATATGTATATATATATATACATATATACATATATGTATGTGTGAGTATGTATGTATGCATATATGTATGTGTGTATATATATATTATATATATATATAGAAAGAGAGAGAGAAAGAGAAAAAGAGAGAGAGAGAGAGAGAGAGGGAACAGGGTGAGTTGAAGATGAAGGGAAGATATCTAAAAGAAATAAAATCAAATTAAGGGACGAGAGAGGAATATATTGAGGGAGGGAGGTAGGGAGAGATAGAATGGGGTACATTATCTCGCATAAAAATGGCAAGAAAAAGCAGATCTGTAGAAAGAGAAGAGAAGGCAGGTGAGGGGGAATGAGTGAATCTTGCTCTCATCAGATTTGACCTGAGGAGGGAATACCATACATACTCAGTTGGGTATCTTACCCCACAGGAAAGAAGGAGGAAGAAGATAAAACAGGGGGGATGATAGAAGAGAGGGCAGATGGGTGTGGAGGTAATCAAAAACAAACACTTTCGAAAAGGGACAGGGTCAAGGGAGAAAATTCAATAAAGGGGGATTGATTAGGAAGAAGCAAAATATAGTTAGTCGTTCACAACCTTAGTATTGTGGAAGGGTTATACACAATGATACGCATGTGACCCATGTTGAATTGCTTGACTTCTTGGGGAGGGGGGGAGAAGGGAAGAGGACAGAGAATTTGAAACTTAAAGGTTTAAAAACAGATGTTCAAAAACAAAAAAAAAAGTTTTTTGCATGCAACTAGAAAATAAGATACAAAGGCAATGGGGCGTAGAAATTTATCTTGCCCTATAAGAAAGGAAGGGAAAAGGGGATGGGAGGCGAGTGGGGTGACAGAAGGGAGGGCAGACTGGGGAACGGGGCAACCAGAATATATGCCATCTTGGAGTAGGGGAAGGGTAGAAATGGGGAGAAAATTTGTAATTCAAACTCTTATGAAAATCAATGCTGAAAACTAAATATAATAAATAATAAACTAAAAATAAATAAATAAATAAGAGTCAAACTGATATAGCAGAATAGTATGTAAGTGGGAGTCAGAAAACTTTGATTCACATGATACTTTTCTCACTTACTGAGTTACCTGGAGTAAGTCTCTTCATTTGTCTACACTTCTTATTTCCTCAGCTGTAAAAAAATAAAAAAATAAAAAAGGAGAGAGAGTAGGGTAAGTTCCTTCAAATTCTAACATTCTGATTTTAATTTAATTTAATAACCTCATATATAATTTGGAGCAAAGATTTAGTTTAATTATTATTACTATGTAAATATTATCAGGGCAAAGAACTATAAGATATTAGATTTTTAAGCCTTAAAAGATATTGAATTGGATGTAGTTGAAGAACAGAAAATCATGTATCATCTACACAACACTGCCCCATTCGCTTCTGGTTAAAGTATGTGAGTCATGATAAGAAACGTTCAAGGATATTTAAATAGTGGAGAACTAAAAATGGCAGTTTATAGGATTAAAGATTTAGAGACAGAAGGGACTTTAGAAATCAGTAAGTTCCGCCTCCTTATTTTATAGAGGAGGAAACCAAAGCACAAAGGCTATTGTTAATAATAATAATAATAATGGTTATCATTTATGTAGCTCTTTATGGTTTGCAGAGCATTTCACAAGTATTAGCTCAGTTTATTCTCACAACAATCTTTGGAGATGGATCCTATCATTATCCCCATTTTACAGATGAGGAGTATGAGGTAGACAGAGGCTAAGTGGCTAGTCACACAACTAAGTATCCGAAGCACAATGTGAACTCAGATCTTGCTGGCTATCATTCCAATGCCCTCTCCACTGTGGCTATTTATATGAAAAAAACAGGCATATGTCATATATAAAAGTGTACGTGTATATATAAACACATATACACAGAGCATTATCCAGTATTAAAGTGGAATCTATGTAGATATTTGTATTTTTCTATTTCCTTATTTATAATCATTGATTTTTTTGTCAGATCACTTCAGAATTTGATTTTTAAAAGCTACATGAAACATATCTTTTTTAAAAAACATATAAAGCTTTGCATTTATCTTGGTTGCATACAATCATATTTCCAGATAATTCCATATCCTATTGAATGCATAAGGAATTTAATGCATTTTTATTATGAGGCTAAGTAAAACTATGACTGAGAAATTCGTTGTGAAGGGATCAAATCTGTTGTATGTTACCTGAGAAATTCATGAGACCATTTTGAATTAATTTGGAGAGGAAAATTAGAGTTGTTTCATTTTCGTCTCTGAATCCCCAGTGCCTAGCACAGTGCCTGGCTGTACAGAATGGAATGGAATTGTACTTCCCAAAGCAAAGGTAAACCTCTTGAGGAGAGGTGGCTAAGGAATTTTAGCTTTCCCTGTTCAGAGGGAAAAAGCAGAAGGAAAATGTGGAGTCCACCTTGAGAGAGCCCTTTCGGAATTTAATTTTTGAGGTTGAAATCGATGGCCCAATAAAAAATGTCATTTTTATCTCACCTGGATTTTTGCTTTTGGCCTGAAGTTCTGACTGAAAGGTTCTCTTTATTTCCAAGGCCCCTTATTTTCCTCAGCGTCCTTCTCTCTATATTCTTAATTGTGATTTCATTACTCATTGTTGCCCAAGATATTTCCAAGGGAATTCATGTCCATTTTTGTAATGGAAGTCAAAAGAGGAAATTAATTTAGTATACCAAGCTTTGCTTTAAGCACATTTTTTTCATATTTTAGGAGTGCTTTATAAAGGATTTCCAATTCAGTATCTACAAAATAAAAATAGAAATGTCTATGTAGCCTAGACATAGCTGCTATGCAAACAGCACAATCTTCCCACTTCTATACCAACACTGAGATATCCAAGTACGGACAGACTTTTGAAAGAACAATTGAGAAGTTGCCCATCCTAACCCGATTTGAAGGTTCTGGAATTTTACAGAAGTTATTTCTACGGCCCTGTCTAAGGCTCCATAAAATACTGGCCTCGTGTATTCTACACATTTAACTTTGACCCTTCAATTCTACAAAGGTTACTAAAGACTAATGCATAGCTTGTTGAGAGTTGATTATTCATTCATTCAAGGTTCTGCTGTTTATAGAGGCACTGTGGTAGGCTGTGGGAAGACACACCATTTAGGTCGAATGAAGTATGGAAAATTATTTTATTCAGCAGAGTAAAATGCCGCCATAGAGAGTTTGCTTCAACAAGGTAATTCTCATACATGTATTAAAATCATACAAAATTCCTTGAAGAAGCAACAACAGAGATAAATTTGTTTGATAGACCTAGGATTATTAATAGTAAGCAAGGCATAAAATAGGGACTTATAAATTGTCAAAGGTGTTTGCCAGTGTAACAGAAGACATCTAATATAGAGTCCAAATGGTGGCATTTTACTCTGCTGAATAAAATAATTTTTTATGTTCAATAGATATTCTGAATAATGAGAAAAATTTTTTCTATACCTTTTAGCAAACTGTATGTCGACAAAGCTGTAGTCTGTTATAAGATCTCATTTGTTAAGACCTGTCTATTCCATTCCATTGCCTTCATCAGGTATGAGCTTAATACACACATAGGCTCTTCTCATTGAGATTTTTGTATAAATGATAAAGTAGGCACATGAGTTGGTAGTTACTGGTATTTTCTTGATCATTTCAAGGGGTAGTAGTAACATCCTTGATTTTTCCCCAAAATTTCATATCCTCCCCTATTTCATATGTATTGAGAATAAATCCTTCGGTGCTCTCAAAATTTGCTTATTTCTACCACAAACATCTGATGTGCATGGTCTGGTGTTTTTCTTATTTTTTTGTTTCTTTTTGTCATTTCAACTTCTTCAGGAAGAACATTAGGAAAAAGTAACAGATCTATCTGGAATCTTCATCTTTGGCAAGGCACTTAGTCTCTCTGCGCCTCCCTAATTTGTAAACTTAAATAATCTCTAAGGTTCCATCCCTTCCCTCTGTTGATTATTTCTGACTTGTCCTATAAATAGACTGTTTGTGCAAAGTTGTTTACATCTTGTCTCCCTGATTAGACTATAAGCTCTTTGAAAGCAGGGACTATCTTTTACCTTTGTATCACTAGTGCTTAGCACAGTGCCTAGCGTATAGTAGGTGCTTAATAAATGTTTATTGACTATTCTAGGTCTAACATTATGAGTGTCTTGAGATTTCTACAACAAAATAATCAACACACCAGAGTTCACAGAAATGTGTCAAAAATACCTCAAAAGCTTAATCTCATGAAAATGTCTTCTATGCTCTTATTGTTTCATTGACATTGATGTCACTGGAAAATACCACACTTGGCTTGCTGACATTTTACCAAGTAAAATGTTTAAGGCATATCTTAAACACATTGAGCCACATCCTATCAACAAATCACAAAATCATAACCTCAGCAGAGATTTCAGAGACCAGGTAGTCCGACCATGCCCGAGCATCAATCCCTTCTCTGTAGTATCTCTGACTTATGTTGTTTTTCCAGCTTCTGTATAAAGTGATGAGAAATCCACTGCCTCCCGAGGTATCCAATTCTACTTAATTGGAATGGAGATAGACTGCATGGCCTGGTAAACATTCCGCACACAACATATATAACAGTCCAGGGGAAGCAATGATGAAAATTGGAATGTTGGATGCCATCAAAAAACAACATAGCTCACTGGTCAATAGCAAAGCTCATCTCTAAGTTTCTTTTGTGAAAGGACAACGCTTGGGGTAGGCTGAGGCACTGGATGGTCAAATATAAGGTTGAAAATGTTGGCTAGTGCCCATATAGTAGATGACTTGGAATGTAAGTCTAAGGAGACTGAATGTAGCAAGTGCGAACTATTGAAGACTTTTGAGCAGAAGAGTAACATGTCCAGATCTCCACTATTCAGTAAAGAAGATCTGGCCAATATATGGGGCATGGATTGAAAGATAGAAGGGCAGAAAAAATATGTTGCAATAGTTCATGCAGATAGTAATGAGGGCCTATAATCCAGTGGTATTGGAGGAATGATAGACACAAAAGTTATTAGATAATGAATGGGAGCTGGTAACTGGATTTAAGAAATGTAACAAAAAATAGTAAAAAATGAAATGTAGCAAAAGGAAGACTCAAAATAGCATCATTTTTAGTCTTTCTTATGAAAGATGGATTTTTGGGAAGGGAAAGAAATACAGGGGTGATCTAAGTAATATAAAAACTAAAAATTTCTATAAAAGCCTAGGTTTTTAAAATAACATTGGTTTTTTGAAAGAGGAGAATGGATTAATAGTAGTGTAAATGACAGAAATCAAGAGGACATCTGAGAAAAAAGATAAAGCCTGTTTTGAGCATTTTGGGTTTTAGATACCAGTGGGATTTCCAGGTAGAAGATGTCCTATAGGCAGTTGGATATGCAGATCCGGAGCTTGGAAGAGAAATCATGTCTATAAATACAGCCTAGGGAGGCATCTGTGTAGTGGTGATAAATGAAGCCATATGAGTGAATAAGATTGCCAAATGACAGAAAATAGAGAAGTTGACAGAAACCCTAGTGAATATCTACCTTAAGGTATTAGTAAGAGGAAAAGGAGGCAGAGGAGAAAATATGAAGCTAAGAAGAAGGAAAAAAACAGAAAAGTGTGGTATCTCAAAAATCAAGAATAAAAGAAATTTAAGGTTATCAGTAAAAAAAGCCAGGGGAATAGGCTATTTCATTAGGTGATTACTGACCCTTGAGAAACCAGATTCAATAGAGTTGTAAGGGAAGGTTACATATAATTGAGGAGGGAGAAAGTGAGGGGCAGTGGTGACATTAGACATAAATAACTTTGTCAAGGAATTCATCTGTAAAAGGAGAAAGAGAATAGCTGAACAGAGTCTTGGTGCCATCTACCAATACTTGCCCATTATTGCCATCATACTCCCCCCAGCCCTTTGGTAAATCTCACCTTCAAGTGCACGGAAATTTGGGGAAAGTAAATCATGGGCATGATGGGCATGCTCTTCATCGTCAAGTTCATGCAGTACTGACAGCAAGCGAGCAACCAGCATCCCCAGAGGATGATCATTCCTGGGGCTAATTATGCTTGTCAATATTCTCAATATGTTATGTGACTATATTTTTCAGATCTCATCTAGAAGTGAGCTCAGACCAGTGGAAGTGTCTGCACCTCTCTCTTCAGGAGCTCTTGGTGTGGCTCCAACTGAAAGACGATGAGTTGAGTCGGCAGGCACCTATCGGAGGCGATTATCCAGCGGTACAGCAGCAGAATGATATACACAGGGTAAGAGTTTCTTAAAGCACAGTGTTCAGGAAACATTTTGGCATGGGAATTGGTTGTACTTAAATTGAGTAAAGAGCTCCCTTTGTAATAAACAATACAAGCTATTGTATGGGTAATTGAAAAAAGAATCCAGGTCGTTGTTATGATATCACATGGGGAAAAAATAGAGGATTTTCTGATAAGCCTTATAAATCATTTAGTAAGAATGTCTTCATAGCACAAGGATAGAAAAGAATAAAAGTTTTATTTATTTTTACTCAGCAACCACGTTTTATATCTGTATATGGAATATTGAACTATTTACTATAATAAAAATAATAATAACTCTAGTTATTAATAGCTAGCATGTCAAGGTCTGCAAAGAGCTCTGAACATATTGTCTCGTTTTATCCTGACAACGACTCTGTGAAGTAGGATGAAAAACTGTAACTCAAGGAAGTTTAAGTGACTTGCCTAGAATCACAGAGAGAATTCAAATTCAGGTCTTCCTGACTCCTAGTCTAGGATATCTATTCTGCCTTACCACCTAGCTCTCACACTATGAGGAATGAAAAGAACAAAGAAAAATTATCTGCCTTCCATGGGGCTGGGAAGGGAAGGCATATTTACAACAGTATGCAACTAAAGAACATTTCCAAGACAACATATTAGCAAGCATGTGTAGGTTTCATCATGCAGATAGATAGAGCAGGTTAAGTAATGGCTGAGGGAAATCCCAGTAAGGGAACAAGTATTATGGAAGCCAAGTTAGGGAAAAGGTTTGGGAGGAAGTAAATCTTCTTGAGGTCGTGCGGGGTCTGGATCAGTGGATACAAAGCACCGTCTGAATGGAGGAGCAAAAACACAAAGGCATTTTAAGGGCTAAATAGGGACTTTATCTGTCTCATCAAATTCTCTATTCTCCTTCATGATACAGAGCAAGATCTAAATATTTAAATTATCCTTCTTTTATAAAATCATATTTTACAGGGATTACAGTCGTATTTATGTTGTTTTATATTTGGGCGTATTTGGGAGTATTTATTTTTATTCATTTTTAACTCTTTAATTGGGCTCAGAAGAAAAGTATTGGCTCTAAAGAGGAAAGTTTTATAACTAAATATTTTATAATTTAGCTAGGAGAGGCAGAGGGTGTCCAGATTTGTGATTTCATTCAATGTGGACAGTCTCCAATATGCAGATTAGCAACCTGCCTATAATGTGAAGTCTTAGAGTTAGCTCATGGTCTGTACAGTGCAGTGAATTGTGTATAGTTACACAGCTAGCACATGTCAAAGGCATTTGAATGCAGGTTTTCCTACCTCCAGGGCCTGCCCACCATGCTTCTCATGTTTTATAAAATAATATTGCTGTGTAGCTCAAGAGTCTAAAAGTTCATCCTCTGAATGCTGCATTGTGAAGTGAGTTAGGAACTGTTTCATTTTTGTCAAGATTCTCAGCACCTAGGATAATACGTCACACAAAATAAATGCTTGCTAAATATTTGTTGAGTGAATAAACCACCCTGAAGAAACTATCCCTTTGTGCTAGTTCTAGAACCCCAAAGGATGAAACATTGATCTGACCTATATTTATAGAGGGATGATGAAATCAAGCCACCATCCAAAAAGCAAGCCTTTGATTTGTTTTCCAGTAATGGCCAAAGATTTCCACTTGATCCTTCTACATTTTTTCACCCAGCCCCTTTGTGACCAATGACATTCATTTGCAAGAGAGTTGGGCCTGAAAAAGGGGTCATGATATGTATCCATGCACCAAGTGAAGCTAATTGGCTTGCAGTAGGGATGAACTGGCCTGGAGATGAACTGAAATCTCATTATCCTCATGCTCTAGGGCTAGACAACTGCACTGGCAGAAGAAGAAAGTAATAGAACAGAAAATAGCAGAATTTTTCTGTTTACAACCAGAGTCTTTTCAGAGATATATATGTGTATATATGTGTGTGTGTACATATATAACATATATATGCATATATATATTATATATGTACACACACATAGGGGGTGGTGCTTGAATGACCCAAGCCTTTTCCCTTATAGCCTAACCCTAAGGATTTCACATGCTTGTCCCTATTGCAAACATATCCCTCTCAAAGAATATCATCACTCCGCAGTGTCAAGGATAGAACAGTTTAGCAACATGTTTTACTCAGTTTCTTTCACACATTTAAGCAGGAAGCCTTTTGTAGTTTAATGTGAGGCTTGTCTACTTACTGATGCTCTTGTTGCCTATAGAAAAAAGAACAAAAGATAATCACCGAAACTGGGTCACTGTCTGCTCATCAAAGCTCACTTGGAAGGAGAGAAGGAAAACAAGAGCTGTACAAAATTCTGCCTCCATCAAGTCTGTCTTTGACGGATTTTGTATTTCCAGATTTTTATTTTTCTTTGTTATACTTTTCAAGAACACCATGAGCCTTCTCCTTCTTCGTAGATGTTTTGGTTTGTCAAACAGCAGTTTTGTTGGCTACTTTTAGTGTCATGGCAGGTTACTTTTCATCTTGGAATCTCTATCTTGGGCAGTTAGTGGGTTGTTTCTTCCTCCCCAACCCCCTACCAATTACCAGCTGGTTTGCCCTCCATTTTAGAATTTTCACACCTTTCTTTGAGTTAGGTAAAGGAACGAACATCCTGTTAAAATGGCTAAAGTTGAAACTATGATCAAATTTAGTTCATTTTCACCTTACTTTTCCATACACTTGCTAATTCACACAAAACCATAGGTGGTCTCACCCCACTTGTCAGTGAAGATTTATAGCCAAGATTTATAATAAAATCCTATTTTTAGATCTTCTCTTCAGGGGAAAAATGAATAGTCAAACCTCAGTTACACTGGAAGAAGGAAATATGGTGCATAGAAGCAAAATAGACAGATAATTTCCACAACCAGGCCCAGAATATAGTACCAGTGCCCAGAGCAGTGTTCTTGGCCTTGAGAATATATTGATATTTCCAAAGTCATATGAGAAAGAAAGTACCCTCTTTAATTGGAATGATTCTGAGGATTTAATAATAAAACAATATTAACATGTAATAAAATGGCACTAGAAATAACTGAAGCTAAAGTGTGCTTTGGCAAATACAGAATCATTATCATAGAACAAGAAATAACTTTGGAGGTGATCTAATCCAACCCCTTCATTTTACACATAAGACCTAGAAAGTTCAGAACCTTGCCTCGAAAGATCACATAGAAAATCTGGGAAGCAAACCTAAATCCTCTGTTGCCAAGTATATTGTTTTTTACACTGTGCCATGATGTCACTAAATTTTGTATGTTGGCAGTAGAGTACCCTGACTCTTGATTTTTGTTATTTGCCTAACGAAATTAATTGATACTGCAATATCATCCCGTTCAATAAACATTCTTTTTAAATGGACTTCCACTCTTTTACTTGAGTAGTCACTAAAGGGATATTTATTACATGTCTCCTTCTGTGATTAACCTAGGGAGAGGTGAAAAGAAGGAAATCATAAAGGTAATTTCTTGTGAGCCTATCAGAGATCCTATGTTTATCCAATTCTCTTTGTCCTCCCTAAAATCCAAATGGAGGTTAAGTACTACTGATGGGAACCTTGTAGGAAATTATTTTTCGTTTGGTTTGCATTTTTACTAATGTAATTGTTTGTCATTAGATTTTCATCTTTTAATTTCAAATCTCTATAATCCCTTTCCTGGAAAAATTAAGGACACCTTCAAAGATCCCTGAGAATTTCTGGTTAAGATTTAGATAGAAGTAATCAATATATACATTATTAAAACAGTAGACAGAAAGCCATTATTGCATGGGTGCTGTTGACAAATGGAAAGGCTTGAATAAAGTAGTTTACTTGTTCTTTTGTCAGGCCATATATTATGCACATTCGATTTCCTCTGAAGTCACCAGAAAGTGAGAAAGAAGTTCAGAAACTCAATGAAATTATCCTGAAATCATTGACTGAAAATTATGCATTCACTTAGGCTAATTCCAGTATCAATGTCGGCCTGCTTTCTTTGGGCATACTTCAGGCTGTGTATTAGCTTCCTGCAATTCCTTGTTATTGAGTATCATTTGGAAACCAAATGAGAAGAATTAAATTAAAAAACACATGCCAAGTATAATATGAAAAGTACTTAATTCTGAGCACTTTAGTTCCTAGTTTTATGTCAAATCAGCAGCCTAGTCCAGGGTATCCTAATTCAGTTGAAGAATCATCAAATCTTAGCATTGGAAGGGACCTCAGAGGTCATCTAACCCAACCTTTTATATAGAAGAATCCCTCTTAATGCATCCCCACATTCCACTTGAAAATCTTCATTGAAAGAGAATCCACTACTTCCCAAAGCCACATATTCTACTTTTGAGGAACTGTAATTTCTGCCCCGCCCCGACCCTAGCCTCTCTGTAATTTTCCATCCATCACTCCTAGTTATGGCCCCAGAGTTAATCAGTATAAGTCCAATCTGTTGGGGGGCAGTTTGTTGTTTGGTACTGATAGTGGGGGGGTTGTTCCCCTGGTTGGTACCATACCAACACCCCCATAAGACTTCAGTCTCCAGAGGAATGCATTTGTGAACCAACCCAGACTATGGTTCAGTTCTGCTCCTGGCAGAAACCTAAATTTCTAAGAAAAAGCCAGAACTGACCTACTTATTGCCAGGAAGTCCTTGTGATTAGATAAGATCATATAGTATGGTTGTCATTAAGAAGATCCCAAGGGTCCAGTTGTAGCCAAACCAACTTTGAGAACATAAGTCAAACATGATATTGGTTTTTTGTGTCTATGTCCTAGTAATGTCATTGTTGTCCTCATCATCATTTTCTTCTTCATCATCATCATAGCTAGCATTTATATAGCATTTGAGTATAAGTTTTGCAATATTGTTCATATGTTATCTCATTTAATGCTTGCAAAATCTCTACAATTATGCTATTATTATCCCTATTTTATAGATAAGAAAGGGAAAAGAAACAAGTTAAGTAACTTGCCCAGGGTCACACAGCTAGTAGGGGAGATGAGACTTGAGCTCAAGTCTTCCTGATTCCAAGTTTAGCACTCATCCGTTACATCGTCTGGTTGCCAGAATGATAGGCTTGGAAAGGACATAGACTGTCATCAAACCATCAATTAATAAGCATTTTAAAAGCACCTCGTATGCACTAGGCATTATGCTGGGTGGCAGAGGTGCTAATGTAAAATTGAGTCTCTCCTCTGGAGGATTTTACATCCTACTGGGAAAGATATAACATATTACATGTAAGCCAATATAGGATATGTGTAAAGCAAATGCAAAGTGATTTTGGTGAAGGACACACTAATAACTTCCATCTGGTTCGATCTCCAATTGTCAAACAATGATGCACTTAGACTAAAGGAAAAATCATATATATTAAAATGCTAAGGAAGGAAATTTTACAATTTCCATGATGTAACCCATCCCTGTATTTTAAACAATAATTTTTATCTCATTGTATAAAGTTAGAATTTTTCTTATTATTAGCTTAAGTGGTCAGTGATCATCACCTTATTTTCAACATTTCCTCTATTGTTACTCTTGCTGGCTAGCTATGTTTGATACTGTTATACTTTTATTTTTATTATGCAGTGAGTTAAATACAAGGTATATTAGTTTTTTAATTATAATATTGTGACATGCCTTCATAGCCCACCAAGCTCATATTCAGTTCTACCCTTCTCCTAGTGTCCCTTGTGCCAGGAATTGACACCTCTTCACCCTTTACATCTCTATCTATTGACAACATTTCCCTCCTTCAAGGTTCAGACTTCTTCTCTTCTAAGAAGTCTTCATTGATCTCTCACAAATCTCATCTTTGCTTACAACTCTCTTCCGACAAATAATAAGCAGGAAAGGGATAACCCTTTCTCCTCTCTCTCCAGCTTTTTGCCCTTCATGGTTTTTTCTCAGGCAAGGCAAGATTGAGCTTCCAGGTTTGTTTGTTATTATCATTGCTTTTAATTTTTCTCCAGTCTTCTGATTCTCTTAAGCATTCTGTCTTGGCTTTACATTTCTTCTTTCATACCTTAATACTTTCTCAAATATTTCTGGAAAGGAACATCTTTCCCTCTATCTGACCCTTCATTCCACCAATCCTTATTTCCTTCAAATGCTTTCCTTTTCTCAAATGAACAGTTTTGTCTGTGAAACTTCTTATCTTGAAAGCGAATGTGATATGTTAAACTCTGTTAGGAATTTCTGATCTTGCTACCATACCAATATCTTATTTTTTTATGTTTCTCTTTCTCGTTCTCTCCATGAATTTCAGTTGCGAATTCAGCATTCATTTGTTGCCTCTAATTCTGTTGGGTACAATTGTCATACCTATTTGACAACAACAAACAAAAATAAGTTACAAGTGAAATTTTGTTAATAAGGTAGATACATCCCTGCAATATGCTGCTTCCTCATCATAAATTTCTCCATCCCACCCCTGACATCCCAGTGGTATAAGTCCTAGGAGAGGCATAAACATGAATTTCACAATGGGAATGAAGTTATGAGCCTAGGCAGACGGAAGGATAGTGGTGCTCTTGAAAGTAATAACAAAGAAGAGAAGAGGGGAGTGTTTGGGGGCAAAGATAATGAGTTCAGTTCTGTATTTGTTGAGATTCAGATGCGTACAAACATTGCTTTCCATAAAATATTAGGGGTCTGTGTGTGTCTATGTGAATTCTACATGTTAGAATTCAGAATATGTGGGGTTTTCACTACTATAATTTTAATTGCTTTTTTACATAAATTCATTGTCTAGACTACCTGATTTCTATAGCTAGAAAAACTGAGTGGATGAAATTTATGTTACGTAGAAGACTGACCTCAGAACGTTTTATTCTTTTAAGTGAATGGCCCTAAGCCTTATATACTTTAAATTATCTACCAAGAACTTTATCTGTCTCTTCAAGAAACTTAAGGAGAAGGGAGCATCATATAGAATCATACATTTTAGTCTTGATTTTCTATGTAAATACAGATAATGGGAAATATGACAGTGAGAGCATTCGCTATCTTTTTATTCAGCATTCAAAACAGCATGAGCTTCAGGTTCCAAGTACTGGTTAATGCCTAGGAGCCAACAAGCAAATTCTTGTATATGTATTTTCTAAAAATTTATTCAATAAAGGTTTTATCTGAGAAGTACACATAACATCCATTTATAAAATTCAGGAGCCTGGGTATCATTTTGCTTTTTAACAGTTAACAGATAACTTATTATGAAAAGAAGCTTAACATTGTATTTCCTTGTTTTTAGTAATGTTCCCTTATAGCTCTAATCTCTTAGCTTTCCTTCCTTCTAAGGCACAATATGATGCTTTGTGAAATGTTGTTTGAGGCAAATACCTTCGTTAAGTAAATAGCTCAAAACCATCATACACTTCACATTGAGATGTCTAGTTTATTAATTTGCAAAACATTCCTATGCTATTGCACTAGGAACTGTTGGCTAAACATTGTCACAAGGCTCTTTAAGAGCTAAGCTTTCAAGAGTATCACCTTCATTCTTCCATTTCCATTGGGCCATTTCTCCCTTTTAGGGAGACAGCATAGACTGTGTATTAAAAGCAATCTTCAGAATCAGGAAGACTTGTGTTCAAGTCCTCCATCTCTTCCTCTTGGGGAGCCACCTGTGTGCCCCATTGATAATTTGACTCATAGAGTGAAGAAAAAGACAGCCAGCCTTGAACCTTAGCTGTGGTCACCCTTATAAAACTTTAGGCTTGACTCAGAGGAAGAAGCCACCACCTAATTGGAACTCTTCGGCTTCATGATTTCCAAGGCATTAGCTCCTCACAACTCTTGCTTTGAGTGTTTTCTTCCTAGCTCACAGTTTGACAGCCTGCTCAGAGATGCATTATTATATGAGGGGCATGACTCTTCTTGAGCAGATCTTGCCTTCCCTTGTCAAACACCCTCGGGGCTGACTTGAGGAGCCTGGCACCTATGTATGACTGACATGCCTACAACTACAAGCCAATGAGTTTCAGTCAGTAAGGAGATGATAATGATATGGATGTCTATACGCAATGACAGATCCATTTTTGTTTTTCTTTTTGTTCTGATCCTTGAGTAATCATGAGGAAGTTATGAACTTTTGGGGACTAGATAGGTCAAGAGGGCCACCAAGAGAAAGGGGAAGATAGGTAAGGAAATGAAGGGAAACGAAGGAAAGGAGATTTTGAAAAGATTATTGCCAGAGCTCTGTGTGTGTATTTAAATGTTCCTTGTCGTTTCTAAATCCTTTTTCAGTATATATTCAAATTAATTCTCAGTGAAACAATAAGCAATGAACCAAAGGCTATGAGAAAAGGTGAGCAAAAGAATAATTGATCTATGGCTTGTCATTAACCATATTGGGCCTCAGTTACCTGGACTTCAAAATGAAGGGAGAGACCTGGCTACCTCTGAAGTCCTTTTGAGCACTAGGATCCACAATTCTGTGAAACGTTCTCATAATTACTACCACTAAAATATTTAAGAACATTATTCTGGGTTAGGTTTTCACATTACTCTAGGGATTTTTGGTGTTGTTTGTGGCTAATAAAATTCACTTTTAGTTTCTCCAGAAAGGCTCTTTAAACCATCAGCAGCTCTATTTGACCTTTTCTATAATAAAGATTGTTTGTTTTCTTTTTTTCTTCTAAATGGCACTGACTCCAGAAGGAGTCAGGAGACTTGAACTCTTTCCCTGGTTCTGCTGCTAATTCACTGTGTCCTCTTGGGCAAATTACTTAACCTCCCTGGGTTTCATCTATAAAATGACAAGATTGGACTAGATGATCTCAAAAGACCCTTTTCATCTTTAAAGTTGCATAATTCCATGAAATAATAATGCTTAATTATTACATGATCCCATCTATAAAATGAGAAGATTGGAACAGACTCACTAATTCTAATGTGTATGATCTCCTTACCTCTGGCGCTGTAACTATGCCTTGTCCCCAAGCTTCACTGAAATCCTCTTCCCATGGTGCGTTCTCATCACCATGAACAGACTGGTTTGATCAAAGATATGCCAGCTCTTACTCACCTCAATATCTGCTGCTCCTAAATGTCCTGTTACTTCTGAGAATACCACCATCCTCCTGGTCACCTAGGCATGAAACTTAAATGTCATCCTTAACTCTCTTGCACCACCACTCCCCCATTTCCATTTTGATGCCAAATCCTGCCAATTTTACCTTTGTAACACCTCTTATATACATCCCTTATCTCCTCTGACACTGCCATCACTGTGGTGCAGACCTTCATTATGCCTTGTCATTTCGTGCCTCTTCACTATTGGAATAGCCTCCTGGTTTGTCTCCCTATCTCAAGTGTCTCCCCACTCCAGTCTATCCTCCACTCAGATGTCAAGTTAATATTTCTAAAATGCAAGTCTAGCCATGCCATCTTTTATTCAATAAACTCCACTGGCACTCTCTCACCCTGGAGATCAAATATAAAATCCTTTGTTTTGCATTCAAAAAGCTTTTCACTACCTGATCGCCTTCTAAATTTCCAGTCTTCTTACACCTTACTCACAGGACATATTTTGAAATCTAGTGATACTGACCTCCTTGATGTACCTCAAGGGCTCTAGACTCCAAGCATTTTTGCATGCCTGGATTACTCTTCCTCCTCGTCTCTGCTTCCTAAATTCCTTCACTTCCTTCAATTTCTAGCTAAAATCTCATCAACTACTAAAAGCCTTTCCTGATCCTCCTTAATACCCATCCCTTCCTTCTATTGGTTATCTCTAATTCATCCTGTATATGTCTTGCTTCTATGTACATACTTGTTTTCACATTGTCCCCCCATTAGACTCAGCTTCTTACAAGCAGGGACAATTTTTGTATTTCCTTGTATACCCAGTGTTTAACACAATGGCCTAGCACATAATACATGCTTAGTAAATGCTCATTGACTAACTAGTGGAAGTGATGGCAAGTTTCCTATCAGATTTAGTTGTTCCCCACAACTCCTGGGAACTTCTCAGGAAAATCTCCTGAGTGCAGTGCCCCCAATGTCTATTCTTATCTCAGAAATGTACAACACCCACTCTCCCTACAATACAGAGAAAATGTTTACGGTGGACAGTGAGAGAACTAACGGTAGCTTTGGCTTCTCAAATGTTAGTACAAACAGAGTTTTATTTCTTCAATCTTAAGCCATATCTTTTTTTTTAGCTACTTACAGTTGAAAAATACATATATGTGTAGAGATGGAATGAGAATACAATCTCAGGTGACATTCTGGAAACCCCTTGGGTTTTTATAATGTATTACATTTTGTTTATTTTTTAAGGCTCCATTAGGCCATATTTGTATCTCTTTTTTGTTAGATATGTTGCAACCTACATCTCCAGGCTGCCAGTCACATTAACGGAAGAGCTCTTATCTTAAATGAAAAGATATTAGCATAGGGGAGAGTTTTCTAAAGATTTCCTGATTGTCAAAATGCTTTGGAGCCTTAGCCCTCCTCCCTTTTGGCACCAGTCAGTTTGCCTAAATATTAGAATCAAAGGTTGACCTGGGAATATAATAATCTATCTTTAAACACCCAGTATGAGTTGATAGTAAAAGCTTATGGCACCAAATTTATACTGCTTTTTGTTTGGTTTCACAGGACTTCAAGAGAGAGCTGAAAACCAAAGAACCTGTAATCACGAGTACACTTGAGACAGTAAGAATCTTTCTTTCAGAGAAACCTTTGGAGGAACTCGAGAAGCATTACCAGGAGCCCAGAGGTAATTGAATGTAAAGATGTAATAACATATTGATAAAAGAATCAGCAATGACTTAGAGATTCATAAATTCTTGATTCCTATGTCAGAAGAGCTTATATTTTCCAGGTTAAATTTCACTGTGTAGTCAATTCAAATTAAACACTATAGATGAAAAGAATCAGAAATCTTAATCTCCAATGTATAAACATGTGTGAACATTTCTAAACAAAATTAGAAATCCTCTTAGATACCAATAGCCGAATATTTTTTTTCAAAATGAGAAATAACTGTGGTTATTACAGAGAATTCTACTGTTAGAGACTACAAACTAATTACCAATTTAAAAGACTAATCCAAATGAATTATTATTTGACCCAAACATCATTCCTGTCAGTTAGCTCAGCAGTCTAATTGGATCTTTGCAGAAACAACATAAAGTCAAGCATGAGACCAATGTAAAGCGTAAAAAACACAGCAAGGATTCTTTGTACGTTATAGCTTCATAGTTCCAAAATTATGCTGTGACTTCTAAAACAGTTATGTTAAAGCAGAATTCCCACCTCTTGTTGTAAATGTTCCCTTTTATCTAATATGAACTATTCAAGGCTATTTTAAAAACACCAATGTAATAAAGAATTTGGCCTAACAGCTTGTTATATTACAAATTTAGAACTGCCTCCTGAGGAGAGGGCCCAGAATGTCACAAAACTCCTGAGAAAGCAAGCTGATGAGGTCAACACCGAATGGGAAAAATTGAACCTGCACTCTGTCGATTGGCAGAAGAAGATAGATGAGGCCCTAGAAAGACTACACGAACTTCAGGAAGCAATGGACGGATTGGACCTAAAATTACGTCAGGCCGAAGTGATCAAGGGCTCTTGGCAGCCGGTGGGAGATCTACTAATTGACTCTCTGCAGGATCACCTAGAGAAAGTCAAGGTATGGCTTGCTACTTATCCTCCTCCTTTGGTACTATCCAAAGGAATTCTAATCTGAGCTTCAGTGCAAATTCTTCACCTCACACTGCTAAAACTGAAAGAAGCTTAAAAATACAAAATTGATTCTTTTTTAAAAGTTACAAATCTTCTTACATTTTAAATGACACATGGACAATTATGATGGCCAATATATATTGCCCTACCTATGATGTTTCTTAAACATATAGAGATATGCTGTATAGTAGTAAAATCACAGTCCTAGGATTAAGCATGCATGGTCACTAGTCCTGAGTTTGCCACTAACTAAACAGTATGACCTTGTACAAGTCACTTTCTGGACTTAATCTACGTCTTCACTTTCTGCAAGAGGACTTTCCTGGTCTCTTCCCCTAGCTTAAGATGTTCAGAACCGAATAAAGTAAAGCAAATCATAATAAATAGCATGATATGCACACTTTCTTCTGATCTCAGACTATGAAGTTCAATTCTATGGCATTAAAAATCTTTTAACCTTAGATTCTAGCTTTCAAGTAACTGTTCTTTCTGTCCATGATTTTGCCCATGATATCCTTATCAATTTATTTCCAAAGTCGCTATAACTCAACTGAAAGAAATACCAAACTTTATTTGACCACATAAACATTCTGTTTTCTATTTTAAAAAACAAAGTGCTGTGCTTTGCAAATTACATCCTTTATACAGGTCAAAATTTTGATGAGTATGTTTCTGTTTTAAAATGAGAATTTTTAAAAAATTAATAGACACTTATTATCTTTCTCTTCTCTCCCAACATTAAGGAAGGAGAGGGAAGGAAGAAAGGAGGGAAGGAGAGAAGGAAAGGGGAAGGGAAGGAAGGAGAAGAAAAGTATTCCTAACAAATGTCCATAGTCAAGGAAAGGAAATTCCCTCATTGGTAATATCCACACATGTGTGTCTCATTCAGCAATTTGAGTCCATCACCTCTCTGTCAGGAGGCAAATAATGAGCATCATCTAAAGTCCTCTGGAATTATGGTTTGTCCTTTCCATCGATCAGAGTTCTATAGGCTCTTAAAGTTGTTTTTCTTTATAACGTTGTTCTCATTGTATAAATTGCTCTTCTAATTCTGCTCACTTCACTTTGTCTTATTTCATATAGTTCTTCCTGGTTTAATTGTCTGTTTCATAATTTCTTATGGTACAATAATCTTCCATTTCATTCAGGTACTGCACTTGTTTAAACTTTCCCTTATGGGTGGATGCCCTCTTGTTTTTTTTAGATTTTTGCTGCTATGAAAAAAGACACGGGTCCTTTTCCTCTTTCTTTGATCTTGTCAGAACATAAGCTTTGTAATTATACTGCAGAACCAAAGGGTGTGCATGGTTTAGTGACTTTTTGAGAAATAGTTCTAAACTGCCTTCCAGAATGATGAGACCAATTCACAAGTCCACCAACAATGCAATAGTGTCTGTTTTTTTCCACAGTTCTTCCAAAAATGTCAATTTCATCTTTTGTCATCTTTGCCAATTTGATGGATGGGATGTAGAACCAATGGGTATATTTCTAAATGGCCCCAAATAAACAGTATAACTGACAAATATGACATCTACATCTTGTTGTTTTTAAAGCATTGATGACAAAAGATTTCTTTAATCTAGAACTAATTCCTTAGAAACAAGCTTTACAGGGCCAAGGATTTCATTATCTTTTGTTTACCTGCTTCGTTTTAAAAACTGAAGCAGACATTGGGAGAAATAAAACATTGTCCTAAATGTCTTATGCTATATAGTTAAAACTCATCACGTTGCAAGCCTGCTTCTTGAGGAACTACCACATCTATGCAGGCCTGGAGATGACAGCAAGCATGCTCCAACTTACTATGTCAGAGACATCAATTAAATTGGTGATGTGCTATTCCCTACAGCTTTTCAATGCTGCCTATTCTATGTCCTCTGCATCATACATTTTGAGACTTTCTGGTACTACAGCTTTTGGTGGTAATTAAGTTTAGGGCATAGATTATATCCACCAAGGGGAAAAGATGAAACCATCAGAATAATTTTGTTATTTATTATTTATGTATTTGTATAAACATAAATATATTTAATTTAGCTATTGAGGATAGAACTGCTAATGCGCTTTTTAATTTCACTTATTTTAGTGGGTAAAGTAAGTATCTCACCGTATGCCTACCTTAGTCACACCACATCAGGAGCATTATGGTCAATTAAGGGTATAACCATTTAGGAAATATATTGATATACTGTAGTATGCATCCCATAGAGCAATGGTTCTTGACCTTTTTTGTCTCAGGACCAATCCCTTTACACTAAAAAATTATTAAGAACTCCCTTCCAACAAAGAGTTTTTATTTATGTGGTGTATCTATTAATATTTGCCATATTATAAATGAAAATGTCTTAATATTATTATGAAAATAGTTGGACTGCCTGAAAATATCTCAGGGACTCTCCCATCATTCCTAAACCACACTTTGAAAATTGCTGCCATAAAGAGAAACCTGTACAGTAAGGTAATTAGAGGCCATGACACATAAAGAGTGGTTGCAAGGACTGGGATGAGATATGTGGATAAAAGAAGAATTGAAAGAATGTGATAGCTCTCTTCACATTCACTGGAAGAATTAAGAGCAATGGGGAATAGGATACAAAGAAATGGAAGAGATTTCACCTAAATATATGGAAAAAAATAATACTTAAATTTGCTTTGGAATTGGTGAGCTCAAAAAGCAGTGAGGTCTCCATTATAAGTATCTTCAGACAAAGAATTCCAGCTTAGGTATGAGTTGGGCTAGATGGCCTATGTGGTCCCTTCCAATTCTGTGATCAGTTGCTTGACTCTTTGTGCCTTAGCCTACTCTAGCAGGACCTCTTCTGGAATCATCTCTTTAAAATATTAGCACAATAGAGAAAAGATATTTGCACGAGTCATACTGAGGGCTTTTAAAAAGAATGAAAACATGGTTTTCAGATTAAAAAGTAATCGTTTTGGTTCCTCAACAGTCACTTTACCTTAAGTAGGAGATTTGGGTTCTAGGCTTTGTTCTGCCACTAATTCATTTTGGCTGATTCTTTGGATTATAAATTTAGAGCTGAAAGGGACAGCTGAAGCCACCAAATTCAACTCTCTCATTTCCTAATGGCTTAAAGAGGATGAGTAATTCCCAGGGTCATATGTACAGTAGGTATCAGAGCTGGCATATGGAACTAGGTACCCTAATTATAATTCCAACACATTTGCGTCTTGATCATAATATCATCTTGCTTTAACATCCCAGTATCTAGAGTTTTTTTGTAGTATATACATCCATCCATATATACATATGTATATGATATATAGTATGCATAATATACATGTATGGTATTATGGATTAGTTAATAGAACCATAACTCGCCATTTTTGTCCTTAGAAGGATACCCTGTGTCAATTATCTTCAATTTATATCATATAATGGTTGTTTTTACATAGTGGTTTTAAGGCTGTTTCCCGCATTAGATTTGAGAGCAGAGACTATCTGTTGCCTTTTTTAATTTGCTTGTCTCTCCTTTGCTTAGCACAGTAGCTGATAAATAGTAGGTATTTAATGATCCTTAATACATACTCATCGATTGACTTTGCTTAGAGTGGAGGGAGACACCCCAAGACACTGTGGGGCTATATGGACAGATTACCAGAGGTGGTTCACCTAGGAAAGAACTCATCTGCTTGCTTCCTATTTTAGCTGATTATTTTTGCTAAAGAGGTTCTCAGATCAGTTGTTTTTATGTCCCTGTCAGACCTTTTCAATGCTGGCACCTATGGGAGAGGGGGAAGTGGAGTCTTGTTGCCTTGTTATAGCTGTGGTTGTTACCTTTGATACAGGCTGTTGTGCCTATCTGTAAGTCTCTGGTTTATGAGATCTTTTCTGGAGATACTTTTATGTTCCAGGGAACATGATTTGATCCCTAGTATATCTGAATATATACTAAAAAAGCTTTACATTATAGAATGGAGATTAAGTTATTGCTGACATAACTTTCAAGCAGTGGTAAGAATGGCTTCCTGGAAAAAATCTTGACTACCTACTGTATATTGGTAGAAATGGGAGAGCTCTGGCCTAAGGTCTCATGCATTCCTTCTCATTTTTAGTGCAGTTTATAACACTGAAAGTCCTGAATTATGACAAGAATGCTAAATTAGTTCCTATCCCCAAAGAATCAGATCTGAGATGGTGCTGTGTGCCTAAGTAGTAGCTACTGCCCTTTGTGTAAGAAGAACCTGAATCTACCACTGTATTCCCATAATGCCTTTAGCTTCTGAAAAGGCAGCCCACAGTAATTGTTTCTGACATCTGCTTAGCATACTTTGAAGTGTATATAAGTTCCTTTTCAGTTTCATTTGAACTCCAGCTGTCTTCACCAAAGTCTATAATCAATCTGAATTAAGTTGTCCTACTTCTCTTAATAAGTTTCTTATTAAGTTCTGCATCGGCCTCTTAGTGAGCCTTAAAGCTAATTCACGTAGAATTGCCATTTTCTACTCATTCATTTGTCAGCCCTCCAAATCCCAACTAAAAACAATCAGAAAGACTATTAATTTGCTGCTTCATAAACAACTTATTCAAGAATATATGTTGCAAGAAAGCAAATGATGTTAAGACAATGAGTGAGGAGGAAGGAGATGGTGGCATATAATAGATGTTTTTTAACTCAAAGGAAATGCCTTCTAAATTTAAAATAAACATTTATTCAATAAGAGAAACATCCTTCCAGTCCTTCCAATTATTTCATAAGTGATTTGATTGCTACATGAACTTTATTTAAAGATAGAAAATCTTTGGAACAGTTATAGACTGTGAACATGTCCTTTTTATTGTCAAACTTATTTCAATGTGGACCTCTTTGCAGATAAAGAGCTTTGCAGCATTTGTTCTGATAGACCGCAACGAACAGAGGCACCTGAATATGCTACAAATGTTACTCGATTAAATGAGAGCCGTACAGCAACTCTTTTAGTCATAAGCATTTAGGAGTTTGCAGATAATTGGCATGTTCAGTTAATGAATCCATCTGATATTATTTTCCTCAAGAGATGTTTCCTTGGGCCTTGAAATTCCCTGCCTACAACATCACCCAGGCTTCCATTTGAAAACAATAATCTCAAAGAGTTCCCATTTAACAGAGCAGCTCTGGAGAATTGGCTGGTATCAGAATCTAGACTAAGCACTTTGGGTGCGGGAAGAGACAGTAATAAATGCTCCCTGGTCCTCCAGAGACACTGTCTGACAATTATAGGCTACTCCAAACAGAAATTAAGTAACATATCATTAGCATTAAAGGATTTCAGATCTCAAAACGGTATTGTTATAATCTAGTATCCAGAGAGGTCTGATCTCATTATAAAGTGTGAATGTTTAATTCACTGCATCTGTGGTATTTAGTAATGGAGTCGTCGTTTTCCTGGGAAGGTTTTTATATAACAAGAAACTGAGCGATTAAGCATCTTTATTAAATTCTATGTATAGAGGCATTGCATTAACCATACACAATCCTAAAATGCTAGTGAGATTTAGCAAAAATGATACATTTGCTTAGAAAATGGCAGCTCCTGGCCTACTTTCTTTTTAACTCTCTCTTAGCATTTACCAAAGATGCTCAAATTTCAAGTTTATCACTGAGCTATTCTTCCACAACCAGAACAGCAAGGCATGATTTAAGAGCAAATAACCCAAGAAGTAGGTGCCAGATGTGCTGTCATGCCCTGCAATTACATTTTTCACATTTATCCATTTAACATTGGCACCAATATCATGCCTCAGATAACCTCACATTAAACAAGTTAAGCAATGACACTGAGGAATGGTTGCCAGTAATCCAGCATTCTGGGTGTGATGGAAAAGTAGATGTGTATATTGCTAACAAAACAAAACAAAAATCTAATTTTGGAAAGGAATGTGAAATGATAGCTTTTTTAGGATAAAAAAGTGTCTTTTCCCGAGATAATGGTTTTTTTAGTGCTATATTTTTATATATATACCTTACTCTGTAACAGTTAGAGGAGTTTTTACATAAAAAAAATTAGTTCTGTGTTCTATTCTTCTATCATTTTATTCTATCTTTCTGGGCCATGTGAAACAATTTTATGTATTCACTTTCAATTAAAAATGTTAAATCAACATAATATTCAAATAAGTGTATTTAAAAATTGGACTAAACTTATAGAAACCTATCTAGTCTTCTAGATTCAAAACTATGTTTTAGTTGTCAAAATGGAATTTCACATAGGAACTTTAAAATCAATAATAATTTCTTCTTTAAATAGGGAGACTTCAAAGAGAAAAAACCAAAATGTAGAGTATAACCAGTTAAACCATTAGGACTTAGAATATACCTTTCTTTTTAAAATTATGAGTCATATTCTTACTCTACCTTAAAACAGTAGGTGATAAGTAACAAGGAGAACATGATAACCTCTCTTTACTAAAACACACATTAGGAACCGATTTCTCTCTTGCACAAACAAATAGCTACTATGGAGATTATGGAAAACTCAACCTTACTTGTTAAAGAGTTATCTTATAGCTGTAAGACCTTACTAGTGGGTGGTTCTATTTTCTATGAACTAAATGATCTCAAAATTCAATATTCCATGGGTCATCACAGAGGTCGTCTGAACTATAAATACACATCGATATAGTGCAGAGATGTTAAACTTGAGACCTAAAGGCCACATGGGCTTGCAAAATTCCTCAGTGGGGCCTGAATCAGATTAAAATGTAGTTAGAACATGTTTGACAAAACAAATAAAAATACAAAACTACATAGATAATGTTGATTGGTGATTTTCTAAGTCAATATTCTCGCAACCTGCAGGGATCCACTTCTATTTTAGTTTAGCACCGATGGCATTAACAAACTGGAAAACATTAAGGCAGATACTAAGTTAAGTGCTGAGACATCAGATACATGCGAAAAGACAGTTTCTGTCCTCAAAGAGCTTATGTTCTAATGAGGAAACACTTCATCAGTGGAAGCTGAAAGGATTTAGAGGCAGAAGAAAGGGTTTGTCAGAGCCACAGTAGAGAAAGAAGTCTAAAGGATCAGGAACTGAGCTGGTAGAGGTATGACTAGCATAGGAGTAGAATAGAGATACTTAACCTGGGGTCCATTCTATATTTCTGATATCTGTATTTTAACATAATTGGTTTCCTTTGCATCCCTCTGTGTTTTATGTGTTTAAGAACATTTTTTTCTGAGGAAAGTGTCCATAGGCTTTGCCAGAGAGCCAGAGGGATCTATCACATAATGAAGGTTGAGAAATCCTTCTGCAGAGAGATCATAGGAACATAGAGTCTAACGTTAGAGATCACCTACTCCAACTCCTTAGTTTTACAAATGAAGACAATAAAACTCAGAAAAGTGAAGTGACTCACCCCAGGTCACATAGTTAAAGTAGAGCTAGGATTTGAAAGAGATTCTCTGACTGGTTCTTCCCAGTGTCTCACACTGCCCTTCCTAAAAGCTAAGCTGTGTTCCAGTAGTGCCTCTGGGTTTAGCACGTCTTTGAGCAAATTTAGTTATCCTCTCAGACACTTAGGTGGTGTAGCGAATAGAATGCTGAGCTTGGAGTCAGGAAAATTCATCATCCTGAGTTCAAATCTGGACTCAGACACTTACTAGCTGTGTGACCCTGGACAAGTCATTTAATTCTGTTTGCCGCAGTTTTCTCATCTGTAAAATGAGCTAGAGAAGAAAATGGTAAACCACTCCAGAATCTTTGCCAAGGAAGCACCAAATGGGATCAAGAAGAGTCAGACAGGACTGGAAACAACTGCACAACAACAAAGTCGTCTTCCCCCTTAGTTTTCTGATTTATAAAATGAGAATATCAAATTAGATGACCAGAAAGGTTTCTTACGGCTCTGTGCTATTATACTGAATTCAAGAATTTTTGCAAATGTTTTTCTTTGGATATTTTAAAAAGTGTCCTCACTTCTCACAGCTCTTTGCCGTACTCCCCAAGCTCCTGCATCCAAGAGCATATTTTCTTATCTCCGTCAGCCCATCTCAGACATTAGGAGCAGAGCAGAGCTTTTGAGGGCATTGTAAAAGTAATTGAAGAAGAACAAACATTAGTACATGAAGAGAGCCTCCTTAGGCTAAATATTTCCCATTGTCAAATAAGCGGTATCAGTCAACAAACATTCATTAAATCCCTACTATGTGCCAAATTTAGAGATGCACCAATTTAGAGAATCTACCCAAAATGTTCACATGGACTATTTGTGCCTGACCTGGGGTAGAGCATTCTGAGCTCATATTGATCTGATCAGCCATAGTTGGACACACTATAGCTTAACTCTGGCATGTCATTTTGGTCCTCTTCGAGAACAAAGGACAACAACCACCAATGTACCAAGCACTATGCTATGCACTAGAGATACCAAAAGAGGTAAAAGTCATTCCTTGATATGTTTGCAATATTCTTCATATTTAAAATTGTCCCAGAACTGAATGTGTTTGTCCAATATTAAAATTTTAAACTAAAAATGCAGCATTTTAAACATTTTTCTCTACCAAGTATTTTCTCCCATTAGTTAATAAGCATTTCTTTTTTACCATATAACTTTCTGTCTTACATAATGCTTATAAGCAGCAGCAGTCCTTAGTCTCCAAAGACTTGGCCATAACTATTGAAACCTTTGAACTGTGTTTAGTTAACATCTGTTTGGTGGAAGTAGGTGGTAGAGCATTTAATCACTGTTCATTCTTCTTCGGCTGCTTTTAGCTTGCCTTCAAAGCCTCGACTCGGAAGGGAGCTATTGGTGCTAACATATCTGAAACGAGCTATTGGTGTCCAAAGAGAACATGGTGATAAGAAGATAAGCTCCTAGGTGCAGGTCCTGGTGGGGTATAGGGAAGAACACCAGAATAAAAACTGATTTGAAGTCCGAGTCTGAAACCAGATGACTGGGGGTAAATCCTTTAACCCTTCTGAGCCTCAGTTTCTTCCTCTGTGCAATGAAGATCATGCTTGCATTATTTTCTTCATACAATCATTGTGAAGAATGTGCTTTTTAAACTGTAAAGTACCATGTGCAGTGTTGCTGTCCCCATCATTATTACTGTTCTTTACCAATACACTACAGTATGCTTCTCTCTTTACTTTATGGGAAAAGATGTCTGAAAGGGGGAGTCAATTTGGGGACCAGTTCCATGAAGTTAGGATACCTGTCACAGGATTCATTGAGCAGTTAAAATCTAAAATTGAGCAGTTAATTACTACCTATAGAAACTGTTCAGGTGCCATTGTGAAAATCTTCCCACCCCTGGATAACTTCATCATCAGCCTAGCAAAGGCCCTCTTTACCCATTACATGGACCATTGCAATAACCTTCTCATTGGTCAAATCTCTCTACCACCACCCCAACCCATCACCCACTTAGCTGTCAGTGATTTTCCTGAAGCTCCATCTGACCATGTCACTGTCTATTTGATAAACTCCACTGATGTCCTTTTCAACTCTAGGGGTCGATATTTCTCATCTTTATCTCATCATTTAAAATTTTCTATTCTATGCGTAAGTTCTATTATGTACATAATCATTAGTGTTGTGATACGTGCATATACTTTATAAATAAGTCACTATGTGCATATGGCTTCTACATAGTCAGAAATGTTTTATTGATGGTTTGGCTTAATCAGAAAAGTCTGAAGACTAGTACTCTAGAGCAGTGCTTCTTAAAGTGTGGGTCTCAGCCCCTTTGGAAACAATAAAAGGTTTCTGAAAGCGCAAAGACCAAAACTTAATTAAAAATCAAACACATAATCCAAGCCGTTTCTGACAGCACCTGCCCCTGTTGCACAATGTCATTGCAACCTTGGTTCTGACCACAAAGCATATGCACTTTGCATTGTTCATGCCCTCAGGCCGCACAATTGCCAACAAATGCATTGAAAACATGAAAAAGGGTCTGGAGTGGAAAAAATTTGAGAAGCCCTGTTATAAAATATAACATATGTGCCTAGTACCCCCAAAAAATGGAAACAGATAGGTCTAAGAGGGTTTGGATAGATTCATGGATGATAAGTCCCTAATCAGCTGTTAAGGGACTTCTTTCACCTATAAAATTAGGACATTGAACTAGATAACCTCCACAGGCCCTTTCCACTCTAATAAGCTATGAATGTGACCCTGGACAAGTTACTTAATTCTCTGTGGCTTAATTTCCTCATCTGTGAAATGATGGGGTTGGACTCATTGTCCCCTACCTTTTTGTAGCATGATCTGTGAAAGCTAGCCCTGGTCTGGGAGACTGAAGACTCCGTTTCTAGTTTTGTCACCAATCATTTCTGCCACTGACTGTATAAAAGAATTTGGACCAATCATTATACCTCCCTCCACCTCCTCTTTAATGAAAGAGGGCTGCATGAGTTTCCTTTCTGCTCTATCGTGTTATAATTCCAAGAAGCTTCCTATGAAATAATTATCTCATGCAAAATTGTTGCAAGGAAGAAAGATAGGGTGCTGAATTTGCAGTCTGGAGACCCAGCCTCAAACCCTATCAATAAGGTCATAGATCATAGACTTAGAAGTAGAAGGGACTGGGGAAGCTATCAGGTCTAAACCTTTCATTTTACAGAGGGGGAAACTGAGGCAGGCAGCGATTAAATGACTGGGCTTAACCTCTGTTTGTCTGTTTTCTCAACTGGAAAATGGGACTAATAAATGGCCCCTAACTTCTAAGGTTCCCTTGAGGATAATTCAATAAACATTTATTGAGATCCTATTGTGTGCCAGACACTGTGCTAAGCACTGGATAATATTTGTAAAGAACCTTATAAATCTTAAAGTTCTCTGTAAATGCTGGTTATTATTATTATTGTCATAGTGACTGGTCTGGGGACACATAGACAGTGTCCGAGGTCAAATTCAGGTCTTCCTGACTCCAAAGTCTGCAGACACTTACTGGCCATGTAACCCTGAACAAGGGACTTAATTCTCTGAGGCTTCATTTCCTCCTCTGCAAAATGATGTGGTTGGACTCATTGGCCTCTAAGGTGGCCTCCAGCTTTAAATCTAGGATCCTCTGATCTTTAATCCAATGGTTCTACTTAGATTAAATCCATGTTAAATCGTTAAATTATGGTAGAATAAAGTTATAAATGTTAATGCATTATCAATACACATGATGACTATTTCATTATTATGGGTTTTATTCATAATACTTATGGCTTATTAAAGCTCCCACAGAATGGTTGACCCTTGAACTTAAAAATCAGCTAATCTGTGTAAAAGGGGAATATATAACTGCAAAGATATTTTTTTCCATTTTAAAAATGATTTTATGTTGAACTTGCTCTTTTTTTCCTATGGGCAAGGGCTTGTCAGAATGCTTTCCAAATGTAATCTTTTTACAGCCCTAGCTTGCTTGTATTCCTAGCTATCATAGACACAGAAGGCCCATTTAGGTGTTCTACCTATCATGCATGCAGATTCAGTAATCATGTTTTTACCACCACATAAGCAAGGCAATGAGTGAAATAAAATGAAGTTCGTAGGCTTCTATACCAACATACGGTAATAAGTTAGGAAGCTTGTAGAGTAAGGAGTAGAATAATCAATAAGGTGGCAGGGTTTGTTGAAACAACGCATTTCTGCCAAGTGTTCCTTTATTTTCTTACTTTATATGATTTGAACATTAATGTGTTTAGTTTGGGGCCTAAAGGTTAGTGTTTTGAAACTCAATTGCAAATCATTCAGGAATAGTACCAAATGAATACCCTAGGAACTAAATCCTTCCACCGTTTGTAGCCCTATCATTTGGTCTCATGTATTTTCTTGTCCTGATGAGATACCCTCAGTTAGGAATCTCCCTTGTTGGGATACCAAAGAGATGTAGCCCAGTCAAACAAGAGGGCGGTCCCTCTCAGAGATGAATCTGAAAGATGGAGTGCAAGGATGTGGTAGTGGTGGTAGGAGAAACTGGAGGATGTTTTTGACATAGAACAATGGGAAACGGGCTAAGAAGAAGCAACAACAATGTTGACAAACTAGACTAACATACCATAAATACATTAAAAAACCCCACAGTAATCACTCTTTAAAGAAACTGCCTTCATGGCTACTCGTTAGATCTTGTTATAAAATTAACAAGTTATCCACTAATTACACCCTGTTACATAAAGAACAGAATTTGGTAAAGCAGCATCATTGGTCACTTAACCCTGTTTGCCTCAGTTTCCTCATTTGTAAAATGAGCCGGAGAAGAAAATGGCAAACCATTCTAGTATCTTTGCCAAGTAAACCCCAAATGGAGTCATGAGGAGTTGGACATGACTGAAAAAGACTGAACAGCAACATAGTTGGTGGAAGTCTAGTGGTGGGTAGCAACCCTCCTTCTCATTTGCCTTTCTTCATATTGCTTATCTTCTCTCTGCACTTTCTCACACACTTGGGGATTTTGTTCTGGTGTGATAAAATTAATTTTTAGAGAAGTAGGGAGTCAGTTGGTAACTCATTTAACTCTCTGTGCTTGATCTTTGAGAGTGTGTTGAAATATTTCTAGATGGATGTCCAGATGTAACCTCTTACCTGCAACGGTTTCTTCAGGTTTTGGTGATGATCACCTATTTTTCTTCTGCAGCCTCTGGAGCAGACTACAGCTTTGACTGGTGTGGCTTCAATTTCAGTTTCCCTCATCCATCAGGACAGTGGTCCAACGTTGTGGGGATTGGAAAGAACTAGAGATGGAATCTATAGTTAGCAAAGTCAGTATGTTCTTGGTGAAGAACTGAATCTCTTAGTATGGGCATGGGAAAATAAGGTAATCCATTAATACAAGAGATATATATGATATCACAGTGAAAGTGACTCTTTGAAATGTAATGCGTATGTCCAGTTTGCCTGTTGGATTTCAGGGAGATGCAAAGAACAAGTGAATTTTGACTTGAAGTAGAATGAAAAGGAAGCATTTAGTACTAGGTTCTTGGTCATAAAAGATGAGGCCCAGAAATCTGTGAAGTCCAAAGCCCTTTTAAGAAATAATCAAACTCTTTTGACAAAAGAGGGAATAAGAGGAGACATTTTTTTTACAAAATGACAACTGCTACTGAGTTGGCATCTTTGGAATGCTGTCAACTGTGTCAAAGTCTATTGAGAAAAAGTAAGCATTGTCATATAGCATCAGGGGTCTAAAGAAGTTGTGCTAGATTCTCAGCTGGGTCCTTCCACACAATAATGGCAACAGCAACAATGATT
>CM053622.1:458497369-458509862 GCA_028646595.1 Phalanger gymnotis
TACTATGCGCCAGACACTGTGCTAAGTGCTTCATAAATAACAATTTATATAGTACCTACTATGTGCCAGAGTGCTTCACAAATAACAAGGATTTATATAGTACCTACTATGTGCCAGACACTGCTAAGTTCTTCACAAATAACGATTTATATAGAACCTACTATGCGCCAGACACTGTACTAAGTGCTTCATAAATAACAATTTATATAGTACCTACTATGTGCCAGAGTGCTTCACAAATAACAAGGATTTATATAGTACCTACTATGTGCCAGACACTGCTAAATTCTTCACAAATAACGATTTACCCACTATGTTCCAGACACTGTGCTAAGTGCTTCACAAATATTTCATTTGATCCTCACAACTATCCAGAAAGGTAGGTGCTGTTACTATCCCCTTTTTGCAGTTGAGGAAACTCAGGCAGACAGAGGTTAAGAGCCTTGCCCAGGTTTACACACTTGGTAAATGTCAGAGGCTAGATCTGAATGTGGGTTTTCCCACATTCCCACATTTCCAGGCCTTGAACTCTATCTACTGAGCCATGTAGCTGCTCCGTTAATATCTTATATGTTTGCACGTATCAGACAATGACATGGCAGAGCCAGGGATAGCAAAAGTCCTAGATGGTCACTTGCAAGGTCTTAGTGCCCACCAGTCATGGCACTGTTGAATTATAGCCTGGGAACGTACATGAGAGTTCCAATGTACATACAAGCATGCCTAAGATGATTTTTCCCCAATGGGTGAAGGCAGAGTTGATGTACAGAATAGTCAATAGAACCTAAATACTTGAATTCCATTGTTCCTTCTGATGAAAGTGAAGACGAGACTGAAGTAGCTATGACATTTTTCATGTGGAGGAGGGAATTTAGGGGTGCCCCACCTCAGAAACGCCTTGTTTTAGGTTCAAAAACGTTGTATCTAGTGATCAGTTCTGGCTTTAAGGGGTATTCAGTTTTAACATAAACTATAAACAGGGGCCCACCAGACCAGATTCTGTGCTATTTGTTTATAGATTAAACTATAGATATTTGAAGTTCTCGCATTTGGTGTGGATGGTTATTTGCCATTGTTATCCCAGAAGGTGGTATTACTATACTTTAAAGATTGTATTTATAGCCAGCAGTTCCTTTTTCAGATGTTATAGACATGCTGCATTTCTCTTTTTTCTGTAATAGTAGGTACAGGGTCATAATAGGCTAGTTTGTGAGTCCATATATGAGAAGAGAGTCCCCCAGGCAATGGGAGTCTGGGTATAATGAGATGCCATGGCATATCTCTTCTTTGATTTCTGGGATACCTGTTTGGTGTATATAGCCATAAGAATACCATGTCTGTGAGCAGAACCTCCAATCAATGACCCTCCAATAATACCTTAGAAACCATTCTAAAGGTAATTTACAATTTTGGGAGCCCCCATGTTTATCCCATGTCTACTTTCTGATGATCCTTCCTAACTCTCTGATAACCTCTTTCAGATGCCTAAGAAATTCCATTTTTTTATTGAGCAATACATTTTCTAACTTTGTTTCGACATTGTGCTCAATAAGATTGGCCAGGCGCTATGGACTAATTGAATGAGTTTAAATAGATTACACTTCCATGATGTCATAGAACTGAGAGACAAAGTTCATGAAATGCTACAATGTGGTAGAGGTCCAAAGGGATTCATATTGCTGTAACTAGGTCTAGATGGCTATATTACATTTGTCTCTATTCTGGGTACAATTTAGATTCTATTATACCATTTTCACCAAAATCAACCGCATTCCACCGAGGTCCAGTTTGATGGAAAACTGTGGCCTGCTCCTACTGATACAGGAGGCCAGAAATAAACAGAAGATGGTCCTAGTCTGTGATGATGAAGCCATTAAGGGTCTGATGATATCACACCCTTAGATTCTGACATTTTAATAAATAATAAAGCTGCTGCCATCTTGAGGGGACAGTAATCTGAACTTCTTTTGATGTTAGTGTCCAAGAATTCAGGGAGGGTTCTGTTCTTGTCTCATGTCCAGTGAAGTAGTAGATGATGTCATTATGGATGGGGGCCCATGAGACTAGATTATTCATTCAATCTTGGTTACAGGGAGGTGTCAAAATATATGCTTCACCAATGCTAAAAACACCTTGGTTTCTAGATTTTAGGATTAATATAACTGGCAGTTACATGGTATGCCTAGAGGCATATGTGATGCCGATGGAGACAGTGAGGGGAATAAAATATGATCTATTTTGGTCATCAAGAAGTGGACAGAATATACAGGTCATCCTTCAAATCACAAGAATTAGTGGGAACAATCATCAATGGCATCGAATTTGAAAGTTCCACATTTGGTTTTATTTTTTACATTGACTTCTAGGCAACTGGTTTTATAAGTAATGAGATTCATCTGGTTACATTGGCTGTTATTTTTTTAACATTACTGTAGTGCCATATGCTGTAAAGAGATGTTTCCTGCTGATTGAATAATGATCTAGAAAGTTTCATGAGGTCTCAGAGTACATTAAGGCCAGGGTCCAGAATGTGTGCTGGTGGGGACTTCTGGGACCAGAGGCAGACGTAACTGGGCCGTCTGACTCCACGGTTCTGGGTGGGGGTTGCAGGCAGGGTCATACACTCAATAGCACTTCAGGTAAGCCTCACTGATGATGATTCCATTTCTAAGTTTCTTTGTACATAGGATAACCCCAGAGTCAGACATGGAAATATATATAATAAATATATAAAATATAATATAAATACAAAATAAATATAAGAATCTCCTACAAACTGCCATTGTCCATTAGAGGGGGGCCAGGGAAGAGTGGTGGAGCAAATTTGACCTATTTCGATTAGTCCAAGTAAATAGATGGCTTTTTGTGGTGTCTAGAGAGATTTTTGTGTAAGTGGGATAAAGGAGAAAAAGAATACTTAAAACTCCTAATTCTGCTATATAAGAGCATAGAGAGTGGTAGCAATCCCAACCTGGACATTTTTATATTTGATTAGGCCAGATTACCCCTCCCTACATTGACACATGAGTATCATCAATTCATTCCATTAAGTATTTTGGCCAGGAATTCAGAAGGTATAGTTATCAGCTCTAGGAGAGGCTCCTGATTTCTCAACTTAGTGTGAAAAGGATTATTAAAGACCCTCCAGACCTTCTAAGAAAAGACCTAGCAGTGAGCTGTTTTGGTTTTATTCTCAGCAGTTTGCCCAACTCATGAGATCTGATAGTGTTTCTTATAGCTCAGGACCCTCCAAAGAGTTTGGGCTTACATGAACTGTGCCCATACCAGGTCATTCTCTCTCTTTGGTTGGTAGCTCCTACACCCATTTTATTCTGAGGAAATGTCCAAAATAAACCAGGTATGTGTAGTGTTTAGGTTTCCCCAAATATGGGCAATTTCAAGATCTCCAATGCAAATAGCTAATTAGATGTTCCAGGGAATCAGACACACTTTGGGGTGGAGGAGGGGAGGGTAGAAGTGACTCCAGAGCAATTATTCACTTTAATGTGAAAATGCATGACTTACATCAAGAGTGTTGGCAATATCCAATCTCTTCCTCCCATCTGAGAACCCCAACCTCCATTAGTCCTTCATCTATAGGGTGCCGCTCCTCCTTCTTTTAGAAGGATGATACTAAGGAAATCCTCTGCTTTTAAGAATGCTGCTGTTTAAAAGTTTGAACTCAGCTCTCTAGCTTCGGGTTACTTATGAGGAAGTTAGTACTCCCTAGGACATCTCTTTTTTGTGACTAGAAGGCTAGATTTTATCGTCACACCGCCCAGAGAACTTAAAATCCCCTTTCTAATATACAGGAGACTAGGGTTCAGGAATAGTGTCTGAATTTCTTTCTAAGACCTCATAGAAGCACACATCTACCACTGCCATGTCCTTCTGTGTCACTATCACTACCCCTGGGGTGAGTGAGGGTGGAATCAAGGGAAAACTGTTTCCCTTTGCTGTACTTTGCTAGGCTCAAGGGTCTTCTTGAAAAGTGAAAAAAGACCAAACCAACCACTTTCATAGTACTCAGAGAGGGAACCTCCTCAAAGCAGAATCCGTATTCATGAGCTTCAGTTAAGCAATCACCGGGTAGGTGCCGCTGTTTCTGAAACCCAATCAGTATAACTCCAGTGGACATGCAGATCCAAACCTCCCCCAAACAATAGTATAAACTCTACAGTATCTTGGCCTCATTAGTGGGATAGTCTTTGGTCCAGAGCTTCAAAATACCTTAATCAGAGCCAAGAAACCTGTCTGCATCTTTGCTATTTCAATACATCCATGAGTAATTAATTTTATCAATGTCAGCAATATTTCCAAATGTTCAGATCTCAGGTCATCCATGCTTTTACTTCCTGTGTAGTTTTTGTCCATGTTCTGTTATAAATCCTTCATGATGGACCTACACAATGCCTTCCTTTAAATCGTTTAATATTTAATGAGTAATACTTCTGATTCACGAGCAGCCCTTCTCCTTTTCAATGTCCGATGGTTTAGGGTTTGTTGTGACCTACACAAATCCTTTCTCATGCCATAAGGGTTACTCATGATGATGGCAACTTGTATGTACGCCAGAAATAAAAAACATATTGTTATATTATATAATATTGTAATTATAGACATAATATGATATGATATTATATATAACAAGTAATATATCATATCATATTATTTTATAATTGTAGTCATTCATATAATATTATATAACTATATTATATTATATAATATAAATAAAATAAATAAATAAACATGTGTATCCAATAAACCTTAATATCAAAAAAAATATAAACCATACAAATGGATATAAATCCTATTGATTTCTTGGCTTACAAAATGAATAAAATATTTTGTTTGAAAACACTCTGACACTTTATTACAAAAGTTGAAGGAAAAGATTTTCAAGGTCGTCAGCTCATTAAAATTGCCTGGAGGTTGGTGGGGTATCAGGATGCAAGTTGTGTTTTGATGAAATTTTGGCCCAGTTTCATTTGTAGAAAAAAATCAAAAATCTTTTCAATTATTTGCTGTGCATACTAACCTTTTATATTACCCAAGGTAGGAATGATGCAGGGTGGATTTTTATTTAATCAATGGGTATTTGTAATTTTTTGATAGCAAAATAATATAGCATTCACCTAAATTCCCTTCCAAGACCAGTGACACAGATTTTCATGGCACTTAAAAATGTGTTCTTGCTTACATCAGGGAAGAAAAAAATATGAAGAGGCTAATATTAGATAAAATACAAATTATCTATTATTAGATAAAATACAAATCAAAATACAAAAATAAAAATTACTTAGATAACAATCAAGTTTTAAGAAATAATAGATTCATCCATTGATTTGGGATTTTTTTCCTCTCTGATAACTTCTTTGATCAAAATCAAAATATTGATTTTTTCTCCTTCCTACTATAATAATGAAATTTCTAGTAATACTTTTAAGTTTGCTGAGAAACCGAAGGATGCAGCGAAGAGAGAGCCAGGGTCAAAGCCATTGATGACTAAGTTCAAGGCTTAAATCTGGATGTACTGGTATGAGACCTTGGTTGAGTTACTTATCTGTCAGGGCTCTAGGCAGTTCTCTAAGACTATAAATGCAGAGAAGGTGTCAAACTGTTTTGGGAGATGGAGTTTCCTCAGCTGGGTGTTCCCTTTAATAATAAAACCACAGTCTTTATTCGTTAAGTCTGCTATAAAATCACTATTTTCATATAATAATAATAATAACAACAACAACAACAATAACTAACATTTATAAAGTACTGACTGGCTCCAAGCACTGTGCTAAGCACTTTACGATTGTTATCTCAGTTTATCCTCATGACATCCCTGAGAAGGTCTTTTTACAGAAGAGGAAACTGAGGCAGACAGAGATTAAGAGACTTGCCTGGAATCATACAGCTACTTAACGTATAAGGCAGGATTTGAACTCAGGTCTTCTTGACTACAGGTTTGGCACACCATCCACTATACAAGCTAGAAGCCTCAAGTCAAAAATCAGCAGAATTAGTAACTCGCCAAATTTTGGAAAATGGCAAACTCTCCTTTAACCCCTCACTAGATTGTGCTAAACTGAGTTTTCATGGATTAAAGTTGTCCTACAAAAAAGGGAATATATCCAGATGGATATTTTGTGGTATAGATATGATTAGATAAGCCAGAAAAATATCTGGGAAGTGTATGCCAATTATGTGAGAAGAGAGAAGCATTTAGAACTCTGAGTTAACTTAACATATCTTAGGTCCGTACTTTCGTAAAGCATGTCACCACAGCAAACACACACACGTGCGCACGCACACACACACACAAAGGCATATACACAATTTACTAACTGATGAAAAACTCTTACAAATGGCAGTAAATTCTTTAAGTAAAAAAAGTAAATATTTTCTTTTGTTCCTTGTTGTTTGGTTATATTTCAGTTGTGTCTGACTCTTTATGACCTCATTTGAGATTTTCTTGGCAAAGATACTAGAGTGGCTTGCCATTTCCTTCTCCAGATCATTTTATAGATGAGAAAACTAAGGCAAGCTGTTAAGTGACTTGCCCAGGGTCACACAGCTAGTCTGAGGTTAGATTTGCACTCAGGTCTTGCTGACTTCAGGCCAAGTGCTCTATCCACAGTGCCACCTTGCTGTCCTCTTTTCTTCCTTGGATTATAATAAACTATACAGTAAGCAACAAATGAATCCTTATAATAATTAATCTATTCTCTTGAACAACTTTTTTTGATTAAAAAAGCACTTTGCATTCTAATGGAATTTGGGCATATTGGGGAGGGGTATTTTGTGGGGTTCTTTCTCAAGAAAGAATGGTATTTTATGAAGGCCAGGGGCCCTTTATCCAATTCAGAAGCTGTAATAAGCAAAAAATAGAAAATACTGAAGGGCATTTTGTTATCTTTCTCTTGGACAAACTTCTATCTGAACTATTTTTATCTCAACTCCTTCTTAGAGGATTTATATTAACCTCTAGTTCATTCCTACTTTACTATTTCTGAGTTTATAACAGTGTATTGGATGGAAAATCAAATCTTCTAAAACCCATTTTGTTTCAACAGTACCTGTCCCCACTAGCACTAAAATTAAATATACATACCCAATCTAAAAGAAGCCAAGTACAGCCTATTGCATGGACACTTCACATCCATCTCTTCATACTTATTACAACCCCTACATGTATCATAGAGATAGCAAAATCTGTTTTAATGATAAACAAGAGAACCTCTTAGAACTGTTACTCTGTAGTCCTAAGGACTTTCCTTATTTTGTTGTTCAAAGACTTCGAGGTTTATAGTCATGAATAATTTTTTCTGAATACATTCCTTCAGAGGACTGTTTCTTATCGTATTTATCATTGTTGTCAAACAATAGTGGGCATGCCCACATATATGTAATGGGCAGCTAGGTGGCACAGTACATAGAGTGCCAAGCCTGGAATCAGGGAGACTCATCTTTGTGAGTTCAAAACTGGCTTCAAACACTTATTAGATGTGTGACTCTGGAAAAGTCACTTAACCCTATTTGTCTCAGTTTCCTCATCTGCAAAATGAGCTGGATAAGGAAATGACAAACCACTCCAGTATCTTTGCCAAGAAAACCCCAAATGGGGTCACAAAGTGTTGGACATGACTGAAAAACAAACACATATGTGTGGCAATATGCTATATGCTAAAATATTTCAGAGATAGGGGTCCATGCTCTCTCAAAGACTTTATGACATTTAAATCATCTGTAAGAACATATTTGAAGAAATATGTATTCCCACTGCCATCACCCTCATTCAGTCTCTAATCATTTTATTTCTACATGCCTATAACAATCTCAGTAGTTTCCGTTCCACACTAATTCATTTTGCATATCACCACCAGATTAATTTTTACTAAGCTAGTTTTGACTAAAATATTAATTATGCAGATTATACTTAAAAATTTGTTATACATTTTTAAGAAGCAGATGATAAACTTTTATCAGCACTCCTTGGGTATAATGACAATATTAAAATTGGTCTGAAAAACCAAAATCCATGAGACTGCTACAGAAGCTGTTATAGGTTCAGACTTAAAATAAATTAGCTAGCATGTCCAAAATTTGTTTATTTCTCTTTAACTTAATGTTACCTTGCTCTCAGAATCTGGATTCATGTGGTATTCTGGGAGTATGTCTGAATTACATGCATAATTTAGGTAAAAGTAAAATTTTTATGGCAGAATTGTCTAATCCTTCTGTGCCTCTGTTTTATTTCAACTGATAAGATCTGGTGTGTGTCCTTGAAAAAGGCAGAAGATTCAATTTCTTTATCAGGGTGAGAAAAGGAACAGTTGGGAAAGGAGGGAACCTGATAGAAAAGATGTTAATGATGATAAATGGAAAAATCTAGTCAGTGTTTTGCAGGCTAGTGAAAATTTTGGCAAGTAGAAGAAACTTTTCTTTTAATCTAAAGGAAAACCTAAGAGAGCTCCTGCATGTGCCATTTTTTACTTGGGAGACACAGTTGGTCTCCTTGGCAATTCATGGATTATCATTCATTATTTAATAAATAAATAAAGAGATTTCCTTAACTGCCACTTCATGTTTCATTTCATATAATTAAGAGTTCTCTGAAAGAAAATATTGGTATTCCTTTCATTTCTTAAACAGCCTAAGAACACTGCCTGTTTAAGTGATTTATTTATACTCATTAGAAATGTTTTTATTTCAGTCTTGGTGATGTTGCACTTAGTCTCTGTAAAAACCCATACACAACCTTTTTGGTTGCTTTAATTTTGTTGACAGAAAGTTACACAAAGCTTGAAATAAGATTGGTAGTTTCCTGCAGTTTATGTGTGCGTATGTACGTATGTTTCTACAGGCAGTGAGGGGACAAAGGAGGTAATTAGCAGTTCATAGACAACATTATAGAAATGGATTCCTAAGGAATTCCCAGACTCAAAATCTAACTCTTTTTCTCACCTCACTTATTTAGACACTATTGTATGAATTTTTATTCTCAAAGAACACATTTTCTCGAGTAATCATCTGTCTCTGACAGTCAACTCCAAGGGTTGTGCCCCTGTTGCAGGGCTGCCCAGCGTCCTCCATGGTGACGGTGGGCTGTGGACGAGGCAGCAAACAGAGACAGACTGAGGCCTCTCGGTATGCATCACAATACAGGTACCAGATGATTCATGATAGCTGAGGGGCAAGAGCCAGAAGGAGAATGGAGGCAGTAGAGGGCTTACTTGCAGAAATCCAGATCACAGTAGCCCAGAGTCCAAATAGAGCCAGCTGGAGAGAAAGGTCAAGTCTTTATTAAATAGTCACCATCAGCTGGTCAATAGACAAGCATTCATTAAGCACCTACTGTGTTGTCGAGCACTATGTCAAGCTCTAGAAATACAAAGAAGGGGGGGGACCCACTGTCCCTTCTATCAAGGAGTCTATAGTCAAATTTGGGAGACAACATGTAAACAGTCATGTACAACCAAGGTTTATACATAATGAATTGGAGATCATTAATAAAGGGAAAACACAAAGATAAAACAGGATTGGAAAAGTCTCCCTGTAGAAGGTGTTAGTTTAGCTGAGACTTGAAAAAAGTCAGAGAGGCCAGGAGACAGAGGTGAGAAGGGGGAGAATTCTCAGGCATAGGAGACAGCCAGTGAAAATGCCTGGAGTTAAGAGGTAGAGTATCATGGAGGTCAAACAGCAGGAAGACCAGTATCACTGGTTCACAAAGCATGTGGACAGAAGTAAGATATAAAAAGACTAGAGAGGTAGGAGAGGACTGGGTTAAGAGAGACTTTGAATACCAAACAAAGAATTTTCCATTTAATCCGAGGAACCACTCAGGTTTATTGAATAAGGAGGTGACATGGTCAGACCGGCATAATCGTCATCATCATCATCATCATCATCATCATCACCATCATAATCACATTTATATAGTACTTTAAGGCTTGCAAATATTTTATCCTCACAACAACCCCTGTAAGAGAGGTGATATTAGTATTCTCATTTTACAGATGAAGAAATTGAGGCAAATAGCAGTTGTTTCTTGTCCAGGGTAATATAGCAAGTAAGTGTATGAGGCCAGATTTGAGTTCATGTCTTCTCAACTCCAGATCCAGGACTCTATCCAATTTGTCACCTAGCCGTCTCTAAGATCAGTTTGACATTTGAGTAGAACATTGGCTGCGCTGAGTAGAGAGATTTGAGGCAGAAATCCACCATAAGTTTATTTCAATAATCCAGGCATGAAATGGTAAGGACAAGGGTGGCGACAGTGCCAGAGGAGGGAAAGGGGCATATGTGAGAGATGTCATGAAATCAACCAAACTTGGCAACTCATTGGAGGTGGTGGGTGAGTGTAAGGAGTTGAGTGTAATCCCTAGGGTTATTGGAAGGATGGTGGTACTCTCTAGAGTAATCGGAGAACTTAGAAAAACAAGAGATAGGGTAGATAATGACTTCAGTTTTGCCACAAATTTCAGGTGTCTACAGGACAACAAGTTTAATAGGCAGATGGAGATATGATACTGGTGGTCAGGAGAGAGATCAGGCCTGGATGAGTAAATGTTGGAAACATCAGAAAAGAGATCTACATCTAAAAAACAATAGCAGTTACTTGACCCAGTAGACACAAAGTCACGATTGTAAGTACGCGAGAAAGAGAGTCAAGGAACATAGATGCTTTATTTAATTCATTAGGAGAGTCGACTTGATTTAGAATAATGTGAATAGAGCTAGTGATGCCTATTCCATCTAGCTGATGCCCAGATGCCATAAGTGGCGCTGACTCACCTCTCCATTCTTCTGAATGACAGAGAGCTATGTTGGGTCCATTGGTGGCTAGCACTCAGCAGCATCCATTGCAATGCAAACAGGCGTCTACTCTATCAATTTCATTAGTCATTGGCTTATTTTACTACATCTGCTTGAAGGTAATAAAAGTGACCTGACTTCCTAATTCCCTTTAATTCAGACTTTTTGCTAATTCAGACTGTCCTCCCCCCAATTAGTCTAATTTAGTGAGATTTTTTATTGTAATACTCAATGTCATTTTATGCATCTTCAATTAGTATATTCTCACCTGCATACTTAAGATCTAAAGTCGTACTAGGTCTCAGAGCCAGAACAGCTTACAATGTAAGGCAATGTAAAAATCCTTTGCCAGTGGATCTTACTAGCATTAATTGGGGCAGAAAAAGGAAGTATTTCTTCTTGTTTAACACTTTTCTGTTGTTGGTGTTATTACAGTGATTGATGTCTATAATTATAAAATATGCAGGCTTAAATAAAATGAAGAAAAATAAGAATCTAGTGATTATCTACTAGATTATAATTGCTGTGAGGCCAGGGGACGTATTTGATTCATCCCTGCCTCCCATCCCCAGCTCCTTTAACAAGACCTCGCATAACATACATATAAGGTGCTTAGTCAAGGAAGAACATATTCATTCATTCTTTTAATAAACACTATAGTTACCTGATATGCTACTCCTTTGGAGAGATACCAAGTTTAGATAAGATGTGATCACCAACTTCCTGCAGCTTATAGAAAGCTAGAGTCAGGGTTCCCAGAGAGAGAACAGATCACATTAGAGGCCGTGCTTTGAACTGATTGATGAATGGATAGGATTTTCACAAACATTATAAAGATATATCTGTGAGGAAGCATGCAGATCCAAATAGGAAAGAAAATACAATGTCCAAGAAAGGATTTCTGAGACTAGGGCAAACAGATGAAATAGTAAAATTCTTCAGTGACTTTAGAAATGAAAAGCCGGGCACAAAGTGCAGAAAGATGTGTTAGGCAAGTCAGAGGCAGGAAGTTCTGATGGCGATTTAATAGAGATGAGTGTTCTTTGATATCATTGGATGGGCCGGATAAATCTGCCTTCTCTGGTTCTTAAGGGGCCAGCTCCCTACCAGCCTTCCGGTTGATCAGAGCTCAACAGGTATTGAGTAGCTAATGAATCAATGAATTTGGATATTTTTTAAAGTAAATCTTCTCCTGTAAGGCATAACACTATAAATCAGCCCTTTCATATCTTTAATCAAATCCATTTAGTAAGATAAAAATTCTGTCTACATGAGAGTAGTCGTTTGGTCAGATTTGGTCTCATTCATTTTTCCATTGAGAATATACATCAGTTATTAAACTGATTCTAGGAAAATCTGCAATATTTAATAGATTCCCTGCTTAAAGAATTCCTATTTATTCAGTCAGAATTTGAACAATGTCTATTGTTAGACATTAACAAATGTTAATGTTAAAAATATTTAACAAATGTTAAAAGACAATTAAGGAATGCCATCTCAAATATTAGAATTTTGATATAATATAGAATTGAATGGTACAGAGGGGTGGAGCCAAGATGGCGGCCGGGAAGCAGTGACTGGTGTGAGCTCCCCACCAAGTTCCTCCAAAAACCTATAAAACAATGGCTCTGAACCAATTTTAGAGCTGCAGAACCCACAAAGTGGCAGAGGGAAGCAGGGCTCCACC
>CM053622.1:458510362-458581403 GCA_028646595.1 Phalanger gymnotis
GAATCTGGGTGTGTTTTTGCTGCCTGGCCATATTCCCAGCCAACTCACTTGACTCTTGATTTTTTCAGCAGGGTATGACTGCTTGTAGATTAAAGAGTTCTATGTTCCAAGCCTGGGGGGATGCGCCAGCTCTGCCACACCAGCAGCCCTCCTTCCCCAAGAACCCCCAACCAGGACTGCACTTAGATCTTCAGCAGCTTCTTCACTCCTGCTCTGATCCACCACTTAATTCCTCCCACCAGGTGGGCCTGGGGCCAGAAGCAACTGCAGCTGTAGTTCTGTAGCTTCCCCACCTCCGCTGCCCCCAGGGTGGTGGCCAAACCGCAAACTCTATCCCTGTCCCCAGCAGCTTCTCCCACTAACCTACTCTGTTGTCCTTGGTGTTTGTGGGTTGAGAAGTCTGGTAACTGCTGCAGCTCACTGATTCAGGGTGCTAGGGCACGCTCCGCCCGGCTCCCAGTCTGGTTGGTCCACGCCGCCCACGCTGGGCTCCACTCTGCTCAGCTCCACTCCCCTCTGCTCCCAGCTCAGTGTGGGATAGAGACCCTTACCCAGAGACCATCCAGGCTGTCCTGGTCTAGAGCCCTGCTTCCCTATGCTATTTTGTGGGTTCTGCAGTTCTAGAATTGGTTCGGAGCCATTTTTATAGGTTTTTGGAGGGACTTAGCGGGGAGCTAGTCCCTGCTTTCCAGCTGCCATCTTGGCTCTGCCCCTCTGTTTGAGGTGAATTGGACTGTATAGTATAGTGGAAAGAGCCCTGGATTCAAAGTTGAGGACCTGAGTTCAGATTCTGGTTCTATAATATACCAGTGTGACTTTGAGCAAGTTACTTAATCTCTCTGGTCTTATTTTCTTCATCTGTCCAGTAAGGAATTAGACTATATGTTTTCTAAAGTACCTTCTATTCCTAGGGCCTATTAACTTTGAAAGAACTATTGCTTCTCCCCATAACTATTCTTCCTGCATATCCCAAATTCTTCTGAAACTTTAAGTATTTGTGTGTCTGTTGTCATACAGCCAAAGGCCAAGCACTACTATGTGGTTCAATGAATGAATGCATGAAAAAGCATTTAAATGTTTATTATGTGCCAGACCAAGCTGGGTAGGGAGAGGAGAGGGGAAGGGAGGAGGGAATAGGGCGTAGTACAAATGGCCTAAGTGGTTTGGAAATGAGTGTAGGTAGTGTGGTTTGGATATAGCTGTGGAGTATCATTAACTATATTAGCCAATGCCTTAATCCAAAGTTACACATCTAGCACTGATTCCTAAGGTCAGTTTTGCATATGGCATTATGGAATAGTGGACAGAGTAGTGGACTGAAAGTCAAGAGACCTAGATTTGAGTCCAGTGTGACTTTAGGCAAATTACACATAATCTGTGAGTCTCAGTTTCCTTACCCCTAAAATAAGAATAATCGTAATGATAGTTTTGCTAATGTGGCAGAGCTCTTAAGAAATATCTTGTGAACTTAGAGTGCTACATCAGAGTGAGCTATTATTGTGGAGTGAACTAGGAGTAACTCAAAACTTTTGATAAAAATCTCTCTCTCATCATCCTTAGTACTTCCTCCCTGTCTATAGTCTGACATTGCCCGTATACGAGAGGCGCGATAGATATTTTCAGAAATCTACTGTAATAGTAATTTATATTACCAAGGGAAAAAATGAGGGCATATAAGAAAGCCCTGTCAACTTAAAAAGAATAGAGTATCTATCCTTGCCACCACAAGACTCAGGGCAGGTAAAGTTCAGTAAGGAGAGGAGAATGTCACAGACAGGATATAGCCTTGATGTCTTGGAGGCAACATGAGACAACAACCTAGGACCAGCCGGTATGGGAGATGAGCCCAAAGAGGAAACACTCTGAATGGCCTAATGCTTAACGGAGAGTAAGACCCAAGTTCAAATTCTCAAACACTAACTGTGTGAGCCTGGACAAATTAACTTCTGTCTATGTCAGTTTCCTCAACTGTAAAATGGAAAACGGTTTGCCCTCCACTAATTCAGATCACAATTCCTCTAGGATTTCATAGACGATGTCCAAATATGTTGTGGCCAAAAATTCATCACCCTGTAGTCAACATGGTAATTAGATTACATTACCCAGACAGATTGGTAATCTCATGAATGTGGATGTTCCCTCCTTGATTGTGATCCTTACAACAGCTCTAATCCAGGAGGTTCTACAATATCTAGAATGTATGTGTGTGTATGTGTGTGTGTGTATATCCATATATACACACACACATACACACACATATACACAGATATATATATATATGTGTATACATATATTCATATATATTTATATATATGATATGGCTGTTAAGTCACAGAATATTAGTCTTCAAAGATTTGAAAAAGAGATTATCAGTGATAAACCATAGATAACTCATGGGTTCAACTGGCATCCTCATGAAAAAGAAAGATAGGTCACAATAGAGTTGCAGTGAGAATCAAGTGAGATAATATTTGTAAGGCACTTAATAAATACTTATTCCCTTTCCTTTCTCTTCCCTTCCCTACTTACAGGGATACTGATCAGGACAGCTTTAATCACTGTGGTGTTCTATGATTCTGGTCTACCTTTAGAGGTGAGCCAGTCAACTTTCAGTCGCTCCACATTAAGCCTCTGTCTTCCAATGGTAGAAGCAGAGAAAAAGTTATACTACAATAACATTTATTTCAAAGCTAAAACTTACAAGTTTCCAAATATTTCAGTAATATTTGCATAGTCCTCTAGAAAGTAAGTCTGTCTCGGCACTCATTATAGTAAGATTTGTAAGGTGACTTTGGGTCATATTTATACATTTAATGTTTTAAATGGATTCATTTTCAGAAAAAAAAGACCGTTCACCTCAAGCAGTTTGTGACTATTAGTGTGTGCTGTTTTCATTTTTGCATTAGAAAAAGTTACTTGAACATTATTATTTAGTTCATTGACTAAAAGCAGAACTTTATCATTTAAACCTGTCAGTTTGTTGACAGAGCTTGATGGAATTTGAATCTGCCTTTTTTTTCTTTAAGATATTGTTTTTAGAAACTTGCATTATACAGAACACTAAACTGACTGAGGAAGATTGAGACAAGGCAGTTGTTAATTTCATTTCCTTCAGCTTCTTGCTTTTGATGGCAAGAGCTACTGGTTCCTTCTCAGTGGCATTCTTATGGCACAGACCTTAAAAAATAATTCTCTTGCTATATAAAACATGACCTAAATGTTCAAGAAAAAAAATGACGAAGCCTAAGCTGCTTATCTACATTAAATCTAATAGAATTCATTTAGGACAGAATTTATCATTATTATTTATAGTGGGATGGACTTTAACAGATATGATAAGAATATGCCCAAATCTAGTATAGGCCACAGCCCATCTTATCTGATTTTTGTTCCATAAAGGATCTACCCACTGCAATAAAGGTTTTCCTCAGGTTAGATTTTAATTTTAGTTCACTATTTTAAGAATGTGTAATTTCATCAGTGTGGTTTGCTCTCCACTAATCCATATCATAATTCCTCTAGGATTTCATAGACAATGTTCAAATATGCTGTGGCCAAAAAATTCATCACCTTGTAGCCACCCTGGTAATTAGATTATACTCATTACCCAAACAGATAGGTAATCTCACCAATGTGGATATTCCTTTCAACAAGATAGGTTCTAAACCATCCATACCTGTCCATCCTTTTGAACCCTTTTCCATGTCCTTTCAAAAACTCACCATAGGGAGTCTGCCCCACCTACAGGGACCTTTCTTTCTTTCTCATGAGGATGCCAGTTGAGCACATGAGCTATCCATGGTTTATCACTGATACTCATTTTTAAATCTTTGAAGACTAATATTCTGTGACTTACAGCCATACCACATATATCAAGCTCCAGACATTGCAGAACCTCCTGGAAGAGATTTATAGGCACTCAAAAGAGTTTCTCCTAACTATTCACTCAGGGAAAACCAAGTAAATGAATAATGCCTGTTGTCCAGAGACTCTAGACAACAACATGCATTTAGATGGACACCTTACAGAATTCATCCATCAATATAATAACAATAGCTAACATTCAATAACGTGTTAAGATTTACAAAATGCTTTACACATGTTATCTCATTTGATCTGAATAACAACTCTGTGAGATAGATATCTTCGCTTTACAGATGAGGCAACTGAGGCTGTGAAAAATTAAGTGAATTGCCCAGAGTCACACAACTAGTAAATGTCCGAAGTGAGATTTGAACTCAGGTCTTTCTGACTCAAAGTCCAATGTTCTATTCGCCGTGCCAATCTACTTCACCTATCTGTCAGTCAATCAGTCAATTAGTCAGTAAGCATTTATCAGTCATCTATTATGTACCAGTACCTGTGCTACATGCTGGAGAAAAAAAAAAAAGATGGTGCCTGCCTGCCCTCAAGGAATTTATATTCTAATGATCTAATATAATACACAAAAAAGGAAGAAGCTGAAAAGAAAGGGAGAGCAGAAGTTACCCAGCATGGAGGCACAGTGGAGTCTAGTTCCAGTAGTGCAAGATGGTGAGAAGTGAAGAGTTGGCTGGTCTGCAGGCCCTCTGTCAATTAAAGCTTTGGGAGGATTTCTTCGCTCTATCCTCCAGCTCTCCAATCAGAGAGGCAGAGGATAATGGTGGTACCAATAAGGAGTGAGTGTACCAAACTGATAGAATTTTGCAGGATGATGAGTTTCATGATGAGTTTTCCTGGGGGTCTGGTGGAGTCCAGTTCAAGGGGTGCAAGCTACTAGGAAATGAATGAACTGAAAATGAACAACGAGTTGGGGTCAGAACTGAACAGAAGGACGAAAGCGATCTCCTTTTGTCTTTAGGAAATTTAGCCAAGTGTTTTTAATGACCCCAAGCTTCTCCTTGAAACAAAGCCTCATTTTTCAATTCCAGTATTCTAGCAGTGATTAGATTATACCACAGTTAAAATCATGTACCCAGGAAAATGACAGCTACATACAGAAAAGGGACTGCTATAACTGAATAAGCCTCTAATATGGGTAGAGCCTATTTTTAAAAAAAAAGACTACTGTGCCACCAAATGTAGTGAAGTCCTTGCCAGGAGTTTCTTAATATTTTTGTTTTATTTTTTAATACATGAAGATTGGGTCAACGGAAAAAGTTGCAGTTAAGGAAGAGATCTATGTTTTAGAAAAAGTTAGGTCAAATAAAGATTTGTTTATGTTGGGAATAGGAAAAATAAATCTGAGAAAAGATCAAAAACAGCTATTTAGATAACCTTTTCATTGTTTGCAAAAGAACATACCCTTCTATCTTCAAAATTTTAAAGAATAGTGTAAATCCGAATACCCAGAACCATTTCAACCTTCTAGTAGGATTAGTTTTCACTAATTTCAGTGACTCTTCCCAGTTTCACTTTCCAAAGCAATAGATACACCATGAAGACTAAGTACATTATTTGCACACTTCCCTTTTCATTGTTTTTATAGCTAATTTTATAGTATTTCAAAAGGACAGTGCTAAGGTTGTCTAGTTAATGTATGGGAGAGGAGTATGCCCCAGGGTGCTACACTTGGAGACTGCCCTCACTCCAAAGTGAGTTTTCAAGATCATCCTCAGAAAGAAACTAAAACCCGGCATGGAATAGATGAGTCCATAGTGAAATAAATGTGAGGAAAGAATGGTCATGAACAGACAAGGGTGGATGAGCATGGCATTTGGAGTCAGAGGACCTGGTTCAAATGCCATCTCTGTTACTTAAAATGAGTAATTAGGGCTAGATAATCTAAATTCTAGCTGTAAATCTTATGACGTGGCCCACAGGTATAAAGGATATATTCAAATAAAATTGGGCTTACAGCTCACAAAAAGTTTTAGTTGTCAGAAAACTGTGAACCTCAAACTGATTAATAACTACCCCACCCCGACTGGTTTTACTTATGAGGTTGGGGAAACAGATATCTAAGGACATGAGGTTCAGGAAGAGCTTCCCAGTTCCAATCTGGGTATCCGAGAAACAAGGAGTCCCTCCTCCCTTTGGGACACAGGGTTCACACTTCCAGCCCTTGTTCCCTAGGTAGCCTAAGAAGAATTCTGGGAGTTAGACACAGTTGCTGGGAGTTTCAGACCTTTATTTTCCAGGGTTTATAAATTAAGACTTATAAATAGGTGTGTATATTATGAGAACATGCATATATTATGAATATATGAGTATGCAAAGATATAAACATATATCTATTTTGTGAACACACCTATTCCAGAGGTTCAGCATGTCAAGAGAGATTTCTGTGAGGTTCTTAGTCAGTCAACAAGTATTTATTAAGTGTTTATTGTGCCAGGCACTGTGCTAAGTGCCGAAAGTACAAATATAAACAGAAATAAAACCAGTCTTTGTCCTCAGGGAGCTTATATTTTTACAGAAGATAAAAGGAAACTGAAAGGAGCAGAGAGTGACAAGACCTGATATTAAGTCAGCCTCTATGAGGCAAGGTTGGAAGAGCATCTTGTCTGATGATAAGGAAGTGGCAGGGCTCAGGTCCTGATATCCCAATTAGGCAACCTTAAGGAAGCAGGAAGGGATCCTAATAGTGAAGGGTCAGGGTCTTATGTCCACTATGCCAGGTGCCCCAGAACAAACAGACTGAACATCATTGCAATAAGTTCCCTAACCTCATTTTCAGTGAGTCTTTATTACCTACTCTGTGCAAGGCAATGTGCTAGCCGTTAAGCCTCACTCAGAAGCCTCTTTCTTAGTTGCTTCCAAGTTTTCCATACTCACAATCTACTTTATTCTACATATATAGTATGTGGATTTTTTAATATTTAAGAATTGTTCTGCTAAGTCTAAAGCTTCTCTCTGTATCAGAATGGGGAAGTCATTGATTGGTTAGCTCTTAGTCGGAAATGTCCTTATTTTCAGCCTCCTGGGTTTTCCTTATTTCTTTTCAAGAAATCATTAGTTGGCCTTTAGATGTTTAAATCACTTCAAACTTTCCTTGTCTTCCCCTTGATTTTGAAACACTTTGTATAACTGCTGTGTCCCTCTCATCTCTCTTGTTCCCACATTCTTTTGGATTCGGCCCCCACACTGCCTTTATCCTTCCTTTGCTGCACTGTTTTCTCTCTTCCTCATGCATTTATTGTCCCTGGTTGGCTCTTTCGTTGCTTTCCCAACTGTTCTGTTGGCATGTGAAATACCCCTGAAGCAGCTGTTCTCATTTCCCATGCTACGTCATGCAAAGCATTCAAAGGGTTGCTGTTTTCACATTTTACTCTGGTAAGACAGCCCTTTTCCTCCTTCCCATCCCAGTCCACTAGAAATATCCCTAATTTAAACCATCTGAAAAGCAGAGTGTTAAAGCAAGTTGTATATGGAGGATTGGGTGTGTGCTTGCCAAATTCAGAACTGCTATTTTTGATGCTATAAAGTAGAATCAAGATTTACTTTGCTATTTGTTTTAATTTTGTTTTTATTTTGAAGGCTCCTTGGAGGACTTAGAAATATGGGTGAAAATGTGTCATAAACTAGAAAAATGATGCAGGATTGCATATAAATCATATGGTTTTCACAGAGATTTAACATTACCCCCTCACAGAGTGGAAAATTTCAGCACATTGTGCTGCTCATGCAAAACCTTTGTTCGATGTGACATTGTACTCAACTTAGATTGCAGAAGCAAAACAGTTCAGAGTCTCAAAAAGAAATAGCACCTCTCCTCAAAATTATTATTTTTCAGGTGTCATTTGGGATCAAAGGTTTCAGAAATGTAGCTTTCATGGAAGCTATGAGGTCATAACCCTGCAGATGAAATAATAGAGGTCAGAGCACTAAATGTGCCCAAAGGCAACCAATCGCATTCCTTCTTCTGAGGCTGGAAAGGGATCAGGCCACTGAAGAGATGCACCTTGCATACAGAACACTGTGGCTTGTGTAGAATAGTCACTCAGTGAATGTTGAACCAAGTCATTTCCATCTTATTCTTGGGAATGAACTGTCTTTCTCCAATCCCACACTGCTTTCGTGGAATGAATGTGGTGCTTGTAGAGTAGAAATTCTACAGAATTAAATTTGTGTGTCCATGGGAGGGTGCAATTAATTTGGAAAATCCAAGGGAACTGCTGCATTACAACATTCTCTTTGCAAGGATATAGCAAAGGGCTAGTTTATCTGACCTAGAAAAAGAAATGGAATAGGAATCTAAACCATCAAGTTAGTGAAAAGGAAAAAAAGAGGTGGCTTTCCTATTCATTTGTAACATTTATTTTTAACAATCCAAAGCACTGGTCATAATAAAAGAAGCCAAGTTATAAAACTCCACTGTTTAAATATGACTGCTGATCATTTGAACTTATGGACTTTGAATTCAGTGTATTTGGAGGGAAGAGAAAATTAAACAAATCTTTATTAAAATACAGAGAGACAGTATTATTGCCTCTGAAAAAATACCTACTGTATTACTCCAGTACCTCTGAGAAGAGAGTCATTATCCAGAGAATCAGTCAGTCATTCAATAAGCATTTATTGAACGCTGTGCTGAATAGGGGAGATACAAAGATAAAAGTGAAACGGCCACTGTGCTCAGGTTACGCACATTCTATTTCAAGAGACAGGGTATTTGTGTGTGTGTGTGTGTGTGTGTGTGTGTGTGTGTGTGTGTGTGTGTGTGTGTGTACAAAATAGGTGCATATATAGGTATAAAACAGAGAAAATAAACACAAGACTTTTTTGGCTTTGTGTTTTCTTTGTTTTTGCATGGAGAGGGAGTGGTGTGGAGGAATATTAGCAGCTTCAGGGGTGGATCAAAAAAGGTTTTCATGACCAAGGTAGTACTAGAACTTAGTCTTCAAGACAACTAGGAATTCTAAGAGAAAAAGGAGAGGAGAAAATACTTTACAGTCATGAGGGACAACTAGTGAAAAGGCTCAGGTGGGAGCTGGAGTGTGGGGTAGAAGTAACAGTAAAAAGGACTATTTGGCTAGCATTGTGATTACTGTTTGTCAAGTACTGTGCTAAGCTCTGGCGATACAATTGTAATGGCAGGTAAAGTGGGACTTTTTGTTGTCTTTTGTTTTAGAGTGCTTTTCAGTACTATGGCAATCAAGTGTCTTTGAGTCTTGCTTTTGTTTCAATCAAGAGTCTTTGATTGAATCGGGAGTCTTTGATGACCTGCTTAAGTCATGAAAAGGCCTAGGTCACATGAGTTTGAGTCCCATGGTTGTGATACCCTCTACCCTGAAGAAGTGTATGTATACTCTGAGGTTAGCATTTTGCTTGGGGCTCACTCACTGGTAAAGTGTCATGTGATTTGACCAGCCAAGACTCTGGGTAGACATTGAGGGGCCCTCAGCTTTGAAAAACCCAGATGTTGGTGCTTCTCTCTCTGGTAACTATGTATGCAATGTTTTGGTCAGACGGCTAAAAGCCTGTCTGTTGATTTGTGTTATTTTGCTCCGTTTATATGATTGCTTGTAATTTCTGTTTGTGTTTTCTCTGAAGTTCAAGGTGCTGACTTTTTGCCCTGAACTAAGTGAATGATAGATGTATGTTTAATTAAAGTAATATTGTTAACCCCTCAAAGTTGCTTTTCTTAGAAAAGCAGATCAAAGAATCTGTGCTAGTAGCCCTCCTGTGTGCTGGTGTTATTGGCCTTACACAGCCACAGTAGCAGCAAGTAGCATTGTTGTTACAACAATATGAGGCAAAAGACAGTCCCTGCCCTCAAGGATTTCACAATCTAATAAGGGAGACAACAAATATATATAAGCAAGCTACATACAGGATGAAGCAAAAAGAAGCAACAGAGGAAAAGGAAGATCCTAGACTAGACTTAAGAGGAGTTGTGAAAGGCTTCCTGTAGAAGGTGAAATTTTGCTTGGACTTGAAACAATTCAAGGAGGCCAGTAGGCAGTTGAGGAGGGAGAGCAGTCCAGGCAAGGGGGAGAACCAAAGAAAATAGAGAGATGGAGTATTTTGTTTGTGAAACAGCAAGGAGACAAGTGTCACTAAATGAAAAAGTATGTGTTGGAGACTAAGGTTTAAGAAAATTGGAAAGGTAGGAAGAAGCTAAATTATAATGGGCTTTGAATGACAGAGGGTTTTATATTTAATCCTAGAAGTTATAGAAAACTACTGGAGCTTAGTAAGTAGGGGCCAGCATGGTTAGATTTGCACTTTAGGAAAATGATGTTGTCGTTTGTCCTTTGTTCTCGAAGAGGACCAATGACATCAGGACGGTGATGTCTTGAACTCGCCAGAGCTTTGTGGAGTAGGAAAGGTTCAGGATGCAGTGGTTGACCTTCGCCTTTCTAAAATGACTAAAATGTCTGAGGTATGTCTGCAATGTGAAGTTAGATTAGGGCCAGTCTACAAAAGGCTTTATGTGCCAAACAAATGACTTGTCATATGTGAACCCAGAGGTAACTGGGATCCATGTGAGTTTATTGAGTAATGACCTAATCAGAAATGCACCTTAAGAAAAGCCCTTTGGCAGTTGTGTGGAGAATGGATTGGGTTACAGAGATATTAGAGGTAATAAGGCCAATTAGTAGCCTATTGCAGTAGTCCAGATGAGAGATAATAGGGGCACAAATTAGGGTGTTACACCGAGCATGGAGAAAAAGAGACTGATGCAAAAGATGTAAAGATAGAAATGACAAGATTTGGCAGATAGTTCGATTTATAGGGTGAGGAGTCAAGAATGAGTTTCAAGTTGTGAAACGGGTGATTTGAAGAATGATGGTACTGTGAAGAGAAATACAGAAGTCTTGAAAAGGGATAGTTTTGGCTGGAAAGATGAGGTCAACTTTGCACATGTTGAGTTTGAGATGCAAAGAAATTAAGTCTGGTTTCATGAGTCAATAAGCATTTGTTAAACAACAAACTTTTATTAAGCACCTACTATGTGCCAGGCACTGTGTTAAGTACTGAATAATAAGGTAATCTAGGAGTTGCATATGTTTTAAACATAACAAAAAGATAAATTTTTATTTTTGACTGTTATCACATGGATATGATGGTTCATCTATCTCCCATCTCCTTTGTCACAGTTAATGATCCTTGTGTTTCAAACAGTACTTGAGATAAGATTAATTTCCAAAGACACTATTTTTTTGGCTTAGTGATAATGACCTGGTAATAAAGACAGTAGGAGCATATATAAGTTTGCCAGTAATGTTTTCCTTATAACCAACCATCAACAGGGCATGTCAAGACTTGGTGAGCAATTGGACATAAAGAATGAAAGAGAAAGAGTAGAAGATGACCTCCTAAGGCTTTATTCTTATGAATTATAGAAATGATGGGACCATTAACAGAAACAGGAAAATAGCAGAAGGATTGACTTGGAATAGACACGTTTAAGGTGAAAGAAGCTCATCCAGGTACAGATGTATTGAAGGCAGTTTACGATATAAGACAAGAGGTCACGTGAAAGGTTGCAGTTGAAAATAGAGATAACGACAGTTGACATATATGTATTTCTTGATGGTCATAAAGTACATTTTACTTTATTTTGAGAGGATGCTTGACATAATGGAGAGCTGGCCTAAAAATAGAAAAGACCCATGTGCAAGCCCCACCTTTGATACATACTAATGATATGATCCTAGGCAATTCACTCATCTTTTCACCACTCTCAGGCATTTCTCCAAACCAATAAATTGCAGAGAAGATCCTGACCTACATTGGTAAAAGAGGTTTTCTCCACCAAGATTTTCTTAGGCCAATGAAATCACAGATCTGGTCCTTCTTCCTCTGTAATATTTCATCTGGTCCTTGTAACAACTTTTGACATAAATAGTAAAACTAGTATTAGCTGTATTAGAAGATGAGGGAGATAAAGAAAATGGTACCTAGAGAGGTTTAATGACTTGCCCAAGATTCCACTAGTAGTAGGTGACAGAGCTGGGCCTTGAACTCAGCTCCTCTACCTCCAAATCCAATGTCCCTTCTAGGAGACTACTACAGAGATACAGGTGTGTCTCTGTTCCACTTACAAATGAGTTGGGGCATCATGGTGGGGTTGCATGGCCATAACCACTGTTTTACCGATTCTAATTCTTTCACTTTAAACTGTACACACATGTGAAATACGTTTTTGAATAGCATGTTTCTCCCTTGTTGAAACTTAGAGATTTGTGGGCATGAGAAAGAAGTCTGTACTTGTCTCTGTGGAATTTCATGCGGACCGAAGAGGGAGATGAGAAAGTAATAAGAATGAAAACGGAAAAGAATGAAGACATGCAGGTTAATAAGATCATTTTTTGCCAACAGCTGCCCATGTTGGCGAGAAAAAGATTTGAGAAAATCTAATGAATTTTAGATTTCTCCCCAACCCACCCCCACCCCTTACAATCTTGGCATTCTTTTCTTCTGAATTGTGGCTTTCATTTCTCTATTCTACTACTTTTAAAGAGGCCTATTTTCTCCTGGATTTTTTCCCTTGTCCCATATAGTTGCCAAATGGTTTGTTAAGACATAGAGAGGGTAGGTGTGAGTGACTGATTGTGTGAGATTATTAGTAAATATAAAATGATATAGAAATGCTTGAGTGGAAAAACACTCAGAATTCTAGTTGTGCCTTCCCATTAGAGGCTCACATTACTGGAAACTGTAGGACACCGAGTTTTCTACAGGGTTGTGGCCATTAACTGTACTAAAATAACTTGAAAATTCCAGTTTGTATTTTCCCTTGTCAACTGTCAATCATGGGCCATGACACAATGGGAAAAAGCAATGTTGCTACCATGTGGCTGTCAAGTCCATTAGTTCCTTTTATCTTGGATCATGTTAAGACAAGCTATGGTTTCCAGAAACAAGATATATCTTCACCAGGCCCCTACTTAGAAATAATTTTGTAGACCAAATTATAGCTTTATGTTGTGATACATAGTTATGTGCGTACACACAAAGTAAAGAGACGAATTGAGATAATGACCTGTCTTCTTCAAGGATAGTTCTGCTAGATGTATTCTGTCAGGGACACCTAGTGGAACAGTGGATAGAGCTACAGGCTTGAAGTCAGGAATACCTGTGACCCTGGGCAAGTCACTTAACCTCTGTTTGCCACAGTTTCCTCATCTATAAAGTGCAAATAATGATAGCAACTACCTCTCAGTGTTGTGAGGATCAAATGAAATAATATTATAACATGTTTAGCACAGTGCTTGGTATATAGCATCCCTTATATAAATGTTAGCTATTATTATAAAATTCAATCAGATGAAGAAATAGTAAGGGAGGCTGGCTGAGAGTTTTATTTATTACTTCATTCAGCAAACGTTTATTAAGTTTCTAATATGTATAGAGCACTAGGCTATGTCCTGAAGGAGACACAAAGCTTAGGTAAAAGATGGTCTTATGTCTTTCGTGGAGTTTACAGGCTAGTAAGGAACGATGCTATATACAAATAACTGTGATTTTTTTTAAAATGTACAATTAATACATTAAAAGCACAATGCCTGAGATATACCAAATGCTTAATAAATGTTTGTTGACTACCTAACTGGATTCTAAACCTCCTGCTTGTTCCTAACCTCTGAGACTTACTAGTCTTCTGGTCCACATTTTGGGTGCTGACATAGGTTTCTGATTCATTTGTTTCTGACCATTGCTACTGACCTCTGCTTCTCCAAACCCAATAGGGGTTCCTTGTATGATGACTTCTAATAGCTGCAAACTGCTTAAATATCCCAAATTTCTTTACCTGTAATATATAGAATAATGTCTTCTAAAGGCCAGAATATGGTCAAAAACTCACATTCTAATAGGAAAGCCATTATGCCAATGATTATATATGGACAAGATATATACAGGATAGATGAAGGGTAATCTTTAGGGGAAGGCCCTAGCCATGATGGGGAATGGTGAAGGCCTGAGGAAGATAATATTTGAACTGAGTTTTGAAGGAAACCAGAGAAGCCAGTAGACAGTGGCAAGGAGAGAATTCCAAGTTGGCAGTGGGGGTACAGGGGCAGGGGGATGACTAGTACTGAGGCACAGAGTTGAGAGATAGAGGAAATTAAGCAAGATTGCAAGATTTAGAAGAGAGCAAGGTAGTTTTAAACATCAGAAGTAACAAGGTTTAAAATTACAAGTAGATGGATCAGCTAGTCAAGATATCAGCAATTATAACAAAGGGATATGAACCTTATTACAAAGTCAAAGACTATCTGAGCTAAAGGCTTTTTATATAATTCCTGTCAAGGCAGGATCTAGTGTCAGGGCAAGAGCAAGACTAGGCCTGCAGGTGTAAATGAACAGTGCAGTGGTTACAATGACAGAACTATGATTTTTTTCCAACATAATTTCATTCATTAAGTGTCCATTGCATGTGCTAGGTGCCAGGGAAGGGATGAGGTTCAGCTTGCTGGGAGGTTCTGCTACAGGCTGGTCAAAGTGTGAGAAAAGTAGATTTACAGATAAATTTTGACATGCAGTTTCAGAGTTTGAAGTATTAATAATAGGGTCCAAGGTAGTAAAAGATGAGGGAGACTAGCTTTGCAACTATCACTTGCAGCAACGTCATTCGCGGCCGTCATCATGAACAATTTGTCTTCTAAGTGAAACAGTCAGAAGAGCAGTGGTCTGTGTGTCTACATCCATATTCAGAGACTTACAATGTGGGTAACTTGAACAAGTTAATTGTTCTGTTTCAGGATCTCTCTGAGCCATGATTTCCCCACCTATAAAATGGGAATTATTGTACATATATAAGCTGTATACCAGGATTGTGGTGAGGAAAATGCCTTGTAAATTTTAAAAAGCTATATAAATTGAGTTTATGATGATGATAGGATATTTAGAAAAATATACTCTGCTGTTGTTCAGTTGTTTCAGTCATGTCTGACTCTTCGTGACCCCCTTTGGGGTTTTCTTGGCAAAGATACTGAAGTGGTTTGTCATTTCTCCAGCTTATTTTACAGATGAGGAAACTGAGTCAAATAGCGTTAAGCGACTTGCCCAGGGTCACACAGCTAGTAAGTGTCTGAGGCCAGATTTGAACCTTCCTGACTCCAGGCCTAGCACTCTATCCCCTGTGCCAACTGGCTGCCCAAAATATACTTGAATATTATACAATGTACATATACTCACCTGTTATTGTTCAACCATGTCTGAGTCTTCGTGACCCCATGGACCGTAGCACACTAGGCCCTTCTATGCTCCACTACCCCTCAAAGTCTGTCCAAGTTTGTGTTCATTGTTTCCGTGATACCATCTACCCCACTCATCCTCTGCCACCTCCTTTTCCTTTTGCCTTTGGTCTTTCCCAATATCAGGGTCTTTTCCAATGAATCTCATCTTCCCATTATGTGATCAAAGTATTTAAGTATCAGCTTCAGCATTTGACCTTCCAGTGAATAGCCTGAATTAATTGAAGTATTAACTGATTTGATCTCCAGAGACTCTCCAGCACCACAATTTGAATGTGTTGATTCTGCAGTACTCAGCTTTCATACCTCTATGTGGAATTATATGATGTCCCTTAAAGTAATGAAATCTGGACAAATTGGAGCTTGTGTGATAGCGAATGAGTGCTAAAGTTAGCACATTTGATAGTAAATATGTATAGTTTTACATTTTTAAACTTCTTTTGCTTGTTTATTCCATATGATATGTTTAAACAAATAATTGACAGCCATCTGTCCACAGCTAATCAAACATAGAGACTCTCAACTGACCTTAAAGTAGCTGGAAATTTGGCAAATATGTTTGAGATCTACTCCCTCGCTTCCCAATTACTTGCATCATTCCTTTGCTTCTGTTCTTTTTCCAGTTTTAGCCAGGGAAACCAATACCCTTCAAAAGTGGAACTGAAGTGAGGAAGTAGGATGCAAAGATTTTGCTTTATTTCAAACAAATTATGTTTTTCAAGGACAAATCTAATTCCATCATGCAGTCAGTCAACAATCATTTGTTAAACACGTACTATGTGCTGAGTATACAAGTGGAGATAAAAATCTTTAGGATTTTTACTAAATATTTAGGGGTTGAGGGGATACAGCATATAACAGATGAGCACAATGTAAGGTTGAATGTGTCAAAGAAGATCAAAACCAAGTACTTTATGAATGTTTAAAGAGAGAGCTCATCAGTGGGAAAGGGGGGTAAAAGTGGGAGGGGTAGGAAGGGGAGGGGGGACAGAGTGGGAAAGGATAAAGGATGCTTTATCATTTGAGCTGGGCCTTGAAGGAAGAGAAAGATTTCAGCAGATGGAGACGAAGAAGGAATGTGTTCCAGGCATGGTAGTGCATCAACTGTGAATGCAGAAGTGGGGGAGTATAGAGTGAGATCAGGGAAAAGCTAGTCGTCTAATTTGGAGAGAAAGTGGGAAATAGAGCTTGCAATGACAAATAGCACTTTTCCATAAGGACAGTATAGGTTCTAATAGTTTTAAAAGCACCAGACTGCCTGATGTAATTTGGAGATTATGAGCTGTGCTGAAAAATTGTGCCTTTGGCCAAGAATATGGACTTTGTTGGTTTTAGCTACTGAATTGACCTATTACGTCTCATACCCTTTGGACCTTGTGGACCGCAGCTGTAACTCAACTATTCCATTGCCTTCCAGCTCCCAGACCCAAACCTTTACCGTTTTTCAGAGGAACACTTCAGGTTGTTAGGTTTTTTTTTCTTTCAAGGACAAATGCAAAGTATTGTTTCATAGCATTGAATTGCATGTGTATACCTGAATAAAGGGGAATAAGGAACAAGATTGGAGCTGTACAGAGGTGTGAAAACATGACCAACCTTAATGCATTTAAACATACGGTGAGTTTAATTAAAGCATTTTCCCATTGCTCCCCTTAATTATGAAGACTGTTTTCTTATCTCTGGGTTGATTGCCCGAAATGGTAAGCCAATCTAGAGAAATCTGCCAGCAGAGGGTGTATTTACCACTTCTAGACAAGTTGGACTGCATTGTGCCTCCAGGCTTCATTCTTTAAGTGTTTTTTACATTCACACAGCAGTGTTACTGTTTACAGATACTTTACTGTCTTTCCCAGATTTAAGCAGGCACTGGTTTGCCAGCAACTTTTTTTTGGTTGTTTTTTGAGGACCATACAACTAACAGATGTTTGTTGTTGGCTCCATATCTACATTCTTTGAAAGCTAGAGAATCAAATTGCTGACATTGAGACAACACTAATTCGCATATCCAGGGAGCCTCATTTGCTGTCCCTGAGATCCTGATTCCTGGTGTTCACGGGTTTAAAAAGCATTTCAATGACACAATATAAGAATGGGCTAGAGAGCTGCGGCACTGTGCTCCCACTAAATATAATCACATTTTATAAACATCTGCGTCATTACTGGTGTGATTCATCTCTAAGCCGTATACAGCTGTGTTTCCAGTTTCAATTAACAGTCCCTTAATTGCATATCCATCTCATGTTACTAATTTAGTTAATTTATTCATAATTAAGAGTATTCTGTTTTCTACCAAGGTTTGTCGAGCTCAGAACATTATAAAGAGAAATATTTTAAGGCAGCATCTCTGAGGGATTTTGTGTCTTATAATCACATCACAGTGAAATGTCATTCATGTGCCCAGAGGAAGATGAATTACTTAAAGTTTCTTTTTTTGAGTAAAATAAGAAGCCTCTGGAAGCTTCAGTGAGATATGCTTTGAAACCAAACTTCAGTGTAATTATTCCTATTCTTTCCTGGATGTTTTACCATTATCCTTTAAAAAAAGTTCTTTATAATTTGATTTGGGTTGTTTTATTAGGTATCTCAGCAAAATCAGTCCAAAGCATTGATAAAACTGACTCTGTCCTGTGTGCTAAAACTATCTCTCAAAATCTAAGCTATAAAATGTTTCCTTGGACATGTTAAGAAAAAGGAATTTTGAATCTGAGAAAAAATAAGTCTTTTAGAAAACGAAGGGCAGGTGCTTGCTTGATAACATATAGCTAATTCAGTTAAGCTTGACCTGATCTTGAAAAACGGACACACATTTATGGCTGAACATTGGCATTAAAGCAACTTTATAAATATCAATGGCAAATATGTGTGTGAATCTGTATTTGGAGGGAGACAGAGAGAGAGGCAGAGAGGCAGAGAGACAGAGAGACAGAGACAGAGACAGAGAGAGAGAGAGAAACAGAGAGAGAGAGATAAGGAGGGAGGAAAGGAAAGAGAGATTTTTCCTTTGCTTATTACCTAGAAACTGCAGTTTATAACCTTGACCTGTGTTTGAATTGTGCTTTTGTTTGTTTTTTAAAAGGTCTCTACAACTGCCAATGACATGCAAATAGATACATAACAGTGATAAGAAATGTGTCTTTCCTTATATAAAAATATATAAAATACGAAAAATAAGATATTTCTCAAATACAACCTAAAAGATGAACTTTTCTAGGGGTTTTCCTTAGGAAAGCCAGGACTAAATAACAATACTAAATATTTTAAAGCCACCTATGAGACATAAAACATATTAACCTAAAAATAATATTATAAAGTGCTTTCTATCAACTTTTTTATTCAGACAGAGAGACAGAGAGAGAGAGCGAGACAGAGAGAGAGAGAGAAAGAGAGAGAGAGAGAGAGAGAGAGAGAGAGAGAGAGAGAGAGAGAAAGAGAGAGAGATTGACATATTCAGTTCTAAGTTAAATCCAAGAGCTAACAATTTTGGCTTTCCAAGATCTTGTTTTGAACTTTCAACCGTGTTTCCTAATCCCCACCCTGCGGTTTATTTAACTGTTGTTGCAAAATTTTCAAATGTCAGGAACAAGGTGACATTACTGAAATCTCAAGCAGAGATATTTATGATTCTCCACCAGAGGCAAGGTTGTGGGAGTGAAAAGAGAACTTGGTTTGGAGTCAGAAGAGGAGGCTCTGCTATCTCTGTGACCCTGGACAAGTCCCTTCAACTTTCTCAGCTCAGTAAAATGAGGGTGGACGGACTAGAACTCGATGATTTCTTAAGCTCCTTTTCAACCTTTAAATCTTGCAGAACTATAATAGATAAATTACAGGGAAAAAATGAAAAGAACCATTTGTTTTTTTTTTCTGGTTCACATCTATATATCTCATCCCTTTCTCTTTTAATTCTTCCTTTTATTTTCCTTAAACTCTATTTCCTTTCCCCACTTACATTATTTTTAATAGATAATACAAAATCTTTTTTCTATAATGGCACAACGTTTTTATATCAAAAGCAAAAAGCGATGTCATCAGCTTTTAGAGATAGTAAATTCATGACATAGCCTTTAATGACTATCATAATAACTTGTCAAATATAGACAAAGATATAATATATATCTAGATATAGCTAAACTATGAAAAAGCCTCAAAAATCTCCTAAAGCTTATATTTTGCTTTGCTTGTAGTATGTCCTAAACTTCAGTTCAGTATAATTCCAGATTGTTTATTGGAATGTTCAAAAGCTTACTGTCTTCAGGCTCCAGGATTTTTTTTCCAAAATTTCCATTTTATCCAAGATTTCCTGATTGATCTCCCTATCTGAATCTGATTCTTCCTCAAATTTTCTTATATTTCTTTGTCTGGCTCCATCTTTTTTCCCATGACCCATTCTACCTTATGTCAAACATATTTGCCTACATAGGAATAGATAGAGGCATCTGCTGTTGGACATGCTAAGATTTGGTCCAAATCCTGTCTCACGTAATGGGCAAGTCACTTAATGTCTCTGGGCCTCAGCTTCCTCATCTGTAAAATGGGGCTAATAATATATGCAACAGCTACAACAGTGTTTTTGTAAGGTTCAAATGAGTTACTGTATGGAAAATGTAGACTTTTAAGTCACTCAATATATAAATGCTAGCTATATTATTTCCGTTGGGACAGCGAGGTGGCACAGTGGATAGAGTGCATGGCCTGGAGTCAGGAAGACTGACATCTCTCGGAGTTCAAATCTGACCTCAGACACTTACTAGCCGTGTGACTCTGGGCAAGTTACTTAACCTTGTTTGCCTCAGTTTTCTTATCTGTAAAATGAGCTGGAAGAGGAAATGGCAAACCACTTCCAGTATCTTTGCCAAGAAAACCCCAAATGGGGTCATGAAGAGTCAGACACGACTAAAACAACTGAACAACCACAAATTATCACCATTATCCTATCCTCCCCCCACTATCAGATCACAAGCTTTTGGGCAATAGAGCTAATTCTATTTTCATCCATGACAGTGGTCTACATCTCCCAAGCAATTGTTATTCATTGCCCAGTTGTTGAGTATTGATGACAACCTTACGGTATTTCTATCTTTAGGGAAGAGAAGCTTTGAGGCATAATGGTAAGAAAGCAACCCATCAGTTAGGAAAATCTGAGTTCAAATCCCACCCTTGACACACACACACACTGGTTTTGTTGCTCTGGGCAATGTATTTAGTCTTTCAGGGTTCTAGGCAACACTAGGACTTTTATGTTGCAGAGAACATGCCATCAAGGAGGGAGTTTCCTTATCTGGGACTCCCCTGTGATGATTCAATCATAGTCTCTGCTAGGAAAATCAATCCAAATTCTTTCTTAAACAAATGAGGAAAATGAGGACTCCAAAGATGTCAAGGGCCTTTGGCCAAGATCAAGACTTGTTAGAAGGCAGACCAGAATGAGAATCTAGCTCTCCCACGTCTTGTTCTAATGCTCTCTTCCCTGCATTACTCATCTCCTACGTGAGAACTCAGTATCTGGCATGTTGGAAAGTCCTTGCTATGCTCCTCTAAAACTGTGATGCCTCCTTGCACTCTCTTTGGGCATTTGGAAATTGTGATTTGCAATCAGAATTTACTTTCTTCTTTCATTTTAATGTTGACTACATAGGCTCTTTTTAATTTTTTTTTAAATCCAACAAGAGCATCTAACATTGATAAATTCTAAGATTTGTTTATCTTTATAATCTACTGGGATCAACTTCTAGTGATTGATGGAGAATTCAATCAAATTCATGAATTCATTAAACACCTACTATATAACAAACACTATGTAGGAGAATAGAAGTGTAAGTTTTGAAAGTAGATTACAATTTTTATTACAATGTGGACATCTTATGTGTAAATTAATGGGGGAAATAGAAATCATATTAAAATGCATATAATTGTGTGGTATTGTTCCCTTAGGAAAAAAGATATCACCCTTCTTTTTCTCTCTATTTTAAGAGAGTATGATTATTTCAAATAAATTACTTGAAAGAGTCAGCCGAATTTAAACAAAGCACCTTTCCACCAGAAGGAGTGGCCAGAAAATTACCTCTGGTCTTACTTTTCTCATATCCTAATTTAATTTCAAAACTTGGCTTACCTTCTATTTTTATGGTTTTCAGAAGCCTTTCTTCGCGCGCGCACACACACACACACACACACACACACACACACACACACACACACAAAGAAATCCCTTTATAAAAAAAAAAGAAATACATCAAAAAAGATGGCTGTGCATTTCTTTTTATCTTTGAAGGAGGGGAAGAAAAGCAGTTTCAAATAGAATCAAATAGAAGCTGAATTCCCTGATCTCTGCCATTAATGAAATTTCACCACGGTGCAGTAGGAATAGTAATATTTGCCACCTACTCACCTTCTTTGCGAGATTAACAGGCTTCAAGGATTAATGATTTAATATCATACAAGGCACCATGTTCAAAAATGTTGAGAATAGCTATAGAATTCAGAGACTGTTAAGGTTCCTCATAGCATTGGAGAGTTGTATTCTGCTGTTTTTGTTTTTTACCTAAATAGAATTAATGGGGGGGGGAAGAAAAATTGGAAACCCTAGCTGACTTCTACAGCTAGAACATCATTTAGTGCAGTGGGTAAATAGTAGAAACATTATGTATTGGGGGCAGTGAGGAGCAAGGGTGGGGGAAGGGCACTATCCTAAATCCTTAATGCCATCTATGATCAAGCGTGAAAGATGTGTGTGTGTGTGAGTGTGTGTGTGTGTAAGTGTGTAACCTACAACCTGGACTTCATATGCAATGAACACAGGCATCCAGGGCCTAATTTAAAGGAAATACAAGGAGATTGTGTGCCCCAGGCTTTTGTTAACACATAGCCTGGAAAAATCCTGCTCTTTTGGAACAGAATACCTGCTTCAGTTGTATTAAAAAAAGTTTGATTGGGGAATAAAGGGGCATGCCTAGTGAAGTTTTGTTGTGTGATTTTCCCTATTCTTTTTTAAACCTGGACTCCTGCAGGGATGATCCAATCACTGAGCTCTCTTTGAAGTCCGCGGGAGCCTTGCATTTGCCTCAGCTTCCTACTCATGGAGAAAGATGACTTGATAATCATGTTTTGTCTTTTGGCCAGAGATGTTTTCTCTTGAGCAAGAGCAGAGTAGTCTGTTTGGAAGAGCATTAGACCAGAGGTCAAGAAACTTGGATTCTTAGCCTTAGCTTCACCAGCAAGTGGCTCTGAACAATTTGTTTTATCCTCAGTAAACATTTATGAAATTCCCACTGGGTGCTGATTCTTTCTTCAGTGCTTTGATTGAAGAAGTTAACCCCCCCAAAAAGACAATAGACTTCCTACCCCCATTAAAGGCATCTAGGTAGCCCAGTGGATAGTGCTGGGCTGGGATTCAGAAAGAACAGAACTTAAATACTGACTCAGACACATACTAGCTGTGTAACTCTAGGTAAGTGACCTACCTTAGTCTGCCTCAGTTTTCTCTTATGTAAAAGTGGAGAAAATGATGTCACCTACTCCCAGAGGAATTGGGAGGATAAAAATGAGAGACTTGAAAAGCACTTTGCAAACCTGAAAGTGTTCTATGAATGTTAGCTATTACTAAGTTTGCATTCTGAGACAAACATGAATGCAATCTAAATGCAAGCCAATCTATGCAACAGCAAAACAATTTAACATATTTGTTAAACCCTGTGGGAAATACCTCACACTAGGAAAGAGGATAGTAACAGTATACAAAAATGACAAGAAAGTCTTAGAATTCAGGACTCAGTGGCAGTGTATAACAGTACAGCATCTCAAAGCAGGGGGTGAGGGAGAAGAGAAGGAAAAACATAGGCCTCCTTATCTTGGGAGTTTTGCTGAGCTCTTGTCCCCTGACACTGCTGTCCCTAGTCCCTATCCTATAATCACAGCCTCCATGAGGTGAAGGCATCTGTAAAGGAGTCAGTCTTTAGAAAGAAGTTCATTATTGCCTCCAAGATAAACTACAAACTCCATTACTCAATCAGTAAACATTTAGTAAGCACTATGTCAAGGCATTGTGCTAAGCACTGGAGATTCAAATATAAATAAAAACAAAGACAATTCATTCTGTTAAGGAGTTTATGATATAATACGGGAAGGCAGTGTACACAAGGAAGCTGAGAAAGGGAACTGGGGGGAGTGGAGAATGTATCCAAGCAAGTCACTTAAACTCTCTGCCTCAGTTTCCTCATTTGTAAAATGCAAATAACAATAGCACCTACCTCCCAGAGTTGTGAGATAATATATACAAAGCCCTTTGTAAACCTTCAAGCCCTCTGTAAATGGCAGCTATTATTCTGATATTCTAATGAATGCAACAGCACAAAGAATTCTGGGTCACTTGTTCCCATCCCCTGCACATGTTTTAAAGGTAGAAGAAGGCTCAGATTGTAGGAATAGAACTGTCTCAACCTCTTAGGTAGTTCTGGTGTTCTGATGTCTGTTCAACAAAGAATTTAACCCTTTATTCAAATATGTACTGGATGAACATTTGGTGTGTAGACAGCATGGAGGGCAAGGAGTTATAATGTAGTTAAAAATTTACAACATGCTTATATGAAAAAACTGAAAAATAATTCTAAAGTAACTGGGTTCCAGTCTTGCTTCTGCTACTAACTAGCTGTGTAACCTGGTGCATGAAACTCAACCTATCTGTATTTCATTTTCCTCTTTTATAAAATGACGTGTTAGGACTAATCATGTTTCTGACGTCCCTCCCGTGTCTGACAGTTTGTAATTCTCTACGTAATGGTTCCAGTTAGGAAGTACTTCACAGACAAAATGAATCCTTTGACCCAACATGGAGGTGCATGCCCCTAATCCCTGCTCCTGAGGATGGTGGATAACTTGAGCTCTGAGTTCTAAGCTGTAGTAGGGCTAAAACTGGTCAGGAATACCCATTAAATTTAGCACCACTACAGTGAGCTCCTGGGAGTGGGAGACCACCAACCCAACTAAGGAGAAACAAAGTGGCCCAGGTCGGAAACAGAGCAGGTCAAAGTTTCCATGCAAATTAGCAGTCAGATGGGGCCAAAGAGTAGTCACTACATTTTCAGCCTGAATGAAATAGGAAGAACTAGTCTAAAAAATTGCTGGGTTTTTAGTATGCTAATATGGTATAGTCATAAAAAAAATTCTTTCTTGTAAGAATAAGATATAACATATTTTATGTGACCTAATTCTGGCTGTTTCTTTGTTCTGCATCTCCTTCGTATTTGTATTCATAAATAGGAATGTATGAATTTTGACTTGTCACAGATAAGGGGAAAGATAGCTGGTCCCTACACCAACTTTTCATTTCACTGATGAATGAATCTCTGATTATTAAGTGACTTGCATGAGGTTCTGCACTAGTAAGTGGCAGAGCTAGTATTTAAAACCAGGTCTTCTTATTCCAAATCCAGAGCCCTTTCCCTATATCATGCTACATTATATTATTCAAGTTTACTTTATAATTATTTTATAGTAATTTTTGTAATTTTACAATGTATGCTGTAGCATATTTTCTCTGTTAGAATTCAATGTGTATAAGGGCAATGACTATGTCTTAATTATGTTTGATTTACATTGCAGTTACTTTAGAATCATTATTTATGGATCACCACAGAAGCTGTTCATAATGTATCAAGGAAGAGTAGTATGCTGAGACATTAAGAATTTCTTGACAAAGAGGAGTGATAATTATGTTCACCAAAACTAATAATAATGATACTCAGAAAATATTCAAATGGATCTATAATCTCATCAATACAGATACATCATCTAATTATTAACCCACCTATGCCTGCCCATCTTGTGTGCCTCTTGTCCATGTTCTCCCAGAAGTTCTTGGATCCACCTAATCTGCTGAAGGCCTTCCTTGCTTTGTCATGATATGAGGTTACCAATGGAGCAGTGGTCTATCCATGGTTTACCCTTTGCTTTTGCAGCTAATCCATCTTTTTCATTAACATGTTTCTTTGATGACACCTTTCCACTGCTTCTCCTCAATAATAACTTGTCTGTAACATGTTATAGTCTTTAATGGTGTAATTGTATCTCACCATTGCCCTTGTATTGATTCTCGAATTCAATTCTTTAGAGATTAAAATGTTCTGTGACTCATAACCATGTAACGATGGAAGAATATTGGTGTTAAAAGGATGGTCTTTTCTTTCAAGGAGAATCTTGAGGTCATTAAAAGAACTTCCCAGTTTCCCAAATAAAATACAACCAGTACTTCTTCTCCTGTTCCATTCTTCTACCAATTCATTGTCTATTTTCAGTATCTGACATACATACATATATATGTATACATATATATATATATTAGATATAGAGGGAGACAACACAGAGAGAGATATGGTTAGATAGATTAGATAGATAGAAAGATAGACAGCTAGATAGATAGATAAAAAACAGCATAGTCTAGTAGATTGAGAGCTGACCTCAAAACCAAAAAGTTCTGGGTTTAGTTTCTGTCTCTGCCACATTGGCTATGTGATCTTTAATCTCTCAGGGTTTCAGGAAATTCTATAAGACTATAAATTGCAGAGAAGGTGCCAATTGGCATTGGCAAAGGAAATTCCTCATCAGGAGCTCCCTATACCAAAGCATGCACAGGTCTAGTTATATGCTAGATCTCCTCCATGACATAAAGACCTGCTCCATTGCCTTATCATGAAATGGCTGGGGTCTCAAAGGTTATGACAATGGAGCATGGTGTCTGTCAGGGTCTACTGTGCTTGAGTACAATTCCATTAAGAGACTATCTCTGCTTTCCAAAGATCACCCTCACTAAATATAAAGAGGCTCATCACCACCATTGGCCACTTGGTGATAAATTCTTTGGCTTTGGCAACTCATAGGAAAAAAAATATAAAATGGCCCTCCATTCTGCGAAGTTTCCTTTTATTTCTGTAGATAACTGCAGTCACAGAAAAGTGGGCAGAGGTGCTAAGAATCAAATAGCTTTTAGATTATCTATTAATATTAACCGAGCTAGTGATCTTCTAAATGTGAGCTTCTTGTCCAGGTCCCAGTCAGTGGACATCCTACTGGAAGAAATGCATTACATCAAATTCTGACATTCTCACTATACACGACACGAGAAGATGGAAGGTAAATAGAAGGGTGGCTCACAGGCTCTCCTTAGAAAGGCAAACAAAGGAGTTGATAGTTATTGTAATTCCAAATACAATAACAAACAATTTCATGGGACATCCGGTCATCTTATTTTTCAGCACTAGTGATCAGCACTTGCAAAAAGACCGTTATGAAAATAATTTCAGCTTAAGCGCTAGCATTTATGGCAGAGAATGAAGTTGAAAAAGTCTATGAAGAGCTTAAGAAGGCTCTCCAAATCAAAATATATGCCTTGATATTTGGTAAAGCAATTTTACAAGTAGGTCCTCTGCTATCTCAATTTGTACCATAATTTCATTAAGAAGTAAAGACTACATCTTTCTTGCTATCTCCCCCTCAGCTCCTGACCCCCCTCCCCAACCAGTACCTATTTATCCACAATAAGCACTGAATGCTGACTGACTGAATGAAAAAAGTATTTATGTGCTTACTATGTGCAAAAGAGTGACTGATGGAATGGATGTCTTGAAATCTCTAAAAGAGAGCTGTGAGAGAAATCATGTATAATGGCTCATAAATACAGATTGAATAATTTGATTCTAAGGTGATCGAGTACCTTGGGAGTAATTGTTTTCTTTTACTAGAACAAAGTTTCTTAACCTTTTTTGTGTCCATGGAACCCTTAGGCAATCTGAGAAAACCTATGGACCCTTTCTTAGGATGTTATTTTAAATTAATAAATAAATGCATAGAATCACAAAGGAAACCAATTATCTTTAAATGGTTATCATTTTTAAAAAAACAGTTTAATAACATCTATCGATTATCACGAGCCATGATTCTTATAGCTTATGACCTGCATTTCAATTATATGGCTATATGAATAAACTTCTCTGTACACAAGAAACAACCATTTTGATTTGTGGTCCATTTTGAGAAAAAAAAACACTAAAGGCTTAGAGCATGGTTTTGTGAAGACATATGTATGTATTAAGAGATTCACCAACTGTAAGTCTCCCTAATAAGGAAAAACTGTAAGAGATGTCCCTCTACATTCATCATTAGTCACTCTGAGTGCAAAGATACAGTTTTTAAAAATGCTTAAAAAATTACAGCCTTTTTCCTGGTGGTTAGTTCTCAGGCATTAACTGCAGAAGGCTGCTTTTTACTCATCACCTACACTTACTCAGCACTTACCCCATTAGTCCAATATTGCTTTGAACAAAATAAAATTCCTGGAATGCAGGCAAACTGAAACAGCTCTGGAGACAACCATGAAGGTTCTTGGCTCCAAACATTGTTGGGGTTTATGTGCCTGTGCTGGATTACTGATGTGTTTCCTCATAAAGGACTCAATAGATTGGCAGAATGTTAAGGTGGCCGACACATTTGCTCAGCTTCTATTATGATCAGGAGGGACCTTATTTAGAGGCAACCACCCTTTGTGGTGTAATTTAAGAGGCACAGGGATGACTCCAATGCCCAAAATATTTCCCTTACTTTCCTGCCTCTTGCCTGAAATTCTCCATTTCATCTTAATTCTACCCTTTATACTTGGAGACTTTGATGTATCTGTTGTTTCATTGATATGGAAGCTCCCTTCGCTGATGCAAAGAAAAAATATACCTGCAATCACTCCATGCTTTCGGATCTTTCATAATTCTTGTCCCTATGGATCACAGGATGGTGCAATGTGTGCCAGACTTGAAAGCAGAAGGAACTTCTGATCAAATCACAATTCTAATTATTTACTTGGTTGTTTTTACCTTAACCTCCCCAAGCCTCAGTTTTATCTGTGTGAAAAGGAGACAGGGGGAGAGGTCTGTGAACTTGGAATGGAAAACAATTAGGTCTTTATTTTTACTAACTACTAACTGAAATTTAGCATTTCCTTCAATCATGCTTTTAAAAAAGATCCAGTACTCTGAGGAAGGGTCCATAGGCTTCACCAGAAGGCCAAAGGGGTCTTTGACACCCACAAAAATGAAGGCCCCCTAACTTAGAGCATTGCCTGGAAAGCTGAGAGATTATGAATAGTGCAGCTAACATATCTTAGAGGTGAGACTTCAAACCGTATTTTACAAGCTTCGAGGCCACCTTGGTAGCTACTAAATCATACCACCTCTCTCATCTAAAAAATAGAAATCTTAATACCTCGAGTACCTCCCTCGCAGGACTGCTGGAAGGCTCAGGTGAAAGGATGAATGTATGTAAACTGCTTATTGTCATTGTTAGTCCATGCTTTTTCCGTAAAGGTTCTAGCCAATACCCTGGTCATCTTCCTCTATCATGGATGTACCAGTAGAGTCCTTGGGCTCTGTCTCATGCTTACTAATTAGTATCCCAGCCCTCTTAGGAGTTATTTTTATGTTCAGTAAATTCTAGATACTTCTGGATATTCCTGATACTTCATATTTCTTTTTCTCTACCCCTCACATTCAACTTGTCATTGACAACATGCTGCAGATTCCATAAATGTATAGGCCTCTTTATATTATCCTTTGTCATATTAATTCTTCAGAAAGTATGGTATTTCCTAATTCGTTGCCATCCAGCATCACCTGAAGAGTACTAGAAAGTATTAGAAAGATTATTTACTAGATGGTATTAGAAAGATATCCTTTTGAGACAGAGTGCAATTTGAGATTGTTAAAAGCATTTAGCAGTTTCCCAAATGTGACACACAATGTGGCCAAATATGCTCTTCCTTTATGATTCTAGGCACACCTTTTTACCCTTCTTCAAAACATGTCCAAAATATATATTGAAAGATTGATTTGTAGGGCTTCACTTTCAGCAGTCTGTTATATTCTAGGCAAAGTTCGTTTTAAATCCACTCAGTATTTCCAAGGTGACTCATCTAAATAATCTTTTTTTTTCTTTTTTTTCTTTTTTGTTAGTGTTATTAATTTCTCTGAGGAGGCCTTGTAGTATTCTGGATAACTTTACAGTTGCCACAATGTCATCTGTTAAAGAGAATATTTAGGGAACACGCATCAAAATAAGATCTTTCTTTTGTTTGGACATCGGCAAACACTTTCCTTGAGCCTTGTTATCTTTCTCATTTCTAACTTCATCCCTCTTAAAATTCAAATACCACTGTGGGGATTAATACCTTAATCCATTATTAACTAATATATTATTATCAGATCACTTTCCAACCCTGATAGTTGGGTGCTAGGCCCTGTGCAAACGGGAGATAGAGTGTGTTCCTGAGATGGAGCTGCAATTCTAGGAATTAGGATGATGAGTGCAGAGACGGGAAGACACAAAGAATAAATTTTGGTTACTTCGAAGTTTTGTTGAACCCTCATCCTTACTTTTACCATCCTATGTTTACAAACATTCTTTGTTAATATTCAAGAAATATGTGGTCACATTTGCTCATCTACTGAAAAGAATTCAAGGAAAGTACCACACATTCTCAAAAATGATTGCTTTGTCCTGCCTTTTTCTTGACTGTTTTTCATTGTTACAAGGAGAGTTCAGTATGGGGGAGGAAGTATGTATCAAGAAATATGGTATAAAAAAGCAATTAAACTTTTTTTAACTTAATTTTTTTTCAATTAACAGCAGTTAATATTCTCAAGCCCTCCCCATTGAAAAAGAAAAAGAAAATCCTCATGACGTATACACATGGTAAAGCAAAATAAATTCTCGAATTGGCCAAATCAGAAAAATAAACATCTCATTCTACAATATACGTCATTATATATCTTCTGGAACCACGCTTAATAACTGTGGCAATCATTTCTTGTCTTGATTTTTTAAATAGAATTAAGAAAAATGCTTGAAAAAGAACAGCTCTGTCAGGCAGTCCCTTCCCGTAAAGTCCTCTTAGCCTTCAAATCATAACTGGAACTAGAAGGGACCTCACGTCCAGTCCAACCTCTCATTTTACAAATGAGATAATGAAAGCTCAGGGAAGTAAAGTAACTTACCCAAAGACTCCCAGGTAGTAAATATTGGGACTATGACTCCCTAGGAAAGGTCGACCTCCCATTTACCTGGAGCGTTTTACTCCCTGTTTCTTGACAGAAAATATTTTCGGTAAAGGGAACCTATGTGGAGATAAATGGAGAGCCATATTAATTTCCAATGACTCCTGAATCCAGACACACTCAGAGACCTTCAGATTATTATAGGTAGAAACAGGTTGAGAGAAAAAGAAGAAAAACATGAGAGGTATGGAATATTGTTAGGCCTTTTCTTTTGCTGGTGTGCAAAAGCTTTCAATGCTAAGTTAAACAGGTTTGGTTATTAGGATTCAGTGTTCTCTCACAGGAGAATAACTTATTTCAGAATATAGTTAGCACTGCTAACCTTGGAAATATTCCATGTGAGAGTTTGGCCACAGTATCAGTAGGTCTGAATTCTGAATTAGCACTCCTACCGAGTGTTCCTCTGGTTATCATCAGGGAATTTTTATTGTTAAGAAAATGGCACCATACCACTATTATAACACAGTACACCTTGTACCTAAATTTAATTACCCCAAGTCTTACAAATTTCTTATCATTTGCTCACTGAAAACCTTTGAATACCATATATTTCTGTGGTACTGAACGCAGCTTTGATGATAGGAAGGCCACAGTTTCTTTGTAGAGATGACGGTCTAAGTGTACGTGTGCATGTGTGTGTTTGTGAGTATGTGTGTCCTGTCACTTTTCAACAAAGATTGTATACATCCCATTAAAATAACAGCCTCTTAAGTAGTTACAGAAATCCCAGTTTCTTATATTTTCATTTACAATATTTGGATGCATTTAGGAGAACTTCCAGCATTTTAATTATATCTGTATCAGATGAGCAGAATAAATGTAAAAGGGGTTTTGAAGAGATTTAATTTTAGATAGCAATGTAATTAACAGCATTTGGAAAAACTAGTGGAACTTTAATTAAATGTCTCTACATTAATTTAGTCGTTTAATTGAAAATGTATTGGGATAGTCTTCACAATTTATCACCCTTACTCTTTGAGGGGAAAGTATTTTAAATAACAAAGCATCACAGGAACTTCATTTTATGATTTAACTAGATGTTCACTTGGCACTTTGCTTAATGTTTTCCCTACAATACGAAAGGGTGGGGGGGGTTACATTAATTTGGGTCGTCACTTTTATTGAAAGAGCTATAAATCTATGGAAGGGGGGAGACATTTCAAAACATAGAGAAAATTTATTTTTTTCCATCTTTTCAGATTGTTAAGTGAATAGTCATCAAAATCTTGTCACTTTTTTTCAAATTAAAACTATGATATTTCTGGTTTTGCCAAGACGCTGTTATTTCCTCCTTTTTAATAAGGTCACTCTAGGAAATGACCATTTCAGCAGAGCATTTCACAAAATCTTCATGATATCCTTGTAGGCAAAAGAGAGATAGTTGGGCTAAGTAATAGTATGATTAGATAGCTACCTGGTTAGTTGACCAGCCAAACCCGAAGACATTGATTGATGGTCATTGTTAACCAGTTAGGAGGATCACATTCATTTTCCAAGGGATCTGTCATGTTGAGTGTTTTTATGAATGGCTTGAATGAAGATGTAGAAGGATATGCTTGTCACATTTGTAGATGACAAAAAGCTGAGATAGTCAATTTGCTTAATGAAAAACTGAAGACCTCAAGAGTCTCAAATAATGAGACAAAAATCACATGGAGAAATTTAACAGGGCTAAATGTGAGGTCCTGGATTCTAGTTGGGGGGATTTTTTTAAAGTATACAAGTATAGGAAAGAGAAATATGATTCATTGGCGGTTTATGTAACCAACTGGAAGGAAAGAGGGTATTTGACAGCAAATTCATTATGAACCATCAGTGTAGTATGGCCATGCTGATAATAATAAAATGTCAAAACCAAGAGAAATAATAGCCCCATTATGCTCTCCTATCTAAACTATAGTTAGAGTATCTTCATTGCCTGTCACCATATTTTAAAGGCATGGATGGGGAGGAATGGTGACAAATTTTATAAAGTGCATTTTGGGGAGATGGTGAAGGTCTGGAAAAATGTCATATGAATTAAAGGAACTATGTGTGTTTATGCTAGAAAAAGAAAAAAAATTGTAGATAAAAGAACAAAACCTTGGAGAGGACATGTTGACCGTCTTCAAATATTTGAAGAGTTATCGCATGGACATCATTAGTTTTCTCTATGTAGCTTTAAGGGGTGGAAGTGAGAGCACTAGTTTGAAGTAGCATGGAGACAAATATTGGGTGCCATAGAACAATTAGAGCTGTTCATAAATAGAATGGGTGTCAATCTAGTCACATTCCATGAGAGCGTCTCTGCTGGAAATGTTCAAGGAGTGAATATAGGATGTTCACCTCTTAGGAATGTCTTAAAGATGCTTGCCCTGGGTGGTAAGTTGGATTACATGGCCTGTAAGGTCTCTGATGATTTAATATTAATTTATTAATATACAAATAATATGGATGTGTATATGTACTTTTTAAAGGATTAATAATTAACTTAAAGGTATACCAGATAATAAAACAACTTTTTCTCATCGCTATGATAAGCTACTTCATGGAAATGAGAAATTCTGTCTTTGCTCTATGTATAAATTATGTAGGATCTTACTTTCATTGGCACTACAGAATTATTGAGAGCTTCATATATTTTATGGGAACTATTATTATAGACACTCAAAAGATGATCCCGACAAAACTCAAATGAAAGAAAAGAATCCTTCACTTATCCCTGCTACCTCTGAATCATGATTGATAAAGAGGAACAGATTGATAATAGAGAGATCGAGATGTCAAGGTGCTTGGTCTACAATTCAGGACAAACCTGAGAAAGTGTAAAATTATGACAGCCCAAGTGAAAATTTTACTGAGATCTATGAAATGGAAGTTTTACATCTGGCTAGTTCTCCTTCCCCTCAGGGCTATTTGAAGTACAAAGATCCCAGTTATATAATGAATTTAAATACTGCACCACTCCATGTCAAGACAGAGTTACAACAATAACAACAAACAAAGAAAATAATAACAAATCAAAGCTCGGCTAATCACACACGTGATGAAGGGGAAAGAGGAAAAGTCAGGTCAGCCAGTGTGTTATGTAGTGGAGATTTTTTGTCCTGACAGTACTATGGTAGCTATGAAGGCCTAGAAAGACTCTCAGAATGCTGAATTGTTATTGTCATTGTGTTTGTCCTCTGTTCTCAAAACAGGCCATGGCATCAGGGAAATGATGACATGACTCGCAGTTGACTTGGATGTGAGTGAGGGAGAGCTGTTCAAGGTCACCAGCAGCCTCACTTTCTCCTCCAGAGCCATCTGGATGCAGTGACCAGATATTCACCAGGTTGACTGGAGGTGGCTCAGGATGCAATGGGAAACCCTGGCCCTTTTAGGCTAAGGCCTTTTAAGGTGTCCACTGTGAGTGAGGGAATGCCCATTCAGTGAATAAGCCTCTTTAAGAAGTTAATCAAGGGATCCCCTCTAATCAATACTCAAAAAAATCTAATAGGGAGGGGAAGACCTTCAGGGTTCCTGGCCAAAAGAGAAACCCTTACTATTTAGTATTTAAGAAGGGAGGGGAGGGAAGGGAGGGAAGGAAAATGTTGAATAATTGGGCTCTGGAGATACTACTCATTGTGTTAGTACCATGATATCTGTGATATAGCTATTCCTATGATTCTAAGAAACAGATGAGACAGCATAGAGTTGAAGGCTGGTCCTACTTTAAACCAAGATGATCAGCTTGGCATGGAAGGCAACAAAGCAAGTAGCCCTCCTTCATGTTCTGACATGACAAGATTTTTTTTTAACAAATTGGAAATACTAATAACTAATCTTCTGGAAATGTTTCAGTGCAGATAACACTGACCACCAATGCATGCAAGATATGAGTGTGCATGAAATGTACTGAAGATATAAATGTTTTCAATATGCATGAGTATTGCACTGTTAGAAAATTGGAAGCAGATCTCAGTAGCTATAAGCAAAAAGTATGTAAACACTACTTTCTGTCCACTGTATCATCAATTCCAAGTTAAACCACAATACATTTTAGACCAATGCAAGGCAGTTGTAAGAAATAACTTCCTTCCTAAACTCAGATTAAATAAGAACTGGAGAACTGGAGATAGAATTCAGATTAGGGAACATCCTCAGTTAGAGGGCTGGAAATGGATGTGGCCTAGCAAAGAAAACTGAGAAAGAGAAGCAAGACAAGTAGGATGAAAGTCAGGGGAAAGAAGTGTCCTGAAAACCCAGGGAGTAGGCAGTATCCAGGAGGAGGAATTAGGCAACAAGAACAAATACTTCAGAGAGCTCAAGGAGGATGAAGATTAAGCATTTAAGAGAACACTGCTATCCTGTTAAAGAGGAGATTCGATTGACTAGTAAGGTAAATAATAACCAAAATTCAAGGGATTGATAAGTAGAGGAGAAAAAGAAGTAGAAGAAATACATACGAATTGTCTTTTTGGAATTCAATTGTTAAAGGGAAGAGATATCAAATGACTGAGGAAATGGTAAAGGACAAGTAAAGTTTTGGTTTGGGTTTGTTCTGTTTAATTTTTTTTTCCAAAGGATGCAAATACTGTATACATGTTTGTAGGCATCAAGGATAGGACCAATAGAGAGGGAGAGATTGAACATTGGTGGGGAATGGGGAGGACTGTTAAAGAGGCAATCTCCTGAAGGAAGGCTGAGGGAATGAAATCAAGAGCATAAATGAAGATGTTGACTTTGGTAGGGAAAAGTGCTGCCTTTTGTTGGAGGCTGGATTAAAAAAGGAAAGATGATGTCAGAGGGTTTCGAGATATGGAACAGAAGAGGAAAGGCATGTGAAAAGGCATCTAAGGTCCTCTATGGAAAGGGACGTGGAAAGGATAATATAAGAAGCTTGAATAGAAAAGAAAATGTTTGGAACAGCAATGGTGGGGAGTGCAATAGTCAATTAGGGAAGAAGAAAATAATTTATTTGCCATAGTGTTGGCTCGATTGAAATTACTAACAAATTTGTAGTGGATCCATTCGGCACAGTCATGAGGCTTTCTTAGTGGCATTCTATAGCTTATATTAAGAACAAAGAAGAAAGCTAATAGGGATGACCCAGGATTGAGTCTGACAAGGCATAGACAGTAATCAAACAAGATTAGAAAATAGAAGACAAGAGAAGACAGTTGAGCTCTTTGACTGTAGAGTCAGGTCGTCAAAGGGTAGAAAGTGAGGTCAGAGATGGGGGGATGGACTGAGAGAGAAGAGAGACATAAAGTGACTGGAGGTTCCAGTGAGGACAAAGAATAAGTTTAGGAGTGAGATAAAGGAAGATTTGGGTGGACATGAGACTACAGTGGTCAGATGGCGAATTTCACAATTTTCCCTTGTATAGAGAGAGAACTTACAGGTGATGGGTAGAAAGGGGGCATGGCCATCACTGTGTGTATCAGAGGGAGATGCAGATCATGAAGGCAGTAAATGAACTGGGAAACCAAGGTGTTTGAGGGGACATCAGCATACATATTGATATCATATTCTCAAACATATGGGCAAGAGTAGAAGTAGAGAGCAAGACTGTGAGCTAGTTGCTGAATTCCTTGATAAAAGGCAGAATCACCTAACGGCCTGAAGATAACTGCAGCCAGGATTTGAATAGGATAGTATGTAAGGCTGAAATGCAAGATGAGCCGTTGCTGAGAACTGTCAGCAGTAGAAGGGTCTAAAGAAATCTGAGAGGGCGGTCATGGTCCATTGAGAAAAGATACATCCAATACTGGAGACGGTATCCGGGGATAATTTTCTAGTGGGAATTAGGTTTGTGTGAGTTAAAGATGGGAGGAGCGTGAGAGGAAAACATCTGAGGTAAAATGAATTGTGTCAATAGTGGCTCCATAAGGCACAATGCAAGAGGGGACTAAGAACAGTGAGAGGGACTCAGGTTGTGGCGGGGGGGCGGGGATTAAAGCTGATTTAAATGAGAGAAGGGGGTTTTCGTTTAGCACATCAGGGAAGGATTCTGTATAATAATAATAACGAGAGGAAGAGATGGGAACTGGGAATACATAGGATAAAGATAAAGAAATATTTGTTTGGCCCTCTCACCTACAAAAGTGCTTGATAACAGACAGCTAAATGATTTCTCTCTCAAGTGCCAGGTTTGAAGGAAGATCAAGTTAACCATTTGGTTCTGCAAGTACCTGGTGATCCTATCTCCAGGGGCCTTCCTCAAATTCCCAGGCAGCATCCCAAGGTGGTAGGGGATGATACATACTGAGAAGATCTCCAACACAAAGAGCCAAATCTTTGACCTAGTGTCACGTTCTAATGGCAAGAGGTATCTAAGGCGCTGCTCCTAGACAAAGTCTTAATGGTGTCAGGTAGAGAGTCTGAGGCCTTCTGTTTCTGGTTGAGTAGTAAAAGAGCTGTGACATTGTTGCTGTGAATTGGGGTACAGTAGTAGTAGAGACGAAGGAAGTTTGGCATTTGAAGATGATGCTCAGGGCCAGGGAGGCCTGCAAACACAGTTCCTGAGCAGAGGTGGATCTAGGCCAGTTACTTAGACTGGTTGAAAGACAGATACTGTCCTCTTGTCATTCAGAGCTGCTCTTCTGAGCTGTGGGGCACTTCCTTTCCCCCCACAGTGGCTTATTTCCTCAATTTTCAAATGGGGATTATGTATTCTCAATATTTCACAGGGTCATAAGGAAGAGATAGAGCATGAAGTTTTGTAGAAAAGTGAGGTACTATCATTAGTTATTATCATAGGAGAACAGGGCTTGCTCTGGCTCTCTTAGTTGTCCTAAGTGGGAATTGCTGTTAGGGACTGAGGGAGTATTATTTGGAGGACTCACTGCTTCCTTGCAGAGATAACCCTGATCCTGCAGAGACATAACCCTCCTCTCCCCTGTCAACCCTCCCCCGCCCTAGGCTCCCAGTGGAACATCTAACTGTAGGCAAAAGCAAACATTCAAGCATCCAGGGAGGTTGGCTATCCTCCCCCTCACCCACCCACCAACCTCCACCCCTGGCTTCTCTAGCTTCCTTCAAGATTCAGCCCAAATGGTACCTTCTGACACAGTTTATCATCAATATGGTGAAACTCAGGGAAATGGAGACCACCAGGTTATCTGACAAGGGGTAAACTGACCCAGGTCAGAAATAGAGAAGGTCAGAAATCCCATGTAGAGCAGAATGGATTGGACTGGGCCATGAGTAGTTCCTGCACTTCCAGAGGAGAGGAGAGGAGAGGAGAGGAGAGGAGAGGAGAGGAGAGGAGAGGAGAGGAGAGGAGAGGAGAGGAGAGGAGAGGAGAGGAGAGGAGAGGAGAGGAGAAGAGAGGAGAGGAGAGAGCGAGAGAGACAGAGAGAGAGAGAGAGCGAGAGAGCGAGAGAGAGAGACAGAAAGAGAGAGAGAGGAAGAGGAGGAGGACGAGGAGGAGGAGGAGAAGAAGGAGAAGAAGAAGAACAAGGAGAACAAGGAGAACAAGGAGAACAAGAACAAAGAAAACAACAGCAACGATGATGAATATAAGCTCTTTGAGATCAGGGACTGTGTTTTTGTCTTTCTCCATAAGCTTAGCACTTGACATAGTGTCTTGAACACATAGTGGCACATTAACAAATGCTTATAGACTGACTTATCCTTGGAAACAAGACAAATCTAAGGTGCACTAGATTGGAGAGTTCAGAGTAATATTAAGGTTTCTGTACGTATTCTAAATAAAAAGTTATTGCTGTAGAACCCAGAAGATGTATTTTGGAGGAAAAGGAGAAGAAGGAATGAGAAAGCAAGATCTAAATGTACATATGGTCTTTAAAATACCTCTTACTTCCATTTTTTTCTTTATGTTAAGGGATGACTCTACAGAAGGGAGGAGGTAAAGAGGAGGGCAATATGACTGCAAGTGACCGAAGTGAAAACCAGAGATGTTAATTTTATTTTTTACTATTTCAGTTGGTTCTAGCATCATACTTATGAGGACAAGGTCATCTTCATATAGATCACTTAAGTAGCTCTGGCTCGAGACCACAGAATGTCTAGGCAGCTATTTTGCAAGTCTTTACAATTTGTTGCAAGGAGAACTGGATGAGTCAATGTGGGCGGATGATTGCTAACTCCATCACCACCATTTGCCAGATGACTAGGTAGCGCCATCAATAGAGCACAGACTCAGAATCTGGAAGACTTGAGTTCAGTCCCTCCTCAGGTACTCCTTAGCTGTGTGAACTTCCAACCTCTTTGTGCCTCAGTGGCCTTATCAGTAAAATGAAGGTGATGATATTGCCTACGCACTGAATTGCTGTGAGGATCAGATGAGCTAATCCATGCAAAGCATTTGAGAAATCTTAAAGTGCTCTATAAATGCAATTATTATTACCAGAAAAGCGATTCAGAGGGCTCGTTCTCATGTCAATATTCTTCATACGTGAAGGACAGATCCCAAGTTACATTACTATTATCACCAAGCACTTAGAATTATTTTATTTTTTGTTCTCTCTCCTTAGCTTTATGAAAGTTTACTGTATTAACTTTTATTCAGAGGCCATTTTCTTAAATATTTGCAATTTATTTGATAGGCAATGAACCAAGATGGGTAAGAGGGGAACACAGATCTAAATAACAAATTAATTTCAAAACTCAATTAATGTAATACCAAAAGCTTGAACTATACTTCGAGTGGTGCTAAAGAATAAAGTAAGTCTCACAAGATACTCCATCACCATTAGTAAGACTGCAAATCACATTGAAGTACTTTCTTTCTACTACATACTTAAAAGGCTGCTTCTAGTTTCTAGGATCAGAGGATACAGTATGTGTTGTATAATTGGTCTTTTAAATTGTTAGAATTAATAACAATAATAAGTTAAATATTATGATGCTAAATCTGCCTTTAGTCAGTGAATGAATATTATGTGAAGGAACTTGTAAAGTTATGTTTGCCTTGAGTTATGCCCTTACAAACATGGATTCCTAAATATGATTGTATTGTCCTTGATAGCATCTCTGACATTTAATTAGTTTCTTATTTGGTAATAACATATTTAAATCTTTATTGCCTAAGTTTATGATGAGTTTATTATCCTTTGCCAAAAAAGAATATGAAAGTTATCATTGATTTTTAGTGAATAATAGGAGAATTATTCATTTTAGTCCTAGCCATTCCCCAGGGATGAAGTCTGCATATTTGTTTTCTCCTTCTGTGTTTTAACTTTAATGTTATTTAAGATATGACATTTATTATTGACGTTTTCTGTTTAAATAACATTTGATAAGTTGTATAGAACGATTGTCAAATCTTTCGGAAGTCACCGTGGATGCTTTTAGCATACAGTTTACCATTGTGGCCTCTCAGCTTTTCAAAAAACAGTTCCAGAGGGCACTTACATCTGCAGAAGAAAATCTGTTTACAACCATTACTATGGATGATTTGATGGTCCACATTTTAGTTAAGGAAGTGGTTTTTGTAGGGTTTATTTTTTCAAATACTAGAAACTTTAAAAAATTCTGAATTTTTTATACCTTTTCTTCTTAGTCTCTTTTTTTCTTGCCAAGTATAGACAGATGATGAATCATAATGTGCTACAAAATGGCATGTCCATTATATGAAACATTCTTAAAACCTTTTTAATTGTCCAGTACATCCACTCCTTTTGATTTTCCTCAGAAGTGGCATAGAATTCTATGTCAGAAGCAGTGGAGCTCTGAGAAATATGTCAAAAGGCAAACCATGTGCTAACATCTGAAACCATTTCTTATGAATTCATCCATCATTGCTCTGTGGCCCTGATGTCAAAGATATTTGTGCAACTTATTTTACTTGCCATGTGATATGGTTTGATCCATTAGGTGTTTCTTAAATATAGCTAAAGTGTAAAATTTAAAAAAAAAATAAATCTGGTTTCTACAGTTGTTGTTTCCCAGAACTCTTTTGTCCCCAGGCCTCTGAGGCTGTGTGGTGCTCTTCCAGTAATCCTGGCAGTGCTGAGAATCTCTAGCAGCATACATTTTCCTCTAATTGACATTATTTCACAGCCCTACATTTTCCTTACTATGGAAAAGTGAATTTCATTGGTATTTTGCCAAGGATACTGCTCTGTTTCATAATCATTTTCTCTTTGCGTGCAGCCCAGAAAAATACCTTTTTTTAAAAAAAATGTATGCATCAATTGCATAAATGGCAATTTGAAAGCATTTTCGCACAGCTGGATATTTTTCATTGATTCCTTTCATCTCCAAATCATTCATTAGAATTCCTACTCTCATCTCTTTCTGAATCCATCTTTCGTTTTTCCTACTGGATACTCATTGCCTTCTGTAACACCCACATACACACACACACACACACACACACACACACACACACACACATACACACACACACACGTAGAACACAGAGAAAGAAATCTCTGAAGAGTTCAAGGACTCCTTGACCTTCACTTCTCTATTCTTGTTGTAATCAGATTACAAATTTTAGCCAATTGAATCTGTTCTGCTTCTTGTCCATTTGAATGTATTTTATAGCTCATCAGAGTTTAGCCTAGTGATGGGCTTCTCATCAGTGTAATATGATAGGTTGTATCTAGAGAATTTTAACTGTTTTTAAAACTTTAAAATGTTCCACGCAACGAATATCTCATGAATAAAGAAATTCAGTCTACATGATAGATAATTGTAGAGAGCGGGGGAGGTAGAGTGGGCTTGGTGTGTGTACGAGTATATATTTGTATGCAGTAGGCACTCATATAAATGAAAGGCAGAAAATAGCACTTTGCCCTGTTAGAGTTGCAAATGAAAGTTGCAGCTGAAAAATACAGAAAATCCAGCATGTCTAAAAGGTTCGGTTTTCTTTCTGAATTCATGCATATTACACACTCTGTGTGATAGCCAAAAATAAAAATTCTACGTATGGACTCTTTAATTTTTACAATTCCCCTTGTTGTTGTATCCAAGTATGCAACTCTTAGTACTTGTTATTTGCTATGTGACTACCTGAGTGTGCCTCACTGTCACCACCTGTCCTAGCTTTTAAAAATAAAAATAAAGAGAAAAGGCATGGTTATGGTATGCAAAGAAAAATTCCTCAGTGATACATTAATAATAGGCCTGCTCTGTCCTGTCAAAGTGATATATCTAAATCAGGTTACTTTTTGATGTATGTTATCACTGGAAGAACTAGCTCCCTACAAACATTTTAGAGTAAAAATTCATTTTTAATATTCTATCAACAAAACTATTTTAAAGTTATATGAACAAATGTAGAGTTTTAATGTTTTTCCTAAGATTTACAAGAATCACCCTAACTGATACTGTTTTAACAAAGGAGCATAAATAGTAATTCTAAAAAGGAATTATAGAAATACAGGACTAAAAAGGAACAGAGAAAAACATTGACTTCAAAGTTTTGAATAGTGTACAAAATAGGCTTTTATTTGATTTTTCAAAAACCCTCCATTTACTTAACTATTGGAAAGTGAATTTAATTTCTAAAATACCAAGGATATTAATCATTCTTTCTTCCCATTCAGTAGCAAGAGATATTTAGAGAATGCTTCTATTGCATAAATGGCAAATAGACATTGCTTTTTTTTCTTGTATATGGTATTTATTTCGTCTAAGAATTCATATAGTTGGCTTTCATTCAATGATGCCAAAGCAATTTTTTTTCAAATAGTTCATCTATATTGTTTCAGACAGATAGCTTTAGTATTGTGAATAATCCAGGTGCATTCTCTACTTAGACATCATTAAAACTTTTCATATAATGTAGATACATTATTAGACATGATATATCCCCATTTGTTAAATACTTACCCACATCCTGTGTTGGGCTCAGTACTGCACAGAACATTTTAAACATCATGGTGCTTGCCCTCTGGGAGCTTATAATCAGATAGCCAACGTTATGAAAAATATTGCTAGCCATTTCTAGATAGTTAAATTCTTCCTTGGTATACTGTTTACTGATATTTCATCAAAAAAAATCACTTTTTTCTCACAACCCTCAAACCAACTTCTGTCTTTACTATTTGTATCCTTTTCCTAGATGCTTATCACTTTATTAGTAAAAGTTTTTGTGGTTTTAATCATTTCTTTTGACATATACTTTTTCCTGCATTATATTTGCATCAGAATTATAATATCATATGACTGGATGGTTTATCCATTTCTACAGTCTTTTTCCTGCTGCTTCTTGTCTCCACACATCATTTTTATTCATTCTCTAGTTTTTCCAATTCTTTGCATAGAATTCGCATGTAGCACTTCATTTGTTCATTCCTTTATGTGACCTACTGTATTATCATTTTGGCTGCTGTTGCCACGTCATTTCAGTTATCTAGCTATCTATGACCCCATTTGGAGTTTTCTTGGCAGAGATATGGAGTGGTTTACCATTTTCCTCTTCAGTTCATTTTACAGATGAGAAATTGAGGCAAATGGGGTTAAGTGGCTTGCCCAGTATCACGCAGCTGGTAAATGTCTGAAGCAAGATTTTGCACTCATGTCCTCCTAACTTCAGAGCCAGTGTTCTATCACTACATCACCTAGTTGTATTATCATACAGGCATATATTCTTACGTTGATCGGAATAATAAAGATTCATTCAAAAGTTTAAAGATAAACATTAGTTTACATTGGAAATATATGTGGTCTCTTTGATCTTAATTTGTCGAAATCTATATGTATATACACTCATATACATATATATACATGTACTCATATATGTACATATGGAGAGAGAAAAAGTAAGCCAAGAAAGAATAAATGTGGCCACCATTGGACACAAATTGATATATGTATGTGTGTATATGTATGTGTATGTGCATGTATACATGCATACATGCATGATACATGTATATATCTGTATGTGTGTATGTGCATATACACATACAGATATATATATATATATATGTAAAATTATTCTATTGTATGTAATAGGGGTTTTTAGAACTGCCTGGCATGTTGGAATTTGTAGTTCAGGGAAACAGGTACTCCCTCTCATCAGTAAGGGTGACTTGGGACTATAACTCCCTTTAAGTCAGAAGATGGACTTCAATCACCCCTTGGAGTTCTTAAAAGGACACACAAAGTCTACAAGGGATAGATTGAGAGGAAAGAGTGTGAACTGTGAGAACTGAGCAGCCACAACACCAGCAGCAGGGGACTTATCAAGCTGAGCTGGAAAGAATCAGTAGCATGGAGGAAATAAACAGTGGAAGAAGCCAAAAAGGAGTAACAGAAAGGAATATTGAACTGTAGCAGAAAAGGGAGAGATGGAGGTGGGCCCCTGGGCCCTGCAAGTGTGTTTAAAGCGAGGATTTAGACTGAAGCTGGAGGTTGTATTCACCTCCTTGAAAACTGAAGGATGTGCTCCCTAAAAAAAGCTCCGCTTTCTCCCCATACTTGCATAGTAATAGACATCATCCTATGCTCAGCTTGTTTCTTTTACCTAAATCTTTCCTCTGTTCTGATTTTCTTCACATTTAAAAAGGCCGGATATTAGCTAGAGGTAAATGAAACTTTAAATTTGGACAAAGAGCCAATCCTTTGTCCTAACCGAGGGTCAGAGCTTGTGTAATTATACTAATAACTTTTGAACAGACAAAAACACCACATACAACAGCAGAGAAAGGGGCCATGTGGACTTGTTACCCCAGCCTGACAATGAACTATCTCCTGTAAGGGGGCACGCCTATCAAGTCTCTAGCCTCTGATATGAGTAAGGAAAGAAAACAGGGTGTAAACAAGTGAGACTGGTGAGATTCACTTCTGCCCTAGTGCAGAATGGAAGCCAGAGCAGAAAGTAATGAGTGCCTTCTACAGTGACAATAACATGTGTGTGTGTGTGTGTGTGTATACACATGTATAAAATCCTAACTCTAAGCTGAAGAGAACTAAGTCTTCTTATATTTTTACTTGGGTATCAACTCCATATTACATGTTTTTCTTTTATGCTTTCAATTTTAAATATTATTCTCTTTGGCAAAAAAATATCAGAAACAAAATATTAAGAATTTTTGCCTAGCAGCAGCTAGGAGACAGTGGATAGAACTCTGGGCCTGGAGTCAGGAAGATCTGAGTTCAAATTCGGCCTCAATCACTTGCCAGCTGCATGACCCTGGCAAATCACTTAATTTCTGTCTGCCTCAGTTTCCTCAACTACAAAATGGGGATTATAATAGTACCTACCTCCCAGGCTTTTTTGTGAGGATAAAAGTGAGATAATATTTGTAAAGCCCTTAGCACAGTGCCTGGAATATAGTAGGCACCTAATAATTGTTTTTTTTTCCTTTTCTCCTTCCTTCCTTCCTTCCTTTGCAACATCGTCCATTATCATTGCCCCATTCACCCCAAGTGGCAATCCTTTCCTTTGATGCTCTTCTTTCCCCCAGCATAGCTTTGAAAATATCCATCCTTTATCATGTCCTTGGCATTTTTCACCAGGCTTTATTCTTTCTCTGCTTTGGCATCCCTGGCCCTTTGAGAATCCTGCATCACTTTGTATTCATCCTCCACTCTCTTTCATCTTCTATCCACGCCTTCATCTCAGGCTGCTGAGATGGAGCCTGGCCGCACGGGTTACTGGGATGTTTAGTTTGAAACGGAACAAACTGTCTTCTTTTGCCCCAGAAGACACTCAGGACACTCTCCAGGGACTAGTGTTGGGGTATGGGGCAGAAATATTAAACTGAGGCTAAGGCACAGGAAGGAGCAGCTGGTATGGACATGGTCACAGATACAAAGGTGGAAGCGTCGTGTACAATGTGGAGAGAGGAGCTAAAAGACAGAAATACTAGGGCAGCTAGCTCATTCATCCCCCAGCCAGCTGTAGCAATCCAATCACTAGTGAATTTTTCCTCTAGCTAAGGATCTAAGGCACCTATTAAAGCCGTTTTCCCTCTTCCCCCTTTCTTTTCTAAGTGGATAGATATATAATACAGTCTTCTGTTATTTAAAGTTCTTTCTTTAATGTTTTAAGTAATACTTTTAAAAACTGATTCACTGTAGATAAAATCTTACCTGCCTTTGATTGATGTAGGTACTTAATTGCAAACAGAGGCAGCAGGAGGGAGAAACAGCGTTTGATTTTTAGTGTATACATACTAAAAGGACCAAGCTTTGAGCCCTAAAGGGCCAGGCTTTCTCCTGCCTGGAGATGGAGTTTAATCAAGAGAATATTAGCATTTTATTTTATTGATTTGGATAAACTTACCAAAAGAAAAACTAAACTGTGTCTAGAGATTTTTTCTTGCCTCTAAAGCCATAGAAGCAGAGTCTGATTTTGCTGCCCGGGACACACGGCCTCACACATTCATTCTCCACTTTCTTCTCCCGTTTTTTGTTGTTGTTCATTCGTTTCAGTCGTGTCCGACTCTTTGTGACCCCATGCGGGATTTTCTTGGCAAAGATACTGGAGTGGTTTGCCATTTCCTTTTCCAACTCATTTTACAGATAAGGAAACTGAGGCAAACAAGGTTTAGTGATTTGCCCAGGGTGACACAGCTTGTAAGTATCTGAGGCCATATTTGAACTCAAGTCTTCCTGACTTCAGTCCCTGGCACTTTATTCACTGCCACCTGCCTTCCTCTCTTTTCTCCTAACCTGAGACAATGTGGGATGAATTTTATATTATTTATATATTTATATTATCATCAGACTTTGGCAGAAAATAAAAATTTAAACAGCACAGTTGTCCAAGTTAGTTAACAGGAAATAATGAAATTTGCAAGAGATGCCATTAGTTTAGTATGTCTTCTTGGAAAGGTTTTTTTACATCAGGGACAAACTTTACCTATTTATGGATTACCTGCCTGTCTCAAGGTTTGCTTGCCTGGTCTCTGAATACTGCTGTTCACTTGAAAACTCTCAGGGGATCCAAAAATACTTCCATATTTTCTTCATCAGTAAGAGCCTTTTAGATCTTCAAATATGTAGCCTTTCAACCCCTTTCAGAGGGGAGGCTTGACCTTTTGGGTCACTCCAAGAGATCTTGAAATCTCTTTCCACTTTTCTTTGATAATATGCACTTAGCTGTGATTATTTCACCAAATAATGAGTAGAAGACATACACAACACTCTCATTCTCCGAGAATTTCCTTAAGCATGACTTCACTTTAGGAATGAAAAGGAAAGAAAAAATCATTAACATTTCTACGTTTCTTTGAATTACTTGGAAAGTCCAAGATCCTTCCTTGTATCTCATACAACTCTCATAAAAGTAGACGGAATTTTATTAATTTTGGCTAATCTGTATTTAACAGGAACTGCCAGGTACCTTCTCCCTACTCTATTCTACTCACCATGATTCTTGAGTCTTACTTTAAAGACAAAAGTACAATATTAGAGGATGCGTGTATCCAGGAAACTGTTCTGTGATAACAACCACCTGCATCAAGAGCGGTAATGCCACAGTAATCTAACCCACTGGCAAAAGGGCCTTGGGAACAGGTGCTAAGGGAAAGGTCAGCTCCTTTTAGCCAAATAGACTGACAGAGCTGAAAGGAACTTTAGTAAGATCATGTGACCCAATCCCTTCATTTGAGAGATGAGGGACGTGAGAGTTAGAGACATAAAATAACTTACATAGTTTCCTTATCCTTATAAAACTATATTAACAAATTAATAAGAGTTTAATTGAACACAGACTCTTACTAATGTCCACATTCTCAATCTACTAAAGTGCTCATTTGCAAAACTAAAAAAATGTAATTCTTTTATAATTTAAAAAAAAATCGTTAGCACCACGTTCATTTCTCAACATATTCCCCATCAAACCAATTTTTTCTCAACAAAGAAAAAGAAACAAGGAAAGCTGGCATGCAGAATAACTGCACATCCGTATTCCCTCACCTCTCCACTGAAAGAAAGAAAATATTTTCCATCATCTGCCATCTAGGAAATAGATTAGGCCTTATAACAGATCAGAGTTTAGTTACCTTTTAGTGTTATTTTCATTTCTGTATAATTTCACAATTTTATATATTGTTCTCTGGGTGCTGCCTTCTTTGTTCTGCATCTGTTTGTACAAGTCTATGTTTCTCTAAATTCTTCATATTCATCACTTTTTACAGCGCAAAAATATTCCACTTTGTTCATATACTACTCTTAATTTACTCATTCCTCAGTCATTCAACACATATTTTGTTCCTTGATTTATTTGTTTTGCTACCCAAAAAAGTGCTACTATGAATATTATATTACATATGGGACCACACATATCATATATGGACCATTCATACCCTATGACTCTATATCCCATCATGGACCACCAGGGAAAATTACTTAAAGAAAAGTTTGGTGGTGGTGTTCAGTCATTTTTCAGTTGTGTCTGACTCTGTGACCCCATTTGGAGTTTTCTTGGCAAAGATACTAGAGTGGTTTGCCATTTCCTTCTCCAGCTCATTTTACAGATGAGGAAACTGAGGCAAACAGGGTTAAGTGACTTGCCCAGGGTCACATGGCTGGTAAGTGTCTGAGGCCAGATTTGAAGTCATGAAGATGATCCCAAGCTCTATCCACTGTGCCACCTAGCTGTTCTAAAGAAAGCTTTGGTTTGACTCTTATTTTAGTTTATATGATGTCCCCAGAAAGAATCAAAAATGTACAACATAAATCAGGTATAAGACTGCTATTTATTTATTCCATTACAAAATAAATGTTAAAACACGAAAGACTCACAACCATGCATCGAAAAAGACTTAAAATATGCTAAAAAATAATATAGAATTCTTATTATATGCAGAGGGATGCTGACTCCTGAAACATTAAAACAGAGCATTTAGTGGTACTCTAATTCAGCTTTGCACTCTCAGAGAAAATTCCTCGAGATCCATGTTTTCTGGCCAGCCAGGACATGGCTTAAGCTCATCTCCTAATCATCTTCTCTCAGAAGAGTAGAGTTACAAAAAACAAACAAACCAACCCTCCTCCTGCTGGTAGTTAGCTTTGACCAAGGAGTTCAGGAACTCCAGGATTTAACCTCAGAAGATTGTCTCCAAAGCTGGAATGACTATCTCAGGATTAATGTTAGGTCACCCGTGCTCAGAGAAAGAAACAAAAGCAGACAAGACAAATAGGGGTCCAAGGTCCAGGTTCAGGCTTACCTAGGCAGGACATGCCCACATCCATTTGCTGAGCAACCACCACAGCTTCCATGAGGAAAAGAAGTCCTCCCCAACTCAAATAAAGTCCAAGAGAGAAAGGTTCACAGAGTCCCCACAAATTTGTTATATGGGAAGAAAGTAATAGAGGGTAGAGTCACCCCTTCCAAATTTTACTGAATAGGCCACTCTCCCTGGTTCAGTGAACCAGCATTCTCTCATTGCTGCTGTCACTAGGACCAAGGATTTGCTGCATCATCCCAAAGCTCCAGGTCTGTCAGGACTGAGCACACGTATCCCCAGAAGTGGCCAAGGGGAGTTCTGCTCAGCTCCATGCATGGTGTAATGGGTGTGCTCTGGCTATACCAGATCCCAACAAATGGGGCGAGGAGAGACAAGGTGAAGAAAGTCGACTACCCCCATTGAAGAAACATGAAATATCCCACCCCGTATTTCACCGTCATTTTTTAAATCGTTTAAATTTTTTGTTATTCTCGACAAATATAACAAAGAATAGAAAAAGTGGATTGTACATGAAACTCTGAAGCTCCATACATATAGTTTGGGATTTTCTTAAGTATATAATTTAGTTCAGCGTGTTATTTCCAGAGCTATACCACTTGTCTGCATTTCCTTCTGAAGCTCCTTCTGTTCTCTGCTGAGCATTATTTTTGATGCTTCCATGCCTTACCGATTTTCCCCACCCTAATTTTTTGAAACCTTTCCTTGTTACAAATAATCACAGTCAAGTAAAACAAATCCACAAATTAGCCATTTCCAAAACTGTTCATCTTATTCTCTACTTCCACTCCATCACTTCTGGTATGATTGCTTCAATATTTTATTCCCCAAGGCTTCTGAAATTGAATATATAAATTATGGGAATATATTAATTTTATGGGAGAAGCTAAGGATTTAATTTTAGCTCATTTTGAAGAAGTGATGATTTTGCTTTTTAGTGCTAAACTTTGATTATTTTATAATAAGGATATACAAGTATGATAGGACATCATCCCTTTGTTCACAACCTATTCGACTCACAGTTTTCTTCCTTAAAGAAGTTAGCTAATATCTTATACTTTCTCAACATGTTCCACCTGTCTTTTCAACCTAATATTAATTAGTGTCTCACTGAGGTTTGTGGTTTTTTTTCCTCCTTCTGTTCTCTTTAATGTTCTTACTCTAGGTTTGACATTCATTCTTTGTCTGGCTTTAAAGAATGTTTCCACGGAAGTTATTGTGATTTCTCAGAGGAAATGAAGTTCTAGTGTTTGAAATAACAAAAACATCGTGAAATTATAAAGCATGGATTTCAGCGGCCTAACGCTGGATTAGTGCTTTATTACATAGTCATTTTAAAGTTTAGACTTAAGATCTCAATTATGAACTGAATAGTATGTTAAACTACTGATCTCCACATTTTAAAAGTATGTATTTCAGCTTCAAGATATTTATTCTAGGCAAGTAAATGACAGATTATTGAATCCTTAAGAGTATCAAAAAAAAAAGTTTGGGTGACAGGAGTTAGGTGAGTCCAAGATATTTGCTCTAGACACATAAATGACAGATTATTGAATCCATAAGAATATCAAAAGGTTTGGGTGACACAGGTTAGGTGACCACTGGTAAGTCCCTAACCTGTCCACCAGCACAGAGCTCCAAGATTTCAAGGTGTTTTGTTAACACTAAAGAATTGGCTTTCTGGAGCAGCTAGGTGGCACAGCGAGTAGAGCACCTGGAGTCAGGAGGACCTGAGTTCAAATGCGGCCTCAGACACTTGACACACTTACTAGCTATGTGACCTTGAGCAAGTCACTTAACCCTGATTGCCCTCCCAAAAAAAAAAAAGAATTCCATCCCCTTGAGCCCTCTGCTCTTATCCAATAGATTAACAGCCATTTGAGGGTTGGGCTATATCCTCATTTGTTTATTCAACCAGTGTTTATTAACCACATATAATGTGCAGAATACCGTGCTAAAGAAGATACAAAATTGAAATAAGACATAGCAAAGGCCCTTACAAATTTTGTATCTCTCGTAGAACCCGTCGGAATGCTTTGTAATAAATACTTGTCGAACATGTGGTTCTCTCATGGTTTTCCCCACGGCCGTTCTCTTCCCATTTAAAGGTGTGACTTTGTTGCAACAGCAAAAACTCTGTCACATTCTCACAAATCAAAGGAGAGTTAGGCAGTGCAACAAGCATTTATTAAGCATTTATTATGTGCCAGGCACTGATACTTTTAAAATGACTTTTTAAATGGAATTGGGCTTCAGTTCCTTCAGATTGGTCTTCAGGTTGAAGCAATGTGCCTGGGGAGCGATGGAAAGCAACTTCCTCTTCCTCTAACATAAGTAATTGCCCTGGAACATCAATGAGATATGCCTGCCCGACCGTAAAAATCTCCACTTGTTTGCCCTCCGGCCTCCATTTCAGATAGCCAGAGAAGTGGGATCATAGTAACATTTATTAAGTACCTACTACGTGCCAGGCACTGGAGATACAAAGGTGAAGACTATTTTTACTCTTAAATGGGGAAGATGATATGTAAAAAAAGCCTGTACAAACAAGCTACATACAGGATACATTAGACATAATCAACAGAGGGAAGGGACTAGAATTAAGGGCAATCGAGAAAGGCTTCCTGTGAATGTGGGATTTTAACTGGGACTTGAAGGAAGCCAGGGAAGCCAGAAGGTAGAGATGAAGAGGAGGAGCCTTCCAGGCATGGAGAGACAGCCAATGAAAGTGCCTGGAGTCTGAAGATGGAGTGTCTTGTGCAAGGGACAACAGCAAGGAGGCCAGTGCCACTGGATAGCCGGGTTTTGAGGGCAAGATGTAAGGCGTAAGAATACAGGAAATGAGGCAAGGGAGTTATGAAGGGCTTTGAATGCCAGAATAACGTTGTTGTTGTTTATTTGATTCTGTGGATGATAGGAAGCCACTGGAATTTATTGAGTAGAGGGATGACAGGATCAGACATTCACTTTAGGAAGATCACTGTGACTCTGAACTGGAGTAACAATCCAGAGTGGGAAACCTGTGGCCTCTAGGCTACGTGTGGCCCTCCAGGTCCTCAGGTGTGGACCTTTGACTGAATCCAAACTTCACAGAATAAATCCCCTTAATAAAAGGATTTGTTCTGTAAAACTTGGACTTGGTCAAAAGGCCACCTAGAAGGACACATGTGCCCTCGAGGTCACAGGTTCCCTCCCCTTGGAGACTTTAGGCAGGAAGACCAGCCAGCAGATTATTGTAGTAATCCAGGCATGAGGTGATGGAAGGCCTGCCTCAGGGTAGTGGGAATGTCAGGGGAGAAAATGGGGCAAATACAAGAGATGTTATGAAAGTAGGAATGGCGAGTGTTGGTGACAAAGTGCATGAAGGGGATGAGTGAGAGAGTGAAGAGTTGAAGATGGCACCAAATTTTTGAGCTTGGGTGACCGGGAGAATGGTGGTACCGATGGCACTAATAGAGAAGAGGGTTTGGGGGAAGATAATGAGTTTAGTTTTCGATGTGTTGACTTTTAACTGTCTATGGGACATCTAACTCAAGATCTCCATTTGGCAGTTGGAGATGTGAGAACGGAGTGCAGCAGAGATTAGGGCTGGATACTGTGACCATAAGTTTATAGTTTTAGAATTGGAAAGAGCCTGAGAAATCATCTATTCCAACCGCCTCATTTTACAGAGGAAAATGAGGTTCAAGAAAGAGAAAGTCTATGAGTTCAAAGATTGGCAAAGCCAGGATTTGGACCCAGTCCTCTCTCTAGGTCACAATCAGGGCTTTGAGAAGGTTATATGGTAGGTAGCTGAATCTGGTGACAACTGAGTGGGTTTCTTAAATGTATTTCTAGGACTGATTTACTTGAATTTGTAGTTTCCCTTTCTGTCAGGAAGCACACCCTAACAAAAGCTATAAGATTCCTTGTTGCATTCTTAAGCATGGCTGCATAAATGATTTTAAAATAAGAATATACCTATCATATGCTCCTGCAATACACACTCCATTGGTGACAGAGCAAGTGACAGACGGGGCATCTCCTTGACACAAGCTGTCATACTATCATGGAATAAGAGAGATGAAATTATCTTGGTAGTTCTTGGAGAAATTATCAGGACAGGCAAATTTATTTAGTAGCTACCAGAGTGCAGGTCTCTTGAAAGTATCAAAGGTTTGGAGAAGGTTAATGAATAAAGTACAGAAACTTTAAATTTTTTGTTGTTTTTTTTTTCCTTGAATATTTTGTATCTGCTGTACAGCAAAGATCTCATTGGATGTTCTCATCCTCTGGGATTCTCTTTTATCTCCAACTAGAAAACCATCTTAAGTCCTTGAGACAGTCAGCCAAGAACTACAGTGTGCTTGTGACTATGCTCCAAGTTCACCAGAATGATTGTGTGCTACTTTGTCTCCTTAACGGTAAGCCCAATGGTGGACTGCCATTTCATCAACAAAAATAAATTGAAATGGATGATCTCAAAGTGTTTTCAGTCATAGAAATAAACCTATGATTCTAAAATCTGAATAATATAACAAGGGGGAAAAACAAGAAAATCAGTTCCTCCATGTTAGCTGGGGGTTTGAGCAACTGGGCAAGAGAATGTGACTTAATCTTTCCCTAATTCCTGTATCATAAGGTGGTCCCTCTCGTCCACTCTCAGTCCCAATTCCTAGGAGAAGAGGACATAGAATCATAGGTTTAGTACTGGAAAAGATAGGCCTAGTCCAGTTTTCTTTCTATCAAAGCACTATAACTGTAACCATCATTATCCTCCAGAAAGCTTACCAAAAGAATGCCATCAAAAGTCCAGATCATATTATATAGCCACCAAGTCTATCTGGTTTCTGACTTTCAGCATATCTGGAGATTAAGGGGAGGTATTTGAACTTGCTATAAATGACTCATTATCAGTTATTGAACATAGTCTCCAAATCGTACTTAATGTTAATGGGAAGGTTGAATGTTTCCATTTAAGAAATGAAGTCCTAAAAACCAGCCAGTATGTCAATATTGAAGCAATGTGGACTACTACGTAATCTTGCTGTCCTAGCTACATGCCAAGAATATAAAATAGCAGGATTCTTCTGTTTCTTGTTTCATGAGGAGAGATGTAGCAAGCATAAGTAGGTTTGACTGAAGACGTTCACTTGGAACGTAGCAAAGAGATGCCTTAAATATGTGTTGAATCAGATTTTCCAAAATGCAACTAGCTAAAGACATCTGGGGGAAAAACTATGTCTACAGAACCATCGAGTAAGCAGAATTCAGATGTAGCTTTTAAGCAAACTAATTGAGTAGGCCAATAGCCTTAGAAATTCACAATCTCAAACTCCATGGCCTTTTCAGACCCACTCAAATGCAGATTTTAGTCATTTTCAGTGCAATTATCTTTTTATATGAAAGACAAAAAGGTATATATTCATCCATAAAACCAAGCGTTCCTCCACAAAGTCTTTCTCCAGTGCCTCATCAAGGTGGGAAAAAAATACACAATTCTGGGTTCCTGAAGACTGTGGCAACGGAGAACAAGGTTTGTACTCCCTGTCAAACTAGAAAGGCTTTGAGCTCTGGTCATTGTCATCTGAGGACTGACCAACTAAGGTTAGAGATCTTTATCACCAGGTTGGCTCTAAAGTGATTAATTCTTCAGCCGTAACAAATCACAAAGATGGTCCACTAGATACTGTAGGATTATAATCTGTCAGCACAAGGAGGACCTGCATTGACAAAATCACATAACCCCAAAATTCTGAATTAGGCACTTAATAATTGTTTGATAATTGAATTGTTATATACCATATTTAATTCCCATATAGAGAATTAAGTCAAAAAGAATTCTTGATATTTAATATAACCATAGTGCACGTGTATAAATTTTCCAATAGCTTACAAAGAGCTGCCCTTACTTTGTAAAATAGATTGTACAAATACGAATGAGATAAACTAAGGCTTATAGAGATTAAGCAGGATATGTCTGTCCCTTTAACCTTACCCAAAGGAAAGGAAAGTTGCTTGGGAATACTGTCACCAGTGGAAACAATTTTACTCATCCAGCCACTCAAAACTATTTTCTCATGGTTTAAATTTTGCCCTCTAGGGTAATAGTTTGATTTGGGGGGGGGGTCTTTTTTTCTTCTTTTGGAGGAGAGTTGAAATAGTCAATCAATAGGATTCATTTAGCTCTAGAACACCCAACTAGAACAAGATCCCAAGATTAACAGACTCTATTTTCTCTACCTACTTCCCTCTTTCTCTCATTAGACTTGGTCTTACACTATCCTCTCTGGATCACACCTCTTTACAATGAAACACATACAAATCAGAGATTGTTATGGTGGGCTATACTTTATCTCAAGCTGCCACTCAGTACTAATTAAACAGAAATGCAAACAAACTTTAAAGAATAAAAAAGCTTCAGATTTAACATAAGCTCTCTCCACTGCATTGGGAGATAAGGGGAAATGGAGCAACAGGCACATTATCATGTGATATTATTCTCTGGAAACGAGAAAGTAACTGTGCTGGTCTTCCCCATTCAGAGCCCCTTCTCTTTCTGCCAAAGGTCGTACCATTGGCACAGAAGGAGAAAGGTAATGGTGACAGACAGCCATTTGGCAAAAGTTGCTCCTGAGCCCCTGCAGGCATCTAGTCCAGCTCACAAGTGTCCAGTCTCATCTCCCTCGAATGCCTTTCAACTCTCTTACCCCTCAGGGCACAACATGAAGAAATCTCTTCTCCAGCATAAGGGATAGTCAGTACTGTCTCTTTTAAATTGTAATCCCTTCTTAGTTATCATCAGCTAGGTGGCACAATGGATTGAGTACCAGGCCTGGAGTCAGGAAGACTTAATCTTCCCGAGTTTAAATCTGCCCTCCGACAGTTCTTAGCTGTGTGACCTGTCACTTAACCCTGTTTGCCTCAGCTCCTCATCTATAAAATGAACTGAAGAAGAAAATGGCAAACCACCCTAGTATCTTTTGCAAGAAAACCCCAAATGGGATGACAAAGAGTCGGATGCAACTGAAAATGACTGAAGAAGTCATAATCCCTGTCTGGCTGCAAATCAGGAAGACCTGAGTTCAGATGTGAACTCAGATACATACAAACCCTGGGCAAGTCACTTAACTCTTGGTTGCCTCAGTTTCCTCTACTGTGAATTGGAGAAAATAACTTACAGGGTTATCGTGAGAATTAAGTGAGATATTTACAAATAGCTTAGCACAGTGCCTAGCATATAGTAGGCACTGTATAATTATTTATTCCCTTCTCCCCTTCCTTAGTCACTCTATATTAAAATAAATTAAAGATTTCTGACCCTATATACCTGTAAACTTTTGTTTTCAACATTTGTCTCTCCTTGGCAGAAAGTTTCAAAGATATTCTGTCAATACCGGAGAAAAGCAAATGTAACACATTTTCTTCATTTAGGAGGATTCTGAAGAGGATGTGTTTTATATGTATATATATATATATATATAGTTAATGTGGTCACTATATTATGTGTATGTATAAATTATATATATATATCTTTATATATATATAAGTATATTTAAAGTTATTTTTCTTTATTACAATTCAGTTTCTTTATTGTAATTCAGAGTGGAGGGTTTTATAACATGACTGTTGTAAAAAAAAATAAAAGAAAATATCCATAAAATGTATTTTGAAAAATAAATAGAATGGGAGGGTTGAGTCTCTCATCCTACTGACCTTTTACTTTGTGCCTTTTGTAGGGGGTGGATTTACGGCTTCGTATACTGCAATTGCTGGGCACACAACTAGAAACTAGCATAACTGAGACTTGAATCCAGGTCTTCTGGTGCCAGGTTTCCTACTTTTTCCACTAAAACCCATTGCCTACAATTCATAACACAAAGTAGAAAGGGGGTGAGGGACCTTCTAAAATGGCTGGAGAACCATTCTGCTCTCACTGCCTCAGGGCTTCTTACTTGATTTGAAGTGTATTTTTCATATCAGACTCGTTTTTTTAATGGTACAGACACAAAAGACGATTACAACTCTGGGAACAACAACATAAGCCTTATTTAAATGATGGGGCTTCATACAGAAGCAGCTCTGCTAAACCAATGCTATGATTGAAGGAAAAGTTGGTCCTGTGCTGAAATCACTATCTTCCATAGATTTGTTTGTGTTGTCAACAACTCTTACAATAAATAAATCTCAGCTACTTTCAAATATAAATGATCTTTTAAATTTAGAAAACAAACAAACAAAAAATCCTAATGGTTTATAAGCTTCCTTCTCCTGTAGCCCCTCATCTCCCACCCTGACTATTCTCAAAGTAATTTAAAAGTTTTCCATTTTAAAAACAGTTAAATGAGAATCCTGCCTTGCCCCTTCAAGAGTGCCATTACAAATATGCTTCCTCTCTCATGCCCGCCCATGTTTCACGGCTCATCCTCCCGTCCTCCTTTGGTCAAGGGTTTGTCAGCTGCTGAATTAAGTAAAGCCCATTGCAGCTGGATGGTGTTTTTTCAGTAACTGAGATAAGTCCAGTGAAGCCTCTGTTCCTGTTGGTGAGAGTAGGAACTGTGCTTATTTGTGTGGCCATTATTACATAGTGTTCCAGATTACGGAATAAAATGTGCAATTTGCCACAGATTTAATTCCATGGTGACAGAAACAATGGGTGTAACACAGGCTGACTCACGAACATCACTGCTTTAATATTGATTCAACACAGACCCATGGATCTTGGGCTTACACGAAGTGAAAATTTTACCAGCTTTCAAAACCCCAGTTTCCTTTAAAAAAAAAAATAAAAATAAGTGTCACCTGATAGTGCTTATCAAAAGTAATAGTTAACAAAAGCATTTTGTTGTTGTTCAGTCATTTCAGTTATGTCTGACTCTTCATGACCTATCTGGGGTTTTCTTGGCAAAGATATTGGAATGTTTTGCCATTTCCTTCTCCAGCTCATTTTACAGATGAAGAAATTGAGGCAAACAGGGTTTAGTGACTTACCCAAGGTCACATAGCTAGTAAGTGTCAAAGGCTGGATTTGAACTCAAGAACATGTGTCTTCTGGATCCTAAGCCTAGTGCTCTATCTATTGTGACACCTGGCTTGTCCTGAAGGCAATTTACCAGTATGATAAAGGGAGAAAGAGCAACATGCTTCCAATCTGTTTGGTGCTACATTCATACCCAGCTTCGGACATTAGCTGGGTCATTTCACTTCTCTAACCCCTCGTCCCCTTTTCTGTCCAGTGGAATCCTAGATTTAGAGCTGAAAATGATCTTACAGGCCATTAACTGTCTAACCTTATCATTTTAAAGATGAGGAAACTGAGACTGAGAGCAATATGCCTAGGGCCACACAGCTAATGTATCTGAGACAGGGTTAAAACTCAGGTCTTCTCAACTTTGAGCTTAGTCCTTTTCTTCACCACCTACTGCGTATCTCCCTCACAGAGCTGGAAGAATTAAATGAGATAATTTATGAAAGCAGATGTCAGCTATGCAGCATGAAGTCATCCAAGGCATTTCCCCCATCCTCGTGTGATGCCATCAGTCACAAAACAGTGCAGATAGAATTAATGTCTAGTATCAGAAGATAAAGGTGAATTTGGCATATGTGGCATCACACCTTTTTTAATGTGAAATCTTGGAATTAGAAAGGTTTTGAAGGAATCTAGTCTAACTACCCACCAACAGCAGGAATCTTCTCATAAGATTATGATTCAGTTTTTGCTTAAACTCTTCCACTAAGAGGGAAAATGCTATCTTATGAGGTAGCCCATCCCACTTATGGACTTTACTCAGTTACAAGTTATTCTCTAAATTAGATAAAAGTCTGCTTCTGTAACTCCCAGCCATTCATTCTGGTTCCTCTCTTTGGAACCACACAGAGTTAAGTTTAAAACTCTTTCATACGACAGCTCTTCAAAGAATTGAAGATAGCAAACATGTCCAGCTTGAGTCATCTCTTTCTCTAGTCTAAATACCCTGAATTTCTCTTTCTCATATGACATAGTTTCCAGGCCCTGATTGTCCTGCGAATTGTCTTCTCTAGGTCCTCTGGTTTATTCAAGTCTCTCTTAAAATGTGAAACTTCAAGTTCCTTGGGTCTTTGATCTCATCAAGGGACCATTCCCTTCCCTTAGTTCAGATTGCAGCCCATCCACAGTCTCTTGTCCTGTAAAATTCTTTTCTAGATTGGCACAAAGGTCCCCCGAGAAGAGCTTCTGTAGAAGACCTTCATCTGTGTCTTTTGGGGCTATCCGTGTTTTTATTCGTCACTTTTACTGACCCATTGCTTCTCGAGTTGGATATATGTTACTGCCTACTTTACTCACTATTCATGATTCCAGTGACCTTCTCGTCACATGCGAGTTTGATCCTTTGCAGATTGTGGTATTCCAAGATTCACAATCATAAAGCATAATTAGGAGAACGTTTACGTAAACTGTATCAGATAAAATAAATGTTCAGTATTTATCTGTCGTGTTGTTGTTATTCTGGACCTGTGATCTCTTGACATAAGATACTTTGTTATACACTGGGGAAACAAACATTTAAGACATGGTTCCTTCTTTCATGAAATTTATCGTTTATTTCAGAAGTTCTTAACCTGAGGTCTGCAGAACCACAATCAGCCTGTTAATAGGTCTGTCCTGTGAATTTGGACAGGAAATTACGTCTTTTCTTCCTGCTGTAATTTGTTTTGTGCGTATTCCTATGAATTTTATCATACGCATTTAAAAAGATTCTGAGGATTCTAAAGGATTTCATCAAATTGTCAAGGGGGTCCATGAAATAAAGTTAAGAACAACTATTCTTGTAAGCAGGTGGAGTAAGAAAGGTAGGAACATCTATCTTCATAATCATAGCCCTTCCTAATCATACACCCTTCCCCTGTTGTGAAATACGTTTTTCCAGATAGAAGGAAGGACTTAAAAGATCATAGAAAGCAGAAGCCCCCTCTGGACAGGGAAAGCCCAGGAACTTTGAATATCCTAGAAGTGGGCACATCAGGCCATCAATGAGCCAAATGAAAGGGAAGCACACTGTACCCCCAAAATGATTATAGTCCTGACCAGTTAGAGCCTTGTCTGGCAGAGGAGTGTTCTGTTTGGACAGAATTCACTGGCAGAAAAGCATCTGGTGAATTTATCCTCTCTTCAATTCTTCCCCCCTCTCCTATCTTTCACTTGCGTGGTGAACTTGCTTACCCAAGGGCATTTCCTACCCTCTTTAAATTTGTGCCCCACACTTTTACAATGGGTTTTGTCTCCAGATAACAATAGGGTGATTTTTAATGCATTGAGTAGACATTTTCTCTCCTTCACTTGCATGTCATGGCATCACCTCCCTGATGTCATGGTCCTCTTCAAGAATGAAGGACAAACAAGATCACACTATAGGAAAGAAGTGTGCTGAAGCCACTTCACACTGTTTTGAGAGAGCCAGTTGTTAAATTTTCACTCTGAGCATTTACCCCTTAGAAATCATCAAACTACAAATTAGAGCTTAAGAGAAAAGTAGACAACCCAGAGACTGTTTGAAACTTTCTTCTCCCTCAACACCCTCCCCCCCAACCAATCCATATGCACATCTGCAATACAAAAGGGCTCCACAAGTATATACAAATTTCTGTATTTCTAGGGGACTGAACAGAAATTATTGGGACTTGTGGTTAATTAACATTTCTTTTATTATGTTGTCTTCACAGTTAAATTGTAAACCCCCTGAGGGCAGAGATTGTCTTTCTTTTTCTTATTTGTTTCCTGTTTTTCCTATTCATATTTCCTATTATCCCCAGTTCTTAACAGGGTACCTGGCAAATAGTAGGTGCTTAATAAATGTTTATTGACTGACTTATTTCAAAATAGCCTTAATGTTTGCATGGCCAAAAGATACTCCCAAAATACTTAAACAAATTTAAAATATTGTCATAATATAACAGCCAGCATCTCAAATATAATTTGAAGATATCTTTCACTATTACAACTAATACTGTATTGATTTTATGCTTAATAAAACCAAAAGCATATCTACATTCTCCATATCCTATTGTTTCATGGAATGTGGGGATGGAGAGTGAATGATTTGTCTAGTAGGATGTTGGATGGAAGAATCCAGGCCTGGGAGGCACTTGGAATTCTGTGGGGTGGGAGGTGTGGTGGTGGCTTCGGAAGAGATGGTGAAAGCAGGTGGGAACAATAAGTGTGACTGCCGCTTGTCAGATGTGTGGTGTGGTCTTGGCAAAGACCAGGTTCATAGGTCCATCAGTTCTGACCCTTGGGTAGGAAGGGGAGCAAAGCAGGTGTAGGTGTTGTTCATACATATTGCTGTTCAGTCATTTCAGACATGTCGTGACTTCTTTTGGGGTTTTCTGGGCAAAGACACTGGAATGGTCTGACATTTCCTTCTCCAGCTCATTTTATAGAATAGAAAACTGAGACAAACAGGGTTAAGTGACTTGCCCAGGGTCACATACCTAGTAAGTGTCTGAAGCCAGGTTTGAACTAAGCAAGATGAGTCCTCTATATACTCTATCCACTGAGCCACCTAGCTGTCCCATGTTCATACATGTAGCCTATTAGTGCCAGGTATTTAAAAATCATGGACTGCATGACCAAAAAAAGATAAAAACGCAAGGTTAATTTGTGCTGCCAACCGAGTGGTATAGCCTGTAAATCCTGCAGGTATTCAAGTATAGGAACCATACCCCAATTTAAATAAATTAATTTCTAAATTGACAGAAACTTGTAAGCAATTATCACATATGGGAGACAGCTCACCTTCATTAAAAAAGGAATCAAACTAACATTTTAAGAGAAAGAGAAACCAGTTCCTCTAGAAATAAAATGCCATCCTTGGTTATATCATATAATTTATTTAGCATTCTTATACTAAGTTAAGTGAAATAAAATTCTCGTACCTGTTTATTTAAAATTTTAAAGGGTTAAAAAGCATAGTCAACAATAAATTTGGTACAAAAAATTATTTTTATATAAGGAGTAGTTAGTAATAAAAAAGGGAGATCCACCATAGAACAGTAAGCCAAGAAGAAGGAAGGAATAGAAAGCTCCCCTCATATCCCCCACCCCTTTAGTCATTTTATGGTTCCCAGGTCAAACTCATACTTATCCAATGAGCCCCAAAATGGAATGGAGTTCTGCACCAGCTGTACTGATGATAGTGATTCAGGGAGTAAATGATAAGATTCCGTTCTCCTAAAATGCTTTTCGAATTGGATTCTAGTAACTCTCATTTTGCTATTGGCCAATCACAGAAGAGAGTCCAATAGGGAAAAGTAGGGACATAGCTGGAGAGTGAGGGTAGAAGATGCATTATAGCAAATAAAGAGAGACCTCTAATTTATAGATGTGGAAGGAGATAAAGGCCATTACGCTCGAGAGGAAAGGAAATATTAAAGTAATAAGAGGAAGGGAAATGGTGTGGAATAGGAGGAAAAGAATGAGGGAGAAATACAGTGAATCTCAAAAGAAATGGAAGAGGACACAGAAGAGTATTGTGTAGAGATTACTGTGAAGATTAGATGCCCAATCCGTTCAGGAGGCAGCAGGATAAGTGAAGGCTCACAGGAGGCATGGAGGGAATTTCACAGTATTATTTGCCAAGAAAATGTCTGAACCACCAAAATCTTTAGGGCATTTTGAGATGCTTTCATCTGTCAACCTAGCTCCTCCTTCTGCTCTTTATCTGTCATTTATGAAGAAGGAACAAAGACACTCATTAAGAAATATGAAACTGCCCTTCTCCCTCTGCTGTTCTCCTTCACTTCTTCTAGTGCTGCTTGCCATGTTGGTCAGTGTCTCTGGGCCTAATGGACACCACGCCCACTCCCTTCCTTAGCAGACATTGTTCTACACTTCCTGTAGCATCAACTCAGACTTCGGGGTTATCAGTGACTGTGAGAAATCCAGGAGCTGTGCCAGTTCTCTAAAGTAATGTGATTAGCAACTGAAGAATCACATGACAAGGTGCAAAATGCTTCTTTTATGATTTAAAATTCCATTCAAAAAACCTTTTTGTCACTGGCATCCTGAGGAAGAACCTCCTCAAAATCACTTCCAGGAGGCTTCCTGCTTTAGCAACCCAGTTTGTAGCCCTCCCTACGTCCCCACCTTCTGTCTGCCAGTAACTAGTGACTGTGAAAGAGTTTGAAATCATAAATTGGTGTGCAAATGCTAGATAATAACAACTCCCTGCTCAGCTGGGCAGCATTTTTGTTGTATGGTTTCTATTTGCCTGGAGTCCATCAATCTATGGGAAAATGATTTGAGTTCCTCTATAATTGGTCCAGACCCAAACCCATCATAAGGGTTACCTCATTTGCAAATGTATACCAGCTCTGACTTCAGAACAATGGACAGAAGTGACCAATATACCCTGATACCTTTTATGGACACACAAGGCAAAGGGCTTTTAGGCTATGCTATAGACCCTTGCCAATTGAGCTGCCTGATATTGTCCTAACAGATAAGGCTGCTTTCCCTTATGAGCGAAAGATAGCTATGTCCCAGGAACTCTTTCATAATTGAGGGCCTGTGGCCCAAGACTTATAAAGCAGAATCCTGAAAAAAAAAAGGCAGAGGCAACATCTGTCAGCAACTGTAGCATTGGAATGCTCAAATCCCAGGCAATTATCGGGCCTGACAAAATTTAGCAAATAACTTCGCCTAACATAGAAACTGCTTTGAAGGTCTATCTCCTCAAAATGCTCTCACAATCTTTTTTTTTTCCAAAAAAGAATCTCTTAAGAAGCCTTGCAACTGACAAATGTGACCCCAAATCATCTCACATCTTTTACTATAATGACTGACAAAGCAGAAATACTCTGATCTTTACGCAGGGCTGTATTCGTAAATCAAAAGCCTTGGAAGGTGTTCTGCTCAAATAAATGTTGGAATACTACAAGTTTTCTCTGTTTCAAACAAAAGCACCAACATAGAAGGAATAAAGGAGAGCCAATTCACAAAACTTTGCCTACATCCGTATTTACAAATACCTAGGATTTAAGATAGCAAGAAAACACTCAACCCTTAATGACACTGCAGAGGCCTAGTTGTCTCATGCCAAAGGGTTATGAAAAGAACACCAGGAACTTCTATTCAAGTGTCTCTAATACTAAAGACCATTAATTTCTGTGAGCCTCATTTCCATCATCTATAAAACAGGGAAATCAATATTTGCAGTACTAACTAAACATACTTGTGAGGAAAATGATTCAAAAACTAAAGTAATTCACAAAAATGTTAATTTTGCTGATTAAGACATTGGGAAATCTGAGAGGGTCAATAACTACTGCTTTTCTTTGTTTTTTTTTTTTGTTTGTTTTTGTTTATACTTTCTCCAATCCCATCATTCAGTGTTAATACTTAGGGCCAAAGGAGAAAACATATAGAGAAGGGAGAGACACAGTAAGCCTAAGACATCTCAGGAACTGGAAAATTAATCCACAAATTAAAAAAAAATGGCTGTACTCTCAAAAGGGAAGCTATTTTCTTGATGATTTGAAATAAAATGTTACTAAGGATAACAATATCTAGAAGCCACTGGAAGTCAAACTAGTTTCAAATGGATTCGATTAGCTAAAAACTTAAATACAGATGAAGAAAGAAATGTTCATTGCATTGGCTTTGAAAGTTTATTTCCTACAGTTTCAATAAGAAAGTCAGCTCCTTCTTTCCTAAGAATGCATCATCAAATGCAACTCCTGCTGGGCATATATCATGTTAGTGACAGCTCTGACCGAGAGAAACAGAAGCTCTATTCAGTGAAACAGATACTGAAACAGCGACAGGTATTTCTAAACACTGCTTTGAAAATACCTTTTATTGTTACTTAGTCAATATTTACTCATCTAAGGCTCTCTAGTATTTTTTTAAGTTTTGCAGTGAAGTGCCATCCTTTTGACACTGTACACAAACAACTCCAAAATGCTACATAGTAGGAAAGCTGTCAGCTTGGGAGAGGGAACCTTCAACAGCAGGTTCTCTCAGAAATTTGTGACTATTTCCAAGATTAGATTATACCATAGGTGGTTATGGGGAGCTATATATAGTCCTGTAAAGCAACAAGAGGAAAATGGGAACTAGGAAAAAGAATATTTATGTGTGTACATGTATATGTGTATGTGTATACACATTTATATATATATACATAAATATGTATAAAATTGTATGTACATTACACACACATACACACACACACACGCGCGCGCGCACACACACACAGTTATCTCTTCCACGTCTTAGGGGTTAGGGGCCAGTGCCATCGCTATCTATAAAATCCATGTAAAATTTTTTGACCCTCCCTTCTTACCAAAGAAGTCTGAATTTTTTCCTTTTTCTCTTATGGGGTGTTTACAGTACCTTATTATAAAATTTGAATATATTTGTGGTATTAAAAGATAAAATACATTGCTATTATACAATACTATATGCATATATGTTTATTTCTGAGAAACTTTTTTGTGTCGTCTACTGGCCTTCATGTGTCATATGTCGTTTCCACAAAACTCCCCCAAAATTCCCATTTAATTTCATATGCTGAACCATGATATATCAAAACCATGATCAGGAAAGTTACAATGTGGAAGGAATAACTCTGTGTGTGTGCATACATATATATGTGTGTATGTGTATACATATAGATACACACATATATGTGCATAAGTATGTACATATTATATATGGAAATGTATGTGCAGATGTGTATACATATTTATGGATTTTTAGAAAGTAGATCTAAGAAATGTCAATGTATTGAAAGGGAAAATATCACCTAGTCTCTCTTTGTTGTAACCTGACTGTACTGGATTGGGAAATAATTCCAAAGATGTAAGCCTAGCATGAATATGTATTTTAAGCCAATCATCATATAGGCTGCCTATACTGTTTATGTAAGATCCAGTTTCTAGGCTTCTCTTAAACAACTGTGTGCTCTTAGGCAGTTTAAAATTCCTCCTTATGTTCATCTCTTTACTGTCATAATAGATATAGTTGTGTTTGTTTTTCCCTGGCTTCTTAAAAAGTGGCTTTAGATTAAAAGAGGTAGAATATTGTGAAATACATAGACATCTTATATACATAGTACTTAGTATTTATTATGAAAGCTAGAACCAATTCATCTGTCTCTAGTTTTCATAATAAATAACAACCTCATGATTAAATTTGTTTATAATGTTATATCTGCATACAAGGAACAATGAGTTGTTGCATTCCAGACCAGGTATAAAGATTGGGAGTCTTGGCTATACACTAGAACTGGAGAGAAGAAAGACTGTGAATGGACTGGGACCTTATTGTTAGTGTCCCCCCCTACTCCAATACAGACACCCAATCTTGAAGAAACATGCTGTGATGAAAGCATTTTAAGACCAGATTCTGACTCAGAAAACCTATCAAAATTATAGGGCTCTGAAATCCTTCTGGTTTCTCCTTAGTGCAATGTCATCTGGGAAATGGGGGCAAGAAACAATATGACCTACGGCATATAATATTATAATATTATTATATCATGGTTGGTTGAAGAGAGGTAGAAAAAAGAGAAAAATTATTGAATTAAATTGGAAAATCTTAATACTAATTAGAAAATGTAAAGAAATACTTCTACAACTAACCTAGGAGAATTAAGAGGGGGGAAATCTGTTTTGTTTTTGGTGTTTTTTTTTTACTCCTCTTAAATGATATGCATTTCAGGCACAAATTGGTTTCTGGTTTTGGTACTCAAGCTCTGGGTCACAAGAGTCATTTCTTCTGGTTCGCTGATTAAGTTGGGTTCAGATCATGGCTGGCTGTATTCTCAATAAGTGTGATATTTTATAAGATAAGCTACCAAATATGTTATATTCAAAAGTCAAATTGGAGACCAAGAACATACCTGAGCTCAAAATGACTTGGTACGTATAAATGCTGGCTCCAGGTAATCACACCTGTTAATTCATCAGCTCCATGGTCCTTCTGCAAAATAATAATGATGATAACTGTCATCACTATTATCATCATCATTATTATTGTGGTTATTTTCCAGGATGTTGTGGCAGCTTTGGAATAACTGAACCTGCCAGATCTAAAGTCCCTTGGTGGGCTTTGAAGACAAACTCATAGCAACCAGGGTGTAATATGCAGAAAATGAATCACAGGCAGTGAAGAAAGAGTTGATAAGTATATGATAATGAAAAGATTCCTTTTTGTTATTGTACATATAATTTGATATAATCTTTTCAAAGAAAAGGGTCAGTTTAACACCCCAAAGTAGGTCAGATAAATTTTCACAGCGTTAGGGATAAACCTTTAGTAGATGGGCTGGGGATTAGGATCAGAAGGGTTTAGATGACGACGAAGGAAATGAGGACACATGGAAGTACAGACCATAGTGGAAAAGACAAAGGACTAAACAAACTTGTGCCCCAGCACCCCACACTCTGAGTTTATGTGGACCATGTTTGTTCTTATGGGCTTCTCAAAAACCATGTCTCCTGGGCTTATTTTGTGCCCTATGCAGAGTTTCCTGTGGGAACCTCGGGACATAATTCTTGTCTATAATCTCCTCAAATTTGAGTAAAAAGGTCACAGCTCTTATTAATAGGCTCACTACAAGGCCTTCCAAAATCAATCAAATCACAGGGAAATGTACTCCCTAATCCTCACTGGGGTATGAGTGGGTCAACGAGGGCTACATCTTGGTAGTTAGTATAAACTTTATTAGTGAGGTGTTCATGGATATGTCTTTACCCTCCATAGGAAGATGTAATTGAAGTACCAAATAATATCCTCATCTTTTTAATCGGCAAGATGTGGATCCTTTGATAGATGCCATAAATAAATATAAAGGAGCAGCTTCTGCAGAGCCGCTTCACAGTCATTGTCCAATGTTCCAACCTCTCAATTTGAAAATTTTCATTACAAGAATTCAGAGGCAAAGGATATGACAGAGTCTCATAGATGTATTCAGATTATCTATATTGAAAGTTCTAATGCCAATAAAAGCATTCGCTCAAAGAATGGTCCCTTAGTTTAGTGCCCTATTGCCGTTTTTACATGTAACAGTTTCATTTCAATTTGAAATGAGTGAAGCTAAGGGAATATTAAATACCAAAAAGAAAAAAAAATGCCACCTCTAATGGTTAAAAGGAACGTATCTTTTGTTTCTTTCTCCTCCATTTCCTTCTGTCCCCATAAATAGGAATAGGTGAGACTTCAGAATTGTTTTGATTTGCATGTGTCATAGCAGTGATTTGGTGGAATCTTTCATGTGTGTAAAATTCTTCTGTATTTTGGTAATTTACCCACTGAAGAATAACTCTAGGCTTTATGTGTTTGTGTTAATTCCTTTTGTATATGAATAGTAGTCCTTTATCAAAGATATTTCATGCAGGGATTATTTCACAATAGTTTTCCTTCTTATCTTAGCCACATTGATAATGCTCATCAACGTGTCCTTGCATTTGAAAAAATCTATTTATAATATATTCAATTAAACATATTAAATTTCCAAAAACGATTGTCTTGAAGTTCATATTAGTATTTTATTTATTGATGATAGAATGGCTGTGCCAAGTGGAGGGGTTTTTTTTGCAAGTAGGTGAGACCTGGCCACATTTGTAGGTAAATATTGCTCTCATTTATATACTTCTTTAAAGCTTACACAGAGCTTTATATATCTTATCTTGTTTGAGCCTCCCTCAAACCCTATGAGGTAGGTGCTATCATAATCCCTCTTTTACAGATGAGAAAACAAGCTGAAGGGATATTAAGCAGATTGCCCAGAGTTGCACTAGGGAGTGTCTCAGTCCAGCATTAGAACTCAGACCTCCCTGACTTTAAATTGAGAACTCCATACACTGCATCACCTAGCTACTGGTAGGTAACAGCGAAGGAGCCAGCAGACAAGAAGAGATTAAAGTCCATTGAGAAAGGGAATTGCAAGTGCAACTTGGAAAGGATATGAAATTAAATGTAGAGGTCAGCCTTGTCAAAAAGGACCAGAGCTTGGAGTAAAGGAATGTATAGTGATGGATGCTGACAAGAGAGAAGGGATTTTGAGATGTAGAAGAGAAGAGGGAGCTCATGATGAATGGGCTGGTTTTCCTCAGTATAGTATGAAAGGTCTACGCAGAGGGCGGAATGCGCTGTGGGGAATGTGATAAAACCTAGAATAAAAAGAGTAAAAGAATTTTGGCAGTGAATGGCCATCTAATGGACCAGCTAAAACAGAGGGTTTGCAGTCTCTATTGCCCATACCAATACAATCTCAGATCTTTAAAATATTGACATGAGTAATTAAGATCCATTAGTTTTGATTTTTTCCCACAGAAAAGATGGTCTGGATTAGTCAGAAATATGATTTTTTTTAAATTTTGTTTTACTACTTTTAGAATACACAGTAGCTAGAAGTAGGAAGAGCTACTTCATAAAAGTCCTCATGGGACTTAGTTGATGAAAGGATAATGTTTTGCAATTAGCTTATCAGTTATTTTCAAAAAGTTTTTCTTCTGAAGTCCTTCAGGATACTTATAAAAAGTTTATCTCAAATGATTTGTATATGTTAGGGCACATTATTAGATTTATAGTTAGTTTATTTAAAAAAAACAAACAGACTTCTATTTCGTTTTCTTTTCTCAGTTATCAAAAATTCTATGTTAGTGAAGTGAAATCAGTGAGGATTTACTTTATATGTGTGTTTCTCTGTGTTCATGAAAATATATATCCCTACATGAATTCATTTTTCAGAAGAGAAAAGAAAACTTTCTTGTACTTTAAATTGTGAGCCATTCCAATAGATTCCATTCCGTTAGGGAATTTTGCTCCAGAACCACTGCCAAGAAAATAAAAAGACTGGTTAATGCCTAGAGGGATAAAAAGATCATCTAACATCAACAAAAAAGTTCTACCCAAGATGTGAAAAGTGTGTTCATCCCTAGATCAAGCACTAGATGTTCAAAGCTATGTGCATGAGGTTTAATGTTACTTTGGAAACAGTCTACAAGGAAGTTTGCTAAATAGTGAGTGGATTAAAATAATTTTAAAGTGATAATGACAGGGGCACAACTTATTATCCCTAAAAGCATTTCTTCAATCTAACAAAAAATTAAAACAGTATTATCTGAAATTTTGTATTCAGTCATTTATTTCTAAACAATCATCGATTCAATTAAATATTAAGTGTATAGCACCACCTTCTTCTTTATCTCTATGACCTTGAACAAGTCTCCATTTCCACATCTGTATAATAAGGGAAGAGTCTCTCCATGGGATTGGAATAGATGTTCTAGGGTTCCTTCTGGCTCTAAATCTATGTATGACTCCACAATCTGGAGAACTATTCTAGTCCCCGAAGGTTAAAAAAAATCATGGAAAATTAAAAACAGCTCCTGCTTTTGAGAAGCTTATATTCTTGTATATTAAAAAAATCAATTCAATTTCTTTTTTTACTTTTCATATTTTATTATTTAATATTTTAGTTTTCAACATTGATTTCCAGAACATTTTGAGTTACAGATTTTTCCCCATTTCTACCCCACCCCCTGCTCCAAGATGGCATGTATTCTGATTGCCCCATTCCCCAGTCAGCCCTCCCTTCTTTGACCCCACTCCCCCCATCCCATTTCCCCTTACTTTCTTGTAGGGTAGGATAGGTTTCTATGCCCCATTTCTTATATGTCTTATTTCCCAGTTGCATGCAAAAACAACTTTTTTTTGAGCATCTGCTTTTAAAACTTTGAGTTCCAAATTCTCTCCCCTCTTCCCACCCACCCTCCCTAAGAAGGCAAGTAATTCAACATAGGCCACACATGTATCATTATGCAAAACACTTCTACAATAATCATGTTGTAAAAGACTAACTACATTTCCCTCCATGCTATTCTGTCTCCCTTTATTCAATTTTCTCCCTTGAACCTGTCTTTTTCAAAAGTGTTTGCTTTTTATTACCTCCTTCCCCTATCTGCCCTCCCTTCTATCATCCTCCTCTCTTTTTTATCCCCTTCCCCCTACTTTCCTGTGGGGTACAATACCCAATTGAGTGTGTATGTTATTCCCTCCTCAGGTCAAATCTGATGAGAGCAAGATTTACTCATTCCCCCTCACCAATCCCTTCTTCTCTTCCAACAAAACTGCTTGTTCTTGCCACTATTATGTGAGAAAATTTACCCCATTCTATCTCTCCCTTTCTCTCTCTCTCAATATATTCCTCTCTCATCCCTTAATTTTATTCTTTTTGATATCATCCCTTCATACTCAACTCACCCTGTGCCCTCTGTCTATATACATATATATGTATATGCATGTGTGTCTATATATATATATATACATATATGTATATATATACATATGTGTATATGTATATATGTATATTCCCTTCAACTACCCTAATACTGAGAATGGTCTCATGAATCATACACATCATCTTTCCAAGTAGGAATGCAAACAAAACAGTTCAACTTTAGTAAGTCCCTTATGATTTTTTTTCTTGTTTACCTTTTCATGCTTCTCTTGATTCTTGTGTTTGAAAGTCATATTTTCCATTCAGCTCTGGTCTTTTCATTGAGAAAGCTTGAAAGTTCTCTATTTTATTGAAAATCCATATTTTTTCTTGGAGCATTATACTCAGTTTTGCTGGTTAGGTGATTCTTGGTTTTAATCCTAGCTCCTTTGACCTCCAGAATATCATATCCCAAGCCCTTTGATCTCTTAATATGGAAGCTGCTAGATCTTGTGTTATCCTGATTGTGTTTCCACAATACTCAAATTGTTTCTTTCTAGCTGCTT
>CM053622.1:458581903-458625387 GCA_028646595.1 Phalanger gymnotis
CTATTTTACCCTCTGGCTCTAGAATATCAGGGAAATTTTCCTTGATAATTTCTTGAAAGGTGATGTCTAGGCTCTTTTCTCAATCATGGCTTTCAGGTAGTCCAATAATTTTTAAATTATCTCTCCTGGATCTATTCTCTAGGTCAGTGGATTTTCCCATGAGATATTTCACATTGTCTTCCATTTTTTCATTCCTTTGGTTCTGTTTTACAGTATCTTCATTTCTCATAAAGTCACTAGCTTCCACTTGCTCCAACCTAATTTTTAAGGTAGTATTTTCTTCAGTGGTCTTCTGGACCTCCTTTTCCATTTGGCTAATTCTGCCTTTCAAGGCATTCTTCTCCTCATTGGCTTTTTGGAGCTCTTTTGCCATTTGGGTTAATCTATCTTTAAGGTGTTATTTTCTTCAGTATTTTTTGAGTCTCCTTTAGCAAGTCATTGACTTGTTTTTTTATGGTTTTCTCGCATCACTCTCATTTCTCTTCCCAATTTTTTCTCTACTTCTCTTATTAGCTTTTCCAAATCCTTTTTGAGCTCTTCCATGGCCTGAGACCAATTCATATTTTTCTTGGAGGCTTTTGATGTAGGCTCTTTGACTTTATTGACTTCTTTTGGCTGTATGTTTTGATCTTCTTTGTCACCAAAAAAAAAAAGATTCTAAAAGATTCTATAGTCTGAGTCCATTTTTGCTCCCTGTTAATGTTCCCAGCCAACTACTAGACCCTTGAGCTTTTTGCCAGGGTATGACTGCTTGCAGAGTAGAGTACTTTGTCCCAAACTTTAAGGGCTGCACTGATGTTTTCAGAGATACTTCTACTCCTCCTCCCCCAAGAACTGCCAACCAGGACCGTGACTCAGTTCCAAGGAGGGCAAAGCAAAAGAAATGGCCTTCTTGCCAGCAAAGCACTCCTTGCACTTTCACACTGATCCACTGTTTGATTCCTCCCACCATATGAGCCAGCGACTCTGGAAGCAGCCTCCTCTGGATCTCTGGAAGCAGCTGCAGGAGCTTCCTGCTGCTGCTGCCACACCACCTTTGCCACCCCCAGGGTGGGTGCCCAACCCCTCTCACCCAGATCTAGCAGTTTTCCCACCAACCTGCTCCATGGTCTTTGGCATTTGTGTGTTGAGAAGTCTGGTAACTGCCACAGCTCAATGATTCGTGGCCCTCAGGCCTGCTCTTCCTGACTCCTGGTCTGGTTGGTCTTGGCAGGGCCCATGCTGGGCTGTGCTCCGTTCCCAGCACAGTGTGATAAACCTTTCCTAGTGACCACCCAGGCTCTCCTGGGCTGGAGACCTGCTTCCCTCTATTTTTTGGGTTCTGCAGCTCTAGAATTTGTTCAGAGCTATTTTTTACAGGTGTTTGGAGGGATTTGGGGGAGAGCTTAAGCAAGTTCCTGCTTTCCAGCAGCCATCTTGGTTACAAATCATCAATTCAATTTCCATAAGTTTTTCCAAAAATATATAAATTTTCAATCTAGAATATTCCTGATAAATTAGTAAAGAGAACTTAGAGGACATGTCTAACCCTAGTAAAAAGTTACTCCATCATCTTTTTTTTTCCTCTTGGCTTTTGGGGCTGGATAGACTGTGAAAGAAGCCTAGCCTCACATTTATTTCTTTCCAACTTCCTTTCACACTACTGTGACACACATGGATCTTTCCCTTTTCTAATGTCATGTTGTAATTATAACCATAGCACAAAATTTGACACTTAATTGTTTCCCAACATTAGATTGTTCCCCTTCTTTAGAATGTAAACTCCTTGAAGGCAGTGAAATGCAAGCTCCTCTCTTGGCAGAGACTGTTTCATTTTTGTCTTTGTATCTGTGGCATTGAGCTCAGTATAGATGATTCATAAATCTTTTTGAATTGAATTTAGAGTAGGACTGTGCTATATACTTTTTTTAACCTTTCACACTGCCTGGCACAGCGCTAGTCTTATAAGAAATACTCAGTACATACCTATCCAATTGTCTAATGCAGCCTCCTTTATGTCTTGATAATAAGATATTTGTGATACTAACAGCAGGTCACTTCAATGGCCAGAAAGAAGTGAACTGTACTTAAGATTTCAGCTGGATTTCATGGAACCTGCAGATACCTGCTTGTGATTTGAGGGGCTCTGGGAAAAAGAATATCTCTTCCACCAGTATTATAAAACAATATCCATTCCACACACTGCCTTATATTCCACCATTCATTCATTCATTTGTTTCATCAAGGCATTATTCCTCTAATCATCTTACCCTCTGAAACCAGCTTTTCCTACTGAATTCTCTATTTCTGGTGACAGCACCATTGTTTTCACAGCAAAGCAGGATCAAAACTTCGAAATTGTCTTAGACCCTTTGTCTCCTTCATCCCTCATCTCTCTCTATGAATGATATTCTTTTTTCCCCTTGTTTAATAGTTCTATAACTTAAGTGTCACCCAGTAAGGCAGAAGAGATACAACTCATGTGGTTTTCCATATATAATAATAACTGCTTCTTTTTCTGTTAGTTGAAATCTTCACCTCCCTTAAAAATATATATATTCTTATTTTCATTATACTATGTTATGGAAATGCTTGTTTTATTCCACAAATTAAAAATAAAATAAATAAAACTAAAAAATTGTATTTCTTCCTCTCTCTCTCTCTCTCTCTCTCTCTCTCTCTCTCTCTCTCTCTCTCTCTCTCTCCCTCTCTATGTCATTTGATCTCTCTTTTTCTCTCTCCTCCTGTCTCTTCCTCTACCTGTCTCCTGTCTCTTCCTCTCTCTCTTCTCCTCTAGGTAGGGGAGAACCTTCCCTTGTTCTTTCCACAAGAACATGAAGTTCAGGGGTATGTGTTAGGATTATAAAACAAGATCCCAGAAAGCCATGGTTGATTATTCACAGTAGACATATTAAGTCAAAAAGCTTATTTTTCCCTCTCTGTGCTAAGACGGAAAGCCTGAGGCTATATGCATTTTTATTACACTTTACTGTCTTGGTTTCACTTGAGGATTAAAAAGAGAGTCAAGGTACAATGCACGTATCTTGATGGATTTTAGGATTTCTTGCTTTAGCGAAAGGAAGAATCTCATAAAGTCACTCAGATTATCTCTTAGCCAAGTGCACCTAGTGCCATGATGACCTAGAAATTCTGTCTTGCTCTTCTCCTAAGAAATGTACTCTATTTTGTGATTTATTCCTGGTCTACCTCAGCCTCCATCCCCTGAAGTTTCTTGTAGTGTATTTATATACAATTAATATATAAAAGTAGTTTCTGTTCAGATTTGAAGAGAGTATATTTTAGTTGCCAGTCAACCTTTGGTCAGAGAAAAGGGGGTGAGGAGGTCAAGCGGCAAGACTAGGGGGAGGAGTAGAATCAGGTTAAGGCAAACAAAAAGAGAAAGACAAAAGAGGAAGATGGGAGATGGGAAAGAGGTTTGCCAGAATTTTAACATCAAGACAGACCAATCCATAGCCCAGAAACAGTGCATGTCAATTTCCCCTTTCCTCTGTCCTTCATTGAGGAGCACAAAGTATGCTTTCTAAAATGCTCCCTTATCTTTTGATATGCAAGGAACAGAGAGTGACTGGATTCTCTAGAAATTGGAAGTACAGTAGATGAGATCTTCCTGTTTATTGATTTGTAAAGAACAGCCTGCTACTTCTATGCGAAAAAAAGAAAGAAGCTTTTCAGTTGAAGAAAGGAGTAGTACTGGGTAACATTAAAAGAGGGCTTGTGGAAGCCAGTGTTCTTTGATATGCAGTCAAATTGGATATGATCAGAGTCAAGGTCAGGATACAGTGGAAATGCTGTGAACTTGGCGTGGGATTAAGGAAGGGCTGTGTTTCTTGTTTAATTTCAGTTGTATATGCATGCTTAAGCAAATTCTCCTCCCCTCCTTTCATTAAAATGATGATTAGCGGAGCTGCCTGAAAATGAACAAGTACATTATTGCATCAAGGGCGTCAAGGTTTCTTAACTGAGATAAGGATTTTTTAAATCTCTAGGCATGTATTCCTTCCCATTTGTCTTCAGAATTTCAACCAATTTCAGCCATTTTTAAAAAGTGAGTTTCTTTAGTTCTGTGTCTACTGTATGACATTTGTTTTTCAGATCATGATACCAGTTCTATTTTATTCCATTGATAATTATTTCAAATTGCCACTTTTGGTCCCTGATAATTTCCTTGTGTTCTAATAGTAGGCAGAATAATTGTGTAATTAGCATCTGAACATTCTGCTTTATGTGCCCTAAAATGCCCCTTCTGGGGAATGCTCCAATGACCTCAAAAGATTTTACTGTTAGTGATATATTTTAAATGTAGAACAAATATAAATGTTAAGTTGAGATGTAAATGTTTCAAAGTAATGAGGTGAGAGTCACTTGCCTTTTTGGCTGCAAATAGAATATATTATGAGATTATTTAAAAGTATACCTATGTTAAAATAAAATCTGAATTGTTATATCCTTCATGTAAATCATTTCAGTTTTTGCTTAGATCTCAGAATGAAAATAGCTCCTACAATATACCTTCTATAAGGTATTTATTTCCTCTTCGTAAAAGGCTTATAATTTTCCTTACCTTTTACATTTTTCATTTGCAAAAATCTTTAGAATTAACTCTAACTCTTCAGATTTGAAGAAGGAAGTCATAAAGAAGGTTGAATGCCATTTTTCTAATTGAAATTAATGATAATTTCTTATACTTTTGTATATACCTATGAACTCAATCTGACTTAACCATAGAAGAAGAGTCAGTTATATCATCATGTCAAAAAAAAACCCCAACTTTTAGAATGAGTTTTAGAAATGGAGAAAGAGGAAGACGGCCAACATGGCGGGCAGACTGGGCCGGTTCCTGAAGGAGGCCTGGGCCAAGGAGCCAGTGCTGACCGTGTCCTTCGCCATCGGTACCCTGGCTCTGCTCGTGCCCCCCACCCCGAGCCCGTATACCAAGTACGTAGGCATGATTAACCGTGCGACCCCCTACAACTACCCCGTTCCCGTACGAGATGATGGCAACATGCCCGACATCTCCAGCCACCCCCAGGATCCCCAAGGGCCTTCTCCCCAATGGCTGAAGAATCTGTGAATCCTCCACCTGCCCCCGTCCCCCAATAAACATCCTATATTCTCAAAAAAAAAAAGAAATGGAGAAAGAGAGGATATAGAACTGGCTGTTCATTCTGCCCATTCTTTCTAGTTAACTAAAGAATTATTCTGAATAAGAGCAATTACTCAATCTGGATCTGAGATTCCAGTTAACAAAATGATGCTATTCCAGGGGCCCTACACTTCGGGGAAACATAATCAGCGGGTAGGAGCAGCAGCCATAGGTACAACAAACAGACAGGTCTTAGGCATGGTCCCAGGAAGAAGAGAAGGGGTAGGGTGAAAGGGAGAGAAAAAAACAGGACATAAGGATGTTGGGCAGGAGAGAAAAATGAAGGGGAGCAAAGAGAATCAAAGAGAGATTATCGAGCTACTTTTTTGTGGGGAATAGCAGAGAATCACCAGTGACAGATACCTATCAGCAACATTCCCAAAAATCAAAATAATAAATATTTATAAATATTGTTTGCAGGGCACTCTGCCATGGGTTAATCTTTTCAGTAATCAAATCAGGACTATTCGAAATGCCTAACTATAATGGAGTCAAGAAAATGAAATTTCCCAATTTGATGTACTCTTTTCCTCCTATATAAGTTAATTCCAGGACATAAGACACCTCACCACTCATTGCTTTTCAGAAGCCCTGGGATTTTCTTGTGCAAAGTAACTTTAAATTACACAAACACCCATGTAAAAACGAATTTTAGACCAGTGTTTTCCAGTGTTACCTCAAAAGACAACAGGTTAAAAGGATTTTAACTGAACCTATAATCAGTCCCTGGAGAGTTTTCCATATAACTTTTGCAGATATATTTATACGTGTTTCAAGTAAGGATTTGGAACCTGAAATAAATTATTAAGGGCTTTTTTTCAAACTGTATAAGCTGCAAAATTACAAAGCAAAAAGTGATGAATGGACTGAAGAGAGGCATCATTTTCATGGTTTATTGGTTAGCCTGGCAGCACAAAGGGAGACTTTGTTATGAGCTCATTAATGTGGGTGTTAGCCTGGTCCCTGGGTGACCATGTGCATTTATCAAAGGTCAAAAGAACTGAGAAAACAAAAAACTTAAATGTGACTACCCAGCTACATTTTACACAAGAATAGAAGTAAAAATGATTTTTGTAGTTAGAGCCTATAAGGATGTTGAATGCTGTGGAAAATCACATATCTGAGCAGTTTGTTTATTTAATTTTTCTTTTTTTTTCTTTATATCCAGAAAGGAGTCCTTTGCTCACCTAAATCTACCCTAAATTTTTTTTAAAGCAGAAAAAGTAATTAATTAAAGATTACAAAGTAAAAAGGAAACCTATTAGAATCTACGCTTAGATTTACTTGAAACCCTTCCTAGGATCCACATGGCCTAGCTTTTCTTTTGACTGTTATCTATTATCATTTGTTTCAGAAAATGAGGCATAAATTTAATTTATCCTTCCAGGAAATAAGGGTAGAAAAACACTGGGAAAACAATAACAAACAACAAAAAGAAATCCTATTTGTAAAAATCACATCAAGTTTCATTTGCCACATTTTGATGTAAAAATTGAGGGAAGGATGGACAGGAAGTTTTCTAAAGGTAGTATTTTCTTATTTAAAGTGAACCGTCATTATTTTTATTTGCTAGCTTTATTTAATGCTATGTTCATTTTAATTAAAGGCACAGAAGTAATATTTTTAAAGCCTGTGCTTTTCTCTTGAGGTATTAGAAAACCAAACATAAGTAGGAAGGGAAGGGCCCATGTGAATAACAACCTATTAATCATAAGTGAAAAAGTCAGGAAATAACATAACAGTTTACATAGCACTTAAATTTTATATTTTAGCAATTATGACAGGAATAGATAAGAAGAAAGTTTCTAGGCTGAATAATTATTATTTTATAAAGTATTACATAGAAATATTTTTATTACTAAAGAAGGTAGATTTTCACATCCATCATGCTGTCACCATGGTGGAAGTTCTCCACTAAAGTTATTCAAGCCTCTGTCTATGGTCCTGTGCCATTCCACATTTTTAAAAATGACTTGGAAGAAAACATAAGTAGAGACATCAGATTTTCAAATGACATAAAAATTGGGAGTGGGAGATGGTTAATGTCCTGGATGAAAGAATCAAGATCCAAAAAGATCTTGACAGGTTAGAATGATGGGTTGAATATAATAAGATGAAATTGGACAAAGAAACATGCTACAACCTACATTTGAATTAAAAAAATAAATTGCAAAAGTACATGATGGGCATGAGGCTGGACAAGAGTTTGTATGAAAAGGATCTGAGGGTTGACGGTATAGGATCATACACATGTTCAACATGAATCAACAGTGTGACAAGGCAGCCAAATAAAGTATGTAATCCTTGGCTGAATTGATAGAGGCATACTGTTCAAAACAAAGAAGATGATTGTACTGCTATATTCCACAGTCGTCAGACCACATCGGAATATTCCGTTCAGTTCTTGGTACCATATTTTTCAAAGGACATTGACAAACCAGAATGCACACAAAGGGAGTGACCTAAATGGTGAGAGGACTAGAGATCATGTTACATGTAGATCAGTAGAAGGGACAGGGAATATGTAGCTCAGAGAAGAGAAGACTTAGAGGGAATATGTTAACTAGTGTTAGGAGGGCTTCTTGTGAAGGAGGAGCCCTTTTTTTAGCCTCAGAGCACAGGGGTAATGAATGGAGTTTGCAGAAAGGCAAATACCAGTTCAAAATAAGGAAAAACTTCATTAGCAATGAAAGCCATCCAGAGCTGAAACAAGCAGAATTGAAACAAGATAATGAGTTCTCCATCATTAGATCAAGGTTGAAGATCCCTTTGTCAGGGGTGTCATAAAACTAATTACTATTCAGATACAGATTGCTTGATAACTTTTGAGAAGACAACTAACCCTGATATTCTCTGATTCTTTGATCTCCGAAAGAATTATAGTAAATTGTCATGAATACTCAAAGACACCTATGGCAGTTCTATATGTAACCGGGACATCAAGAATACCAGATTCTTGATATGTATTTTAAAATATTTAGATTTACAGATTAGATAATGTTCATGAAAAAAAATGCTCATTGTAAAAACAAAACCTGGTCTTTTCAACATCATAAAATAAGCCTTGCACTCAAAGCAAACTGGTTTTGCTCAAGTCTTTTGCCACTCCTATATCTTCTTCCTCCTTGTACCTCTTAACCATGAAGATCCGGGCCCTTTTAGAGGCTTTTACTGAATGGCTGAATTACTATTAATTGAAAATAAATTTTTATTGTTAACTTTTTTAGTATTTTATTTTTCCCCAGTTACATGCAAAAACCATTTTTAACATTTGTTTTTAAAACTGAGTTCCAAATTCTCTCTCTTCCTCCCTCCCAACCTCCCCACCACCCCCACTGAGAAGGCAAGCAATTCGATACAGGTTATCCCTGGGTAGTCATGCAAAACATTTCCATAATAGACATGTTGTAGAAGAAAACATGGACAAAAACAACAATAACAACAACAAACTCAATGAAAATAAAGTAAAAAATAAGTCTGCTTCAATCTGCATTCAGACTCCATCAGTTCTTTGTCTGGGGATAGCATTTGTCATCGTAAGTCCTTCAGGGTTCTCTTGATTGGTGTGTTGCTGAGAATAGCTAAGTCATTCACAGCGGATCATCTTAACAATCTTGCTGTTACTTTGTACATTTCACTTTGTATCAGTCCATGCAAGTCTTCCCAGGTTTTTCTGAGAGCATCCTGCTCGTCATTTCTTATAGTACCATAGTGTTCCATTGTAATCACATCCCACAGCTTGTTCAGCCGTTCCCCAACTGATAGCCATCCCCTCAACTACCAATTCTTTGACCCTAGAAAAGAGCTGCTATAAGTATTTTTGTACATATAGGTCCCTTTCCTTTTTTTTTTTTAATCTCTTTTGGGATGCAGACCTAGTAGTGGTTTTGCTAGGTCAAAGGATATGCATGGTTTTATAGCCCTTTGGGCATAGTTTCAAATTGCTCTACAGAGTGCAGTTCACAACTCCACCAACAATGCATTAATGTCGCATTTTCCCACATCCCCTCCAACATTTGTCATTTATCTTTTCTGTCCTTTTAACCAATCTAATAGGTATGAGGTAGTAACTCAGAATTATTTTAATTTGCATTTCTAAGTGTTCTGCTTTTTATTCATGGCTTCAATCATGATGCTGCTTCTGTGGTGACAAATCTCTGCCTCTAGTTCCAAACTTTTACCTAAGAGCCAGTCCTGAATCTTTAGCTCCCTGTAAGACATCTGCATGTAGGTGTCCTGCTATCATTCCTGTGAACTCAGAATAGACAAAACTGAACTCTTCATTTTCACTCTTTCCTTGCCCCTTCTCAACTTCCCTATTTCTATCAGTAGGGCCACTATCCTCCTAGAATACCAGTTATTCATTTGATTCAACAGGTTTACTAAGTACTGTTCCTCACCCAAGACGCTCCATTTACTGACCCTGGGTGCTTTCACTGTCTGGCTGCCATGCCTGGAATGCTTCTCATCTCTGCCTCCTGACTTCCCTGACTTTCTTCAAGTTCCTGCTAAAATCCCACCTTCTACAGGAAGCCTTTTCTGATCCCCCTTAATGCTAAGACCTTCTGTCTGTGGATTATCTCCAGTTTATCCTGCATACATCTCATTTGTACATAGTTGTATATATGTTGTCTCCTCCACTAGACAAGGAGCTACTTGAGAGCAGTTTTGTTTGGGTTTTTTAGCCTTTCTTTGTATCCTCAGTGCTTAACATAGTGCCTGGCTTATAGTAGTCTCTTAATAACTAAGAGGTTTATTTATTAATAGATTAATAAATTAAATTTATAATTAACTATTGATTAATAAATAAGTAACCTCTAAAAAAGGTTTGTGGCCTATCTACTATGTACAAAGCGTTGGGCTAGACACTGGGCCTGCTAAGGAATAATAAGATGTGGTCCCAGCCTTCTAGGAGCTTACAGTGGGAGTGGGGGCAGGAGAGGAAGGGAAGAAGAAGGGAATAAGCATTTATATATCACCTATATATCACAGTGCTAGGCACTGTGCTAAGTGCTTTAAACATTTCATTTGATCCTTATGACAACCCTTCAACCCTGTAAGTGCTGTTACTATCCCCATTTTTCAGTTAAGGAAACTGAGGCTAACAGAGTTTAAGTGACACAAGATTACACAGCTAGTAAGTATCCGAGGCTGGATTTGAATTCAGGTCTTCCTGATGCCAGTCCCAATACTCTATCCATGGGATCCCGTTCCCCTTCCCTTTCTCATGGAATACAAGCTTGTAAAGGAGCCTCATCTTGCATTTCTTAGGACCCTTGGCACATTAATGATAGGAATAAGCCAAAGATCTGCGATTTGTCTTCAGTTGACAATTTCTGATGTAGGAACTCTCTCCCCTGTTTGTGATTTAATAGCTAAAACCCAGGAAGGTTCCCAAGACTCAAAGAGTTTAAGTGTCTTGAAAGTCACAGAGCTAATAAGTAGCAGGAACATGATTTCAACTCTAGCCTTTTTGATTTCAATCCTAGCACTCTACATATTAGGCCATGCTATTTCTATAATATAATAAGTATTCACTTATTTAATGAATTAATAAACAAAAGGTTGCCATTTGTCTCAGCAAGGTAATGATGGATTTACAATTTTGTTTTTGTCTTCTTTGCCCTGGGACCATAATCTTCAAGTTGGATAAAAAAAAATAGCCAGCAAAGTCCTAATCTGTGAAACGTATTGCTTTAAATCCTAAAATTTCTTCGATTTATATAGATACCTACTGAATATTCTTTTTATGGCTAGCAATAGCCCATGCTTTAGGTTTTTTTTTAATTTTAAGTCTATTACTTTATTTAATCATGTGTGCATTTGTTTGATTTCTATTCTATCTTATCCCTAAAGATAATTTTGTGACTAGAAATAATTTGTGTTTAATACCCTAGTTTTTAAAGACATTGTTTTCTTAATATTCCATTTTCTAATATGGTGCATATTTTATTTAAATATCCCACCCTCAAGCATTTTCCAAAGCAATTTGGGTTGAGAGAAATATAAATTTGATTTCTTCTCATTTGAAATACTTAACAAAATTGGGTTTAGAATGAGGAAATTAAAAATTGATAGTGACTGCTAGTTCCAGTGATGTCTACCACTATACACTGTGTTACTCAGTAATAGGATATTTATTCCTTAATCACCTTAGCTAGTTCTGGAGTCAAGAAGATCTGAACTAAAATCTGGCCTCAAATACTTACTGTGTGACCCTGAGCTAGTCACTTACCCACTTCAGTTTCTCCAACTGTAAAATGGAATGACAATAGCACCTACCTCCCAGGGTTGTTATGAGAATCAAATAAGATTTTTATAAAGCAAATAGCACAGTGCCTGGTAAATAATAGGTGCTTAATAAGTGCTTGTTTGTTTTTGTCCTTCCTTCTTTTCTTCTTTCCTCTACCAGGCACCCTTAAGACAATTAAATGTTATGAGGCAGAGAATGCTATGCTAGGTCCAAAGAAGTATTATTTCTGATTGGGATGATTAAAATGTTTCTTAGAGAGGGTAGCTTTTGAGGAGGAACTTAAAAGACAGATGGGGTTAAGAGTGGGAAGGCTATTACAGTTGTAGGAAACATGATCAGAGACCTGGAAACACAAAAGCCGATAACATGTTCAGGAGATGACAGATAGTCTACTTTCTCTGGAGAGCAGAGTATATGATAGGGAGCAATATGATGAAGGATGTTAAGATAGTTGGCGCCTAAATATAAAGGACCTTTCATTCAAAGGTAAGGGGTTAGGGATTAGAACTTTATTGGGTAGGTTTTGAGCATAATAGTGATATGTGGTCAGATTTTAGATCAGGATTAACCTTTATTTCAATTTTAATTTAATTCATTGATTACCATGTATTCTTTTCACTCTTCTGTAACATGATGTTTTGTTGCCTCATTCTTCATCATCTCTAACCCTTGCATTGGACTATAAAATATGTAAGGTCTTATCTTAAAGTTTCAAAGATATATAAATAGCTTTAGATTATATTTATTCTCTAAACAACTGGTTGAAAAAGGGGAAGTTAAACTGACCAATTGTTTATCTACTCAAAATCATAGAAGTGATTTGGTTTTTCTTTTCCACAGAGTTGACAGATTTCAATTGACTTTAATGGATTTATCCTTTGTCTTGGCATCATATAATGTTTAACACTGTAGCATACACCATTATGGCATACTACAGGAAATTTCCTGTTAGTATGGATGCCTCATGATCTACCATGTGTATGTGACAGTGGAAAGAGTATTGAGTCTAAGTTGGAAGGACCTGGGTTCAAGGCTCACCTCTGATAATTACAACCTTGACCATGGGGAGGTTATCTGATCCCCTGAGCCTCATTTTCTTCATTTGTAAAAACGATGGAGTTGGACTAAATAATGATCAAATCTACATCAGCTATCGTATCCTTTAGATGCTTGTCTGACCCTGCTGTAACAATGATGTTGCTTGAAGCTGCTATGGAGGTGTAAAGCCAATAACACCAGCACACAGGAGGGCTGCTAGCACAGGTTCTTTGATCTGCTTTTCTAAGGAAAGCAACTTTAAGGGATTTACAATCTCACTTTAATTAAACATGCATATATCATTCACTTAGCTCAGGAGAAAAAGTCAGCACCCTAAACAGAGAAAACACAAACTGAAATTACAAGCAGAAATTATAAACAGAGAAAATAAACACAAATCAACAGACGGGGCTTCTAACTGTCTGACCAAGACAATACATATATAGTTACCAGAGAAAGAAGCACCACCATCTGGGTTTTTGAAAGCCAGGGGGCTCCAACAGCTAACCAGAGTCTCCTCTGGTCAAATCAGACAACACTCTTCCAGAGAGTGGGCCCCCAGGCAAAACCTCTCTCCTGAAATTCTGAGAGTTCTCAATTCTCAATTCTGAGTTCAATGACTATCCTCTGAGTATATATATACCCTTTTTTCAGGGTCTGAGGGCTTCACACCTCTCCAGGGCTCACACCTCTTGAGGGCTTGACACCTCTGGTGACCTAATTAGCAAAAGGGTGTAGGCCTTCCTACAAACAAATGCACCATTCAATCAAAGATACTTGAGTGCCTTAGTGCTGAGAAGCACTCCAAAAGAAAAAAATAGTAAAAAGTCCCACTTTGCTTGCCTTTGCACCTACCCCCAGAGTCCAGGTCAGTTTCATATCAATTAAAGTATGAATCCAGAGGGAGATTATATAAGAGAAGAAGAATATGAAAGAGGAAAAGCTAACTCTGTAGCTACTCGGGCAATTTGATTGGAGGCCTAGAGTTGGCTTTCTTTAGGGTCCCTGAGAGTTTTCTTTCTGAAGGAGGTCAAAACCTATGGACCAGATCTGAATGGACTGTGCCTCTTTCGAGTCCTCAGCACCATTTAGAGCAGCCCTATAGTAGTAGCTATAGATTTTTGAAGCTTAAAGGGCTAAAGATGTTAGCTTTGTTAAAGAACAGGTGAAAAGGCATGCCAACTTTCCTTGAAACTTCCTTCAGTTTTATTTTTCCATGATGGAATTTAATGGGCTTGCAGATTAGTAGTAAATGTATTTGATATACCTACTTACTAGAGAAAAGAAAGGGTCATTTAGAAAAGGTACAGTAGCCAAGGTTAGCTCTCCCAGCTATCCCCCTATGTACCCTCCACTGCAATTTGAAATGAGCAAATCTAAGAATCTTCCATTACAATCGAGACCTTGGTTCTACTCCACTGATAATATTATGCACTAACAACAACACACAATGTTTAGGAAATAATTAAAGAAAGTTAGCTGTTCGAGCTTAAAGAACAAAAGGCATTGTACATCTCAAGTTCTTTTTTTTTTCACGGCATTGTGGTAATAAACAGAAAAAAACTTAACCCAGTCACTCACCTCAGTTTCATGAAAGATTTGGAATTTACAGCTTTTTTTTTCTAACAATGATAATTGGTACAGTAGTTAATCTATGGAAAGCCAAAGAAGTGAGGGTATAACCTACCCACTTAAACATTGGTGAGAGAGGAAAATCTTTTTGTTTTGGCCTTAGTTTGATAAAAATGAGTCTCAAAGGCCATGTGCAGTAAGTGGATATTAAAACTCTGGGGTTACAAATGGTTGCTGTAGTATTCTCAGCCTTCCAGACCCAAAAGATTGTACAAAAAGGGCAAAGTTATTTTAATTGCTCCTCATTATATATGATGAGAGAATAGTCATTTGTTTCCTCTTCCTCCCAGGTGTCCATTGATGAGCGCATCAGGCAGTTGCATGAAGCCCACAGGGACTTTGGCCCCACATCCCAGCACTTCCTTTCCAGTAAGTCATTTTTAGCTTTCATTACTTAACCTGTTCATTGCATCTTAGGAGATAAAAATTAAGAGCTGTTTTATAGTTATCTGTGCCAACCACAGTGGAACAACAAATCATATTGAAATATAACTTGCTGGAGAAGCTCAGAACATTAGAAGAGGAAGACCAATTAGGTCATCATGTTCATTCTGCTGCTAATGCATAATTGCCTCCTTTTATATAATCTCAAGTGTTTTGTGTATTCTTTTTTTAAAGAATTTTTAAAGAATTCTTTTTGTTATTCCTGCTTCAAGTGATTCACTCCACAAGACTTAATATAAAGGATTTAGTTTGGTGCATGCTTAGGAAAAAAAGATGCATATATACATATAAACGTATATGTATACATACATGTATATGTAAACACATGTATGTGTGTTTGTGTTTACATATGTGTGTATGTATATGTATGTACACATAAATCTACAAGTCTATGTACAAGTGACTCTGGTGCTCCTCACCTTACATTTTTGGCCAGAATCTACAACATTGTCTTTTGCTAGCTTCATTCTTCTCCCATTATCATCCTCATTTATAATTTTTCCCAATTTTTTTTCTTTTTGCATTGCCGTCCTATCATGAGTTAAAAAGAAATCATTCCATGAAAGGAAATCATCTTAAAAGATGTCTGGCAAACAGAAGATTTCTATTTGTGATTGGATTTTGGCTTTTAGTACATAAAGCTTCTGTGGGGTGGGAACTGTCTTTTTTATAGGTTAAAGGTCATAGTTAGAGAGGCAGTGAAGCATAGTAGAGTTAGACCTGGAGTCAGGAAGGCTGGAATTTAAGTTTTGCCTCTCATATTTATTAGCTGTGTGACCAAAGGCCAATCATTTAACCTCTCTTAGCCTGAGGCAACTCTTTCAGATTTATCTACCAAGATATAGACTGATTGCCATCTACAAGCATGGAGGAAATTTTCAGAGGTCTTTGATGTATTGACCAAGGTTATAGGTTAAATAGAAGATTGTTTAAGATCCTTTATTTGCCCATGACCAGTCCTACCAGTAAAGTATCACGGTGGTGTGCAACTATGAATAGTCACTTGCACCTGAAATAGTCATGAAAAACAGAGGAAAACAATGAATTCTCTGAGTGCTTTGTGGAATTTGGATCAAATTACAGGTAAATCCCATAATGACTATCTCCAAGAGACTATACCTATTCTTTACATTGCTGGCATTTATTAAGAATTGCATCAAGCATTACTTGAAGTAGACCATTGCCCGGAACTTGAAAATTTCTTTGGAAATTTTCATTGTGAAGATATTTATTTGTTGCAGTGGAATTTGACCTACATTCCTTGATCAAAAGTTCCAGGATGTGTAGAGCTCTCAGATTCACCCTATGTTAGATGGGGCAAAACTTCAAAAAGTTCTTATGATAGCTATGTAGCCTAGTCTGTGTGAAGGACACTTCTACTCGTGAATATGGTGCCATAATCAGTGTTCAGCATCAGCCCTACACCAGGAGCTTGACCCCCAGTCAATGAGGAAATGTTAAGTGTTGCCATGGCAAACTAGATTCCCAGAAGGAGGAAAAACATAACACCATAAATGGGTCTCCCAACCATCTTCTCAAGGGTCAGCACACTAGGAAAAACACACAGAGTAATGCCTACATCAAGGAAAGTTCTCCAAAATATAACGGTGTACCACAACTTCCTTAAACTCCAAAGACTCACATGAATCTGAGTTGATAACTGAAAACAGCCAAATCTGCTCACGTCTTGGAGATCACAGATTCACTAAAGTTTGTATGTAGGCATTTTAAGCCTTCCAATACCAATTACTATACGTGTGATTGATGTGACTCAAGGAAATAAAACGACATAGTTTGGGGGAATTGCAGATCTGTTCTTTTTTAAAAAAATTTTGTTTTCTATTTAGTTTTTGAATACTTTGGATCTCTGTTTTTTATTTTCATTTCTCTGGAAGAATCTGTTCAAAACTTCCTTTCTTCTCTCAGGGCTCTTCCTCTTATCTTTCTCCCTCCGAGGCCAACCCTTCCACACAAATTTATGATCCTATGCTCTCTTGACTTCCCCATTGAATTTTAAAACATCGAAGTCTCACCTATCCTTAAAAAATCCTCTAGACCTTAACAATTCCTGAACTCCTACACTTCTACTCCCTTTTCAGCCAAACTCCTGAGAGGTGGGGGGAGAGGGGGAAGGAAGGGAGGCAGGGCATGTCTACATTTACTGCCTATACTTTCTCTCCTTTGAATCCTCAACTTTTTGCAATATGACTTCCAATCTCATCCATCATTCAATAGAAACTGCTTTCTCCTAAAGTATAAATAATATATTGGCCTTTTCTTAGTCTTTATCCTTCTTGACCTCTCCACAGCATTTTACACTTTTGACTTCTTCCTGCTGCATTGCTTTATCTTTTTTTAAGTTTTCTTTATGTCTTCTCTCTTGGTTCTTCTACCTTCCTGACCACTCCTGTTTCTTTTACTTGTTCATCACCCATAACAATGGGTGTACCCAAAGGCTCTGTCCTGAGATCTCTTGTTATACTGTCCCATTCCATGATTGTATCAGCTCCCATGGATTTAATTATTGTTTGTACACAGATCAATCCCAGCTAACCCTAGGCTCACTCTTGAGTTCCAGTCACATCTCCAACTGCCTACTGGATATTTCAAACTAGACACCTCATATTCATTTCAAACTTATCATGTCCAAAAAAGAAATCATTATTCCGTCAAAACCCACCCTCCTTCCAGACTTTCCTGTTTCTATCAAGGGCACCAAAATCTTCACCAAAATCTGTCAAGGGCACCTAGATTAATAACCTTAGTGTTATATTTGACTCTCACTTTCCCTCATTCTATATATCTAATCAGTCTAAGCCTTGTCAGTTCTACTGCCAGAACATCTCTTGGGTCCAGTACTTTCTCTCTATTCATACGGCACCCACCCTAGTTCAGGTGCTCATCACACCTCACCTGGACTTTTGCAATGGCCTTCTAATGGGTTTCTCTGACTCAAGTCTATCTCCACTCTAATCCAACGTATATACAACTGCCAAAGTGATTTTCCTAAAGTGCAATTCAGACCATGTAACTCCCCTACTCAATAAATACCAATGCTACCTTACTACTTTTAGGATAAAATATAAGGTTTTTTCTTTTACTTTTAAAATCCTTAACAATTTTGTCCCAACCTGTGTTTCCAGTCTTATATGCATTTCTTCTCCTCCTCCTCATTCTTCTTCTTTTTCGGTCTTTGTCTTCATTGTCATCTTCTTCATCTTTGCCTCCATCTTCATCATCTTCATCATCTTCTTTGTCTGTGTCTTCATCTTCTGCTTCATGTCCTTCTTCTTCTTCTTTTCCTTCTTCTTTTCTCTCTCTCTCTCTCTCTCTCTCTTTCTCTCTCTCTCTCTCTCTCTCTCTCTCTCTCTCTCTCTCTCTCTCTCTCTCTCTTTCTGTGGCACTCTCTCTCCACCAAACTACCCTAGGGGACAGTGTCTCATGCATAACATTACATCTCCTATTTCTATGCTTTTGCCGTGGTTCTTAATGCCTTAGAATTCAGTCTCTCTTCACCTTTGCCTCTTATAATCCCTTGTTTCTTTCAAAATTGTGATTAAACTGTATATTTGTTTTGTTTTTAAATTTTTTCTGGGCTTAAACACTAAAAATAGATTGTTTCCATACACACAGAACACAAAAGAGTACTCTCTATAAAACCGAATCTCTATTTCATACCTCTTGAAATTTAGAAGTATATGATAAATTCTTCACATCACTTTCAAGATTGCCTTGTGAAACTCTCCGACATAAAGCCTTTCTTGAGCCCCTCAACTGCCTCTCCCTACAAAAAGAAAATCCTATGTATTTTGTATATATTTGTATATATATATATATATATATATATATATATATATGTTGTTTCCTTTGATAAAATGTAAGTTCCTCAAAGACAGGGAGATTTTTTTTGCCTTTGTATTTCTAGCACCTAGCACAGGACACAGATTAATTAAAAGATTAATAAACACTTGTTAATTGACTAATCAACTGATTTCCAGGTAGTCATATAGGTATAAAACACACGATAGTTCTACTTCCTTTTCCTCTATATACCTCTCAGCCTCAACCTATATACCTCTCATACATCTTACCTCTAACAACTTCCTTATTAGCCACCGCAATGGCTCCTCAAGGTCCTTATTCTTCCTATACACCATTAGACACTGTAACACATTGTTATCTATGTGTCCTCTTTTATGGGATTGCTACATATGAAAAGAGAGGAAACCTATGCCTATTGTCCAGACCATGACACAAAACAGGATATAAAGGCAATATCGTCCATAATTTCCATCAGTCTGCCTATATGTTTTTCTGCCTGTGTACTAGAACAGCATTGTACATGGACAACAAAACAACAGTGTATTATGTTGTATTCTGAATGTTGCTAAAAATTTCAAAGACCCTATGCTCCTTCCTACAGAAAATCCCATTTTTTAAACAGTTATATTCTCCCAGGGCTGATACATGACTGCAAATCATAGATTACATGACCTTTAAAGAATCAAAATTATGGGTTGCCCATAACACATGTACATAGATTGAAAGATACTACCATTGATGATGAATAAGCGAGAAAAGTTATAAAAGATGTAATCTAGGAAATGTTTGGTGATGATGATGAAAATAATATATAATTATATATAATGTATAATTGCTCTAATGCTTGCAAAGCACCTTACAAATATTTCTCATTTGATCCCCACAACAACTTTGGGAGGTAAATGCTATTATCTCCATTTTACAGATGGAGAAATCGAAACAGGCAGAAATTGCAGTTAAGTGACTTGGTCAAGGTCATATAGCTAGATCTGAACTCAGGTCTTCTTGACTCCAGGTCTAGTGTAGCATCCATTGCACCATCTAGCTGTATGACCAAGGAAAGAGATGAGTTAGCCTTGTAGCAAGGCCAAGGTCTTAACAGGACATCCTGGAAGCTACATCGGTATGCACAGCGTGTGAAAAGGCCTAGAAGAGCACCTCCAGGATGTTAGATAGAGCTTCTATGGGACATTCAAGTGACAACTTGGCTAAGAAGCACACGGGTTGCTACCTATACATTTGGAGGGAATAGTCCCATCAATGAAATCATATATCAGTGAAAATATTAAAGTAATACGCATCTTATCCTCCTACTCAGGAAGGCAAGAAACATATCTTATTTTGCCTCCTCCCCTCACATCTAGTGTAGTGTTCTGCATGGGCTCAATAAATGAGGGGTACAGGGCAGCTGGATGGCACAGTGGGTAGAGTACCAGCTCCGGAGTCAGGAGGACCTGAGTTCAAATCTGCCCTCAGACACTCGACACATTTACTAGCTGTATGACCTTGGGCAAGTCACTTAACCCCAATTGCCCTGCCTTCTCCCCCCAAAAATAAATGAACGAATGAATGATTTGAATGAATGAATGAATTGAATGAGGGGAAGGGGGTTGGCCTTAGCTGAATTCCAGCTGGATACTTCTTCATACCCAACATATCCAAAAGAGAACTTGTTATATTTCCCCCTTAATCACCTCCTTATTCTTACTTTACTATTTCTGGCAAAGGCATCACCATTGTCCCTGTTATCCATGCACAAAACCTTGGTTTTATTTATTCTTCCTCTTTCTACTCCTCCCGTAGGCAACTAGTAATAAATTTCTATAGAGTTTACCTAGCAACTACCCACCTGGATTACTCTAACAATCTCATAGTCTGGTCTCTCCACCTCTAGTTTCCCTCTGCTCCAACATGTTCTCAAGATTTTCAGGTTTCCTCCATGAACGATGATTTGTTCATATCTCTTCTCTGCTCAAAAGCCTTCAGTAGCACCTTATCTACCAAATAAAGTACAAAAGTCCTATCATACAAGGCATTCCACACTCTGTAGCCTCCCCCACACTATTCCACTCAATGTGTTCTAAATTACTGCCAGACTCCATCACTTTCTGTCACTTGTATACATCCAGCACTTATCTATCTCTGGGTTTTTGTTCAGTTTTATTTTATTTTCGCTTCTGAATTTTCTTCCTCCCACTTCCCTTCCCCTCCCCACCGAGAAGACAAGAAAAACAAAACCCATTACACACATGTAGAATCAAGCAGAACAAATCCCTTCTTAGCTGTGTCACAAAAACAGACAAACAAAAAGCTTCGGTCTGTACTCTGAGTCCGTCACCTCTCTGTCTGGAGGTGGACAGCATATTTCATCGTAAGTCTTTATTTCTGTGTCCTTTCATGTTGCACTCTAAATCTAGAACTTCTCTTTGTAGCTCCTCTGTAGTCTTTGTACATCTTGAATCCTACCCATCCTCTAAAACAGCTCAAATCTAAGACTTCTCTGATCTGCCCAGTGACACATCTTCTACTTTGGACCTTCCCAACACCCAGTGCTTTTCATGTAGTTGGCATTCAGCAAATGGTTATTGAATGAATAAATCTGAGCAAAAGTAAACATCTTTCCAGAACAGAGAACAGGCTTTATTCTCCCGATATCTCATGAAATATTTAATAATTTCTAGCATTCTCTAGAGCAGAATTCCTCATAATGAGAAATTTGCTATGCTTTATGGATCCTCAGATGCAGACATTCTTGATGAGAGGGTGGCACTATAAATTAAATGGAATAAGGAATAGGATCATTCATTTGCATTCAATAAATATTTTTTAATCATCTACTGAGTACAAGGCATCCTTCTAGGCCCTCGGAATAGACAAAAGTGAAACATTCTCTGCCTTCTATTAGTTTATGTTCTATCAGGAAGATGCAACGTGTACATATAAAAGTAAAAATAGGATTAGCTAAATGAATGAGTATGAACAGTTTGGGAGGAGGGGACTCAAAGAAGGCTTTGTTTAGGAGGTGACCTGAGTTGAGACTTTAAGGAAACTAGGATTCTGAGTAGCAAAAGTAAGGAGGAAATGCTTTATAGGCATGGGAGAGAGCCTCTGAACGAAAATTGGATAAAAACATTGAGTTTGGCAGTTTCTTAAGGAAGGGGAAGACCTGAGTATATTTGTTGGCAGCAGGCAGGATTACAGAATCACAGATCTAAAAGCAGTCAGTGAATAAGGAGATTTTGAATATGAGAGATGGGTGGAAATATGGGAGGAAGAAGACAAAGCACCTTCAAAAGAGGAAAATAGGACTAAGGGTGCAAGTAGAGGATGCCACCTTATCATGAACAATGATTGCCATTTCTTCCTTAAACACAAGAACTAAGGAGGAGGGAATGGCGAGAAGGGTCTGAGATGTGCTATATAGCAGAGAAGATTAGGGAGCTTGTAGCAGATAACCTTTGTTTTATTCAGTAAGATAAGAAATGAGTTCTTCCAGTGAGAGAGAGGGACTAGGGAACAGTTTTAGGTACCTTAAGAAAGATAAGACTAACCACTGAAGGAATTGTTATAGAGAGTCAAGTAGCACTGATGACCCACCCAGGTGACATTCAATGACACAAATATGTAGTTGAACCAGTCAGCAAGGTTGAATGCCTTTCTCCAGCAGGATTAAGCAGTGTGCTAATAGGAACAAAGAATTAGAACTGTGAGTAAAACAGGGTTTGGGTTGGCAAATTTGAGTGACACTGTGACATTGAGTCAAAGAATGGCAAAGCATAGGGTGATGGCTGTAAAGGGAGGAAAATGGAACTAGATTGGGCTTGATGGCCTGGTAGAAGAGACAGTGTGGAGAGACTGGACGTAATGGGGGAGACTGTGAATCCGTTGCTGTCTTTGTTGGAAAACAATGATGTCCTGGGCTGTGTGCAGGCTGACCCCAAATGCAAGATTCAGATCTGGAAAGATTGAGTCAGTGAGGTAAATAGTGATTTTAAGCCCCCTTTATTAAATATAAACAAACACTGAGTGAAGATATGTAAACATTCAGCAAGCATATACAGGTGCAGCTCTCCAAGCCCTTGCCCAAGGGAGTATAGCCAAGTCAATAATAGCACCCTGTCTAAGAATCAGCAAATTCAGATCCAAAGAGTTACCTTTTCTTCTTGATACTGGTTTTTAGGGTTCCTCCTAAAGTGGGCCTTACTTAGTGCATTCAGCCTATTCCTGTTCCAAATCCCCATGACTAAAGGGTACACATGTGATTTAAATCATTAACTACATGCAACCTTAAAAGGCCCCTCAGGGCTCAAAGCCTAAGCAGAACAAATAACACCTAAGGCAGTTCACCATCTCAGTCCTGCCACTGCCACATTAGTACTAAAACTGTACTCAGGAATAAATGTCCCAGACCACCATTCTAAGCTAACAAATAAACCACCCAAGGAGAACATTATAAAAAACATACGCTAATCAAAGAAAAGGGAAAAAAGCAGTTGTAGTCAAAAATTACAACCACCTTCCCAAACGTGGAACATCCATGCCATGATGTCACCAGATCAGAAATGATGATCGCTAGTTACAAAGATCACAATGGAGCCTGAGGTCAATTGAAAATGCTCCAAGGTGCAACCAGGCAGCAACTGAAAGCTGGCCACCAGAATCAATACTCAAAGGATGGGTCCTCCATGTAACATGTAACATCTGTAAAAATATATTTGGATGGACTAAAGACTTTAAAGAAGTTAAAGAGTTTATAAGCAGCTTGCTCGCCATCTGCCCCTGGGCCTAAGATAACATCTTCCCTCTGCTTGCTCTGCTTCTCATTTCCTGTTCCAGAGTCCTTCTGCTACCATCTCTCCCTCATAGAGACACCCACCTCTAGGGGAGTGAAACCAAAATTTTTAGCCAAGACTATGATGATCTCCAAGTTTTTCCAAGGACGGCATTGACCACCCTCTGGCTTTTACCCTTGGTCCAGGTAGGAGGATTATTTAGGCAAACCCTTCTCCTATTTCTCAGGGACTCACAACAGTAGGAGTTGGGCCAGTGGCGGGAATCAAATAAATTAACAACCGGTTCTCCATGGAACCAAGCTGAGGCACTGCCGCTGCTGTGGTGCCCACAGGACCCTCCCCCACTAACAACTGGTTTGCCAAACTCAACCTATAATTAGGTACCAGTTCTACCAAACCAGTGCAAACCAGCCGAATCCCACCACTGAGTTGGACTTTATAGAAGTCCGTCGATTGGATCAGGTGACTCCTCCCCCTTCATCATTTCTTATAGTCTAGTAGTAATGCATCACATTTATAGACCATAACTTGTTCAACCGTTCCCCTATTGATGGACATCCCTTCAATTTCCAGGGCTTTGCCACTATAAAAAGAACTGCTATATTTTTGTATGTATGAGTCCTTTTCCTCTTTCTTTGATACATGTGGGGCAGTCATAGTTGCAGTATTTCTGAGTCAAAAAGTATACACAGTTGAGAACTGTGCCTTTTGAGCATAGTTCCAAATTGTTTTCGAAAATGATTGGACTAGTTCACAGCTCCACCCACAGTATGTTAGTGTATCTGTTTTCCCACAACCTCTTCAACATTTGTCCTTTACCTTTTCTGTTATCTTAGCCATCTTAATGTATGGTGGTACTTCAGAATTGTTTTAGTTTGCATTTCTCTAATTATTAGTGACTTAGAGAATTTTTTTTTCATATGGAAAGAGACAGTTTTGATTTTTTTCCTATGAAAACTGCCTGTTCATATCCTTTGCCCATTTACAATTTGGGGAATGGTTCTTATCTTCATATATTTTAGAAATGAGGTCTTTACCAAATAAACTTGCTGCAAAGATATCTTTACCCAGTTTCCTGCTTTTCTTTTCATTTCGGCTGCATTGGTTTTGTTTGTACAAAAACCTTTAAGTGTTATATGATCAAAATTATCCATTTTACCTCCCATAAACATTTTGATCTCTTCTTTGGTCATAAAATCTTCCCCTATCTTAAGATATCACAGATAATTTCTTCCTTGTGAGGCTTATTGGCTTATTTTCAACTTATCATGGTATTTGATGTGAAATGTTGGTCTATATCTAGTTTTTGCCAGATGACTTTCCAGTTTTCCCAACAATTTTTGTGAAAGAGTAAGTTATTTTCCCAATAGCAGAGCTCTTTAGACTAATCAAACACTAGGTAACTGTGCTCATTTGCTTCTGTATATTCATTTAATCTATTCCACTGATCAGCCTAGCTATTGCTTGCCCAATACCAAATAATTTTTATGATTACAGGTTTATCGCATAGTTTGTTACTTGATACAGCTAGTCCCCTTTCCCTGTCCTTTTAGTTTTCAGTGATACTCTTAAAATTCTTAACCTTTTTTTCCCTCCAGATGAATTTTGTTTTGTTTTGTTTTTTAGCTCTACAAGGTAATTCTTTAGTATTTTGGTATGGCACTAAATAAGTAAATTAATTAGATAATGTTGTCATTTTATTATATTGACTCAACCTCCAATTAACTGGAGGTTGCAATTAATATTTCTCCAATTGTTCAGATTATCTTTATTTGCATGAAAAGTGTTTTGTAATTGTGCTCATATAATTCCTGGGTTTGTCTTGTAAGGTAGAATCCCAAGTATTTCATAATGTCTGGACCTATTTTAAATGAAATTTCTCTTTCCTGCTGGATTTTGTTCATAATACACAGAAATATTAATGATTTGTGTGTGTTTATTTTATATTCTGCAACTCTGCTGAAGTAATTGTTTCAGTTAGTTTTTTAGTTGACTCTCTAGGGTTCTTTAGGTAAACCATCATATCATCTGCAAAAAATGATAGTTTCCTTATTGCCTGTTGCTTATTTCTGCAATTTCTTTTTCTCATCTTATTGCTACAACTAGCACTTCTAGGATAATAAATAGAGTGATAATAGACATCTTTGCTTCATTATTGATCTTACTGGAAAAGCTTCTAGCTTTTCCCTATTGTAAATAATGCTTATTCTTGGTTTTAGATAGATAATACTTAGTGTTTTAAGGAAATTTCCACTTACTCCTATGCTTTCTAGTATTTCTAACAGGTATGGACATTATATTTTTGTCAAAAGATTTTTCTACATCTACTGAAATAATCATGTGATTTGGGCTGTCTTTTTTATTCATATGGTCAATTTCACTTATAGTTTTCCTAATATGGAACCAGCCTTGCCTTCCTAGGATAAATCTAGCCTGGTCAGACTGTATAATCTTTGTCTATATTGCTATGATCTTGCAAGTATTTTGCTGGTATTTTATTAAATTAATTTTTGCACCAATATTCATTAGGGAAATGGTCTATATCTTTCTTTTTCTGTTTTGACTCTCCCTGGGTTAGGTATCAAGGCCATACTTCTGTCATAGAAGAAATGTCGTAGGACTCCTTCTTTAAAATTTTTTTAGTTTATATAGTACTGGAAATAATTGTTTTTTTAAATGTTTTGTAAAATTTGCTTGTAAATCTATCTATCTAGTCCTGAGATTTTTATTTTGTTTTGTTTTGGTTTTCTTACAGAGATCATTTGTATCTTTTTCAATTTCTTTTCCTAAGTTAGGATTATCCAAGTATTTTACTTCCTGTTCTGTTAATCTAAGCAATTTATATTTTTGTAAATATTTCATACATTTCACTTAGACCATCAGTTTTATTGGCATATAGTTGATCAAAATAACTCCTAATAATTGCTTCTATTTCTAAGTGATTGTATATGAATGCATCTTTTTCATTTTTGATACTAGTAATTTTGTTTTCTTTTTTAATCAAATTAGCCAATGGTTTGCCATTGTATTGGGGATTTTTCATCCCAGCTCCTAGTTTTATTTATTATCTATACTTTCATTTTTGCTAATCTCCTTTGACTTCTCAGGATTCCTATTTTGGTGTTCAATTGGTTTTTGTTAATTTATTCTTTTTCTAGTTTATTTTTAGTTGCATGTCTAATTTGTTGATCTTTCTTTTATTGATATAAACATTTAGAGATATAAATTTCCCCCAAGTACTAAGCCCACAAACATTTTTATGTTGTATCTTTGTGGTCATTATTTTTAATGAAATTATTGATTGTTTCTGTGATTTGTTCTTTGACCCACACATTCTTTAGAATTAGGTTATTTTGTTTCCAATTAATTTTAAATCTATATTTCAAAGGCCTTTTGTTGAATATAATTTTTACTGTATTCTGGTCAGAAAAACTTGCATTTAATGCATTTACTATTACTGCTTTTCTGAATTGGTGCAGTTTTATGGCCCGATACATGGCCATTTTTTTTTGGAAAATACTTTGCACAAATAAGAAATAGCATTTTCCTTCCTATTCCCATACATTATTCTCCAGCGGGGGCTATTGTCTCTAACTTTTATAATATTCTATTCATCTCCTTAACTTCTTCCTTGTTTTTTTAAGAGAAGATAGATTTATTTAGATGCGAGAGAGGTAAATCGAATTTCTCCACTAATATAGCTTTATTTTCTATTTCCTCCTCTAACTTGTGTAACTTTTCCTTTCAGAATTTGAATGCTATGCCATTTGGTGCATATGTGTTCAGTATTTATATTAATTCATTGTCTATGGTACCTTTTAGCAAAATATCATTTCCCTGGTTGTCTCTTTTAATTAGATCTATTTTTGTTTTTGCTTTGTCTGAGATCATGATTGCCACCCCATCTTTCCTATTCAGCTGAAGCATAATAGATTTTGCTCTAGCCCCTTATTTTAATTCCACATGGGTCTTTCTGTTTCTAGTGTGTTTCTTATAAACAACATTTGATTTTGGATTTTGGATTCTTGTTTCTAATCCATTCTCCTATCTTCTTGTCTTTCATGGATGAGTTTGTCCTATCCATGTGAACAATTATGATGGCTAACTGTGTACTTTTTCCATCTTATTCCCTTATGCTTATCCTTCATTTTTTTTACCCTGTCTCCTTCTATTTATCTATTTTATTTATCTATCTAGAGCCTATTTATCTATCTAGAGCCTATTTTGTTTCTGACCATTGCATCTCTGAATCTACCCTCCCTCTTCTCCTCCCCTCTTTCTTTTAACCCCTTTGCCTCCTTGTTGGGTGAGATGAATTTCTGGACCCAACTGTGTGTATGTGTGTAATTTTCCCTTCTTGAACCAGTTCAGATGACAGTGAAGTTCAATCATTTCCCACTCCTTCCACACTGTCTCCTACATAATATAAACTCTTCCTTTTGTGACCTATTTATGTGAGCTAATTTCCCATTCTTCCTCTCCTGCCCCACCCTTTCCAGTTCATTTCTCTTCCCCTCCTGTCCATTCTTCTTTTGAGATCATATCAACATAATGGAATCACACTTAAGCCCTCTGTCTAATTAGATTTCCTCTAAGACCCCTGGTGATGATACAGTTCTGAGGGGTTACATGTATGCTCTCCTCATAAGATTGTAGATTTACCTTTTTATGCTTCTCTCGAGTCTTGTGTTTGAATGTCAAATTTTCTATTCAGTTTTGTCTTTTCATCAGGGATAGTTGAACTTCCTCTATTTCATTATATATTTATTTTTCTCCCTGTAGTTTCCACCCTTTACTCCCCAGTTTTACTAGGAAGATTATTCTTGACTGTAATCCTTTGCCTTCTAGACCCTTTGCTTTCCAGGTTACCATATTCTAAGACCTCTGTTTCTTTTAAGTGTTAAGTTAAGGATCTTACATGATCCTGACTGTGATTTCATGACAGTTGAATTCTTTCTTTTTAGTTACTTGAAATATTTTCTTCTTGACCTGGGAGTTCTGGCTTTTGGCTATCATATTCTGGGGGAATGTTCATTTTGGGGAATGTCTTTTAGGAGGTGATGGTGGACTCTTTCAACTTCTACTTTGCCCTCTGGTTCTAAGATATCTGGGCAGTTTTCCTTTATAATTTCTTGAAATATGATGTCTAGGCTCTTTTGTTGTTGCTCTTGGCTTTTTGGTAGTCCAGTGATTCTTAAATGATCTCTCCTCAATCTATTTTCCAGGTAATTTGTTTTTCCTATAAATTATTTTACATTTTAATGTTTTAATTTCTTGATGTCCCATGATATCATTAACTTCCATTCATCAATTCTAATTTTTAAGGAGCTACTTTCTTCAGTAGTATTTTGCATCTCTTTTATAAAGCTGTTAATTCTCTTTACGTAACTTTCTTGCATAGCTCTCATTTTTCCGCGTTTTTTTCCATCTTGTGCTCTTACTTGGTTTTGTAATCTTTTTTTTTTTTTACTCTTTTTTTCAACTCGTCTAGGAATTTTTGTTTGGCTTGTGTCCAATCTGCGTTTTTCTTTGAGGATTTTCTTGTAGATGTTTTCTGTGTTTGTGTCTTGAGCATCCATCTCTCCATATTAGCTCTTTATAAAGATCAGAGTTTGGGGTTTTTTGTTTGTTTGTTTTATTTTCTCCTTCCAGACTACTTCTTGACTTTGAGCTTTATGTTAGTGTTGAGTTCTGCTCATTTCTGGGGGCAACATCTAGCTGGCATCTCTTCCTCTTTACAGTGTTGTTTCAGGGGTCTCTTGGGATTTATTTCTCTCCCAATACTTCCCCCTCAGTCTTAGATTCCTTACTGTCCCTGGGCACTGAAATGCTCCTCACTGCTGCTGCCACTGCTGTACTTCTGGCCAGCCTGTACCATACCATCCACAGACCTCTCTGTCTTCTAAGCTGCTCTGGCCTGAAAAAAATGACTCGCTGTAACTTTTTCTTGGCATTTCCATCAGAATTTAGTCTGAAGCATGCTCTAGGTTGTTATGGAGGAGATGTGTTGGGTCAACTGGGCAAAAATGCCAACTCTCACTTTGCCATCTTGCTTCTACCTTCCTAAACCCACAGTAGTCTGAGCTGTTCAAAAGGCGGTTATTCAGAGTGTCTAAATCCTCACAGGGAAGCATCTAGATGGTGAGCGATGACAGCTATCAGGGGGAAGAGGCTCATTAGGATATCACCTTTATGAGGATCAACAAGAGGGTGCTGGCAGCAGTGGGCCCAAGTTTAGAATATTCCTAGGTCCTTTCTAACCTATTAAAGTTCATGTCTACTGATACGGTAGAAATCTTCACAGTACCCCAAGGATATGGCTCTGCCTAGTGTTAATTATAAGGAATGATTTTGGCAACTTTAAGGCTTCCAGTGAGTAAGCTGGGCTGATGAAACAATAGCCTAAACTTAAATCACACCCCACAAACCCAACAAATCCATCTCTACTATACATTTGGACTGACCTATATGATACATGCACGTACATTCAGTCATCCTCTCAAAACAGTAATTTTTTCTTCCCCATGTAAATATTCCTCCCATGTCCCACAGAACCCAGTGTTCTGAGGGCCACCTTCCACCAAATAAACTTCACCTGAACATACAATCTGTAATCTTCTTTTAATCCATTAATAAGAATTGAATAAGTTTGGGGAGCTTGGTTCTCCTTCTGATAATCTATAGATTTTATAAAAATTAGTAGTGGCTGAGGAGGTATCAGGACCAAGGACCCCATTGTTTCTTCCTTCCTATTCTCCTGGCATTTCCTAACCAAGTATGATGAGACTATGCATCAATCTCTCTCTTATCAACCCCTCGTTTTAATAATAATATCTATAAACTCTCACCAAGACAAGGCCTCTTGTCCCTCCGTCCTCTTAGTGTAAGCCACCTGAGAGAGCAGAACCACTTGAGTATGTCTAACATCATCAGGGAAGCCCAGCCTACACTCAGTCTTCAAAAGCACATCCACCCAATCTTTCATGGTAATAAATGGGGGAAGATTCATAACAATCGGCTGCTTCAAAACAGAAAGAACTCTGTCCAAGAGTTGGGCACTATTGCCTCTGAAATAAGATGTTTGTGAGGGAATGGGTATTGTTCAGTTGATCAATATTATATAACTAATCAAGAATAATTATTAAGATAAGTGTCTTCTGAAACTTACTTCCAGGCAGGAATATGATGAGCAAATAATTTGTCCTGAGAGACCGTCCTTCCTGATTACCTCCCAAATCCTTCAGGATAGAGATAAAAATCTCCTATCTGAATTTCACAGGAAATCAAAACAAGCTTACAATAGGGAATTCTTGGGTAATTGCCTCAATTTATGGAAATCAAAGGATTGATAGGACTTGGCACTAAGAAGGGACTTTAGAGGCCATCCATTGTAGCTCCTCCATTTTACAAACCAAGCAGCAATAGCCCAGAGATGAAGCAAGAGGCTTGGTCTATGAGGCACTACCCACACGAAACCTGGAGTCTGGACACTGAATGATTTACAGGAGGCAGATGCATCATTGCTTATCTCAGATAATTTGGTGAAATGGAATAGGTAGTGACTCTATACATGGCTGCTGAATCCATTCCTCGATCACTTAATGGTAAAAGAGAAATGAGGTCTGGTTTTCTCAGAAGTTTCAGTGACTGCAGGTAGCACAGATATTTCCTCCACTTGTGGCAGTGTTCTCTAGGCAACCGGGCTCCCAAATCCTGTCTCTGAGAAGGACCAGTACCAGACACCTATTCTCCCACATCCAGTGGATAGAGCAAGAAGACAGAGCTGCTACAGCAAATAGCCTTGATGTCAGCTAAAGCCCTCTTCTACCTGGATGTTCAGAGGCAATAGACCGCTGATAGAAAAGGGAAGAGATGATGGAGCAGGAGTATAGGGTCAGAATACAAGAGAAGTAACCATTTAAAAAGCTAATGCCTTAATCTCCTGTAATAAGGTCGCTGATCTCTTCTAAGGAACCTCCCCCTACACACTCCACATTGCCTTATTCATTCTGATCCCAGGACCACACAGCCTCCATGTTATTTAGTAGTCTTTCTGCAGCATCCCTCCAGAATTTGCTGGTACCCAACCGTTGTCATTCACATTTCGGTAACATCACACAGGGCAAAAGCTCTGCGTAGGTCACCTTAGCTTTGAAACCATCCCATTTCTATTCTTTATAGAACAATAGCTATTTTAATTGAGTGCATTGGTTGTTATACTATATGGCTGGACTAGGAAGGGCTGAGATCCCTTCCAGCTCTCACATTTTTATGAGCTATTTGCTTTGAATGTCTCTTTAGAGCCCATTTCTAGACCACTACAGCGTTCTTTCAGCAGGATAGCATATAACAGGCTGTGCTCTGTTATTGACAGGTACTTATAGAGAGATACATAGATCCATTTCAAAGAAATCTAATCCACAAAAAGCCAGTCTCTTCAGAAGATTGCTTCAGAAGTGACTAAACCTGTGCTTTGCACATAGTAGGCATAATCATTTGAATGAATGAATGAATGAATATAAATAACTGGGTAGACCACGATCTTGTGCTTGATGGCAGGAGAGGTAGGCTCCTTCCTTACACAGCAGAGACTGGAATACACCCTGAAGCTTGGGTCTTAACACAGTGCCTTGCACAGAGTAGGTGCTCAGTGAATATTTGTTGAATTAATTAATTTACTCTTATTTTGGTGCTTAGCTACAAAAGGTTATGGTGTTCCTGATTATATGGTGCCTTCAAAATTCTGTTACAGCACTTAACCTGGTGGCTTCTCTTCTAGTACTGCATTTTTACCAGCCTAGGTACCATCTAAAGAAGAATTTCCGTTTTACTATTCGTTCTAAATTTTAAAACCATTAATTTAGTTGAGTGACCTTCTTGTTCTCATATTATGAGCCACAGTAAAAGAGCAGACTGATCAGGTTTCCCTTAACAGGCTTTATAATCTTAACTGCCTTAATCAAACCCCTATTTAATTCTTTTTCTTTCTGGCTAAAGGAAGCTCAACATTTAGAGTTTCATTTTGACTCTTGTGGCCAAACAGGTCATTTTAGTTTTCAGGAGAACCAAATCTTCACCTCTCATATGCACTAAGTAAAGGAAAAGTAGAATAAAAACTTTCACTTTGAATAATTATCACTGACATTTTGCTTAACCGCATATTTCTGCCCTCATTACCATTGTCATCAAGGGATGAATTTGAAACATGTGCTGGCAATAACGTACATTATAAGATCTACCTAATGAAAAAATCATGGTAGAATCCAGGCTATACTATGTCGAATCATTTTAGACTCAAATCATTTGGTGATTCTAGCAACATGCTCTTGTCACAGCAAGAATAACATAAGCACTAAGGAATTGGAGCAGAGGCTATCTAGTATGTGAGGAGTGAGCATTACACTGCTGGCCACTTAACCACACACTTGTGCCCTCATTACCATTGTCATTAAGGGATGAATTTGCCTAGTGCACTTTAAACCAGTTGCCTCTTCTTCTCCAGCCAGCCAATCAGCAACTATTTGTGAATACCTACTTTTCCATATTCTTATGAAATTATAGGATCCCGAATTCAGTAGCTGATAGGACCTTAGCGGTCATCTACTCCAATTCTTACTGATGAGAATGTTAGAGTCCAGAGAGGATAAGAGACTTATCTAAGGTCAAACAGGTGGTAAATAGCATAGCTAGGGGTGTATACAATGTTCAGGGAGGACCAGCACCTCTGCTGTGAGGGCTTGCCAAGCCCTTTTTGGATCTGCTCATCCACTTTTCGTGTCCACCTACCACCTTGCTCTCACCTGTGACTCCAAGAAGCTGTAGCATGCACAGCAGCCACAACCTGGTAAAACCACCTCTGAAGCCAGGCTAGGCCAGGTTGAGGGTAATTGATAGGCCTCGGACCTTGAGTGAGTTAAAGGGATGTCCACCCCAAGCATGCGAAGACTTCATCTGGTGGAATGGGTAGATGTCCAGCAGCTGTGAAGGTGGCTAAAGCAGGCTCTTTGAAGCACTTAGAATTTAATGAAACATCTAAAATGCCAATGTCATCCACTGCATTCCAGGCCATCTCCAGTCGTCTTGACTTTTGTCTTGCCATTGAACTTTGATGACTCTGGAAGAGAGAGGGAGGCTGATGACTTTGTGAAACTGACTTGCAGCTAAAACCTTCTATGTGCATTGTCTTCCTCCATTAGAATGTGAGCACCTTGAGAGCAGGGACTGTCTTGCTTTTATTTTCGTGTTTTCAGAGCTTTGCACATAGTGAACATTTAATAAACACTCCATTCAGTCATGTATCTCAGCTCTGAAGGAAAGAAGAGAGCTAAGAAAAGGTCTCAGTTTCTGCTGGGTGCCAGTAGGTGGCAAAGTTCAGTTTGCGGGATGGGCAATCTGGAATTCACTATCAAACCCTTAAAAGGAACTACTTTCTGTGGTCTCCCTTGTTTATAGTTTTGGCATTTAATCCACATCATCCCATGCCCACCCCAAGGCTGGTACAGGTCCTGATGACATAAGGGCAGTGGAGCTTTGAACACTGGTCTTTTGCAGTTCACATCACTTTGTCAAATCTGTACCCCCAACTACTCCCCACCAAGAAAAAAAAAGATCGCGGTTGATTAGCACCACCTAGATCTCTGCTCCTGGATTATATGCCATTTAAGGGGAATTCTAGCTCTAAATGCTGTATTTTATGCCCGTAAGAAAATGAAGGTTTACATGAGTTTGGCCCACTATGATTCACTGTCATTTGTCCGAGAAAATAAAGCTTTATACAATAAAAATGGTGGTTCTGCATCCCTATGGGCAAAGTCATTATTTTCCTTTTGGATGTTTTCCATTTTCATAGCAAAACCAGTTTGGAATTGTGAAATATTTTTTGGTGAGTACTTTAAGGTGAAAACAAAAGGCATTTTGTTTTACACAAAGTTACATAAACTGCATTTTTTTAAAAAAAAATATGTTTCTGGATTCTTCTATAATTCTAGATATCAGAGCAAAAAAAAAATCATCTTAATTTCCATTATCTGGTATGGGAACCATTCTTTTGTGTCTACTCAAACCATTCTTAGCAATTTTATTTACTTTCTTCTTTAATAATGAGCATAGTAAAATGATTCAGTGTGTGGTAGTCATTCTTGCTGAAACTGTTCTAACAACATGTGTAACAGGATTCTGGAGTAGCTTGCTGTGTCTCTTGTTCCCCTCTCCACACAAAAGAACACCATGCATGGTTAGGTGTGTGACAAGAGTTAAAATGCAGCAAGGATCTCTGGGAAGCTTCTAGTCTTGTGTGTTTTTGAGTTAAAGGAATGGACTTAGCAAGAGATGAAAGTCAACAGAGATCACAGAGGGAATTGACTGTAATGAAAGATTGTATAGTGAATACCTGATCGGATTGTAAACACAGAGGAAATGGAAACGGGTTGAAGAAAACTATGGAAGCCATTTTCTTAAGTATGTTGCAGGATAGAAAAATCCTTCCCTTCTCTTTCTCCTTCTCCCTCTCTTCCCCATCTCTATTTCTCTTCCTTCTCTTTTCTCCCCCAACCCTCTCTTCTCCTTCTTTCTCTTGTCTAATGGGGGAGACAACATGCAAACAACTATGTAAAACAAGACATAAAGAGAATAAGTTGGAGATAATCAACAGAAGGAAAGCACAGGCATTAAGGGGAAACATGAGACTCAAGATATACTGCCCTCCTGAGCCTTCCCTCATCTAACCTGGATGTGAGGCTCTGGTCAAGCATGTTGTCCAAGCAGAGGTTTTTAGATCATATGAAACTGTCTCCTCATTTTCTTTTTATTTGAAAAAAATATTCCTTTTAAAAATTCTGAACTTAAATATAAAAAGGACGTTTCAATAAATACTTAGTAGAACACAGAAGAATTCTATATGAAAATGTGAGTCTTCATTTTATACCACTTGCTTTTTTAAAAAGCATATAATAAATTTCATATTACATTTAAAATTGTCCTGCTTGTCCATGCTTCCTTCTGAAATTTCTTCTCTCCTATTGCATACATTTTAAAATATGTCACAATAGCCCTCTTTTTTGTTATAACTATTGCTAATTTCCCATCTATTTTCCCTCCCCCACAAAATTTGACTTGAAGGGGAAAAACACTTGTAACAAACATACAATTCAAGCTAAATAAATCCACATAGTATCTATGTCAAGAGGTGTGTATCTCTGAATCTTATGTTCATTACCTCTCTAGCAGGAGGTGAGTAGCATACTTCATCATAAGTTCTCTGAAGACATGCTTGATTGTTATAGTAATGGTCAAAGTTATTAAGTCTTTCAAAGTTAATTTTCTTTACAATGTTGCTATCCTTATTTAAATTGTTCTCTTGATTCTGGTTGCTTCACTCTGCATTAGTTCATACTACCAAGATTCTCTGAAATAATCTCTCTTGTCACTTTTTTATGGCACAATATTATTCCATTAGTCCTATGTTCCACATTTCATACAGCCACTCCCAAATTATCTAAGGGGTAGGCTAAGGCACCATCTTAGATTCTAGTTATAGTTTTTTATCTGTTTCTTTCCCACTTTTGATCTCTCAGGATCAGAAAATAAGGTTTGCTTTTGACCACCCTTTTCTCATTACCACCACCCCTCTTAAACTCTCATCTCTGCTGGTTTTCCTGAAGAGTTTGATGTATTTCTACACCAAACTATTTGTGTGTGTGTGCATATGTGTGCGTGTGTGTGTATGTGTGTGTTTATTCAAACTTCCTTTGCCCCTTTCAGATAAAAATGAAGTTTGTCTAACAATTTCAAGAAATTATAAATGAAAACTGCTCAGATCTAGTAGAATCAGATATCAAAGTAAAGATAGAAAGAATTTACAATTACCCCCTGGAAGGAACCCCTAAAGAAAAGGTTTTAAATACAAACACAGGAGTCTTTAGAAACCTAGAAAAGTAGATTTATTGGGGCAATGGGAGGAAATATATGCTATATGATTTCAACAGGGAGAAGAAACAAGTGTCCCTTCACAACCTTGATGTCTTCAAAGGGTATTGAGAAAGTTAAATGTGAGTGTGTGGGTGTGTATATGTATGTATGTATGTATGTAACAACAGAAAGAGAGAGAGAGAGAAGAGATCCTAGGGCAGGAGTGCACTGGTTCTGTTCTGAGGATTTGAGGAAAATAAAATGAAGGAAATACATGTAGAAAAGAGGAACATGGGAGTAGAATGTGCTATTTTTCAACTAGAGTCCATGATAAAAAGAGTATAAAAACATGGAGGAAGGGGTGGGGTGAGATCTCTGGAACTGTAGTTCCTTGATACTTGAACTGCTTTTGTTTTGTTCTAAATATATAGTAACCTTGAATTTTGGCTAGGATATTCCTGGGATTTTTACTTGGGGAATTCCTTTTAGGAAGTGATTAGTAGATTTTTTTCTATCTTTGCTTTTTATTTTTAATGTCTAGTTCCACTAGATGTAGACAATTTTGATTTATGATTTCTTGAAATATAATGCAGAGGTTTTCATTTTAATCATAGTTTTCAGAGAATCCAGTGATTTTTGAATTGCCATTCTTTGATCTATTTTCCAGGTCAATTCTTTTATTATATCAGATGTCATATTTTCTTTTATTTTTCTGTCTTTTAATTTTGTTTTATTGCTTTATATTGTGTCATAGATTTTCTGTTTGGGCTATTTTAGTTTTCAGGGAATCTACTTCTTAGGTAAGTTTTACCACTTTTTCTTCTAAACTATTTAATTTACTTCTAGTTCATTCCTCCAGAGCTTTTCTATTTTGATTCATTTCCTCCAGTTATTCATGTAGTCCTTGTGGACATTTTTTCTGCTGAGTTTCTTCATGTATTTGTTAAGGTTAACTCTCTTTTCCTTGGAAAGCTCTAGACTTGTAATAATTTTTATATATACAACAAATTTTTCTTAGATTTATTTATCTCTCGAGCTTTAGTTCATGACTTGGTGGTTTCTACCACAGCCAGGCTTTTAGCCCTGCTGAACTTTTGGGTAAGGTAGTCCTCCTGCATGGTATCTCTTCGTGTCCTCTGGATTCTTGAACTTGCCTTGCATTGGCCCTCAATTCTTTAGGTTAGATCACCACCACCACCATCTTTGAAGTCTTTTTATTTTTTTGAGGGGAGAAGGAACAGTAATGGAGGTTAAGTGACTTGCCCAAGGTTTTTGAAGTTCTGAGCACTGGATCTTCAGGGCCTTCTCTAGGATCTCAGAGCATTATGGTCTTCAAAACCCCTGGGCCTGAGGTGTCCCAGTCTGAGGGTTATAGCATTGGACCAGCTTATTGTTACTGCTCTCTGGCATTTCCAAACTCCCCATCCTGGGACTTTCTCAAGGGAGAAAAAAAAGAGGCAAGGTTCAAGCAGAACCTGACAGAGGCCATATCTCCAGGGTTCCCTCGCTGGACTCTGAAAGCAGAGCTGAAGATTTATGCTTCCCAGGGATCTTAGGCTGATCTGCCAATCATTTCGCAGCCGATGGACCTCTGATGTTATTCAGTAAAAGTCACAAGCAGGATTTAGGGAGCAAAATCAGATTGCCTTCTACATTGTTATCCTGTTATAATGTGGAATGAATAAGCCACTTCTCAATTTATATATATACATATATGTATAGATACACACATATATGAGTATATATTCATATGTATGTATATATACATATATATACATATATAATTTTAGTTAGCTTGTAAGGGAAAAGGAAAGGGACTAAGCATTTATTAAGTACCTACTATGTGCCAACTACTGTGCTAAGTACTTCATATATCTTTATGTCATTTGACCCTCCTGGGTGCTACTTTCTTCTTCATTTTATAGTTGAAGATATGGAGGCAGAAAGAAATTAAGTGACTTTTCCAGAATCACACAGTTAGCAAGTGTCTGAGGCTGGATTTGAACTTGTCTTCCTGACTCCTGACACTCCGTTCCCCTGAGATATCCACAAAAAATGTTTTAAATATGTGTGATGCAAGAATAGATTTTAGAGAATATCAGTAGGGAGGAAGAACAAAGGAACAAGTATTTATTAAGGGCCTATTATGTGTCAGGTACTGTCCTAAGTGTTTTACAAATTAACTCCTTACATCCTCAAAGCAAACCTAAGAGGTAAGTGCTATTATTTCCTCATCATACAATTGAGGAAACTGAGGCATACAGATATTAAATGACTTGCCCAAGGTCACACAGGTAGTAAATGCCTGCGGTCACATTTGAACTCAGGTCTTCCTAACTTCAGGCTCAATGCTCTATGCATCCCACTGCTTAGCACATGATGTAATGTAATGATCCAAAAATTGTCAGACAGTAAATAGATCTGTAGTAGGATAGACAGTTGGGGGTAATTTGGCTCAGGAATCTGCCTGGGGAAATAGTTTTAAAAAAAAGAAAAAGAAAAAAATGGAAGACAAGAAGGGGAGGACAGCAGAAGATAAAAACAAAAGGAATTTATTTTGAACAATGCCAGAGCTATCAAAGCAATACATTGTGGAACTTGTAACTGACTTGGGTGAAAGATTTGGATTGTGATAATTAGCAAAGACAAACCAATCAGCTGAGGATGTCAGAAGGCTGCAGGAGACACAATTTTGTCATATACCTAGCAAATTTTGCTTGGCACTGAGTCAGAAAAGACCTTCCTTCCTTCATAGACCTTATAGATCCTCAGTGTCCTGGGGTTTGAGTACATAGAACTGAGAAACCAAGTGTCAGTAATAAAAAGGAGAGGCACAGAGCCAGGATAGGCATGACCTCCACATTGTCAGTACAAGGGTAACAATTTAATCTAGTTCAATTCATTGGCCATTTGACATTCCTTTTATACACACGTGTATGAATGGACTAGCTCAATGGGCTGTCTAGTCAAGTGCATGCCACAGTTTAAATAGTAGACATTCTTCATCTCCTTGATTTTTTCTGATATGGATTGAGACGGCAACCTTTTGAGTGGCAATGGTTCTCGTTAACGAAGTCTTTCAACATTCCAGGGCTTAATGCTGTCAACACGATGTCCTTTGCATACAGGGGTATTTGGAGGATGTCACATCCATTGGTAATGCCTCTTGTATTTGGGCTGTTGAGGAAGGATACTAAAGAAATTAGATAGAATAAGACAGAAAGCTAGCAATGTAATATTTGCAAAACATTTTATACGTGTTAACTTATTTGGTCTTCACAACAACCCTATCAGATATTATTTCCTCCATTTTTACAGCTCTGGAAACTGAAGTACAGAGTGGTTAAGAGATTTGCTCAGGTCGTAAGATAGCTAGACACAGATAAAACATGGGAGGAAGATTATGGCATCCAAACTTAATTCCCACTGCTTATTAAAATTTTTATTGATGTCTATGTTTTATATCACAATAATTTCTAGAGATATCCTGCCTCCTTTTCTACCATGTCTTTCTCTACAACTAAATTGGACCCTCTCTCATAATAAAGAAAAATAGTCAAGCAAAAATACCCTGTACTGCAACCGCATTTAAAAATGAATATAATATTCTGCCTTAATTGTCCCCTGCCTTTCTTCCAAGAAAATGGAGATATGTTTCATTATCTGTTTTCCTGGACTATTACTGGTTTTTCAGTTAATCAGAGTTTAGCCTCCTTTTATTGAGCTTTTCATTTATGTTGTTTTCGTTACTGTGTAAGCGGTTCTTCTAGTGCTGTTTATTTCACTCTACTCAAGTTCACGTAAATCTTTTCACGTAAAAGTGCTGAATCTGGGGTCAGAGGACCTGGCTCTGCAACTTGCTACCTTTAAGACTTTGAGAGAGTTACTTAACTTTCTGGGCTTCAGTTTCCTCATCTGTTTCTCAGTTGAATAAGATGATCCCTGAGGTCTCTTCTAGATCTGAATCTATGATCCTTCCATCCCACGCATACTTTCCACCCTAAAAGTTGCCACACCTAATCCTGTCTGAGCTCCTACCCCTCATGTAAGAGACCAGGTTCAATTTCATTTGAAATTTCCCCAGTCCCTGATACAATGTAAATGATGAGTGTCCATCAGATATTAACTGAATGATATTATTTTAAAATTCCCCTCACAAGGCACTTTAAGCACATACTCAATCCAGACTAAATTCTTGGTAGCTCAACTTGGCATAAGATGTCCTAAAGAATGCTATTATATTCCACTTTTGTACCAAGAAAGTTTTACAGTGAAACTAAAATTAAACTACATTCTACTCAGAGCTATGCAAAAAATGGTATGCCTATCAATCAAATATGCACTTGATTTACATAGATATCATCTTATGTTTGGCCTCACGTTGCTTGGAATATTTTGTTCTTTAACTCAAAATGTGATTTTCAAGTTGGGATGACTAAGTCAATTGGATGGTCTCCCTTAACTGAGCAGTCCTATCTAATATGGATTATGAGACTTGACGAGATTGTCAAGAAAACAGAAATTGGTACTAGATACATATAGTTATCTCTCATACAGGTATCTTGCAAGTGCTGCATATGATCTCTCGACTTCAGATATTAAATATTAATTGGATGCTAAAAGGTGACTTGGAAATCTACTACCATATTCCATGGTATTCTATTCACCATATGGTTTGGTCTGAGTGTTAGATGTTTGTGTGTCTGACAGAACATTTATTTGCAGGGTGTTAGTGGTGAGGAATTCTAGTTAGCCATAAAGATCTCCACAGCTCTTGCAGATGCTGAAGGTCTCATTTATAACTCATGTGGCCTCCTCTGGAACATTTCCCAACTTTCTGTGCTTTTGAAATCTTTATGAATAATCTGCCCATCTTCAAAAGTTTGTAAGTGGTCTTAAAGATTTTATCAACCTTTTTTGATATATGAAATAGATGTAAAAGTGCTGTCCTTATTTCAATTTAATAGTTTTGAAAAGTGTTCAAATGTAACTTGGCCTTTCAGTTAAATTACAGACGCCCTATCCTTGCAATAGTCACTCTATGCATCACACTAAGAGGAAATAGAAACCTCACTGACAGCAATTTCAGTGAAATACACATGTTCATTTTTCTAGTTCTTTCTCAAAGCCTATCAGTATATTTCAACTCCAGGTCTTATTAAACAACATAAAATTTTAATTACTGTAGTTTGCTCTTCACTTTAACTTCCTAAGGCATGAAATAAACATAAGAAGGGATTCACCTAAAATAAAAGAAAAAAAGATGATAAAGACACTAGATCAGTTTTTTAAAAATACATAAATAAAACCAAGAGAAACTAGTTCCAAGAACAAAACAATATATTTGCTCTTTAGCCAATTTCTCTGCCTATATTTCTTTTCTTTTGCCACTAGATGTTTCATATTGTCTAGATTCATTACCTCAGTTTTCTTTACCTATTCCTTACTTAATTCTCTGACTAAAGCCCCCACCTCTTTGGGCAAACTGTGCTTTCAAAAGTTATTAATAACCTTATATCAAAATCCAATGAATTTTTCTCCATCCTCAATCTCTTTAATCTTTCTGTTACATGTTATAGCATTGATCAACACCAACCTTCCATCTCAAAATTTCCTCCTCAATTTGTTTCTGTGATTTCTGGTTCTTTTCCAATTTCCCCACTGGTCCTTGGTTTCTTTTAATGGCTCTTCTTTCTACAATTCATGATTTGTCAACATTCTCTAAGGCTCAATCTTAGCCCTTTACTTGTCTCACTTTCTCCTTTGTCTTTTCGAAACCTCAAACTATACATTCTCATGGATTCAACTATTTTTTCTACACTTGTAATCTTACAGTTTTATCTGAGTTCCAATTCCATATCTTTCATTTACTAGGTTCAAAAAATTTCAATTTGCTTGGCCTACCATTACCTCAGATTTACCATTTTCACCCCAAAATTTGTTCTCTTGCTCTCCAGTTCATGATCAAATCATCTCTGCTATTGACCTGAAAGTGGTGTGACAATCTAATATCCTATGGCCCCATTCACTATTCCCTTAACTTTCTTTAAAAAAAAAAGAGTGCCCCTTCCTGGCTACAATTCTCCTATGGGTTTTGTCTTTCCCTATTAAAACATAAGATCTTCCTACTACCGTGCCCCACAATACATTCTAAATAGACACACAGCCTTAATACTGAAGATTCTATTGTAAAGAAAAAAGGAAGAGAAACACATATGTTTCTCAAAGGTATGAGAAGATGAATTCTTAACCAAACAAGAGATTAAGGCAATTACAAAAGACAAAATAGAAAATTCTGATTGCTTGAAAATGAAAAGCTTCTGGACAGAAAAATTAATGCCCCAGATAAGAAAGGAAATGGTTGAGTGGGGGAAGAAAATCTTTATATCAAATTTCTCTCTTAAAGGTTTAGTGTCCAAGATATATAAAAAATTTTAAATGTATATGAGATTATTATCCATTCCCCAAACAATAAGTGGTCAGAGATATGAACAAAATAGTTCTCAGAACAAGAATTGAAAAATATTCCCAACCACACGAGTGTTCTAAATCACTATAACAAAAGAAGTACAAATCAAAACAATCCTGAGGTTTTACCTCACACCCTGCAAATTGGCAAAAATCACCAAAAAATGCAATACTCAATGCTGGAGGAGCGCACAAATATATTGTTGGTGGAGCTTTCCATTTTGGAAAGCAATTCAGAATTATGCAAATAAAGTGACTAAAATGTTCATAGCCTTTGAACTAAAGACTCTAATAGTAGGCTTATACTTCAAAGAAATATACACCAAAATATTCATAGTGGCACTTTCTGTGATAGCTAAGAATTAGAAACAAACTTGAAGAATAGCTAAACAAATTGTAGTATGTGAATTTAATAGAATATTACTAAGTTGTAAGAAATTATGTATGATGAATACAGAGAAGCGTGGAAAAAATGTTGATGCAAAGTAAAGTAAGAAGAGTCAAGAAAACAACATACACTGGAAGTGCAAAGAAAGATTCAAAAAATATATGCAACAAACTTATAAAGATCAAGTAGAATTTGAACGAAGAGATTGGAGAGAACATCCTCAGCCTCCCCCTTTGTAGAGGGGGGAGGTCCACAGGTATTACACATTGAACATTTTCAGCCTTTTTTTATTAGAAGTTTGATGAAAGTAGTCCCCACTTTGTAGACACAAGGCTTTGCTGGAATTAAACCATTGAAGAAACTTGCAGGAGAAAGAAGTGCTTAGAACACGTGCAATCTTGGCTTCATTTTTTCAGATGAAAATGGAAACGACTTTTCATACTTCTCTTGATTTTTGTGTTTGAAAGTCAAATTTTCTATTCAGCTCTGGTGTTTTCACTTAGAAAGCTTGAAAGTCCTCTATTTTATTGAAAATCCATATTTTGCCTTGGAGCATGATACTCAGTTTTGCTGGGTAGGTGATTCTTGGTTTTAATC
>CM053622.1:458625887-458669680 GCA_028646595.1 Phalanger gymnotis
ATCTTGATTTCTCATCAAGTCACTAGCTTCCACTTGCTCCAACCTAATTTTTAAGGTAGTATTTTCTTCAGTGGTCTTTTGGACCTCCTTTTCCATTTGGCTAATTCTGCCTTACAAGGCATTCTTCTCCTCATTGACTTTTTGGAGCTCTTTTCCCATTTGAGTTAGTCTATTTTTAAGGTGTTATTTTCTTCAGTATTTTTTGGGTCTCCTTCAGCAAGTCATTGACTTGTTTTTCATGATTTTCTTTCATCACTCTCATTTCTCTATCTAATTTTTCCTCTACTTCTCTTACTTGCTTTTCCAAATCCTTTTTGAGCTCTTCTATGGCCTGAGACCAGTTCATGTTTTTCTTGGAGGCTTTTGATGTAGGCTCTTTGACTTTGTTGACTTCTTCTGGCTGTATGTTTTGGTCTTCTTTGTCACCAAAAAAAGATTCCAAAGTCTGCGTCTGAATCTGAGACCATTTTCACTGCCCGTTCATGTTTCCAGCCAACTACTTGACCCTTGAGCTTTTTGTCGAGGTATGACTGCTTGTAGAGGGTACTTTGTCCCAAGCTTGAGGGGCTGCACTGTTATTTTCAGAGCTACTTCTACACAGCAAGCTCTGCCACACTAGTGCTCCTTCTTCCCCAAGAACTGCCAACCTGAACCGCGACTCAGTTCCAAGGAGGCTTTGCACTCCTGCTCTGATCCACAGCTTAATTCCTCCCACCTGGTGGGCCTGGGGCCAGAGGCAACTGCAGCCATAGCTCTGGAAGCAGCCTCAGAGCTGCACCACCTCTGCTGCCCTTGGAGTGGTGGCTGACTGCTAACTCCTTTCACTCTGTCCCAGCAGCTTTTCCCACTAACCTTCTCTGTTGTCTTTGGCGTTTGTGGGTTGATAAGTCTCGTAACTGCCTGCCACAGCTCACTGATTCAGGGCTCTATGCCTGTTCTGGTGGCTCCCAGTCTGGCTGGTCCTGGTGTGGCCCACACTGGGCTCTGCTCCACTCCACTCCCAGCTCTATGTGATAGACCTTTCCAGCGACCATCCAGGCTGGCCTGGGCTGGAGCCCTGCTTCCCTTTGCTATTTCGTGGGTTCTGCAGCTCTAGAATATGTTTAGAGGCATTTTTATAGGTGTTTGGAGGGACCTGGTGGGGAGCTTAAGCAAGTCCTGCTTTCCAGCCTCTATCTTCTGAACTTGTCTTTAGCCTTTTTTATTGTATTGATCAGTTGTAGTGATTTTTTTTCTTCTAAAAAATACCATTTGTCATATCATGGGTTTCTGGGAGGAGGAGGAGGAAGAGAAGGGATGATTCATGGGGAAACTATGATAATGTAAGAAACAGAAGACATCAACAGAAACTTATTTTTTAAAAACTATAAGCTCCTTGAGGGCAAAGACTCCCTTTGCTTTTTCTGTTTGTAACCCCCAAGCTTTCTGGAGTAAGTACTTAATAAATGCTTTTTTATTCATTCTGTGTGAGGTAGGAATTTCTCCCCCGCCCTTCTAGAAAGAATGTATGCTCTGCTACACTTTGGTCTGTAAATACACGTGACAAATAGAATGAGGAGAAAGTGCAAACAGCTCACTTTTATACACTATAGGGGAGGGGATAGTTCTTATGACTAGAGTCCATCCTCCTGGGGCCATATTCATCCAATAATCAGACAGCAGCTCCAGTCTCTTAAGCTCAACCATTGAAGTTATGCAAGTAGGAATATTCTCAAGGGTCTCCTTGATCAGCCTTCTTAAAGAAACCTTCATCTTCAGCCTCAGTTCCTTCTATTCTTTAGCATTCAAGACCACATCACTCTTCTTCCTCTGGTACCTGTCCTTGTCTTCTGTCTTTTATATGTCTTTTTATATTTAAATTAGTCCATGATTTCATCCACATAGGTCTCTTTAGACAGTTATCCTTTTTCCTTCCTACTTGGAATTGTTTTATTTATATCTGTAGAATTTCACGATTTAGCTTCTTATCCCTCTGGAGCCAGTTTCCTCTACTGGATCCTAGCCTGTCCTTTCCTCTGAACCTTTTGAAATATATTCTTCTGAAATTTAGGATGCTTTTTAGACTGCCCAGCTTTCCCCATTTCTATCACACACTCTAAGATGGAACCATTACTTCTTCTAAGATTCTCATTGTTTCAGTTTCAGCCTCCAGTTCTGCCTTGTTGTTTAGAAATAGGTTCGGGATAACACTGTTATACTCCACTATGCTTTTAGTGCCACAATCCTGTTCCTGAATTTCCTCATATGAGGATATCTTCTTGATACATAATGTTATTCTGCATCAAAATGTATGAGATGCTGGTAATTGCACTTTCCAGAATTCTCCCACCCCATTTTTATTAAGCACTATGGTGTTCAACATTGATCATACAGTAAGTACACAGTGATGTTAGGGATATAATTAGAGTTCTTGGCTTTTTAAAAATCAAATAAATGTTTTGATCTTAGCAAATTTAAAATAAGCTCTAAGATCAGCCCAGAGAAGTTTGTTTTAAAGAACAACACAGTCACATGGTCAGTTTCTATAAAGTTAACTTTAGAACAAATTTTAGTCAGTTTGTTTAGATGATTTTTTTCTTACTCCAACAAATATCATGCGAGATTCTAAATATTAGTGGAATTCGCATTCCTATATGTGGCATTTTGAAGAAAAGATTATCCCTGATAACTATTTCCTTTCCCTCCTTCGTCATCCTTTGTATGTTCCTAGTACATATGCTCATACTACATTTGACCTAGTTCGTCCCCCTAGCCTTGAACCCTCCTCTCCATTCCCAGGTGGTCATGTATTATAGGTCTTTGTGCATGAGCCATATTGCCCTACTAGATAATTCATTTCATGAGGGCAAGAGCCACATTTTACCTAAACTTTACCACCCTCTAGGAATTGTAAATCAGTGGTTCTCCGAGATATGCTACAGGACAGTGAGTTTCTGCCAGGTGTGCCATAAATTATATAGAACTTATGCTTGAAATTACATGTTTGAGTCTCCTGAGAATTATCTGGATCTAGAACTTAGGTTTATAATCACATGGGAAATTTTCCTAACTCTCCTGTACTCCATTCTTTGTGGCAAGAATAAGGCTGTTATGAACAAAAAAGTTCAAAAGCCTCTCCTACAAATGCTTAGTATGTGTTTACTGAATGCAATAGAATAGAATGGAAATGAAATGTATTTCTCCCTAGTTCAATTCCCTAGTACTTCAAGTGAGCTCTGTATTTATTTCTTTAACTTATCCCTGCTCTACCTTTTGATTGACCCTGTCAGGTAATCAACCCCCCAGATCCAGCAGGATTAATGAACATGTTTGGGGATGAATTCCTGAGAGTGCTATTCTGGCCCAGCTTAAATAACATTAGCATTCTTTTTAATTTTCTGGTTTGGCCCCCATGTAGATTAAAATATGGCTTAACTCCAGGGTGCAGAGCTTTGGCACATTCTGTTCATTATGCATTAAAAACAGTTTAAATAAGAATTTCCCTAAAATAGTATAGACCACATTTGGGATCTTAGAAACCTCTTTGGGCATAATATTGAATACTGGGACCTCTAGGGAGGAAAAGCTTTGAAAGCAGAGCAGTGACCATTCAAGTTCTTAATAACATAGGGCCGCAGTCATGAAAGGAAAAATTTTAAATTTGATTTGGAACAAATAAATTTGTGTGTCATTTGCTATTTAAATTCAGTAGACAATACCACCATGGTAGCTGGTGCGGTATGATAATGGATGATTTTTACTCTAGAGAGTAAATCACGAAGATGCACTTGAATTATACTTAGAAGTGAAGGAAACATCTGTATAAGAAAATGCCAGAGGACAGCACAGTGTCACACAAAAAATGATTTCCTATAAATTTGGTTTTGGTAGATTACTAAAAATGGACACACCAGGCATTAAAGATATGAGAGTCTATTACGTCAACTTGCTTTGTAGAGGATAGCAAGCTTTTTCACTGGTACCCTGAGATAAGAAACAGCTGTTCTTGACATTGGGACTGCTGCCAGAAATGAGATGATGATTCTCAGGACACACTTGTAAGAGGTTCCACATATTTGACCAACTCAAATGTATCTGAGACCAGAATCATCCAGGAGACCAATATATTTACCATCAAGAACCCTGTAACAGTGTCTTGAGAAGGAATGCCACATCTGCTCACACAGAACCATCATCCAATTGAGCTCTATTTCTAAAGCACTTCCTTTCAGTGACTACTTGTCTGGGGGGAAATGGTATTTTTAAATGTATAAAGGACATTTTTGATGAAAAAAAATTCAGGATTTTAAATTATGACCACAATACAGTTGCTTAGATTAACTTGAAAACTATGTAGCAAAGGAAAAGACATCTCTCAGGGGAAAAATTGGGTTTTTTTCCTGTTTCTCTGTTATATATTAAAACATATGGCTTTTTTGGATATAAAAACCAGCAATTATATAAACAAATTTTTTTAATTGAATTTGAAAATTAAACTTTTAGAAGGGAATTCTTAAAAGCAAAAACATAGCTTAAACATAGTATTTGGAAAACTTAACCTAGGCCCTTCATCAGCTCTTTTATATAGCTCTTTAATATTTGCAAAGGAATATATATGAATACAAAGGAGTGAAATGAGTGTAGAGAGTTAGGTAATGTGCCCAAGATCAATCCCTCTAGTACCTATTGTTAGGATGAAATGAACATATACATTTTCTAAATATATGTATATATATAATATGCATATTATATATATAGTATATAGTATATACATATGTATATATATATATATATATATATCCTGAGGAATAATAGGTGGCATATATATACATATATCTCTTCAAGGTTTGCAAAGCACTGTGTATATATAGTGAGTATATATATATATATATATGTATACATATATATATATAAAATACTTTGTCTTTTATCTTGCTATATGTGTTTACATGTTCATGAACATATATACATATACTATATATCTTTACTCATCTATAAAGTAAAAAAGTTGTATTGGGCAACCAGAAGATCTCTTCCAGCTCTAAATCTATGATCCTATTATAATTTTGGAGGGATTTCTTGAGAGGGGAAGGCAGGGCAATTGGGGTTAAGTGACTTGCCCAAGGTCACACAGGTAGTACATGTGTCTAGTATCTGAGGTCGAATTTGAACTCAGGTCCTCCTGACTCCAGGGCCAGTGCTCTACTCACTGTGCCACCTAGCTGCTCCAATCCTACTATTATTATCCTCACTTTACAGGTGAAGGAAAACCAAGGCTCAGACCTGTGCCCCTGGTCACAGAGAAGGAGGTAGATTGAAAACCAGGTCTTCTTTCCTCCACATTTAATGGGTTTTCCCCCCACTCTACCATAAAGCATCTCTACCAAGGACAATTACAAATACAAAGCTTGAGTTTCCCTTTCAGTTCACTTTGGTTCAATATATCTCTCACTCTCTCTGTCTCTGTCTCTGTCTCTCTCTCTCTGTCTGTCTCTCTCTCTCTCTCTCTCTCTCTCTCTCTCTCTCTCTCTCTCTCATTCCCCTTCTCCCCTCACCATCTCTTTCTCCCTCTCTCTCTTCCCCCCCTTACTTATATTATTTGCTTGAACTAACTTTGTATGGGTCAAGCAAAAACCCACTGAGCTTCATCTACAGCCTACAATTATGATGCTTAAATAGATATCTCTGAGAGAGACTCAGAAGTAATAAAAGAAAGGTCTTACCAATTACCACTACACCAGAGGAGTCTTTGGTTAAGGAAAAATGACATTCATGGTAATAAACACTGTGATAGGGAAGTGTGGATAGTTTTCTAAAGATCTTTAAGAAGAGAATGTATATTGTCTTCGTGATTTCAACATTCACAGGCCTGAAGGTAGGGATTGGACCATGCTAATGGAAATGCTCTGTGATACTCTGATTCCAGTAGAGCAGTCATGGAATCAAAATAAATGGATAAAGTGCTGGGCCTTGCATTAGGAAGTTATTGTTCAGTGATTTTAGTCATATCTGACTTTTCAGAATCTGATTTGGAGTTTTCTTAGAAAAAATACTGGAGCGGTTTCTCATTTCCTTCTCCAGCTCATTTTACAGATGAGGAAACTGAGGCCAACAGGGTTTAGTGACTTGCCCAGGGTCACACACCTCATGGGTGTCTGAGACCGGATTTGAACTCAGGAAGAGGAGTCTTCCTGACTCCAGCACTGGCATTCTATATCCACTGTGCAACCTAGCTTCCCCAGCGTCAGGAAAACCTGATTTTAAATCTGGCCTCAGACATTTACAAGATGTGTGACCCTGGACAAATGACTTAACGACTGTTTGCCTCGAGTTCCTCAACTGTGAATGGGGATAACAGCACCTGTCTCCCAGGATTGTTGTGAGAATTGAATGAGATTATTTTTGTAAAAGGGATTAGCACAGTTCCCGGCCCATAGTAGGTGCTATAGCAATACTGTTTATTGTTGTTAAGCAAAGCAGAAGTCTTTCCTTTTTGGTCTACCAAAGAATCAGAGAATCAAGGGCTACATTTTTACCCAGGTGATACCAACTCCACTAATTAACCTAGCCTTTCTAACTATTTCAAGAGTGAGATGTAAAATAGGAAAGAAACTAGTGAGGACAGTTTTTCAAAACAATGTCATTTTTTTCATCTATTAACTAGTTTGAGTGCCTACCAAGAAGGAAAACCCAAATATTGGCTAAATATAGATTGATTTCCCATAGATTTTAATGACATGTAGCCAGTATGTAAAGCAGAGCACCTTGTTAAAGGTTATGTTATTGGATCACCACATCGCTCTATATAAAACAAAGATTTTGAAAATGTACTGCTCAAATTGTGTAGCAGTGAAGGAGGATAACTTATGTGAAGCTGTTTGCTCACATAACACATCAAGGATATATTTTCACCACCATTGTCTTACATCTTAATATACTGTGGATTAATTTATGTTGTGAGATTTATTTATATCATAGCTCTACACAGTAGATCTCTTGTAAGTAATGGTTAACAGCAGCTGTATTTCTAATTATTTCTAGGATAAAAATATGGGAAGATGTTTGTGTAGATAAAATAACTAGGTATAGCATTATTGCTGCTTCTATTTGTATTCCAAGAGACATTGCATGAAGGCTCCATCAATTTTTGAAACTATATTCAGCATGATGCCATTCTTCAGAAAATGCTATCATTCCTCCAAACTAGATTATTTTCACATCAAGGAAAAAAAAGATCCTACAGTATACAAACATGTGCCTTAGAGATATTCAAATCACTGAAATTTCCATAAGCTTTAAGTATTAAAATAAGGTTTTAAGATTAGTGCCTACAGTAGAATATAATAGAGGCCTTGGATAATGAATTCCCATTACATATAATTAAATTTTACCTGTAGTAATTTTCATAGAAAATGTTTATTACAGAAAAGTTTCGTTCATGCTGAAAGAGTCTAGGTTGAGAAAACTGTTGCTATGCACTGCTATTCTCTTACTGTTTGAAAACACTCTTTGATATTATTATGTTGGTCCCCTGAATTTGGAAAGCCAATAAAATATATACACAGTTAATAATGTGGGAAATAAAAATGAAATTGGGCTCTACTTAAGCCAAGAGAAAAATAAACATATCGAGGAGCTGCAGTTTAGTTTCATTCAACAGAGAATACGAATATAAACAAAATTGTATTTTTGTTGTTGAGATAGCAAAAATAGTCAATCGAATTTTAAAAAACCAGCTGAAATGCACTTATAGAAGCATCGTAGGCATCCAGTATAATAACAGGAAGAAGATGGTTATCTGCACGTTTGAGTTCTTATCTATCCTATAATTTTTGACTATAGAAAGTGCCTTCCTTTCTTTCTTTCTTTCTTCCCTCTATCTCTCCCTTCTTCCTTTCTTTTTTCCCTCTTCTTTCCTCCCTCCATTTCTCCCTTCCTTTCTTCCTTTCCTTCCTACCTCTAACCTTCTTTCCTCTCCTTCCTTCTTTCTTTTCTTCCCTTCCTCGATTTGTTTTCTTTCCTTCCTCTGTCTCTGTCTGTCTCTGTGTGTCTCTCTCTGTGTCTCTTTCTCTCTCTCTCTCTCTCTCTCTCTCTCTCTCTCTCTCTCTCTCCCTCTCTCTCTCTCCCTCTCTCTCTCTTTCTCTCTTTCTGTCTTCATTTATCTTCATGGCTGAATGAGTCCAATTTCACTTAGAATAGGAGAGAAATTTTAGAACAGTAGGTTAATCCTTCCTGCCTTCATGGACAACTGAGCAAATAGACCAGTATCAGTGTAAAATTGTAATTCCAGAGATTAATGTTGTCTTTCCTGTTTGCTTTGAACTTGACCTCTCTGTCTTTTTTCTTTTTCTTTTTCTTCTTCAGCTTCTGTCCAGGGTCCATGGGAGAGAGCAATCTCACCAAACAAAGTGCCATACTACATCAAGTAAGTCTGAAGACTAAAGTAAAAGAGAAATATTTATTGTGGCTAATCTCTGTATTCAAATATCCATTTGTTCCCATGAGCCAGACGTTGCTTGGTCTGCAACGTTCTTATTTCTAGCCTTCCTGAGGAAGCAACAAGGTAGTAAACTACATGCTAAAATTACCACAGTAAATTTGCTGATGCATTATGGAGAAGCCTTTAAGTGTGTGTGTAGTGGGAGGTGGGAGGGAGAGAAGAAGAGGGGGAAGGAAGAGCGTGTATGTTGCTTTGTGATAAAGCCAAAAGAGTCTTTCATTCCAACAAAACAACTCTGCTTAGCTTCAGACTACTTGGTTAGTACTGGAAATTAATATTTGAAAGGATAAAGCTAATTCTTTAAGTTTTTTCCTCTTCAGACTGAAAAGAAAGATTTCTAGACCAGGATTCAAATCCTGTCTCTGCTACTTGTGGCCTGTGTGAACTTGGAGAAAGATTTGGCTTCTCTGGGCCTTATTTTCTTTATCTCTACAATGAAGGGATTAGACTAAATGTCTTATAAGGGCCCTTCCCTAAATCTATGATCCAGTGATCCTACAGTTCACAGGAATGCCTCTCTGCATAAAAAAACCAATCACCAGCACCCGATATTGTATTCCAATGGAAAAATCCAAATTCATGGGTCCTACAGACAAAGTCTGACATTAACTAGTTAGGCATTGTGCAAAAGTACTATTGTTTCCAGAAACATTTGTACCAATCAGAAGAAGCGTTGAGAGACACCATTTGGAAGTAGGACATCTAGAATACAAATTAGGGAGTAAGAAATACAAGAGTAAAGATTTTATTTCAATGGTCCTATTGCTAGCTGCTTTACAACAAGCAGGATTATAGCAAGGATTCTTACCCTGGAGTCCAAGGGCTCTGTGAATGGATTTCAGAGTGTTTGTGAAATTGTGAAATTGGATGGGGGGAAAAAGTGCATCTTTATTTCAATATAATTGGCTTCCTTTGTAATCCTGTATATTTTATTTTAAATTTAGTTTATTCATTTAAAAACATTATTCTGAGAAGGGGTTCGTAGCCTTCACTGGACTGCCAAAGAGGTCCTCAACACATGAAAGGTTGACCTGTAACAAAGTACTCCCGTTAGTCAAATGTGATTCTATTTCTCCACCTACAACGAAAGTTAATAGAGATGTGGAGACAAAAGTCTTTAAAAGCACTTGAAATCTTTGCACAAGGCTGAATAAAAATGTTTTAGACTTTCCTATTTGCTCAAACTGATAGCTTTTACCAGATTTTTTGCTGTCCATCAATTTCTTCTTAACTCAGTACTGAATCCTTAACACTAAGCCCACGTCTTTATTTTTGAAGTTTTATCTCATCGCCAAAACAGGGTTGTCTCAAGAAAAGTTCCATCCTCCTATATTTCAAGTACATAAGTTTCTTTTGATCTGCCCATTGTCTAATTAGGATTTACTAGGTGAAATGTAGTAGAAAGAGCATTGCTCTTGTAGGCAGAAGATCTGAGTTTGAATGTCAGCTCTGACTATATTACCTTGGGTAAGTCACTTAATCCCATGGACCTCAGTTTCTTTATCTCTACAGCAGGCACGATTAACTCTTATGCTGCCTACTTTGCCAGGTTGTTGTGAGAGAAATGCTTTGTAAGTCTACAAATGCTATAAAAATGTGAGTTATTATGTCTTCATTGTATATTTCTCTTCTAATTTCAGCAATTCTTTGGGAAAAAAAAAGCCATTTGCAAAACAAATACTAAACCCAGAAACTGGTTTGCTTCCAGAATTTCCTTTTATTTTCCTTTTGGGCTTTAGTGTCCACATGCATAATAATTCCTATAGAATAGTTTAAAATGTCATGCCCACTGGAATAACTAAAGACTTTTCCCATGTGTTTTCTAAGTCATATGGAGATTTGGTCACTGAATGGATCTGAATTTAAAGGCAGGGAGATTGGGATTATGAAAATTATATCTCTTTTCTTTCTGAGCCAAAATAAGGACTTCATTCTTCTCCTTCTGGGGTAATTTGTTCTAGCTCCATCTAAGGACACTTAGGTATCTGAAATCTCTCTGACTGTGTTTTCACATTGCTATATATTTTTGGCTGATGAAAGACAGAAATTTCTGATGGCCTTCAGGATCTTTTTAAGTCTTTCCCTGGCTCAGGTCTGTGCCTCATTTCTCTCTGGACACTCAGGCAGGAGGTAACTCAAAAGAATACAGAGAAAAATTACAACTTGTGAAAAGAGCAAATAATTCACATTTTAACAAGAAATTAGTCATTCTTACTTCATCGGTCTTCAGTCATAATAGAGAGAAGACAATCTATGTGGTCGACTTTCATTCAACAAATCCACTTCTTCAAACTAAAGACCTCCATTTCTCTCATATTTGCCTGATAGATTAGAGGATCATAGATTTAGAACTGGAAGGGGGCATTAAAAGCCGTCAAATCCAACCCCCTTGTTTTATTAGATAAGAAAACTGAGGCCAGAGAGGTTGTGATTTGCCTACTGTCCCAGCATGTGAGGTGGAAATGGGACCCAAGCCACTATACAACACTGCCTCCCTTTTTTCCTCCCAAAATCTTTAATTATCTTTGTGGCTGTCCGTTTAGTCTATTTCAAATTCTCCATACGCCTCTTTCTTTGTGAAACACAACATTGGCACTATATTCTATGCAGATTCATAGTGAAAAGGTTAAATATGGACTTTTCTTTAAAAAAGAAAATAAAGAAAGAAAGATACATAAGAAGCTTTTTCTTACTTTTTTGTTTTATTTGATTAGGAAAGGGTGGGGTTCTCGGAGTTGGGGATTATCTTTTTCACTTGTGCCATGTAACATGCACAAACTGTATCAGATTTGGGTCAGATGGCAAGGATACAAGTGTCACATCTGAGCTCCACCTATGACACTTATTGTGACCTTGAGAAAAATCATACTTTGAACCTCAGTCTTCTCAGCTGTAAAATAGGGATAATAATATTTGCGCTGCTGTTGTAGGCCAGGTCTTATTCAAACTGATCAGGTGATTCAGGTTTGGTATTGAAACAAAATGTGTCACATGTAGATCATACCAAAAATTAACAAAAAAAGAAATTTAATTAATAATAATATGGAAAAGATAATCCCCAAGGGTACAAAATTGGTCCAGGTTGACCCAGCCCTCATCGCATTGGGAAATGTTTGGTTAGCATAGTGTGTTGAGGCAGATGTATATGGTGACTTTGTACTACAGTAAGACATACTTGAAGCCTGAGGGGCACTGCCCTCTTATAGGCCGGCTTGTGTATACATTTAGGTGTACCATTTTGTATACCTTTAGGCCAAGTAGCCTCATTACTTGACTTGAGCTTTAGGCCCCTGAACCAGTCACAAGTCAAGGACAGCTTCCCTGACTTTTAGGAAAAAATGCAGACCCAAAAATCCAGTCGAGCCAACATTGTTCCCACTACACCTACCAACCTCGCATGGCTACTTTGGGAAAATTTTTTGTTAACTGAAGTGCTATGTAGAAGTCAGTTGTTATTCTCATTCATAATCTTATAATTTGTGTGTATATACAATTGTATAGATGTGTGATCCACCAGTACAGAGGTAACTGCATGGGCAAACCATATGGCCCAAGGTAGCCTTCTGCCTGTTTTTGTACAGGCCTAGAGCTAAGAATGGTTTTTTATATTTTAAAATATAATGGCACTTTATTTTATAATGTCAAAAGTATTCTTTGTTCATCAGGCCCACTGGCAGTAGTTTGCTGACCCTTAGACTAATGTGTAATTGAGTTCAATGGAATCCATGTAGTTATATATCTTATTAAGAATTGGATTCCTCTTTCTATCAAAAAAACCAACCTCATACTATTTCACTCCTCATTTTTTTTCTTGTCTTTTATTTATCCTAACTTCCACATAAGAGTTACCATTAAGGCCCAACTGCAAAACCAGGTATCTTCTTTGGCCATTTTTTTTAAGAGAGGGGAAGGCAGGGCAATTGGGGTTAAGTGGCTTGCCCAAGGTCACGCAGCTAGTACATGTGTCAAGTGACTGAGGCCGGATTTGAATTCAGGTCCTCCTGACTCCAGGGCCAATGCTCTATTCATTGTGCCACGTAGCTGCCCCTTGGCCATTTTCTTAATGCTGTCATAATGTGCCTTCTTATTGGAGATATTAGAGGATCATGTGGATCATAAGTGCTTCCTCTCCTAACACTACACTACTTCCTGGACATAGATTTGGTCAGTTCTGTGCTCATCCCCGAATTTTTAATTCATTACTAGCCTCTTTCTCCCTAGACAGTAAATCAGGCATTGTTTTGTCTGCAACCTAAGCACCAGCTTCACATGTAATGTTAAAAACCTTGATTTTCATACTTTAAACCTCATGTTTGTCTTGTTTATTAGTCTATAACATAGATCATTGTTACATTTTTCATATTTCTTCTCCCTTGGGGCTTTCTTATTCCTGCCAGCACCGCTTTCATGTTATTTCATTGCAGTTTTCATTGCCCCTGAAAATATAATCACCAACAATGTTCAACCTGCTCTAAGTACTTATTTTCCATTTGCTGCCATTTTGAAGTTTCTTCGCCTACTGACAATCTCATGAAAATTTCAATATAATGGCCTTTAACCAGATGCTACATTCTGTTAGGATCTCTTTCACCTTTTTATTGTGGCATGCTCCCATATGGAGGAACCAAACTGAGCCAAAAATTGTCTCTCTTGTTTTCTTAATGAGTTGGGAAATTATTTGTCCATGTGCTGGACTATCATAAGAAGCAGAAATTCCAAGTGTCTGTGAAGGATGTCCCTAAGCACCTGTTATAGGAAGAGAAGAACCACCACATTGGATCACATTAACATTCCGTCTCAGACAATGGCTCTGAGAACCATGCTGTGAGACAACACAGCTCTTTTGCTCCATTGTATTAGTCTCGAAAGGTTATGAATGTACTATGAGGACACTGAACTCAGTAATCTGTCTAGAATTTATCATCCTAAATTTATCTAGTCTCTTCTTAAACTAGTTTCCATCTCTCACTTAACACTGTATTGTGGGGCAGTAAATTCCAAAGGCTTTACTCTTTCCTAGGCAAGGAAGAGATTTCTTTGACCAATATTTGCATTTTTTTCAGTGGGTTTGTGTGTGTACATACAGCAGCAAACATTTGATGCATAAACTGGTCACACATCTGTCACATAGTGTTGTTAACAAGGCTCAAACAAGATGTGTATAAAGCACTTTGGGAACCTGAAAGCACTATGTTTCAATTATCATTATAATATGTTTTGATCTTGAGGCTAAAATTAAGTGTTAACCAAAGACAAAAGTCTTTCAGTCCACATGCACCTTCATCTACCTTTGGCTTTCTTATAAAATGCTTCTCTAGTCTCCCCCCACTCCCCCAGCCCAAGTTCCTTTCAGAAGAGAGATTCAAAAAGGTATTTAAACTAGCTTCAGTGAAGTGACAGGGAAGGGTATGATTGAAACTTAGCTCTGTTTTACATTTTACCCAATATTGTGTAGTTAATCATTGTGAGTCATAAAATAATATGCATTTTTTATAGTCCTTGACCTTTCAAGTAATTTTAAGTAGATGTTTCAACAATCCAGCTAGCAGCTTCTGTGGGGGTGTAAGATCCACCAACAGCCAGCACCCAGAAAGCTGCCAGCACTCTGCAAAAGTACATGTTCTTTTGATCTGCTTAACTAAGGAAAGCTACGTTAAGGGGTTGACAAGCTTACTTTAATTCAGCATACAGATATCATTCATTTAGTTCAGGGGAAAAAGCCAGAACCCTGCACTTCAGAACAAATACAAACAAATTACAAACATGGACAGACAGACTTTGTCTGATTCAAATCCCAATACATAGTTACCAGAGTTTAACAAAGTCCCAGCATCCAAGTTACAAGCTGGAGGGCCCTTAGCTACAGCTGCCCAGAGTCTCTGCCTCAGCATACCAGCACAAGTGAGAGCCCTAAACAAATTACAAACATTGACAGACAGACCAAATACAGATTCATAGTTACCAACATCTAGGTTCAGCCCGGGAGCTCATAATGAGGGCTGGTCCAGAGTCACTCACGCCACCACTGCTGTGGGTAAGAGCTCCAAAGAGGAGAAAGTCAACCCCTGGTTTTATGTCTTTTTCAGGGTCAGGGGTGAGTCACACATGCGACTCACCAATGTGACCTAGAATCGTGCACAAACTTAAACCCGCGTGGTCTAAAAGCCTCTGCTGTCCCAGACATGTCACTCAAACTCATGTGTAAACTAGGCCGTCCCTGGAGTTAGCCCCACCTTGGGCCCCACCTTAGTTGCCAATCCACACCCACATAGGTTTTACATCTAATAGGGGTTTGGGCCTGGGGCTTAGCACCTAGTAAGGCTCAATGAAATACACTGAATTACTCGAAGGGAACAAAAGCCAAACTCTTCAAGGGCACTTGGTTGAACTAAGTGCTAAGAGCCCATTTTGCTTACCAGCACAGTAGATTGTTTCAAACATCATTTTTCCCTTAGGACACTCACAAACATACATGTATATATAAGAATGTATGTGTATATAAACAAATATAAAGATACCTCCTTTATAAAACTGTGTCATTCAAGCTCCAAGTGTGTCCCCAAGTTTTAAAATTTAGAGATTTCATGAACAAGTCCAAGTTCATTCTATTCATAGTTTTCGTGATTTATATTATAGACTTCATTCATATCTCCTAATGTTCTAATCTATTTTAGTTTCTTCTCATATGAAAGCTATCCTTTCCTGTTGTTTATTTTAGTTACTCTTCCCTGGACCTCCTCCAGTTCTGTTGTATCTTTCTTGATTAGTGGTCCCAAGAACTGGTTACCAAGTTTGATAACATAGTTAATAGCTTCCAGTGCCCTCATGATGTGACTAGATATTATCTCCCATAGAAGTGAGAATTCACAAACAAATTCAGGACTTGGACCCTTTACCTCATTTATCAGTTATATCTAAAGGTTGGTTGGGGGCCATTATGCAATGAAGGATTTGAAGGGGCCAGTTGAAAAATTTACTGTTATATTTCCATGAGATGAGATGTAAAAGGACTTAGTAGATAGGCAAAGACAGAGACTCTCATTCCCCTTTAGAGACATTGTGGTTATATCATATTTATGGAGCACTCAGTCAATGAAAGATATTGCTATTTTGTCTTCTCAGTACCAATGAATTGCTTCATGCTTACTTTTAAGGCATCTTTTCTGTGCTTTATTTGGCCACTCTCAGACCATTTAGACATTTATCCTTGTACTTTTCAGCTTCAAAAAAAAGGAACTTGAAAAGTATTTTTCTCCCTTTGTATCTCTCATACCCAATGAAATTTGCCACACTTCAGAGTAGCACACTGCTCCATGCTGCTGTTCCTATGACGCTGTCTATAGGAGAAAGCAACATTGGACCAACATCTGGACTCATTGGAGTCAGAAGACATGAGTTCATGTCTTAATTGTACCCATAACTACTTAGGTGTTCACACCTGCCAGGAGTACTGTGGGGATCAAATGAGATAAATGTGTGTAAGACACCAGGCTAGTCAGATGGTGCAGTAGATAGAGTGGCAGGCCAGGAGTCGAAAGACTCATCTTCCCAAGTTCAAGTCTGACCTCAGACACTTACTAGCTAGCTGTATGACCCTGGGCAAGTCACTTAACCCTGTTTGCCTCAGTTTCCTCATTTATAAAATGAGCTGGAGAAATGGGGTCACAAAGAGTCAAACGTCACTGAAATGACTAAACAACAAAATCTTAGAACAGTCTATAATCATCAGCTGTTACACAGCTATGGGTTAGAATGAGGAAGGGTGCTGAGCTTCCAAATCAGTAACGTCTGGGTTCCAATTCAACAGGCTCTGATGCATAATGATTTAGATTATAAATGGAATAGCAAGTTCAAAACTCCATGGGTAGAATTTCCTTATTAGGCATCCACTAAAGTGAAGAAATTAATTGGACCTTTCCAAAAAAAAATTGTTTTTGGTTTATACTAGATGGCCTCTTATGTATTATAATGATAACAGTATATAGATATCACCTTAAGATTTGCACAGTACTCTCCATGTATTATCTTATTTGATATTCACAAAAGCCCTATGAGGCAGGTGCTATTATTACCCCCTTTTTCCTGAGGCTGAGTGACTTGCCCAGGGTCACACAACTAGTAAGTGTCTATGGAAGGATTCAAACTCAGATCTTCCTTACTCTAATTCCAAGAACTCTATCTACTATGCCACATAGATTTTTTTCAATCTCTTCCAATTCTGAGATTCTGTAATTCCAATCTATAAAATGAAAACTGGAACTATGTCACTCACATTATTGTAAATATCAAATGCTATGACAGTCCCTGCCTCCCGGGTTCCCAAAGGAATCAAATGAGACAATATTTGTAAAGCAATTAATACAGTACCTGGCACGTAGTAAGTGCTTAATAGATGCTGTTTCCTTTCTAATGTATATAAATGCATTTTATAGCTACAAATACTATATAAAAGTAAGCTATTATTTTTAGTTGCCTGTGCATTTTGAGTATAGATATCCATCCTTAAAGATCTTCAGATGAAATCATTAATAAATCAGTAAACATTTATTAAGCTCCTAAGGCGTGCCAGGCACTGTGGTAAAGTGAGAGGGATACAAATGCAAATACAGTCCTTGCCCTCACGGAGCTTATAACCTAATAGAAGAAAACACACGAAAGGAAGTTCAAAAGGAGGATTGGTGCATGACCAGAGTTCCAGAGATGTCTAAAAGTAGTGTAGCTGGGGAGAAAAACTGAGTCGCCTCTTTAAATCGAGGTCCTGGAGTCCATGGGCCCAACCTCCAGGCATAGAGTGCAACAGAAAAGCATAGGATACTGATGAGATGTGAATTCCAGGCAGTTTCAATCTTGCAACATAATGAGTTTTCCCAATTATGAGTTTCCTGGGGAAGGAAGGCATGATGGATCCAGCTGTGAGGATCCATGTTTATCTCTTCAGTGTTACCTCTCCCTCCTAGCTACATGTACCCGTGTCCTTGCTCTGATCTGGAGGAGAGGCTGAGCTTCACTTAAATCCAATTCACTCACAAGTCAAGACATCACCCTCCTGATGTCGCTGGTCCTCTTTGAGAACAAAGGATGAGCAGCAACAAGCTTGGGCGTACAGTGCCCTGAAATCTGTCTGTCTAGTGGATAAGTGTAAATTTTCTGGATGATACACGGATCAGGGATTAAGACATTGCTAACACTCACAGGCTGCTTCCCACTCTCTTTGAGTGTCTTCTAGTTACTCTTGTGCTTTCTGGCCTTCATTTCAAAATCTACTGAATCGTATCTGCCAGGACTTATGACCGCTCCTCAGTCCCATCTTTCCATATATTCCACTCCTTTGTCCCCTCCTTCCATATTTTATCCTTCTCATTCCTGTTTGCCTGCCTGGTTTTTAACCTATAATTTGCCCTGACTTCTGTTATTAACAAAGAATAATGATATATTTTTGGACCAACATGTCACAATTTAGAAAGTGATTCCTATTTGTCCTTTCTCATGTATGGGGGTGGGGAGAGAGGGAAGGGATAGGGTTCCCTATCTCCTGCATCCTTTTCCCCTTCCTCAGCCCAGGTATAATATCATAAAGGGCCCAGAATCACAAAGTGTAAAGTTGACATCAAGGAATTTTCCTACCACCCCACAACAATGGAGTCACACAGGATAAGGTTTTTATTATGTAAACAAACTGGGTTTACCCCGTGTGATCCCTATATGAGATGGAACTTCTCTGAATGAATCAAGAAGGAGATGTGGTTTCCAGAGACGATCAGTGGTGCCCTTTGGGCCTTTAGATAAAAATAACAAGCCAGTTCTGGAGTTTGGGATTCCAGTATATGGAGAGCTTGGTGGAGGCAGCCCCCAAAGGAGAGGAGGAAAGGACTTTCTTTCCCCTCCTCCTTCCATCAACCATGATATTGGAGCTAAGAACAGGAGCAGATAATGCATTCAGACTAGGGCAGAGGTACACATTCACCTGAGCCCTGACACTGATATTCAGAGGTAGATACACAAGGGAGAAACCTTTAAGCAATGTGGCCCTCACCCCCAGCCTTGAATCAAGAAAAGTGCCTCCCCTGCTGGAACTCAAGAAAGGAGCCAACCTGAGAGCTCGGCTAAATGCCTTCCCCCTCCATCAAGGGTTGATGGGTGACAACTTTACAAAAAGAGAAAGAATTGTAGTAGTGGGAATTCTGAATTATCCTTTGCCATACTTGTATCTAATATGTGTGCCTCATTACCAATGTAAGACAAATGTAAGCCATCTCTTCCAGCGAACACTGCGTATCTGTGGGAGAATGAACTTCAGATTTGGGTGGGGGGGAGGGGATGTTTTAGACCAACACTTCTTGCATCTGCTTAGTAAATACCTTTGGTAATAGTTAAGGCTGCTCTTCTGGCTAATCATTAATGGGCACCATCAGTGTTAAAAAGCCAGCCTTAGAGGGTTACCCCTACAATGGGATTGGCAGTTGCTTCTCTGGGGACCCGAATTGTGAGTGTGAATGTGCCGGTGTGAAGGCAGGTTGGTGGTGTAAACCAGGGAGAGAGCTTCACCTGGTTCCAATTTATGTCTAAGCCCACAGCTACATCAGCCTTCAGCTAAGCTCGGAGAAGGCTGAGAAAGGGGTAGAAGGAAAGGCTGTAGAATAGACAGTGGTCTTTTATTTTATTCCCAAAGCAAATTATCTTTCTGAAAGTGCTGTGTTCCTTCCCCAGTGTTGTTTTCCTGATCCCGTGTGGACTCCTCTGGCTTCTTATTTGCTGCTTGTTAATTTAAATGAGAGTTTCCTGCTGAGTCTCTTGATTCAGTCCTTCAGGGCTTGTCCATTTTCCAGCTTTGAACTTTGAACTTGCTTTGATCTGTCGATTCTCTGTCCCTGATTTTGTACTCACATCATGCAGGCTTTAATCCGTGTAGGCACATCCCCCACCTCTGTTCCCAATGCCCTTGACTCTCTCACAGTTTGATGGATTAGCACAGCCAGCTAATGGCCTGTTAATCTTCTAAATTCTCTGCACAATACACTAGCTTTTCAGGACCTTTTTCCACACTCCAGATTCACTGTTGTGGTTGTTCACTCGTTTCAGTTGTGTCCGACTCTTCATGACCCCATTAAGGGTTTTCTTGGCAGAGATACTAGAGTGATTTATCATTTCCTTCTCCAGCTCACTTTTATAGATGAAGAAACTGAGGCAAACAAGGTTAAGTAACTTGCCCAGGGTCACACAGCTAGATTTGAACTCACCAAAAGGAGTCTTCCAGACTTCAGAGCTCTATCTACTGTGTCGCCTGGCTGTCCCCAGATTCAATGAACCACTAAAATATTCCCGTATCCAGTGAGTTCCCTTGTCTCTCCTCTGTCTTGCCTTCTAGCCATGCACTGTAACAGAAACTTGTAACAGAAGCTTTTTACACATTTACTTTAAAGTTAAGAGTTCCTGGCTTCAAAACCCACCTCTGATATGTGTGATCTTAGGCAAATCGCTTAATCTCCCTGAGCCTCAGTTTCCATAACTGGAAAATGAAAGGGTCAGACTAGTTGACCTCTGAAGTCCAGCTCTGTGATCCTTGCCTTAGCTCATCCCTTCGTACCCATAGCTCTCTCACTGCCTCTGTGATGACTATGACACTATCACTGCGTAATGTTGAATATGGACATTAATTAACGCTGGTTAGACGAAAACAGTAGTAGGCCTCATTGCCATAAAGATGATAAAATAACAGCTTAGCTCTGGAAATTTTGACTTTCCTTCCTGCTGTCATTATTACCATCCCTGTCAGTCTTTCAAAATTGTAATCCTGCTTTCTTGACATGAATTTCTGCCTGCATTTCCAGTTGTGCCTCACTGCACACAGCTGCAGCCAAGGTAGCCGACTAAAGTGAATTTTATTTCTCTGTCAGTGATGATCCTTTTAGTTGCCTGTGTAATTGGATGGGTAGAGATTGGTATGTGACTTATCACTGTGCGATCTTATTGTAAGCCAGTAATTCTACGGCATTTTTGTAAAGCTTTTCTGGTGAGTATGTGCTTCTGAGAACTCCTGAGGCAGCAGGTTGTAGTGAAAAGATTGCCAGACTCAGAGCCAGGAGGCCTGAACTCTGGGTCTGACTCTCCCACTAACCAGCTCTGCGCTCTGTGAACCTCACCCTCCTCATCTAGAAAACGTTGTGTTGGAATAGATATCTCTAATTCCCTTCCCCACTAAAGTTCCGTGATTCTGAAATGGAGCACTTTAAGGGAGAGATTTGGGAGAATAGTTTTGTAGAGAAGCAGAAATTAACCTCCATACAATGCTTCCCTTGTTGCTTCAACAATCCTATCAGAAAAGGGGCATATAAAAAAAGACCTCTATAGGAAAGGGGCAATAATACATTGCATTGCACTCAATTCTGGTGATTATACTAGTAGTGACGATTAGTGATCAGAAAGAGTTTGACAGGGAGCAAGGAGTCTGACTTAGGCTTTCCATCTTTGAAGATAATGGTGAAATTCTCTGAGCAACCACATTGATGAAATAGACACGGGAGAGCTTATCCTCCAGTTTTCCCCAAGGTTTTCACAGACAAAAGCAAAGATAAACTCAAGGCCAGTTTTCTCTCTTGTGCTTTTACTCTGTCTGACCCGATAACCAAAAACATCATATTAATAGTCATTAACTGCTTCCTAGGTGTTAGAGCAGTCTGAGTAGATTCAGTAACAATGATAATAGTTAATATATCTATTGGTATAGTAGTTTACAAAGTCATTTTTTGCATGTTATTTCACTTAAGCTTTATAACCACCCTGAGAAGTAGAGAAGGCAAGTAGCTTCATTCAACTTAGATAATCTCGATTAGTTTAATGACTTGCCCAAAGTAACACAATAATAATAATAGCTAACGTTTATGTAGTGCTTACTATATGGCGGGCACTGTGCTAAGCACTTTACAATTATGCTCACAACAATCCTAGAAAGTGGGTGTTATCATCCCCATTTCATAGATGAGAAAACTAAGGCAGAGGCCAGTCAGGAGTCACCCAGCTAACTAATAAGCATCATTTGAACTCAGGTCTTCCTGGCTCCAGGCTCTGAGCTATAGAAACAAGAAAAGTAGAACTCAAATCCAGGTCTTTTGAGTAACTGTGAGTGCATACTCTTTTTATGTAGTATACATTTGGTGCCATGATTTGGAAAATTGCTCAAGTTAAGATGATTGAGATGCCATACTGTAAACTTTGGTAATCTTCCCTTTATTCATGCGTATGTTGTGAGAATAGAAGGGATAGTGTACACGGAACATGTTCACATCTCCCAAAAGAATGGAATGGCATTATTTCTCTTCTTTCTTTTCTTCCCTTTCCTCAACCTCTTATTCTGTACTGAAGTCTATTGACCTACAAGCCACAGTTATTTATGTTTTTGAGAAACCTTTGCCACAATTAGCCAGGGATTAACTAAATCTTGAGCGCTTCTTCTGCGTCCTAAAAATATATCCTTTATTTAAATAATTTCTTTTCATTCTTTAATTTTCCACATAATTTCTAGTATTTAGGAATTCCCAAACATTCCTGCCATGGCCCTTTGCCTTTCTCTTTGCGTCTAATCCTTTCCCTGGGGAAACTGTTTCCTGTTCCCTTCATCTAGGTCATCAGGAGCCCAGACCACATTTTTTAAAAATAACTTAACAACAAATAAAAACCCTTTACTGACTCTTCCCACTGATAACTTGCTTAATGTTAGCCTTTGGAACACTGATCTGATTACTTAAACTTTTTCTCAGAGGAAAAAAATGTTAAGTTCCACTTAGTCTTCCCCCCACTTTGTGCTCTCCACTCCCCTCAAAAAAACCTTAATAACATCACCAATTTTTTAAAGCCTTAAGTGCTTTTCTGACAATTGAAATAGAAATCTATTTCTTCTAAGAAAAAAACAAACAAAAATCCATTCTGTAATTCAGCCCAGTTACATTACAGATTTTTTAGAACTTTCAATATAATATATAAAAAAAATCTCTGCATTCAACAGTCTTGAAAGCTACTGGTATTAAGAAAAATGATTCCTGAGAATATACCACGTATAGAGTTTAGCACATTGTCAGGACTCAGTGATCTCATCTGTAGTGATTCATTAGTTCCAGCATGGATAAAAAACTAAAGACTGTATACCTAGGAGCTGCTCTATCTCCTGACATATTCAATCCTGTCTTCTGGTTTGTATTTCTGAACTCACCCACAATATTCTTGTTCCCAATAACCACTGTTGGGCATATAGAAAAAAATTACAATTTTAAATTTCTTTCTTATTATTTTGGGATCTTGTGATTTTGTTCATTTTTATATAAGGGTTAGTGTAATGCAAGCAATATCATTATCTGAGATGACTTATTCAAATAGTAAGTAAACATTTCTAAAATATCCTTCCAGTGAATAGGGAAGAGTTTTCCTATGTGGAGAAAGGGGAATCCTCTTCACAAGGTGGCTAAAGTAATCAAGATTAAATCCATGTATTTAATTATAGTATGAAATTAAAAATTCCTTCATCACCTGACCTAAACTCCTTGACCAATGTCAAATAATACATTTCCAATTTAACTCATCATTTTGCTTTATGTTTTTGCCAAACCCTCATGTTAGAATGAAAGATTAGCATTAATTTTCCATCATAGACATCAGTCTATAGGTTCTGGCTGGTAAGGTGAGTAGTTAACGATGATCTGTCAATTTCTTATGTACTACTTTCCCCCAACTCCAAAACACAATATTCTGTATTTTCATTTTCTTCAATATCCTCACAGTAAAAAACTCTGAAGATTTATAAAACTTACTGGAAGTTGTGCTATACAGCATTATGTTTTTAGTGTTGCAATTTGTTCTAAATGAACTAGAAGAGATAAAAGACAGTTAAATCCAAAGCTTCAGTTGTGCAGAGGAATACCCTATGCTCAGTATAAACATTCATTCACTCCTGCCCTGAGCTCCTTCCTGTGGCATCATCATTTGGTTGCTAAATGGTTCTTTATCTGTCCTTTGATATCTTATTCTGCTGTAATGTTGTTTGGTTTGTAATGTCACTACTCCAAGGAAAGGGACTATGTTTATTAAACTTTCTTTGTATTGCGGGCTGCATGGCAGCGAGTATATGTGGGCACTGCTACTATTTGTTAACTGTGGTGATAAAGGAAAATGCATTTATATGTTTATTGCCAACTCATTCATCAAAGGTGACAGCTTGATCAAAAGCGAACCCCATTCTCATCTTCCATTACGTCCCTCTATGAATCCTCTGCTGCAGTAAAACTAGTTGGTATCTCATCTACCCAAAACCTTTGTGTATTCTCACCATCATGCCTTTGCTCACGTGATCTCTCACTACTACTGCTACTGCTAATTTGATTACAAGTATGCCTATTACTAACACTCTCTCAAATTTCAAGCCATTCTCCATGCCATGACGTGGCAACAACAGCAAAATAATGGACTACCAATCAAGGTGTTATACAACAGGGACTTCATGTGTCATTAAACCATCATAATAGTTGTAAAGGTTTGGCAGGAACCTTGAAACACTAGTGAATTGTGCTCTAGTGACTCCCCTGATTGGGTCAGTGATCCAGAAGAAATAGATGAGGTGGCATAAAGTTGCAAGCTGGCCCTACTTGGAATTATTGTGATGACCAGCTTAACATGGAGGACAGAGGATCAGATGGTGCTCCTTTGTGCTCTAGTACCACAAGAAGGCAAGATACATTGGAGTAAATCAGGTCTACCAATATGCTTCACCTACAAGAAATGATTCAGAGCAGATGGTGCTAGCCACTAAAACAGGCAATTCACAAGTGTGTATGAGAAGGCCTATAGATATTACTGCTTCCATTATGTTCCATTACTATTTCATAATAAAATTTGAAACATCTCACCAGCTATAGGCAAGCTTTTTTTTTAAAATCAATAGTATACTCAGCTTCAAGTCACACAGAAATATATTGCTAATCAGTGGGAGGCAGCCAACAAAAACAACGACAAACAACTACATGCCGAAGACTAGATTAAACAAAATAAGATGTGAAATTAGGAAGCTGATGAAATCCAAGACCCCAAGGTCTTGAAAACTTTCCTTTTAAAGCAAAATGCAGAAATTCTACCTCATAACGAAACAAATGACAAAAATAACACCACAGTCTCAAATGATTTTGAAAAGGAGATGAGCATACTCTGATGGAAATTCTGAAAAGCTTCTTTTGAGTTTAATAAAATGAATCCAAGTAGCAGAATAATTATGTCAAAACAGTAATTTTTAAAAGCTGGTATCTGCTGTAACCAAAATGAATGAATACATTCTCCCTTAATTTAAAAAAAACAGCAAAAATATTTCACCCACACACAGCAGTGTATTGAATCAGCCACTGCCACAGCAAGAACCATAAGAGGAAAGGTAGGGCTATTGAGGAATACCCCTAAGGGCACTCATCAAACATCACAACAGAAGTGACTTGCAAGAGCAGTTCAAGATTGACAGAAAGCAACTGGAAGATTATATCAGTATGTAGTCAGTATTTACAGCAGAAAACTTGAACACCACATTGCCCAACTCAACAATAACAAAAAAAGAAACATGCAAGAAGGAATCCAGCAAATAGAAGCATATAAGAAAGTCTGGCTTTCCTTAACTACCAGCTAAAAACAAAGGATTAAGATGATAGGAGTCAAAACATCACAAAGAAAAAAAAACGATAATGATTCAGAATCAGTCAAAATATTGAATATACATGCTTGAAAAGGAAAGAAAAAAGAGGTGAAGGAGAATCTCTGAAGGAAGAGGAAGTGGAAAATGTCTTATCATCATCAATTTGGTCAGGAATCCAATAAAGTTAAACTACAATTTGGATCAAACAAAAAAAAAACAAACAAAAATCTTGCACATTATTAACAAAATGGATACCAGAACAGTTAATAGAAGGTGATGACTAAAACCAGAGCTTCTCTGCAAATCTTAAAATCATTAAGTCCAGGTAAGATTACAATTGTTGGCTCAAGCCCTTCACAGTGATACATGAATTATTAGCAAGGCACTTTGCCAAATTCTTCCAAAATAAAAGCCTGATACTATGTTTCTATCAGTCAGTAAGCATTTATTAAGCACCTGCTTTGTACCAGGCACTGTGGTAAGTACTAGGGATAAAAAGAAAGCCAAAAGACAGCCCCTGTCCTCAAGTTCACAGTCGAATGGGAGAGCCAACATGCAAACAAATAGATGTAACAAGCTATAAAACAAGAAATAATTAACAGAGGGAAGGCACTAGAATTAAATGGGACTGGGAAGTCCTCCTGTAGAAGGTGGGATTTGAAGGAATCCAGTGAAGTCAGGAGGCAGGGAGAGGGACCACAAGTATACCAGACATGAGGGACAGTGGGAGAAAATGCCTGTAGCTGAGAGATCTTGCAAAAGTGAAATTGACAGGACTTTGCAACAAATTGGGTATAAGGGGGTGAAATATAGTGTGAAGTTGAAGATGACACGTTGTGAGCCTGGGGGACTGGAAGAATGGTGGTGCCCTCAACGTTAACAAGAGGCTTTCTCAGCATACATATTACCAAAAGATAACACTAGTCACCCTCCAAGTATACGTCAATTAGGTGTTTATGTCCTTTATACAAAGCATTCATGTCTTGCAAAAAAAATCCATAAACACAAGAAAACATAACGGTTAAGGGGCAAAAAGGCATTGGTTTCAAATTTTATTATGAGATAGTACTGGAACATAATGAAAGCATCAATGTCTGTAGGCCTCGTCATACACACTTGTGAATTGCCTGTTTTAGTGGCTGGCACTGTCTGCTCGGAACCATTTCTTGTAGGTGAGGCAAAAAGGCCACGGAGTATAAAAAGCAACTTAATGATTTGACATTGTTGAACAGCCTGCCTGAAACTGGAATAACACTTATACTGACTTTGTGGATTGTCACAAAGCGTTTGCCTCAGTTCTTCATTCGTCGTTTACTTATTGACTACAAATACATAAAATGGACCCAAGTATAGTGAAAATATTAGAATATTTATTTGATGGTCACATAGAAAACTGTTGTCTATTGAAAACACACCACTAACATAAAAAGTCAAGAGCAATTGATATAAAAATGATGCATTTTCTAGGAAGACAATTTAAACTCACTATGGTTCTGCCTATCCTTAAATCCATTATCGTCAGTGCTAAATAGAACTAAGTATGGCTTCCAACAAAGATGAAGTCAAACCAAAACATCTTAATCATTTGATATGCCCAGACAACACCAAGCTATAAGGCCCTCCCAAAAACAATTTAAACAGTTCTTTCATCTCATGGACTCGCTTCTTCAGTCACATCAAAGTGTCGTCTAGACTTGATAAGTATAAAATTATTAACGTACACCAAGGAACATTAGATACAACAACTCCAAATTTAAATTTAGAGGTCACGCTGAACAAACAGATCCTGGCCCCCAGAACATCAAACATAAAAATCATGATGAGACTCCCTGGATATTTAAAATCAAGGACAAATGGGAAGAGTATATTTAAAGCTACTAGCACCCATGCAACACCTATCTTAATGTAAACTTTTGGAAATATAAAATTAATTTTTCCAGCATATATACAAAGAATCTTAACAAAAATCTGTACAATATTAACAGAAGGCCCATTATTTCAAGGCAGTTTTAGAAAAATTACTGAATCCATTATCATTCCTTGCCAAAAAGGAGGAAAGGAAATCACTAATGTTCTTAAAGCAATACTTTTAGAATAAGCAGATATCACTTCACCAAGCAATAGTAAGGGCTGCTAAAAGGTATAAAGCATTGGATTGGTTGAATGTAACTGAAAGTGGTTTGCCTCTGGATACAGCCTGATTCACTAAGATTCAGGAATGGCATCAAAGGGTCCTCTATGGGCAACATCCACATGATAACAATAAGTTGATAAAGAAGTGTGGAATAAATGATAGAGTCATGTGGATTTGTTTGTGGTGATGGAGAGGTTTATGGTAGTAGGAATTCAGGAACAGGTCATTGCCACCAGAAATTATAGAAGCGTTCTTAAGAAGTCCAAATCAAATGACCAATATAAATTATGCAAGGAAATAGTAAGAGACTTTGTAATGCAACACTTACAAGCCTTAAAAATTTAGCACCTTTTGTATACCTAACCTCCAGAATACATCAGCCCTTGACTGGAATTACACAACAAAATCTCATGATGACAGAGAACAAGTTCTCACACTACAAATACAGATTGCAAAATATCTTGGAGAACTTAACCAGAGAACCGTACCGAAACTGGTTATTATCACTGACTGAACTCTTACATGCAACCACCTGGTTAAGATATTGACTGATTAAAAACTTAAAATCAATGTATTTAATAAATGTTACCGTGACAAAATAAAATATCCAGGCTTCATGGAATAAAATGATTGCAAAATACAGAAGATATCAAAATCCTATGGGAGCAGGATAAGGTAGATAGTCTTACTATTCCATCTGCTGCTAGACTTGAATAGATAATGGTGTCAGTGAATCAACAGAAGATGAAGTTATATCCTAAGACATTTATTCACCTACAGAATTTGTTTTGCTTGACTTTTTTTATATACTGCAAACACTGGAAAGGGGTACATCATCTCGATCACGTGCAGTCTCATTCATCACCAGCAAAATTGCCAATTATACTCCACATCCTGAAATATGCTGTTTTGGATGAAGATATAAAAGCCAAAAGGAAGTAGGCAGCTCAATTCTGAGACAGAAGTTTGATCTTGCTGTGCTGACTAGTGGGTAGAAAACCTAATAATCTTGCTTTGACTTGTGAACTAGAAAAGAAATTAATATGGACAGATGGAGAATAAATGTGTAAACTCTGAAGCCATTTTTTGAGAGTTTGTCTGACTGGAACTGTACCTTAAGGTACATCAAGAGATTTTGTCACAATACTTTTTTTAATGTAAAAAAAATCACATCATCCAATTGAACGTATCAAATGAGTATCTCAGGAGAATCCTGAACGAGCAATGGAGACCTGGGTAATGTAAGTTGACAGTTTTTGTCAGCATTGCTGTAGTTGTTGTGGCTGAGGTCTGAGGACTGTGGAATTAATCCAATAAAACATCAGAAAACCCAACATCAGAAACATAAAATATTCCAAAGGAAAAACTTAGAAATAGGGGTGAGGGAGAGAAAGAGTCCCCAGGCAAGCCAATATTACTTCGGTAGGAGTATGGATCTTGCTTTAGAAATATTTGGATCTAAATAACCTCAACCTCGCTATTCCACAAGCACGAAGATTTATCAATAACTGAGCAAAGAAATAATGTTGTTATGCCCTTCAAGCTGAATTTGCTTAAGGAAACCAGGTTTGGGATATAGTGCTTATAGTGTGTGATTTGCTGGGGTTCAGTTACATGCTTATTCAACTGAAGTTAAGTCTAGGATGTCATTTTAGAAGGTTTTGGCTGAACTAGCCTCTACGCAACTTCTAAAACACAAAAAGGAAAAAACAGTTAAAATAATTATAAATATTATTAAATAATAGTAGTGACAGAGGTAGGCAGAGTATTGTTACCATCTCTAGTGCAAATGATCCTGAGGAAACATAGGAAATTTAGGAGCAAATATAAATGCTGAGAAAATAGAGGTATAAAGTAATCTCAATCAGCATGGTAATTTCAGAGTTACAACTTAAGCAGGTGAATAAAAAGAGACAAATTCTCTAAAAGATGTAGAATAATATATTTGCATTTGCATGATTTTCATTACCCCAGGGATTCTTTCTCAAAGCAGAAGCAGGGGTCACAAATCCAAAAAGATATAGCAAAGTGAAAAATGAGAAAAATATTTGTGTTTTTAAATTAGCCCAAAAGAGATATTTAAGCAAGTGGGGAAATATTAGGTGTAATTATATCCAATTATATATCCAGTCACTCCAATTTTATAGCAAATCTTAGTAAACACTTAGTCACTAAAGCCTACAGTTCTTGATTACTGTACATTTTCCAATTTACCAAATTTTAATTTCAGACAAGTTGACTAAGTGCCCTAGTAGCTTCTATTTTATATTTATTATATTCTATTGATAACTAACCTGATTTGCATTTGGCACACAGCCTAGAAGGAAAGACTTTTGAAATTCAAGTCCAACAATTAGAACCACAGGTGGTCAAAAAGATCTGAGACACCACATCTCTCCCTCTCCCTCTGCTCTGAATATGGTCTGGACCAGGTACAGTGTTGGGGAAAACTGGCTACCTGAAAGATGGGTCAGAATCCTTTTCTTCTACTCTTTGATTCATTATACCACCCACTCTAATACTGCCCTACCCACCATGGGAAAGATTTAGTTAAAGCTTAGCTTTGGCTCATGTATAGGGTCTCACCAAAAGAAAGTTAAGTAAAAAGGTGCTGATTATAAAATATGAATCAGGCATGGGACAGGTATTTATTTTCTACAAACAAAAGAAGCGCTAAACACAAAAGGCATTTCCTGTAAGAATACATTGATAGAAACTTGAATAAGCAGTAATAATAACCATTGTTATACTCTGTTGGAAAATTGAGACTTAAACCTCAGACCAAGGAGCAGTGTTTTTTGGGTTTTTTTTTTATTGCTGGCTATTTTCACCTTGGCTCCGCACTCTTTCCCTCAAAGCCTGTTTTGTGTCAAGCTTGGCCAGGGCTTGGATTTTTCTGGCTGGTCATCTCCATAAAACACTAAAACAGTTGCCAGGGACTTATCCTGAGTGCAGCCAGCATTGACTGAGAACTCAGTATGTGTCAACTCATATATATATATATATATGTATATATGTACATATATATACATATTATCAGGTCAATATATATATGTATCAGGGTTACTTCTGAGTCTATATGCAACAAACTGGGGATATACTACTATTGTCAGGGAAAGAAACATAGGGCAAAAAAGGCAGCCAAGAGCCTCAAAAAGAGTTTGCTTTAGTGGCTATGTGGGAGTAATCTCCATTTTTGCCAGGGTGACAAAAAGGCTCCCCTACTAAACACTCCTGGCAGATTAGACTCAAACAATCTTGGCACAATCTTCGACCAGAAAAAAAAAAGGGACTACTAAGGGAAAGTCAAGACCTCTTAAAAATTATTGGCCCTTCCTGCTAAGTGACTAATAAGTAGATTGCTCTAGTCATCCCCAAAGTTTCCAAGCCCTTCAGTGCTACATGGTAGATTTGGGAGGCGGGGAGAGAAGACCTAGGGCTTCATCACCCCCCCCCCAAATTCCCAAGCACTGATTTAGCACACAGGGTCAGCTAAAAACAGACAGGATACTTTTGTGCAAACCCTATTATACTCTTTTTATGGTCAAATACTTATTCTCTTCAGCAAAAAGCATTTTCTATTCCAGAAGTTTGACAAGAGAACTTTTGTCAGCTTAGACTGGTGCTTTACATCAGTCTGAGAGTTGTTCATATCATAAAGTAAGTAATGTTGAGCAGGAGTCAAGAGAGAAAAATTTGATCTTTGCTGCCTCTTTATCAGTCAGTTATGTGTGACTGTAGGCAAGTTTTAACCTTTCCATGTCACTATCTATAAAAGGAATGAATAAAAAGAGATCGTTTCTGAAGCCCTTCCAGCTCCAGCCTCTATGGTGATCTGTCATTAATTTGCATAATGGAAAACATAGTATAGAGGGGATTTCTATTCAGATATAAGCTGGAATAGATGACAACCTCAGAGGCCTCACTCAACTATGATGTCCTATGTAAATTCTTCTAAGTATAACTTTGTTATTCCTTTAAGATAAATGTATATGTGAGTATATAATGTGTGTATATATGGAATATTAGACCCTCATATCCAAATATAATAATGAGAATATTCACAGTAGGTCATATATATATATATGTATCAGGTCAAATACATATATATATATATATATATATATATATATATATATATATATATATATATATGTCTAGGTCAAATATATATATATATACATATATATATATTTAATCTGAGGAAATACACTGAAAGGTACAGTGATCTGCCCAATATCACACAGCCAGTAAATGTCAGCGTCATGACTTAAACCAAGGTTTCCTGATTTTAAGTCAACAAGAATTTATTAAATTCCTATTATGTGCCAGGCATTATGCTAAGTGCTAGGGATACCACCCCCCAAAAAAAAAGGCAAAATAACAATCCTTGCTCCCAAGGAGATCACAGTCTAACATTCAAACAACTATGCACAAACAAGATAGGTACAAGATAAATTCGAAATCACTAGCATTAAAGGGGATTAGGGAAAGCTTCTGGCAGGTGAGATTTTAGCCAAGGCTTGAAGAAAACCAAGGAACCCAGCAGGCAGCGAAAAGGGAAACAATTATAGGCATAGGGGACAGCCAATGAGAATTCATGGCATTAGGCAAAGGAGTGACATATATGAGAAAGACAAGACCAGTGTCACTAGATCCTTAAGTGGAGGGAAGTAAACATAAGAAGACTGAAAAACTAGAAGTGGGCCAGGCTATAAAAGGATTTAAAAGAAACACAATTTCATATTAATTCCTAGAGGTATATTGGAGGTGAAAAAGAGTGGGGAGTTAAAGATGAAATGAAGGTTGCGAGCTTAAGTGCCTGAGAGAAGGGTGGTGCTTTTCATAGTAATAAAGAAGTGAAAAGAAGGGAGATTTTTTTTAGAAAAGGGGGAGATAATGAGTTCCATTTTGGACATGTTCAGTTTGAGATGCCTAGAGGACATCCAGTTTGACATGTCCAAGAGGTAATTGGATGTGTAAGGATGGAAGTCAGGAAAGAGGTTAGAGCTAGATAAATAGATCTGAGAATCATCAGCTCAGAGATGATAACTGAACCCATTGGAACTGGTATTATCACTAAACACAGTAGTAAAGAGGGAAAAATAGAAGAGGCCCCAGGATAGAGCCTTGGGGAAAATCTACAATTAGCAGGCACAACCTGCATGGAGGTCCAGCAAAGGAAACCAAAGTCTCTATACAATTTGCCCTTTTAAGAGTAGAACTACAGTTTTAATTTATACCACAGAATTTTCTCCTGTGTTTAAGGAATATTGTTGGATTACTTTGCTCTTTTTTTGGCTACTGGACTTTAGAATAGGAATACAAAATGGGTTGAAACTAATGAGTGTTTATGACCTGTCTAATATGCCTGAATGAAAACATAAAAATACAAAATATTCTATTATTTGTTAGAGAAAAAAGTTTTACAATAGTGTCTGAAATAATTTTTCTAGGCATAAATTTTATTTATAAGAACCAAGTTAAATAGAAACTTTGAATTGCAAACATAGCAGTCAAGAGAAAACTAGAAAGATAAATGGATACAAGTTAATGAGAAGTGACTAAAAATGATGAAGTGCTTATATTCTAATGGAGGGAAAGAGACAAGTGACCTTTCAGAACTCTATCTTTGGGAGTCACAGAGGAGATTAAAGAAAAGAAACAGAGGGGACGGGGATGGTTTTGTTCTATGTTGATGGTCTTAATCGAAGAAAAAAAGAAGGGAAAGAGAATATACTGGGGAAGAAATGAGGCAAAAAGAGAATGAACTCTGTCTCACACTCAGGATCATGAAGAATAAGAACACACTAACATGGAGAGAGGGCTGAAGAGAGTAGACATTACATGAACCTCACCAGGTGTAGGTGTACACACACAAATAATTAGGTGTAGCAATCCTTTAACTTAATATAGGAATTGGAAGGGAAAGAGACAGACAGAATCAATAGAATCATGAAGGGAATAGTTACAAGCAAAAAAAAAAAAGCCTTCAACTTCAGGGGACTGATCAAAAAGGAGGTAATAGAAAGACAATACATATAAGAGAGAGTGATTGGGATATAGGTGAAGGGCAGAAATGAAGATGTGTTGAGGTAAATCACATCAATTACATATCACTAGTGTTCATATTCCTTCTCTCTCTCTCTTTCTCTCTCTCTCTCTCCTATCTTTATGTAAAGAGAGAAATTTAGCAAAGAAAGGAAAGAGTATAAGAGGATATGATGGTGGGAAAGACAATTAACAATCATAACCATGAATATAAATGGGATAGATTCAACCATAAAATGGAAGATAATAGCAGATTGGATTAGAAAGTAAAAACCAACATTAAAAAAAGTTTATGGATGATAATTTTTTGTCACTTTACTTTATACTGCTATTTTGTCGAATATGTTTATTTTTTTCTAATTTTTTTATTAGTTCATTTGGGTTTTCTAAATAAACCATCATCCACAAATTTTAAAAGATCTAGTTTTGGACAAATGTAGTCAGTTTTACTTGACGTTTTCTTCTTCATAACAATAAAGGAAGGGTGTGAAGATAAAAGACTGAAAGGAAATGATTGTAATATAAAAACATAAATCACGTTAAGATACCTTTGATAGTAATTTAATAACAATTTCAGTAAAAAGGTAGGTATGGAAAACATTGGATAGAGTTGAAGAGTGTGGATTATGAGGAAGTTAAGGCACTGAATGTATACTGTAGGCATCAGGGAAAGTACTGTTGCTGCCTTTAATACTACTGGTAGCTCTAGTATCAAAATGGCTGACTAGGTGGTTCAGTAGAAAGATTGTTGGACTAAGAGTCAGGAAGATCTGGATTCAAATTCAGCCCCAAACACTTTCTGTGTGACCCTGGATAAGTTACTTAACTACTCTCAGCTTTAGTTCCCCAAAATAATAGGTTGTTGTGAAGGTCCAAAGAAATATTTGTATAGCACTTTGCAAATTTTAGAATGCTATTTAAATGGTAACTATTATTATTATATCCTATTATAACTGGGCTGGGGGAGCTATAGTTAGATAAAGCTTGGACTCTCCAGTGGCCTTCTGGAATAATGAGTGGTGGAAGAGAGGGTACGTAGACACTGAGGTAAGAAGTTCCAATATGAAGCCCCAAGGGCTGGCAAAGTACTCTAAAATCTTACCTACCAATTTCTGAAGTGGATTCTGTGTGAGTGTAAGCTTGGATACTGAGTATAACTTCTAATTTCTCTTCCCTTTTGTTCTGCAAACACCTTTTTGTTCTGTTACCTTCAGGGAAAAAATGAGGATAGAAGATTACTATAAACCCAGCCTTTAGGGAGAGAGAAAGAAGGGATGGCAAAGGCTCTCCATTATTCTTTAAATCAGCCAAGCAAAATTAGTGCTGGCTCAAGACTTGAGGGAACATCACCAAAGCCTAGGTAAAATTAGGGAGTGAACAAGCAAAAATTTAATTAAAAATAGAAAAGGCTGTTCTGAGCTAATTCTTTTGTTGCTCAGTACTTTAAAAAAAAAGTATGTACATACATCATATCAAACACTTCCACAGCACGATGAGCCCAGAATTTTCTTTTTTTTCTGGGTTTTTATATTTTTATTATATATATGGATTTTTATTATATATGTATATGTGGATATATGGATTTTAGTATATATGTATATATGATACATATGTATACATACACACATGTATATGTTTATATGTGTATATGTATATATGTGTGTGTGTATTTATTTATTTATTTATTTATACTTTTGCAGAGGACACCGAAGGAAAAGTCTGATTTTTAAAATGTTTTATTAGAAACATTAAACATCAAAATAATTATTCTTCTAGTAGTAATTATTTACATTTATATTAATTCATTTCAGTGCATAAATTATTAAAACACTTTTTGAGTCCCATAGGACAGCTTAAAACCACCAAAATATATGCAGAACAGGTAAAAAGTCATAATGGCAACTCCCGATGCACAATAGGTAAATGATTAGAGGATATGAACAGTTTCAAAAGAGTAAAACACAAAAGTTTACTCATCATAAAGACATGCAAATTAAAATAACTTTCAGGTACCACCTCACGTGCATCAAACTAGGAATCTCTTCATGATAACACCCAATATTACTAAGACCAAACTTCCCCCGCTTGTATGCATAAAGTACAGAAAGAAACTGCATGGAAAATAGAAGGAAAATTCAAACCCTATGGACTGATTATAGTGTCACTGAGCTAGAGGAAACTTACAGGTGATCTAATTGAGCACCCTAATTTTACAGATGAGGAAACTAAGGCCCAGAGAAGTTAAACAACTTCTCCAGGGTCACAGAGTAGATTCTTCTACCTCCAGTCTTGTGACTCCCGGTTCAGTGCTCTTTGTATCTGTTGTACAAGTCACAAATATGAATATTTATCTGGCTTTCCAACTCTGCTTTGTTGGCACTCGATGTCCAATAGCTTGTGGCTTTCTAGGATAATGACAAAGGTTCCCCCTGCTCCCCCAGGGTGGCTTTATGTATTGCTCTCTGTTGCCCCTGGGTGGTTTGAACCTGACATTGCTCTCTCATTTTACAGTTTTTAAGCAAAGACAAACTTAAGACCTCTCTGTTGTTCTACAGTACCTTCACCGAAAAGGGCAAAGAGACAAAATCCTAAAGAGTTCTTCTGGCCTGGTAGGAGACACAGTCATTCCAAACAGCATTATCCTCTGTACCAGAAGCTTTGCAACCATTTATTTTCATAGACGCTTAGCCCAGAGCTTCTTCAGCTACTATGTTTCCTTTTAACTGAGTAGAGATCATTTTATAGATGAGCAACTTTAGGCTTAGAGAGATGAAGAGACTTGTACGCAAGATCACCCAAGTGGTGAGTAGCTGGGAATCTCAACCAGGCCCCCAGGCTACAGATAATAATGTTCTTTGCACTATGGAACCCCAATTCCACTCCATATTTCTAAAGGCCTTCGCTCCCTCTCCTAATGGTCTCTCCTCTCCCTCCACCACTCCCCTCCTCCATCCCATATCTGGTTCTGGAGGTCCAATTAATAGCTTTTGCCGGGGGGTGGGGGGGTGGGGAGGTGGAGTTAGTCTTTTTTTTTTCTCAGTCATAACCAACTCTTCACGACCCCTTTTGAGGTCTTCTTGAGGTTTTCAAATATAATTGGAGTGGCTTGCCATTTCTTTCCCCAGCTCATTTTAGAGATGAAGAAACTGAGGCAAACAGGCTTAAGTGACTTGCCCAGGGTCACACAGCTAGTAAGTGTCTAAGACCAGATTTGAACTCAGGAAGATGTCTTCATCACATCAGGCTTGGCACTCTATCCAATAAGCCCAATTGTTGCTTAGAGACCTGCTTTATCACTTTGGAAGGAATATTCAAATTACCTAAGGCTAGCTACAAGACCCATTCCTGCTCTTAAGAAGTGTTCGCCCTCAGGCAAAAACCATTGTTTTGGATCATTCCTTTATTAAAGAGTTGGTATTGAGACCCAGGAGAGCAATCAAACCCAGACTACCTGTTAAAAACAAAAAAAGACTACCTAAATGCCTCCTTTGCCCTCTGGAAAGCAGATAGCAGAGATGAAAATGTCTTTTTTGTGTGTGTGTAATTCTTTTGGCCCAAGGCTATGAGGAAGGCAGTCTTTTACCATTTTTCAGGATTTCTCAATCTTTTCATAACCTTTCACCTAGATTTTCTGTCTACCCTTCCCCTCCTCCTACTTCTATCTCCATGCTTTGGGACTTTCTTAGGAGTTGCTACCATGATGGATCAGACTTCTTCATTATATATTCCAGGAATAATAGCTGATAGTTTCAAGGAGAAAAACAAACAAACAAAAACGATGCCTGTTATGACTAATCTAGTGAAAACAGACCTATGTTTGTTTGGCTGCACCAGTGACATAAATGAATTCACTGACCAGGGGTTGATTGAAAATGGGATTTTAGAACATTGAAAATAAAATTCCTCTAAGCTAATATTTGGCAACCAACAGCTTGAAAATATTCGCAAAAGTTCACAATCTATAAGTTGTACCTCACAAACTTTACAAGTTAAAATAAAAGTCAGCCTTTTGCCTTAGAATAAATAATATTTCATTGCTTTACAATTTCTACTCATCTTAAATGGCTGCTGTGGTCAGTTGTGTAATTAATTAAAATCACAGTCAAGATCAAGGTACTAATGAAACACTATTTTCCTGTTTTCTTCCAAAATATTTTCACATATCCCCTTTGGTAAAAACATTATGTATTTATTTGGTAAAGGTAAAATTTATATTTCACCATCACTCTAATTCTTCTTTAGCTAAATAATGTTTCATCCCCGGTTTTGACTTTTGCCATGCTTTTTACAATTGTTTCTTAGGTGCTCCACTCAAGAGGTGTATGTTCTTTTTCACCTTCAAATAAAACTGATTGAATCTTTAAAATCTCTTTCAAGTCAAAATACAACTGTTCTATTCAAAAGCTTCCTTCAGAAAAAAAAAATCCTCATCCATGGTCATTAATTTTGACAGTTTGGGCTCTGTAGCAATTCACAAACCCGTACTTTGTGCATCAGCATTCCTTATTATTCTAATTAAAGTGGAACATTGTGCCCTCGCTAGTCATTAATGGGTTTTCATTTTGTAAATGACATTTGCAGAAGTTAAAACAGGGAGTTCATGTGAAGTCCACAGGCAACAACGTTGAAATTAGCATCACCATGGCAACAGTCTTCCATCATTAGCATTCAGGGCAACAGGAGGTGTTTTTGTTGTGTTTTGTTTTCTAAAAAAAGAAAAAAAATCATCAGGGGCATAGCCTACCAAAACATGCATAGTAGATATTTATATTTCTTAGCGTGTGTGTGGCGCATTGTGTATGTATTGGGTTTTTTAGGAGTGGGGGTGTTTTAGCAGCCATGTGGTTCTTCCGCTCCCCAGATTTGTGTTTTTTCAAGTGCACAAACTAAATTTCATGATCTCTACAGCTGTACATGTCTAACCTGCTGAGCCATGTTTCCTCATCGCCAACCCACTGCTCACCAATACAGTTTTCTATGATGGTTTCTATCTTGGTATAAAGGAGTTTGCGTGAAGTGAAATATTCCATTTATTCTAAAGCATTGTTATGTACATTTATGGAGTTTACATTTCATTCAGGAGGAGAGTTTTTATATTCTTAGTAATTATATAGCTTAATTTTATATAGGTCCTCCACTAAGCTCATATTTTGCTGGGCCACCAAAAGGGTCATGTAGTGAATATGGGTGAGATATTATCCACATTTACAATTGGAGAAAAAAAAAATCAAAGAGAGCTCATGATACTGCAGCCTCCCAAAGTGAGACTATGATAGACCTTGAAAAAGTATCCGGGTCTGCTGATCCTCGAGCTGTTATCCTTTGCTGTCTTAGTAAAAAATACGTTATCCTCAAATCTTTTAAAACTTCAAGAGCAACAAAGCTGCGTTAGTTTTCTCAGCGTATAATAAAAATAACACCATTCTGATCGACTAGCTACCAGTAGTAGATAACTATGAAATTCACATACAATTTCACTTTTAAATCGTTTTATTAAAATGTCAAAACCTTGAAATGTTGCCTCTAGCTTGAATACAGAGTAGTGTGTATCCTTTATTTTTCAAATGAATCGTAGAGGCTTCCCCATTACATGTAAGAGCTAGAAACCACACATTCCATCCAGGTGTCTAAAGGCATGCCTATACTAGCTAATACAAATAAAATGCAATGGAGCAAATGACCTAGCCTTCATTTGGGGATGGTGTCCTATGTCAGTTTAGCCCTATAATTTATGAATCTGTATTTTGATTGAGCCACTCTGTCATGGACCAGTAGTTTCCTAATTATACAGCCTAATGTCAACTGTCTATTCAGACATAAAAGTGATTTTCCTAGAGCAGGTCCAACTGACTCACTCTCTCTCTCTCTCTCTCTCTCTCTCTCTCTCTCTCTCTCTCTCTCTCTCTCTCTCTCTCTCTCCCACTCTCTCCCACTTCTTTGTCCCCTCCCCAGTGCCTGCGTATCACCTCCAGGATCAAATACAAAATGCTCTGTTTGGCATTTAAAAACCTTTATAACCATCCACCCCTCTTGCCATCTTCATGGTTTACTCCCGGACAGGTACTCTTCGACCCGGTAGCACCAACCTCCAGGCTGATCCGAGAACAAGACGCCCCATCTCTCAGCATGTGGCATTTTCTCTGGCTGGTCCCCCTGCTTGGAATGCTCTCCCTCCTCTTCTCTGCCTACTGGCTAGGCTGGCTTCCTTCAGATCCCTGCTAAGATCCAATCTTCCACCAGCAGTCTAACCCCTCTTAATTCCAGTGTCTTCCTTCTTTAAATTATTCCCGATCTGCCCTAGGTATAGCTTGATTGTAAATATTGTTTCCCCCATTAGATTATGAACTCCTTGTGGGCAGGAACTGTATCTTTGACTTTTTGTTCGATCTCCAGCATGTAGCATGGAGCCTGGCACATAGTAGGCACTTAATAAATGTTTGTTGACTGACTGAGGTGTCACGTTGGTCCGCGCAGCACCCTGGGTTAGCAGATGGACAAATAATATTCTTGTGACGCCTGTGGTCCCAGAAAAGGGATATTTCCTTCCCTTCCCCCTCCCCCCAACCCTAAGAACCCTAATTTGTCCTCCTGGGAACATGGTACGCTAGGAAGGCTGTAAGACTTGACATCAAGTAGACGAGAAATCACATCCCTTTTCTGACACTTATAAATTCACTTTACTTCTAAGCCTCAGTTTTCTCATCTGTAAAATTAGGGTAAGAGAGGTACTCTTGGGCCCTACTTCACAGAGCTGTTGTAAGGTGCAAATGAAATGATATACATAAAGCACTTTGCAAACCTTCTACATAAATATCAGCTAGGAATATTATAATTCACGATTCCCAGGACACCCAGAGGCAATCCCTGGACTGAAATGATTGTAGATTATTAGCCTGGCTTTATGCTTGGGATTATCAAGCAGTTACCCCTTTACCATGAGAGAACCTGCCTGTTGGTTGTCTAGCTGCCATGATTCTTAGAAATGATAGTGCCGTGTGTGCACTCTCTGTGAAGGACACTAAATGCGTTAGTGGGAGCATACACCCACTGTTATGAATAGGGAAGAAAGAGAAAGTGACGTTACCAAAAGTTAATTAACGATATATACAATATAGCCTACCTGAGGACGGCAGCAAGGTGGCATGGTGGGTAGAGTTCTGGACCTAGAGTGAGGGAGACCTGGGTTTGAATCTTACCTCAGACATTTACTAGTTGTGTGACTGTGGACAAGCCACTTAGCCTTTGTCTACTTCAATTTCTTCATCTGTAAAATGGAGTGATAACAGCACCTATCGCCACAGGGTTGTTGTGAGCATAAAATGACATCATATTTATAGAGCTCTTCGTAAATCTTCAAGTGCTATCTAAGTGCTAGGTATTATTAGAAAGTCATTCATTTGATAACTGGCTATTAGAACAAACTTTTCTACTAGTAGGCCTTCAACTTAAATACGATTATATTTTCAAATCAATCATAGGATCATAGATTTAGAGCCAAAAGTGATCTCAAAAGTTAACTAATCCAGTCCTTTCATTTTACAGATGAGAAAACTAGGAGCCAGAGAGACTAAGTGATGTGTCACGCAGAAGCAGAATTTGAACCCAAGTCCTAACTAAACCCAGAGCTTGTTCCATGATACCACCCCTTTATTAAATACATAGGATGTTCCAGGGACTGTTGAATATAGGTGTTGGGGATACAAATTCAAAATTGACTTCAAGCAAGGAGCTTAAATTCTAAGGGAGTGCACATACATATAAGCAGATACAAGTCAATCGATAAACAGGCATTTACTACATCTGCTAGGTGCCAAGTACTGTGCTAGTAATCAGGGCACAAAAAGGCAAGTCCCTTCTCTCAAGGATCTTACATTCTAGGGGAGAGTCACAGAACAGGGGGTGGTAATATAGACAAATTTACAAGGTATATACAAAATAAATTCAGCGTAGATTTTTTATAAAAGGCACAGAAGATGCTAAGAGACAGGGATGAAGAAGGAGTGCATTCCAGGCATAAGGGATGGAGATGGTAAACGGAGTTTCATGTATGAATGTACAAGAAAACAATACATATGAAAAGTAGTGAGAAGGCAGATTTAGGTAGACTATAGAGTATGGGAAGGTGGCTAATGTGTAATAAGTTTAGGAAGGGAGATTGGGGTCAGGCTATACAATATATTTATTGTAAAGGAAGTCACTAGAGTTTATTGAGTCAAGAAAAGACTGTGTGGAAGACAAATTGGAATAAGGGGAAACTGGAATAAGGGAGAGCAATTAGAAAGCTGTGGCAAAAGTCCAGGCAAGAAGTGATGAAAATATGAAAAAGGGTGGGGGAGAAGAGGGGAGATGCAAGAGATGGGAAAGTCAAAAGGACAAAGTTTGGCAACTGATAGGATAAGTGATGGATGAATAAAATGAATGAACAAACAAACTAACGAGCATTTGTGGAAGCAAAATGGGATGATGGCTTGGGCCAACAGTGAGGGAATTGGACAGGATGGAAAGGTGAGGCATAGGCTGATGTAATGACCAGCCTATAGATCTGGTGAGCCAAAGAGGCTAGTTGCATGATACCCCCTAGAGGACTGAAGAGAGGTAGGAGGAATCACTCCTTTTTAAAGGTCCCTTGAGGCTGTTCTTGCTCATTGGCCAACAATGAGATTTAAAAGGCCAGCCAAGAAAATCCTCTCAGACTGGTCATACCATGTCACACCTCCTCACTAGGCTTCTGGAGACCTAGAGAACCATAAGGCAAGTTAGCTCACCCCAACTCAGGCCCTGGGAGACAGCAACCATCTGGCTGGCCTTCTACAAGGCAGGTTTTCCGATGTCTCTAGGACAGGCAGGAAGGGCAGTTGAGGGCTGTGCCAAAACCTCAAGGATCGACCTTGAACATTCTAATAAACTGCCTTCATCCTAGGATCTCAGTAATACTCTTCCTGAACTCATGCTTCGGGGATTATTGTACTCCTGCCCACTCTCACCCTCCCTATTCCTGTGATACTGAACTCCTGACCAATGAAAAGCAAACCTTTCACTCAGCCCCACTATCTGCCTGCTCATTCCTATACACCTCAACCCTACCCTGCCACTACAGATCTGCTTGCCCCTCCCATTGTGCCCTCTAGAATACCTGCTCCAAAATTGGCAAACTCTTTCATCTTCTACCACTTTCTCTCTCACTCCTTCCACCTTCTGGCATTCACTGAGACCTGGATCCTCCATTTCTTTCCTCCTCCCTTCCCCCCAACAGTGTGTGTGTGCATTCCTAACCACTCTTTCCCATACTGGTTCGAGAAGAGATGCCGTTACTCACTAACTCACTGGTCATGGTGGAAAGCAGAAGATTACTTGTTCTCCGTTGTCACATTTAGTTTCTGCTCCTACCATCATCACTTAGCAAACCTGTTCTCCTTTGAGGCTCATGCAAGCCAAATTTATCACCCAATCCAGTTTCTAGTAGCTGTTATCTACTCACTGAATGAATCTCATACATCCTCTCTCCTTTCTCAGTGCCTGGATCATAGTCTTATCCATTCCAACTCCTGCCTTCATCTTCGGGAAATTCAGACATCCATGTTGATGTCTCCTCCAGTACCCTAACTTCCCAGTTCCTTAACAATCCACTCAACTCTTGTGACCTATTCTTTCATCCCCTTTCTCCTCAACTGAACATACCCATGATCCTGCTATCTTGCCCATATGTTCCATTTTCATGTGCTAGAATCGTAAGTTTCTCTTATCTGATCACGATCTTTATCTTTCCATTTCTCTCTGTTGCTTACTTCTTCTAAGCCTACTCTTTATCTGCAGTAAGACCTCCAGTCCCTCCATCCCTCAGTACTTTTCCAGACTATCACCCCTGCTCTGGCTGTATTTGCTTCCCTTCCCAATCTCTGCCCCTTGGCCAACTAGTTCAAGTCTATATTGACCTGTACTCTAATTCCTTGTTCGCTTCAGCCATTGTCAGTCTCATCTTGTTGCACCTCAGCCATGGATTACTCCCACCATCCCCTCCTTCATGCCTACATATATGTTGCTGTACCAAATTAGAGATTATCACCTTACATTCTGAGTCCACTATGAATTCATTCTGTCTCATAGAAGCAAGGCTGTCCTACTATTCCTCTCTCATTGATTCCCTATCCCAATCACCACAGCAGCTGTTCAAACCCTTTCTTCTCAAGCCTCCCACACCACCATCTCTAGGCTCAAACTCTAAAGAGTCTGCCTCATAATTCGCTGAAAAAATTAAGGTCATTTGACAAGATCTGCCTCTTCTCCCTTCCTCCTCACCTCACATCCCTCTGGTGTCATCCCTCATTCCCTTCTTTTTTTAAATTTTTTTTTTATTTAATATATTTAGTTTTCAGCATTGATTTTCACAAGAGTTTGAATTACAACTTTTCTCCCCATTTCTACCCTCCCCCGCCCACTCCAAGATGGCATATATTCTGGTTGCCCTGTTCCCC
>CM053622.1:458670180-458701183 GCA_028646595.1 Phalanger gymnotis
TTGTGAAAGACTAACTATATTTTGCTTCTTCCTAACCTATCCCCCCTTATTGAATTTTCTCCCTTGACCCTGTCCCTTTTCAAAAGTGTTTGTTTTTGATTACCTCCACCCCCATCTGCCCTCCCTTCTATCATATCCCCCTTTTTTTCTCTTCTTCCTCCTTCTTTCCTGTGGGGTAAGATACCCAATTCCTCATTCCCTTCTTCACTGCCGTCTTTGATGTAGAGGTAGCCCTTCTTCTTGCCAAGGCCAACCACACTATATAAACCCTGATCTCAGGGATTTATGTCTTTTCCAGCAGATTTTTCCCTCAGTCATCTCCATTCTAATTTTCATTTGCTTCCCATCTACCTGTTCTTTCTCTGCTGCTTATGAATATATTCAAGTGTCCCCATGCTAATAAAACCTTCACTGGATCTTACCATATATATCTACCATCTATTATCACATATCTCTCTTCTTCTAATCAGCTAAATTCCTTGAAAAATCCATCTGCTCTTACTGTCACCACTTCCTTCCTTCTTGATCTCTTTTAAACCCCTGACTTCAGCCTCATCACTCAACTGATGCTGGTCTCTCCAAGCTTAACAATGTCTCTTAATTGCCAAGAATAAATGGCTTTTTCTCGGTCTTCCTCTTTCTTGACCCCTCTTCAATATTTCACACACTGTTAACTACCTTCTCTTCCAGCAGTGTCTCTCCTCTCTGGGTTTTTGGGACTTCTTTCTCTTGGTTCTCTCATTTGTCTAACGCTGTCTTTTCAGTCCCTTTTGCTGTGACATCTTGCATGTCCTGCTAATTGTGGGAGTCCTCCAAGGCTCTGTCCTTAATCCTCTTCTCTCTCCTCTATATACTCTGTTTGTCTCACATAAAGCCAGCCAGAAAGAGCCATCCCCAGAGCACTCAAGTGGCAAGACAACACATGGTTGGCTGAAATTAGGCAAGGCCTTTCAGTATATGCCCTCTTACCTAAGGAAATACAAAATAAGTTCATGAAGAAAGCCCCTGGGGAGGACTTATGAAAGAGGTAGTACTTGAGCTTTGAAGAAAACAAGGGATTCTAAAAGTCAGAGCTGAGAAAAGAATGTAATTCAGGCATAATTTCATAAAAGACCAAAATTGGGCCATTTTGGGTGGAATGTAGCAGATATGAAAGGGATTAATGTTTTATCAGCCTGGAAAGATAAGCTGGACGCAGAATGTTAAGGCTTTAAATGTCAAACAGAGGTGTTTGCATTTTTATTCTAAAGACAATAGAGAGGTACCAGAGTTTTTAGAGGACAGGCAAGTAACTTAGTCAGGCCCGTGCTTTACAAATATCGCTTGGGCAGGTGTGTGGGGGACAGATTGGAAAAGCGAGAGATGAGTGAGGGAAACCAATTTCAATGACTCTAAATTTTAGAGCCATTCATTCAGCCAAGACAATAAGATTAAGCAGAAAAGACAGTGGAGATCCCACCATCAGTATCCTCTTGGATTGTTTGCTTCATCCTCGCTCAACTTAGTTCTAGCTTACAGAGTGGTTTTGTGGCTAAAGGCCAAGTATCTAAGTGATGACAATATGATTTCAGTGCTTGCCTCTTTATATATACTAACGATGAGGTAGAGGAAGTTACACTGAACCTCTTTGAGAGCCCCCAAGAAACTCTAACTAGCACAACAGTTACTGATTTGCATTGTTGAAAGGAGTTTCCTCCCTGGAGCAATTAAATCAGAGGTCTAGATTAAAGGGGAAAAAAAGTTAGGCTACCTTTCTCACTCTCTTGGTTTCCTGAAGAAACAATACTGAGCAGAACATCTGGCTTTAGGCAGAGGTTTCTTTTCTAGGCATCTATCTCTCAGCTACCCTGAAACCTCCTTTTGTTTTTCTTTTTTCTTTTAAATTGCTTTCTTTTTTATGGGTGAGCAGTCAGGACTGAGAGAAAATAAATGCTTGTTAACTGAAAAACAAAATAACATTTAAAAAAAGGATCTCTTGAATTAATCTGTCTTCCTAGACATCCAAGCAACTCTTCCAAACAATGCTCTCCAGCTTCTAGTATTGATTAACTCAATACCCTGTTCATTTAGAGACTTCCCTTGACCCTTTTCCCCCCTACTTATCTTTCTTTCGTTGCTTGTTGTCTATCTTATCTTTACTCCTCTCAGCAATATTGTTCCATTATCCTCGGTTAGCTGTTCCAATATTATTGTTCCCTGTCAACCAATTAGCATTTGCAAATGTCCACATCTACAATCCATACACACTAACATAGCTCATATCTACAGAAAGAAGGGATGCTGTACAATGATACTATACAATGTGTAACGAGGACTTACTATTTATATCAGGGGTTCTTAACCTAGGACTGGTGAACATGTTCTTAAAAATAGATAGATAGATAGATAGATAGATAGATAGATAGATAGATAGATAGATAGATATTGATAACTATGTTTCAATATAACTGGTTTCCTTTCAAATCCTATGTATTTTGTTTTATAAATTTAAAAATATTATTTTGAGAATGCATCACTAAACTTCACCAGATCACCCAAGGGGCACAATAAAAAAGTTAATAATTCCTCTTTTAGAGGTATCCTACCAATGTAATGTGTGGTATAGTTGAAATACCTGTAGATTTAGAATCAGGAGACCTAAGTTCAAATCTCGGGCCCTCTTACTTAAAACATGAGACCCTGTATGAGTTCTTTAGCCCTTGTGTGCCTCAATTTTGACATTTATAAATAAGGCATTGGACTAGGTGATCGCTGAGCTACTTCCTGCTACAAATTCTGCCTTCAAAGTTGTGTTGTGACTGGGAATTCTTAATATATTATAGATTTAGAAAGATTTGTGTTGACCTCCAAGGATTTTTCCCCCTTTTTACAACTGTGTCATTACATGGGAAGAATATGAGAAATGAAGACCCATTAAAAGGCACTGAGCCTAGTAATCTAGTGTCAAAAAGGAAAGCTCAAGAAATTAGAGGAGAAGTGAAGGCATTTATGACTTGGCACCTGGAGTATTATGTGAAAAATTGCTGTGAATAATGTTTGCATTTATAAGACTTATTTGCTCACACTAGTCAGATAAAAAGCTCTTTACTTTAACAGAAAGTAACTTTTTTTAAAGTGCAGTCCTCTTCTTGTCTACTGTCAATGTCATTCTGATGAAGGTTTATAAAACTGTCTATGTTCTATCTCGCTCCAAAGCAGGAGGGGAAGTAAGCAGCATTTCCTCACAGAATCTTTCCTGTGGAATGAACATCTCCAGCACTATATCTAATCACTGATGAAATTATCTTTGCTGAAGTCATGGATAGAGAGTTAGAAAGATTGGGATCAAGTCTTTGCCTCTGACCCATAATTGCTGTATGACCCTAGGCAAGTCACTGAGCTTCTCAGTCCTCTAGACACCTTTCTAAAACTAAATTGTAGAGACAGTACTGATGAGCATTAAGAAGAGGTGTTCCTTATCCAAGAATTCCCTATAATAAACAAATCTGAGGTCCAATCCCTATCCCTTTTACTATTTTAAAAAAGAACTTTTAAAAACCTCACCTGATCAATGAAACTTTCATCGAATAGTTGGCATCTAAGAATCTTAGAGCTATCCATTTTATTTTAAAACTCTATTTATGTATAGTTATTGAATTTATTGAGTGCAGTTTAAAGGACTATGCAATGATTGAGCAATTATCTAGTCAATTTCCTCTGAAAATCTGAACCTTAACCATCCTAGAGAAATGAAAATCTAGACTCTCCTTTAAAACCTTACAGAGAAGGAGATCCCATAATTTCCTTAGGCAAATTCATTCCTAACATTGAACAACTTTGACTGTCAGGAAGTTCTTCTTAATAGCTGTCTTCTAGTTTTTAGCATATTTCCTGTTATGGCCTTGGGGTGATATTACATAGCTAGTTGTCAAACTTTGTATATCCTATTATACCCTTAAATTCCCCCTAGGCTAAAAGACTAATTTAGATGTTGTTTCCCTTCTCTCTCACACTTAAGTTCAAATTTCTTCATGTTTCACATTTTGCTTTTAATTTTAGGTTTAAGTTATGAAAAGAGCTATCTATTATATGATCCAAATAATTTTCTGGCAGTTGCATTTTCAGCAAATACAATTATAGAGCTCTCCTATCCTTTGATGATCTGAAATATTTTAATTAGTTTTAATATTTAAATTTATTTCCCAAAATGGCACATTGTACCATTTTGTGTGTCATTAGTGTTCACACACGTGCACACACACACACACACACATACACACACATACACAAAACAACACACATGCCCCAGAGTGCAAATGCAAATGCCCTGGTAGGTATGAAAAAGCAGTTATAGCCTCAGACACTTACTAGCTGTGTGACCCTGGGCAAGTCACTTAACCCGCATTGCCTCCTCCCCACTCCCCCAAAAAAGCAGTTATAAATTGATTTCTCACAAATGTGATCCCCCACCAGCATTTGGTACAAGCTCACAAAAACTCTACTAACGTACAACACAATAATAATCAATTACATTGAGTCCTCTAAAATGACCTTTTCCTGGTAGAATTTAAACTCCTTGAAGGCAGAGACAATTTTTTGCTTTTCTCTTTCAATCTCTAGCACCTAGCACAGTGCCTTACACACAGTAGGTTTTTATTACTGACAATTGAATTTATCTAAGTCAAAGGTTCTTAATCTTTTCTGGGTCATGGACCCCTTTGGCAGTCTAGTAACGTCTGTGGACCCCTTGTCAGAACAATGTTTTAATGCATAAAATACGTAGAATTACAAAGGAAACCAGTCACATTGAAATATGCTATCAAAATGTTTATAAAAACAAGTTCACAGACTGCATACTAAGAACCCCCTAGGCTATAAGTGAGCAAACAGATGTATTGTGTCACAGTAATAACCCTATGGTGTTATGTGAAAAAATGGAACCAGGTCAAATCAAAGGCTCCCTGTTTTCTCTGTGGGCAATTTTCACCCACACTTTCCAAAGTCGTGTCTTCTATCTTCTATCCTATCACTTTTCCTTTTACTTCAGTTTAATATCCCACCTCTATAGTGGTGGTGGTTTAACAAATACTTTCATAGAATTTTAGAGCTAGAAGGAAGCTCAGAGATATTCTAGTCCAAATATCCTTTATTTATTTTTTTAAGAGCAAACTAAGACCCGGAGAGGTTAGCTATAGTTTACACAGTCACATAGAAAGTTAGTGTAAGTACTGGGAATAGAATTCAAGTCTTCTGATGCCAGTCTGACACAGAATTCAGTCTGAAAAGATGAACAGGGGAAAATAGCAGAAGTGATCTCCTTGTTGTGTAAAGAGATATCCAGGGAAAAATCACATACAGGTAGGTGGGTGATTTATAGGTATGGTTTCATTATTTAATCCATCACAACTCAAAGCATAGACTTTTGTAACAGTTTTCTCTCCAGAGAAATTAGCTTTTAACCCTAACTCTCAAAAACATTTTGTCTTTCTTTCAGGCATTATGTCTAATTATTCAGTTTTGGGCCACCTGATATAACAAAACAGTCCTATCCTCTCTCATATTCTTCATTACTTTGTTAGTAAGTAGCTATCACCTAGGGCCTTGATGCCTCCATGATCTTCCTTTCAATGTAGCCTCCTGCTCTCAGAGTTCTCTTAACTGGCCTCCATTGTCAGCTGATAAAATACACCTTTTTGGCTGTCCAGTGATGCACTTCGGAGGTGCATTCTATCTCCTGATTGTTTCTCTAACTGTTTTATTGTTTTTCTCACTACCCCTTTTACTCCAATGTCCATCATCAACTTGGATGGGTACTCCTGAGCTGCCCTTGGGAATTTCTAAACCCCACTTTGATTTGTTATCCAGAGAAAGGAATTAATAGCGAAGAAAAAGCACAATCTAGAGAAGGAGGAATTTCTTTATACCCTACGATCACCTTCCATATACCCAAATGTGTAATACAATCCATAATATTTCATAATTTAATTCAGTAGATCGATTAGTCATCAGTTGCACATATCTTGTATATTTAGATTCAGGAACTACATGGATGGAGCGCTGGGCCAAGAGTCAGGAAGGTCTGAGTTCAAATGAGGTCTCAGACAATAAGTCACAGGGATAATAATAGCACCTACTCAGAGAGTTGTTATGAGACTCAAATGAGATATTTTTGAAATGCTTATCACAGTGCCTCATATGTGTGTGTGTGTGTGTGTGTGTGTGTGTGTATGTATAGCAGATGCTTAATAAATGTTTATTACTTTTCTACTAGGGATTAGATTTAGAAACAGAGAGCCAGGTCTAGAAGAGACTGGTGAAGTCATTTTTTCCAACCCCTTCGTTTTCTAGATAAGGAAACTGAATTGCAGAGAAGAGTTAAGTGACTTGTCCAAGGTCACATAACTAGTGAATGGCAGAGCTAGGATTCAAACTCAGGCCCTCTAACTCCAAATCCAAAGCTCTCCCCAGCGCATCATGCAATTCTCTTTTGAGCCAGAGTTCAGAACAAGGACTGGCAGATGGAAATTACAAGGGAAGCACATTTCAATTCAACATGAGGAAGAACTTCCTAACAGCATTATTCACAAAATAAAATGGTCCCCTCCCCATCATGGGGCAGCACATTCTGTGTCAAAGGAGGTAGTTAAGTAGACATTTAATGATCACTGCTACAGGACAGCATAGATCCTCATGAATTGGGTAAGACTTGGACTAGATGACATTTGAGGTACCTTACATGCCCTAAAAGGGCAGCTAGGTGCTATAGTGGATAGAGTAGCAGGCCTGGAGTCAGAAAGACTTATCTTCCTGGGTTCAAATCCAGTCTCAGACACTTAATGGCTAGCTGTGTGATCCTGGGCAAGTTACTAAACTCATTTGTCTCAGTTTCCTCATCTGCAAAATGGGCTGGGGAAGAAAATGGCAAACCACTTCAGTATCTTTGCCAAGAAAACCCCAAATGGAATCACAAAGATTCAGACACAACTGAACGACAACAACAACAACAAAACAACATATGCTCTAAATTCTCTGATTCTTTATCAAAAGTCTCTCTAAAGCTCCATTAACCCTCCAATCCAAACAAGTCCTTCCTGGTAATATCCTCGGAGGAATCATTTAACTTTTGCAGAGGTGGGGGTCAGATCCTTCATATATTTAATTCACCAAACATTGATTAAATGCCTACAGTATACAAGGCATTGTAGAGAAGATGCCTTCCAACACTATACCTTACAGGGATATTCTTGCAGTATTATTAAATTCAATCAGTCCTTGCTTATTTGAGCTGACAAAGAGAGTAGTAGCAGAGACAATTCAACCTAGCAGATAATTACGGAAGCATGTAGATTTATTTAGCCTTGCAATGCTTTTGGTAACATATTTGAATATGGGAATGCCCAATGACAAGAAAATTTTAAATTAAATTTTGGAAAAAACATTGAAGTCACATTGTGAAGAAGTATCCTATTTTTCCTTAATGCCCCCAGAACAAGTGGCCCCTTCCTAGCTCTCATGTCAATGCCTTCATACTATAGCAGTGAACTAGTCTCATCTGAGCACAGCTGAACTGACCTCACTCTGAAATGTCATGGCTGTCTAGCTCATACCTTGCTTTCCTTTTCTTTAGAGCAAGGCTATAATTAAGGTATTTTTAAAAAAGAAAGAAAGAAAAGCCATTCTGGTAGATGAACTGAGTGTGAAGAGGGAACTCTTTTTTTTTCTTTGACTCATATAGTCAATAGTGTTTTGATTAAAATTCAAGATCTGAAGTAGTCTCATCAACAACTGAATTAAGTAAATGTTAACAAAGGGGTTAAATAAATAGAAATGATGATAATGTCATCAAAGTAAAATGTGAGGATCTATTAATTAAGGAGTAGTTTGTTATTCTAATATGGGTTGTCTCTTTTCCCCAAAGGTGACTTATATAAAATGTGAGTATTGCCTATAACTTTTTCAGGGTTTACATCTATCTTTCTTTTTCTCATTTTAGGAGCATAGGTTATATTTTGTTGGGACTCATATTCAATTAATTCAATAACAACTCAATGGCATTATTAAATACCATTATGCACAAAGATGAAAAAAGCCACAGTCCTTGCCTTCTAGGGGCAAAAGAAGTGTAGGCAAAGTGCTCCAGGAAAAATTCAGGAGAGAGTGATCACTTTCACCTGGTATATCAGAAAAGGCTTCATGGAAGAGATGAGACCCAAGCTGAGTCTTGAAGTATCAGGATGATTTCAACAGGGAGAATTTTTCTTAAGTCATTACAGATGATGGCAGAACACTACAGACTGAGAAATAACTAGTGGTTTAATTTGGCCAAAATATATGAAAGAGGCCATTGTAAAATAAGGCCCAAAAGATATAAAGAGAGAAGTTGGGGAAGGCCTTAAAAGCTGAGCTAAAGAGTTTATATTTTGTCTTCAACATAAGTGGTCTGCTTGTTTGTTTTTTGACAGGGGGATGGGGGCTGGGGTGGCATGGTCAAACCTGACAATCAGAAAGATTTTTTTTTACTGATCCTCAGAAAAGTTATGTGAAAGACAGACTAGAAGACCAGTTAGAAGACGAGTGCTATAGTTCGGGTGAGAGGTACTAAGGACCTGAATTAATGTGACAGATGTTATAAAAGAACAATTGACAAGACCTGGACATTAATAGAATGTGTGGGAAGAATAAATGAAGAAAAAGAGTCAATGATCACTATAAGATTTCAAACCTGAGCAACTTGAAGAATAGAGTTAGGACAAATGGAAATAAGTAATTTGGGAACAGGAACAGCTTTTGGAGGGAGATAACAAGTTCAGTTGAGGACATGTTTAGTTTGTAGTATCTGCATCCAGAAAGCATTTAGAGGTACAAAATTGGATTTCAGGAGAAACAATCCAATTGAGACTAGATAGATAGATTTGAGAGTCATCTACGTAGAGGTAACACATAGAGGGGATGATTGAACCCGAACAGCGCAGCTAGAAAAAGAAAAGAGGGCTTAGAATAGAGCCTGGGGAAACATGCATACTTAAATTAAGAGAGTGAGTAGATCAGTAAAAGAAACTGAGAAAAAATCAAGAAGAACTAGGAGAGAGAAGAAAAGAAAAGAAGGAGAGAAATAAACATTTATTAAGTGTCTAGTATCAGGCATTGTGCTACGTGCTTTTACACATATTATCTCATTTGGTCATGGGTGCTATATACTTGAGACTAAGGCAGACAGAGTAAGTGTTTTGCCAAGAATTACACAGCTAGTAAGTGTCTGAACCTGGATTTAAACTATCTTCATGTCTCCAGGCCCAGATTCTATGCACTGCACCACCTAGCTGCCTTCATGGAAACCAAGGAAGGCAATACCATACAAGAATCCGAAAGTAAAAGAGGCTTACTGCTTGCAAAAAAAGGATTATAGATTTGGAAAATAAGTATGAATAAAATGTAAGCCCCTCAAGGAGTTTATAATCTAATAGAGAAGATAAGACATAGTACAATGTGATGACCTTGGAAAAGTCAACTAATCTCACTGGGCCTCCATTTTCTCACGTATAGAATGAGGGACTTGGACAAGATCAGTGGTTCTCAAACTTGTTGGTCTCAGGATCCCTTTGCATTCTTAAAGATTATTGATGACCTCCCAAAGAGCTTTTGTTTATATGGGTTATATCATATCTGTAATATTTGTTATATTAGTAATTAAAATGTTTTAGTATTATTATGAAAATAGTTTTGACCTCATGGACCCTCTAAAAAGATTTTGGGGAGCTCCAGGGGTCCCAAGACCACACTTTGAGAACCTCTGGACTGTATAATTACTAAAGATCTTTCCAACTTTCAACTTGGCATCCTGTGAACCTGAGTACAATAAGAGATACCAGCTCTTAACTACCATTCAAAGAAGAAAGAGATTGCTTAATGGTTGAACTGTTTAGGGAAAAAGAAAAACTTTATGCATAAGGTAGCGTTTGAAGGATGGACAGGATTTCTTTTTTAATTTTCTTTTTTATTATGAACCTAATAATCATCAACAAATATAAATAGAAGTACCCATAGTACGATTTCACATATATTTATAAATCAGTGTCAAATGGTGGCCTTCTCTAGTTCATGGTGGAGAGAGAGGGAGGGAAACAGTTCAGAATTTAAAATGTAACCAAAAAAATTAATTAGATTCAATTTTTTAAAAATACAAACATCTCAATATACAAAGAGCAACAAGGTAGGATTTCAGGAAGCAAAGATTTTAGGATTTGAATAAGGATAGACCAGGAAAAAACATGTACAGGCAAAGGTAGTAAGGTATAGGATATAGTCCAGAAATGGTAAATAGTATAGTTTGGCTACAGTATAGGGTAAATGAATGGCGAGAATAGTGGAAAAAAGGTTAACTGAGGCAAGATTTTAGAGCGTCCTTAATGTCAGAAGAATTTGAATTAATTTATATGCTGGGATCTATTCCTCAATAAATGATCAAAAGAAGTAAACAATATTCCAAATGCAAATCATTTACAGTTACATAAAAAAGATCAAACTCTCTAATAGTCAAAAGTAAAATAAGTCAGATGTTGCCCTAAAACCACAAAATTAGAAAAGATAGTTAAATAAAACCATTGTTGGAATGACTTATAGAAAAATAGGCACATTTATTATACTGTAAACATTATACTTGGAAATGTGACCATTTTTTAAAATTCAATATTGAATTATATTAGAAGAAATACTTTTTTTTCTTTGTCTCTCCAGAGTATAACATAGCCCCTTGCATGTAGTAGGTATTTCACAGACATCCATTGAATCGAAGTGTGGGATGTATTCTAGGCCTTGCACATAGTAGCTACTAAAATTTTTATTATAAATATCTGTGAAATATTCACTTTAACAAGTCAGTCATGGATTGGAGAGAGAACAGCAAGGAAATTAACTAAGAAGCTACTTAAATAATCGAGAGAAGATACATTGAATTAAGGAACTAGAAGTGGGAATGGGAAACAGAACGCACAGAAGAGAGATGGTGTAGGAATTACCCCCAGGATGTGCAGCTGATTGAGAGTGGGGAACAAAGCAGTCAGAGACGATTCTGAGGTTCTAGCTTGGGAGAGAAAAGAATAAAAAGAGTTGCCCAAAGAAGAGCAGGGGGGGACAACCCTGGGAAATGGCTTTGCTTAGATATATCAAGAAGAAGCAATAACAGCGAAGGAAACAAATGTAAAGTGGTCCAAGAGGAAGGCAGAAGGGGCGGAGTAAGGAGGACCTGAGTTCAAATCCAGCCTCAGACATTTGACACACTACCATGGACAAGTCACTTAACCCCATTTGCCCTGCCTTCTTCCCCCTCCAACTCCCCCCCCAAAAAAAAGAGGCAGGAGGAAAAATCAGGATTAGCACTTTGTCATAGAAATCGATGGAAGGAAGAGTTTTGAGTATAAGGGATATCTCTATAGTTTCAAATGTTGAAAGGCGAGCAAGGAGAGTAAGGACTGAGAAAAAGCCACTATTTTATAAATCAAAATTCAAATAATGTTAATTTGTTAAAGATGATCCAGCAATATTGAAACAGTACAAGGTAAGTCAGAAGTCCCGGGAGACCTATGAATTTGATCACATTCAGTAGGTACCAGTTAACCACTATGATGGTAACGTGGCATAGCAGAAAATGTACTTTACTTAGAGGCCAAAAGTGTGGTTTTAAAGCTGAACTCTGCTACTGATATTATTGAATGAGAGTGACAGCTTAGCCACTTCCATTTTAAAACTTTCTTTTCTCATAGCACAAAGCAAAGAAGCACATATCTTACTTAGGACTCTTACTCTGTCCTCCATTTCTACCAAACTGTATATTCTTGTGCCTAAGGATATTGGGGGCAGCTAGGTTGGCACAGTGGATAGAGTACAGAGTATGGAGTCTGGAAGACTCATCTTCCTGTGTTCAAATTAGGCCTCAAACACTTGCTAACTGTGTGACCCTATGCTAGTCCCTTAACCCTGTTTGCCTCATTTCCTCACCTGTAAAATGAGTTGGAGTAGGAAATGGCAAACTACTCCAATATCTTTGCCAAGAAAACCCCAAAATAGGGTCACAAAGAGTCAGACAGAACTGAAATGACTGAGCCACAACAAAGACGGTGTGACCCATAGATAACTTTTGTTCATGTTCTCATCCCAGATGTCTAACAATCAGGTGATTCAGTCTAGATGAGGGGTTTTTAATTTAGTGTCCACCAATACTGGGTCTGTGAACTTAGATGGGGAAAAAAATTACATCTTGGGTGACTAGGAGTATGGTGGTACCCTTGAGACTAATTGTGAATTTCAGAAGAGGGGTGGGTTTGAGGTGAGAAGATAATAGTTTTGCATGAGACATAATGTGTTTAAAATGTCCATGGGACCTCCAGTTTGAGATATCTAACAATCAGTTGCAGATGTGAGACTAGAGGTTAAGAAAGATGTTAGATCTAGAAATATAGATCAAAGAATCATCTGCATAGAGATAATAGTTGAATCTATGGGAGCTGATGAAATCACCAAATAAAGCTCTATAGAGGGAAAAGAGTAGGGAGCCCAGGACAGAGCTCTGGAGGACACTCATCATTAGTAGATATGAGATCTAGCTGACTTTCATTAAGCCAGATATTAAAGAGAAATCTATATAAAATAATTCTATTCATCTTACTAATTTTTTAAAATATAGTTTTCATAAAAATATGTATATTAACATGTAATGGGCTTATTATTGCTACTTTAAATGAATTTATACATGAATACTTTTTAAATTTATCTGTTTTAATTTCCAATGTGGCAAATGTTAATAGGGATAACCAGTAATATGCTCATAAATGTTTTTAACGGCTGAATCTCTAGAAAAAGAAAGCATTCACAAGACACTTTTAAGTTTAATCTGCATTATTTTCTCCATCACTTGTTTAAGTCGATCTACAAAATAATCAATTAAAACCTGATTTGTAGAATTTTCTGATTTCCAAAAACTAAACCAGCATGATGCCTTTTGACTTTAGAAGACTATTTACATTATGTATGTTCTATTGTACTTCTAGTTATTAAATTTTTTCCAGTTACATTCTAATCTAGTTGGGTTTACACTCAGGAGTGCTGTGGGCAGTGTTTCTGTATGACACCTCTAATGTAGAATTGAACTCATTCACCAAAAATCAAAATAGGGAAGGGAGGAGATTATAGCCAGTGCATCCCATCCAGGCTCACTACTCCCCACCTTCAGTTCACACTGTCATAGGTCATGGTGTCCCAAAGAGGCTGCTGCTATATGAGGTTCTAGGGGAAACCCTTGTGGGTGGCCACGAAACTAACGGTCACTCCTGACACCACACCAATATGTTTCCCATTAGTAATTACTTTTATTTATCTGTGTTTATATGCATATTAACACAACTAAGTCTGATTTATTAATAGATGAGAATAATAACATAAAGATATATTACAACGTTTTGCCGATGACTATTATCACCACCAAATCACTTCAAACCCTTAAAATATTGTAATTAATTCCTCTGTTTGTCTGAAAACTCAGTATTACTCTATTCAATCTCTCTCAAGATATTAAATAAAGTCTCTTCTCTTAAATCCTCTTCACAAGATAAAGTTAAAAACAGCTCCCTCAGAAAGGATCTCTTCATCTGTTTCTTCCCTGCCTTCTTCAGCTTTTCTCTTGCAATGACAGGAAACCTCTCTCCATCTTCCTTTAAACTAACACTTTTAATAATTTCTCTGCACAATTTATCCTCATAGATAAAAAAGAAAAAAACATGCACTCTCTGCCTGACTCCATAGGGAAAGAGAGACCTAGTACAAATTTTTCCTAGATCCTCACAGACTATATACACCTTCTCCCAGACCCGCCAGGGAAAGATGCTTCATAGGAAGGCATTTCTCAGCTGTCTCTCCCAAACGGCAACACCAACATCTGTAGTCTTTAAGACATAGTCATTTGAAGCAACGGTTATATGTTCAGTTACGCAGATGCCAGAGGTGGAATATAATGTATAGAGAATATCAAGTAAACAAGTTTGGGTCTAGTTTTGAATTTGTAAAAGGGGATAATTTGTAATCAGCATGGAAAGATAGTTTGGACTCATGTTGCTAAGGGCTTTAAATGCCCAACAGGGGAGTTTTTTATTTCATCTCGAAGGTAATCAGAAGTTAACAAAGCTTCTTGAGAATGGAATGACGTGGTCAAATGTACTTTACAAAAATCCATTTAGCAAATGCAGAGGGGATAGATTATAGAGGAAAGAGATTGGATACAGGAAAAGTAGTTAAGAACTTTTTGCATTAGTATGGCTGAAAGGTGAGAAGAACCTTAACCAATGTGGTTTTAGTGCAAGTACTCTTGGGTTCATTTCTGAAACATACTGACTCTGGGCAAATCATTTAACTTCTCCGTGCCCCATGTGACTCTCTAAGTTATAGAAGTGTTGTTGATCTTCCTGTTTAAAGGCAGTTTGCTCATAAGAAGTTCTACCAATGAACTCGCACATTCGAACCAACTGTGTATGTTTGTGTGTGCATATATGTGTGTCTGTGCGTGTGTATGCCAACGCCAAAATCAAGGAAAACTGCTAAAAGAATACCCTATACCATAACAATGTAATATGTAACATGTATCAAGTATAATACATATCATATAATATGAATCAAATATTAGACACTAATTTATCAAGACATACAAGAGACCAATAAAGACACCTTAAAATGATTTTGAAACATAGTAAAAATACTAACACTACCCAAATTAAGCTGCCAATTTAATGCCATACCGATGAAAATACTAGCAGGTTATTTCATAGAATTAAAGTCATTACAAAACTACTATAAAATGGGAAAGAATATTACAAACTATGAAAAGGAAAATCGGCAAGGTGCCTCTACTAGATTTCAAAATGTTATAATGTCTGGTCTTGTGGGGAGGGAAGGAGAATAGAGAAAATAGCAAATGGAATAAACTTTTTTAAAAAAACTTGTCACAAAGGCCAATATTTATAGATCTACATAACTAATACTGAAGAATGGAATTCAATTCAATAAAAAGTACTAGAAAAACTATGCCAAAAAATAAGTTTGGAGCCATAGCTCACATCATATTCCATAATCAGCTTTAACTAGATCAGCAATCTAAATGTTAGAAAAAGCTATTCCTACCCCACCCCACCAAAAAAAAAAACAGGAAAAGGAATATTTTTGGCTTACGTGTGGAAAGGGAAAAAAGTAAAAGGAGAGGCAATGTGACATAGCAGATAAAGAACTAGCCATCAAAGTAGGAAAGCTGGGCTCATGGCCCATCTTTGACACATTCTGGCTGTGTGACCCTGGCCAAGTCACTTAATTTCTTGGTGCTCTAGGCATCACTCCAAAAAACAGCAGTTTCAGAGTGTATGCCAACCTGAATTGGTAGAGAGAATTTCCTTACCTGGGAGTTCCCCATATTAACAAAATACAGGCCCAGTCCCTTTTCCTATGGAGAGAAGAGGTACTTTTATTCATCAAACAAATGTAAGAAATTACTGGAGAAAAAAATCGGGTTTAATTATACAAAAACAAAAGGATTTTGCAAAACAAAAAGCAAGATCTCGAATTGGGAGAACACTGCAAAAATATTTGCAATAAATATGATAAAGTCTGCTATTTATAATTCCTAAAAACCTGGTACATATATATGTATATGTGTATATAGTTACATAAACATATATATATAATATACATATGTTTAATAATAATGGTCAAATGACAGGAATAAAATTTAAAGTACAATTGATAATGCATAAAAATAATCAGAGAAATGGTAATCAAGAAAATCTTAAAATACCACCTTTTACCCAAAAGAACAGTAAAATGACCCTCCCCTCAAAAAAAAACACAATAAAATCCAATATTGATGGAGATGTGGAAAAATAGGCACTCTTATTGGTGCATCTGTAGACTAAAGCAAACATTTCGACCAGCACTATATCTGTATGAAAGTCATAAATCTGATCATAATTTTACACCTAGGAATTCTACCAGTGCTTCTTTTGAAGTAATATATAGAGAGGAGAGTACTGACTGTTGGATAGGAATTGAGGAAATCCTCCAGTAAGGGTGGCAACTTTGAGCCTGAAAAGAAGGTTAGAGGAAGAGAGATGCTCAGGGAGAGCATTCCAGTCATGGGAATGTTCAAAGTCCCAGAGACTGGAGATGGGAATTTGTTTACAGGAAACACAAAGTATTTCAATTTGGTAACAGCTTAGGGTAAATGAAATCTAACTAGTCAAACAGAGGAGAATAAAAATTTTCTTGAGCAGCAGTAAAGGCCCAATTGGGATTAGCTAACTGAATTTTAAGTGAATCCATCAGCACAATTATGTGTCTTTCTCCAGCAGTATTAAGTACGGTGAGTAAGAATAGAAAAAGGCAGGTAGCTGATAGGGATAACCCACATTTGTGGTTTGGCAAAATATAAGCAGTGACAGAAGAAATGGGTAAGGAATTCAAGGGTAGAAAGCAATGTCAGGGTTAGCTACTGAGCCAATGTCATAATGGGAATTCAGGGAGGACAGGGCAGAGGGAGGGGAGGAGTTGAATGACTGAAGCTGGGGGCAAGGACAAAGGAAGAGGGAGGCAGAAGGAGAAAAGGAAGGATGAGAGACTCGTCAGAGACAGTAATTTAAACTTCTCCATCCAGGATTTAGTCTTCTTGTGTAGCTGAAATGGAATGAAGGTGTAGACCATAGGATTAAAGGAAGGTGATGAATTGGGAAGACAAAGTATTTGAGGTTATGTTGCTTGCCAAAAGTCATATGGCTAATAAGTGTCAGAATTCTCATGTGAAACCAAGTCCTCTAAGTGATAATTTCATTTTCTTTACAATAATGTTTCCTTCCAGAGAAATAACTGATAAATAGAAGTATGTATAGAATAATTTTACATATATATACATATACATATATATGTGTATACGTATGTGTGTGTCTATATATATATATATGTATATATATATATATTATATATATATATATATATTTGTATCTAATGGTAGCCATCTCTAGGGTAGGGGAGAGCGAGAAAAGAAAAAAAAGAAATTTGAATGACAATTTTGTATATTTGAAAAGAATAACAAGTTATACATAGTAGATTTGGAGTTTCATATACAATCATCTTTTTATCATACTGTTATGGAAATGCGTCTTTTATTCCATAAATTAAAAATAATAAATAAGAGCATTGATTATAAGTGAATAAAAATAAGATTTTGTTAAGGACACTTCTTTTCAATATCCATTTTTGTTTGATTGGTTTGGTATCGTTTGGTTTTGGTTATATTTGTGATTACATTAGTGCAGGGAACTGCAGGTGAAGAAACTCTACCAGTGCAGACTAGTAGCTCTTCTGTAGATTATAGGCTTTGGGAACTTTCTGGATCACTGAGAGGTTAAATGACTAAACCAGTCAACCAGTTTGTGTCTGAGGTGGAACCTGAGCCCAGCTTTTCCTGCCTAGAGATGGGCTCGCTGTCTGGTGCACTAGCTGACTCCCATGGATTTCCTTTATACCAAGATAAGTATTTAATTGCACTATTATTTATTTTGCTACATTACATCAAATGAATAAACTAGATGAGCACTGATGTTTGTTTTATATTATTTTCTCCCACTAACATCTCTTCCAGAGATTGTATCTACCAATAATTCACTTTTATTTCCAAAGTTAACACTTGAATATAAACCTAGCCTGCTAAAACCATATGCTTACTTCAGATAAAATGAATTTACTATACATAAAGTCTGATTTCTAGTTTATCTTAGTATCTATGGGCAGAGAATTGACTCTATTATTCAGATTCTTTGCCCCTTAACATTTTGACAGCCATCTCTATACAGCATCCAAACCATTGGTGTAACTTATCTTAATAGGATTGCACTTGGTAATCTGATGAATCAATTGGAAACATATCCACATTTCTCCTCTTAACTATACTAAATTCACTCTCAGCTCCCACTCAGCAGCTGACTAGCTTTATCTTGTAAGAAATGAAGGAAGAGCTTTCTCAGCTGAATGTCAAGCAATGCAACTCATTGTCATTCTAGATGAGCTCAGAATTTTGGACCAGAAAAAGGTAGAAGGTTTTAAACTGTCCTGCCCACCCTAAACAGATGATTGGGATTCCCCCAGACACGTAATATGTCTTGTTTAACATGTTCCAGACTTGGGAATAGTAAGGAAAGGAGTATTCATATTCTTTTCACTCCTTTTTTAGGTTCCCTCTTTTTCCCTATCCCTCACTCCCTCTTTCTTTTTTTTCAATTCTCTTCTTCTTCCTTATTCCCCTTCCTCTCACCCTTTTCCTCCTTTTGTTTTGCCCTCTCTCCCTTTAGCCAGAATAGAAAAGCATTTTTCATTGCTTTTGGTTTTGATCTGTAGTGCATACATTTTATTTTGAGAAAATTATAGTCCATAAAAGTTTTCAAATAGATATATTTCCTGTGATTTTCTGTCAAATTTTCATAAAATACATTGATAGGTGTTAAAGAGATATGAATTTTTTCTTTGCTTAGGATGCTATATTGTACCTACTTCCTGAAAGATTTAGGTGGCTTAAATGTGTTATTTTAAAAAATCACAAAAATAAAAATCTTAAAAATCAAAGAAGAAATAAAAAACTGAAATCTAAAACACACCGACAAGTAAAACTAGCTGTAAAAAAGCCTAGTAAAATAGACAAATCATTTTGTTATCTAAAGATAAAAGAGATGAAAATGCATCGTCAATATAAAAAAGATAAAAGGATAACAATAAATGATGAGAAAATAAAGGAAATTATTGGAAATTACTTTTCAATATGCCAGCAAAACATAATTTAAATGAAATAAATGTTTAGAAAAATGTAGAATAACCAGATTGTTAGAACGAAATTTTTAAAGCTTGAATAAATCTCAGAAAAATAGATTAATCATATCATAAAGGATCTCTCAAAGGAGGAAGAATAGGCACAGATGGCTATACAACTTAATTCTATCAGAAAATCAAAGAACAATTAATTTAAATTTTAAATAAATTGTTTGCAAAAATAGGAGAGGATGCCATCCTACTAAATTCCTTCTGTAAGACAAATATGGTCTTGAAGATTAAACTAGAGAGAATTAAGGCAGAGAAATAAAACTACAGACCAATATCTCTAGTGAGCATATAAAAATATTGAATGAAATATGTATATAAAATTTACGTAAAAGATTACAGTAATAATAAGTAGCATTTATATAATTCTTGAAGTCTTGCAAAGGATTTTACATGTGTTATCCCATTGTACTGTATCACAACCAGTTTGGATTTATTATAGGAATGTACAGTTGATATGATATTAGGAAAATTATAAACATAATAGATCATATTATTACAAAAATCATATGATTATCTAATTAGTTTGACAAAATGTACTATCTTTTCAGAATAAGAAAATAGACAAGCATAGCAATAAATTAACCTTTACTTAATATAGAAATATATATAAATATATATATATGTATATATACAAGAGCTAGCATTATCTCTAATGTAGGATCAATAGAGGTCTTTCCAATAAGATCAAGGGTAAAGTAAAGATATCCATTGTCAGAACTATTATTTGATATCATTCTAGAAATACTACCTACAGCAGTGAGATAATAAAAAAAGAAATTGGAGGAATAAGCAGAGGCAAGAAGAAACAAACTATATTTTTTGCAGAAGATATAATGTTTACTGAAGGAACTTTGTTATTCAACTAAAATTAACAGAAAAATAATAACTTAAAGGTGTAAAATATGCAATAAACCCATAGTTTTCAGCATTTCTGTATGTTACTCAAAAAGGAGCACAAAGAATTGGAAAAAGAAATTTAATTCCTTGGGTTTCGTAAGCCCAAGGAAAATAAAACCCAAGTGCAAAAGCAGCCATGTGAACATTCTGCACAGCTGATATTTAATTCAACCAGATTTGTAGAAGAAACTATTTGCAATGAAACTGTTGTGCTTTCCTGCATTGTTAACAATCTAGAGATAAGGAACATTAAAGTCATGTATGTAAAATGGAAACACAGAGGAAAAGAAACTTTTACATTTGACGGATATCAAAGTAAGCACAATGCCAGTGATAATTTTAAAAGTGCAACAATTGCACTTCCGCTCTTACTAGAAGGAAATGCCTCTTTGCTAATGAAAAAGAGTGATGCTGTTCCTGGGAATTACACCTGTGAAGTTACAGAATCGAACAGAGAAGGAGAAATAACAGTGGAGCTAAAATATCATGTGGTTTCATGGTTTTATCCAAAAGAAAACATTCTCATCGTTATCTTCCCGATTTTGGCTATACTGCTTTCCTGGGGTCAATTTGATATTGTGACGCTTAAATATAAATGCAACTGTACAAGTGAGAAAACTATCGGATTAATTATTGCTGGATTAGCTCTTACTGTGGTAGTTATTGTTGGGGCCGTTCTCTTTGTACCAGGTGAATATTCAGTAAAGAATGCTTCTGGACTTGGCTTAATTGTAATCCCTACTGTGACATTAGTGCTACTCCAATATTGTGTATTTATGACAGCCTTTGGGATGACCCTCTTTGCCATTGGGATATTGATTCTCAGTTATTAGGTTACATACTTGCTGTAATTGGACTAAGCCTATGCATCACAAAGTGTTACCCTATGCAGGGCCCTCTCATGATTTCACTCTTGGGCATCATTGCCCTTGCAGAATTGCTTGGTCTAGTTTACATGAAATTTGTGGCTTCCACTCAGAAGACTATACCACCATCTAGGAAAGCTGTAGAGGAACCCCTTAATGAGTAATTGAAAAGGAATGATGGACGCTGATGTGGAGGATAGTAGATGTGACTGGAAACACCATGGCCTGGATTCACTATCTGAAGAGAAGAAAAGGAGGAAATTCACTGGTTTGCATCTGTATGTGTGGGGAGGGGGGGAACCTACCACCACCCTTAAATGATTATTACAGTTAAGTTTATATTCAAAACAGCTGTAATTTAGTTAATTAAAAATTTATAAAGATGTATATTGTATTGCCCAATTGAAAACTAGGTTGGGGGGAATCATTTTGGCTTATTGTTCATAGGGACAAAGATAGAGGTTGTACCTTTCCAGAATGATACCTTTATCAAATCCCATGTCCTTATTTCCTGTAATTTGTTGGGTTTCTAAAAACTGGTTAAAGGTAAAATTGACCCTGCACCAGCTGGTGGCTGCTCCAAGGAGTCTATGACACATGAAAATCAATAGTTTCCATCTAACTTTGAAGGATAGCATTCCCAGGAGCACATTTGGCAGCCAGTGTTTATTGGGCCACAGAATCTGCTACTTCTGGGTCAGGAGAAATCGTTCATTTAGGGTCAGGTCAGAAGTCCCTTGCATCTTGCATTGCTACCTAGTGTTTGTCATATGTGGATAGAGGCCTTCGTTCTGGAGAGGTTACCACTCTTGCATCTTTGCTAAATGTGAAATGTAATAGTCAAAAACTTCTCTAGATTCTGGTTGTTAACTGAGGCCCTGCAGCTTAACCTTGTGATTTTCTTGATACTTGTTTTTTTGTTTTGCTTTGTCCCCACAACCTTTTAAATCACGTCCTGTCCTTCTATTAATTGCTCTGTCTTACAAGATGTTGAGTCTTTCTTCTTCCTTGAACCAGGTCCTGTGACATACTCCAATCTAGTTGCTGAAAGGGATGGGTCTTGTTCCCAGAGCACTGCTTTCCAGTCTTAATTTTTTGGCAAAAATAGCATCAGCATTCTCTTCCCCTAAACTGAGGGTATTATCCAGTGTTATTTCACATATTTTTTGGTCTAGGGCATGAAAAACCAAGATGGAGATTTGAGCTTTGATCCCCTGCATGGCAGTACAGTATAGTGCATCATCATCAGGCCAGCTCCTCCAAAGGGCCTTTTTTTAACTACTGTCGTATCTATGTTGCATGGAAAAACAACTCACCACCACCATCCTCTTGTATTCCCACCTCAACCTCTCCCTTCTCTAAAGACTAAAAAGCTTAAAAAAAACCCACAAAACCTTTCTTACCCTGGTTTGAAGTTTAGCATTATGGCAGCTGTGATTGCCTGTACTTTTAGATTATTAGCACTCATTTTTACCTTGTTTATGTGTCTGTGAGTGAGTGTGTGTCTGTCTGTCCGTGTGTTTGTGTGATAGGCACATGCTTGTTTCGTGTGGACAATTGGGGTGAGAAGAGCAAATACCAATTTTTCTACTTTTTAGTAGAATTATTTAAAACAAAGGTGTTTATTAGATAGAATTGGTCATTAAAGTAATTTGGTTATTAAAAAGAGTCAATTGTCAAAAAGAAATTTAATTTAAAATGACTACCAGACATATAAAATCTGGCAGTCTACTTACCAAGATACACCCAGGAATATACAACTTCAAAACACTTCACTGAAACAAGGAAGATTTAAATAATTGAAGAATTCATTGGTTATGATTGAGCATTGCTAAAATAATAAAATGGTAATACTACCTATATTAATTACAGATTCAGTACTCTACCAATATAATTATCAAAGTATTATTTCATAGAACTAGAAAAATTATTTAAAAATTCATCTGAAAGAATGAAAGGTCAACTATTTCAAGGAAAATCATTTAAAGGAGGGAAGTAGGGAGTGCATAGTAGTGCAAGATCTCAAACTATATTGCAAGGCAATAGTCATCAATGTGGAAATCTCTTTAATATGATTGTATGTGTATAATCTATACCAAATTGCATGTCATCTTGGGGACAGGGAAGGGGAGGAAGGGAGAAAATCTTATAAAAGTGAATGTTGAAATCTATCTTTGCTTGTAATTAGAAAAAATAACATATTATTAAGTGGGGGGAAAACAAGACAATAGTCATCAAAACAACTATGTCAAGGAACTGTTCTTGGCTAAACAAAGATAGAAAGGGTCATAGGCTACAGGACACTTTTGATTACGAAAAATTCAAAAGTTTTTGTACAGACAAAATTTACACAGAACTACAAGGGAAAATAGTTAAACAGGAAAACATCTTGCAACAAATTACTCTGAAAAAGATCTGCTATCTAATTTATGTAGGGAAATTATACAAATTCATAAGAATAGGTGCTATTCTCCAGTAGATAAATGGTCAAAAGCTATCAGTAGGTAGTTTTCAAAGGAACAAATCCTAGTATATCCAAAAATGAACACATACACATATGTGTATACATATACATATACATACATATGTGTATATATATATATATATATATTCCAAAACACAAACAAGAGAAATTCAGAATTAAAGCAATTCTTAATTTCCATCACACATTCATTAGATTGGCAAAGATGACAAAAAAAAAGTGGCGATTGTTGCAGGAGCTGTGGGAGGATGGACACACCAATGCATAATTAGTGGGACTTGGAATTGATGCAACCATTGTATAAAGCAAAGCACAGATGTGTTCAATGAATCACTAAGCCATGCATACCTTTTCTTTGACCCCATGATACTACTGCTAGATATGATCCTAAAAGAATCAAAGAAAATTGAAAAGGATCCATATATAAATTAAAAAAAATAAAACCTGGTACCATCACTTTTTGTTGTAGCAAAAAAAAAACCTGGAAACAAAATGAGTGCCTATTAGATGGGTGATTGCCTAACACGTTGCAGTATATGAATGCGAAATAATATTATTGTGCTAAATGAAATGACAATAGGCCAGATTCCATGTAATCAGGGAAGACTTATTTGAAGTGATCTAGAATGAAGTGAGCAGAATCAGGAAAACTATTTATACAATTACTACAACACTGAAAAGGAAAATAACTTTAAAAGACTTAATGACTGACCAATGTAATGACCTATCATGACTCTGGGAGACTGTTGATAAAGCATGCCTCTCTCCTCTTTGTGGAGAAGTGATGGAATCCGACACGTAAAGAATTAGCCAAACATTTTTAACATTTCAAACATTCAAACTATTATGACACACATTTCTTTTGCTTGACTGTTTTTACAAGGGATGGCTTTTTATTTTAAGAGGAAATTTAAAGGAAGGGTGAGGTGAGAGTGATGTAAAAGAAAAGGGTGTTAATGAAACATTCACAAACCCTACATAAAAGAGCAAAAGGAAGTTTAAAAGGGAATATAGTAAAGCAGTTCATTGTTGGTACAACCACAGTAGATGTATTTACACAGATACATCCACACATATACAAGCTGTATGTAAGAGATTCACGGTTTCACATAGAATCCTCTTTCGGGCCTTCTTTGTACATGGAAATATTCATACTTGATGTTTTTCTAGTTCATAATTTTGAAATTAAAGAATTTGAAGGAAAAATGTCAAAAACAAAATACACAGATAATATTTTTTTTAGAAAAGAACCTTATTTCATAAAGATTTTGATCAGACCTGGAAGTCAACTCCAGCATACTACAAGGAATTTTGTTGTTTTCCCTAAGGTACAAACAGCTTCATAATGTACAAAGCTTTTTGACTTGCAGTAGATATACACAAGATATAGGACTGACAAGCAGGTGGAAATTTTAAGTTCATGCTTCCAAAGGCTAATTTTATATTAAATGCTTTGGTACAGCTGTTCTTGGCAGATTCCAGCTGCAAGTTGAACAGGACAGGTGGTAATCCCTGTTCAGTGCCTCATTATCACCAAGAGGCTTTGATCTGGCTAATGCATAATCAATCCATTTCTGAATTTTAATGTCTTCCCCATTTTCATTTCACTTGTTTTACTTAAATTTATTTTTCAAAATCCCTTCATGATTTTGTTTTTTTAATAAGATTATTTTTGATCATTTATTTATTTTGACACAGCTAGTCTTCTGACATGCCAGCTGGTGCTCATGATGCCCCTGAAACAGAAGCATTATTCTTCTTGCTTTCCCCTTACAAGTTCCAAGTAGCTCAATCCAAATATAAAGTTTTAATATGCATTATACCCATAGCTCAAGCCACTGCATTAGAACAAAGGATTTGAAAAAGCCAGTATTTAAAAGTGTGCTACAAACTTGTAGGATACTGGAAAAGCATGCTAACTTGAAGACAGAGGACCTGGGTTCCAGTCCTAGTTCTGCCATTACTACTTATGTGACCTCAGTGGGCTTCAGTTTCCTACTCTGTAAAATGAAAGGGTTGTCCTAGGTGATTTCTAAGATCCTTCCAGTTCTGGAGTAATGACATTAGCTTATGACTCCACTCCTATTCTCTTCTGCATCAATTAAATACTATGAACCATAAATAACCTCATTAAGAGATTCATTATGATAATGACATATATGGAAAAAATAAGCCTCTTTAAGCAATTGGTAAGCAGGCATTTATTAAGTACTAACTATATGCTAGGCACTGTGTATATGTGTGCATAAATATATCTGCCTATAGCTATCTCCATTTATGTCTGTTTGATGTCTTTTTTTGTCTTTTGTATGTTTATTTTAGTTAATATATAACTTCCTTCAATGCTTAAATGGAATAATGATCTCATTGATTTAGGTACTCCCCCAACTAGGACAGATTACCACATATACAGGTCTTTATTCTGTCCAACTTCGCCTTTTTAGCAGAATATATCTCAAGATTCTAGACCACCTGTAATAGATATCCTAAAAAGTGGTCTCAGCTAGTAGAAGCCATCATTGCTGCTTCAGCAGACTAAGTACTATTACCATGCAAAATTAGGGAGTTTTAAGTTAACAGACTGGGCTTGCCAGAAGTATCAAATTGACATAAGAAAAAGTATAGTTGCTTTAAGTTAGCTAATTTACAATAAAACTAAACCTCCCAGAAATGGTTTCCATCATATTAAGCTCTGGCCCTTTTGTTGGCATCCTTTTCTGATAGGTAAATGGACAATATAACGGTCCTGTCTGTCTAAATATGGAAAGCTTAAAAAGCAGATGGCTTGGAGACATTTTGTTTATTTATCATTGCCTTTAATAGCATAAGTATTTTTATCCAACGACTCTTTTCGTTTTTGGTGACATTACTAGTACATTTCTTTAATATGTAATCCATAACATTAACATGAAAAATGCCTCTCAAATACTATTACTTTCTCCATCTGTGACCCAATACTGAATATCATCATCTAATGATCGTTCTTATTGCAGATGGCCCCCTTTTAAATGCTTCAGAATTGCATTTTAAAGACATTTAGAATGTTCCCTAAGTAGATTGACAGATCGAATGGCTTAACATCTAAAACCTGAGTCTACGTGATGTGCACTAAATGCCTGGAAATGCAAAACGTCATTTCTCAAGTTCATTTTACTCTGGCTGGTATACGGAAGAGGACAGAGAGAAAATAAGAGAATAATCGGTGAAATGAGATAAGCAGAGAAGAGAAGGAGGAAAGAAAGTGTAGCAGAGTAGTAAAGAGGAGAGGGAGAGAAATAGAAAGGCAAGAAAAGAGGGATAGAAGAGAAAGTAGTAGGACCTAGAGAGAAATGGAAGGGGGGAAGGGAGGGAGAAGAAGGCATGAGAAGAACGTTGCATGGAGAAATGAGAACTACAGCAGCCACCAGCCTGACTATTGTAAGGAGCTAGTTCCTCTCCCTTCCCTACAACCACTAGGGTTAGGTCTTGGGACTGTGGTGACAAAAGAAGAATACAGAAGGTTCTCCGCTATTTCCCTGGCTCAGGGCTATGTTAATGGAACTTCTCCCAGGGAACGTTTACCACTGCCTACTTTTTTATTCCTGCTCCCCATATTTGGAGACCTCTCTTAGGTGCTAGATATCAGCCTGATATCTCTGGCATGACATAATGTTAGTACAGAGTATGTACAAAGTAAGTACAGAGGCAGAACCCATGATACTTTTAAACATCAACCAATTCATCTTTTCATATATAATCATTCATATAGTTTGCTTGTTGTGGGGTAGAAGAAGGAAGATGAGTTTAGATTGAGAAATATTAGAAATATGACTGTCTTGCCAATAGCAATATGCCATATTATTATGGCCAGGACTTGCATTTTGTTTATTTCCTTTCATCTTAGATTTTTCATCATTTTGTATTGAATTTGACCCTTGTATTTTAGGATTTTAAATGTTCTACCAGTATAATGGTAATGAAGTTGAGAGGAAGTAGTCAAGGTACTGTTATAAAACCCAAATGAATCATGGATTTTGGTTGACTGTAGCTAATTCCTAAAAATATAAACTTTTAGGTCAAAAGATATGAACAGACAGTTTTCAGACAAAGAAATCAAAGCTATCTATAGTCATATGAAAAAATGCTCAAAATCACTATTGATCAGAAAAATGCAAACTCTGAGGTATCACCTCTTACCTATCAGGAAAATGTTGAATGCTGGAGGGGATGTGGGAAAATTGGGACACTAATGTACTGCTGGTGGAGTTGTGAACTGATCCAACCATTCTGGAGAACAATTTGTAACTATGCCCAAAAGGTTATAAAACTGTGCATACCTTTTGGTCCAGCAATACCACTCCTAGGTCTATATCCCAAAGACATCCAAAAAAGGGGAGAAAGGATCTGTTTGTACAAAAATATTTATAGCAGCTCTTTTTGTGGTGGCTAAGACTTGGAAATCCAAGTAATGCCTATCACTTGGGGAATGGCTCAACAAACTGTGGCATATAATTGTAATGGAATATTTTTGTGCTGTAAGTGCTATAAGAAATGATAAGCAGAATGATTTCCAAAAAACCTGGAAAGACTTACATGAACTGGCATATAGTGAAGTGAACAGAACCAACAGAACATTGTACACAGAATCAGCAATATTGTTCAATGAACAACTGTGAATGACTTAGCTGTTCTTAGCGATACAATGATCAAAGACGATCCCAAAGGACTAATGATGAAGCATGCTATCCACCTACAGAGAAAGAACAGATATTGATTGAATACAGATTGAATACAAATTGAAACATGCTATTTTCGCTTTCTTTTTTTTCCTTTATTCGAGGCTTCTTGTATAAAATGACTAATATGGAAATGTTTTACATAACTGCACATGTATAAACTATATCTGATTGCTTACCATCTCAGGGAGGGGGGAAGGGCTAGAATTTGGAACTCAAAATTTTAAATAAAAAAGCCTAGTAGACCTTAAAAAATATGTAAACATTTATGATGATAGCTTGATAAATGACAGTATTGCTTCAGAGAGCTAACCTGAGTCACTTGCCCCCAGAGTTTTTATTTGTGGGGCCTTTAGTTAATTGAACACTTCCAGCCTTTACTGCACCCACCATCTCATTGATCTGGCCTTTAGTGGTGTAGATTGAAACCCATCTGTGCTTTCTCAACTTCTGTTATTCTGATCCTTGTACTCCCATAAATCATCAATTTTCTTAATCAACTTTTATATTTTGTAGGTAGCAGTATGGTACTCACAACCTACAACTTCACTTTCATTATATTCTAAACCACCTCCTTTTCTGAGTTATACATTTCCTAGCCAACGTCCCTTTGACTATTTAGTGCATGTGTGTAATCATACGAAGTATGGTACAGACTACTGATATTCACCAGGCTTCTCTCTATTGACCTTTTCTTTCTTCAGAAATTGTTAATCTTCATGATTTTCAACCACACAGCATCATTGGGAGAAAATTAGTTTGAAAAAAGATGAGTTTTTTCATATTAGACAACAGCTTGGGATTGTGAAAAGCGCAGAATAATTTCTTTAACATGACACAGTGCACTCCTTTATTCAGTTCTGCTGCACCAGTCAGTCTCCAAGTATTTATTAAGCACCAGTTCCAGGCAAAATGCTAAGGATACAAATACAAAGAATCAAACAGTCTCTACCCACAATAAGCTTATATTCTAACGGGAGAAACAACAACATAAAAATATATATGATAAATATAAAATATATATATAATATAAAATATGTATAAATATGCATTTATATATATTTAGTTCAATATAAGGGGAAGGCACTAAAATTTGGGGGAATTCAAAGATGATGCCTATACTACATCTGTAAGGAAGCTATGGACTTCATGAGGTATAGATAAGAAGGGAAAGCATTCCAGGCACAGAGAATGATCACTAAAAAGGCACAAAGACAGAAGTACAGGAAGAGGAACAATATAGAATGAGCCTAGAAAGATAGGCTGTGGCCAGGCTATATAGGGCTTTAAAAACAAAACGTGGAAGTTTGTTAAGAGGTAATAGGAAACCACTAACATCAATTGAGTAGGAGAGTCACTTTTTTCCGATTTTCACATAAGGAAAATTTCTTCGACAGCAATGTATAGGATGAACTAGAATGGAGAGAGACTTGAGGCAGGGAGATTAATTAGGCTGTGGCAATAATCTAGATAAGAGGTGGTGAGTACCTAAACTAAAATGGCAGCTCTTTGAGTGGAGAGAAAGGGTCAGATGAAAGATGCTGTGAAGGTAGAAATGGAAAGGTTTTTTTTCAAGTGATTGGCTATGTGGGGCAAAAGAGAGAGGAGGGTCCAGGATAATGCCTAGATTTTGACCATAAGACAATTGTAGAATGGTGATGTCTTCTTGGGAATAGAGAAGCTTGGGAGAAGAGAGTGTTTAAATGAAAAATAATAATCTTAGTTAATGGTCCATCTGCAGTGCTTGTCCAAGATATATGAACATATTGATAAATTAACTCAGTAGGCTTCCTGTCCACCAGCATGTTACAGTCTGGGCAAAAAGAATTTGTCTTTAACCTGCAGGGTGTTTTGTTTATGCATTGTTAGGCTGATCTCTTTTGAGTGACTGAACAGGCCCTGTAACATTCTGGAGCTTGATACAATCAGCCCAGTGGCATCAGAAAACATGACTATTTGGAAAACCTTTCCATCTGTAGACAATCCCTCTTCCATTTGGACTGTTTGAGTGACATCGATGACAGTGGTGAATACCTTTGTCAAGTATATGTCTCCCCAGTGTATGCCTTACTTAAGCACTTAATTCCTGTTGATTGATTGGATAATCAGAAGGTTATTGAACAGTTATATCTGTGGCTTCAATTAATCAACAGATATTCTGTGTTTTTGACATGTATGTGAGAAATGCCTTACGGGCAGAAGAACTTTGAGGCTACATTTTATTATTTTGTTCTACTGAGTCAAATATTTTATTTTTTTAATCAACAATAAACATAGCAAAATGGTATTATCTGTAAATTTCAGTCAACCGTCTGTCCGTGAAGATATATTCTGCTGTAGAAAATCATTTGTTGGGGGCAGCTAGGTGGCTCAGTGAGTAGAGCACCAGCCCTGAAGTCAGGAGGACCTGAGTTCAAGTCTAGCCTCAGACACTTGACACACACTTACTAGGTATGTGACCTTGGGCATGTCACTTAATCCCAGTTGCCTTCCCTTCTCCCCTCCAAAAACAATCATTTGTGAAAGGCTTTCTGTTCTCTTCTCATATATTTGTTAAGGCTTCCCTCAACACATGTGTAGATCATTTTTATAAAAAAATTTGTAAAGATGGAAAAGTAGGCACACAGGTCAATACTTATTGCTGTTCTCTTGGTTGTCTTTTCTGGTAAAATATAATTTGTGATTTTTTTTCTGTTTTTTTATACATTCTTCTTCCTGGATGTCATTATCAGTCATTCAACAAGCACCCACTTTGTGCTAGCATAAGATCATAGATTTGGATTTAGAGCTGGAGAGGGAAGAGATCTCTTCTGTCATCAAATGAGTTCCTCCCTCCTGCTTTCCTCCCCTCCCCTTCCTTTTCCTCCCTTATTCCTCCCCTCCCCTTCCTTCCTTTCCCTTCTCTTCTCCCTTTTCTTTTCCTTTCCTTCCCTTCTCTTCTCCATTCCCTTCCCTTCTTTTCATGCTTCTTCTCTACTCCTCCTACAATAAATGTGCACTAAAGTTTTAATAGTTGAAAAGGCTGGCTATAGGGGCGGAGCCAAGATGGCGACTGGAAAGCAGTAACTGGCGTGAGCTCCCCACCAACTCCCTCCAAAAACCTATGAAAAAAATGGCTCTGAACCAATTCTAGAACTACAGAACCCACAAAGGGGCAGAGGGAAGCAGGA
>CM053622.1:458701683-458838919 GCA_028646595.1 Phalanger gymnotis
AAACTGGGGAACAGGGCAAACTGGGGAACAGGGCAACCAGAGTGTACGCCATCTTGGAGTGGGGGGGGTGGAAATGGGGAGAAAATCTGTAATTCAAACGCATGTGAAAATCAATGCTGAAAACTAAACATATTGAAAAGGCTGGCTATATCACCCCTCCTACAGATATATAGATGTTATTGACATTATTTAATCCCAAATGAATACACCTAATGGAATTTTTATGTCAAAAGAAGATGATATCAAAGATACTTGTAGTTGGCTGAGTGGTTGGAAGATAGGAAAAAATTTCTCCAAAGAAGACTCGCAAACTCTTAACCACATGACTAAACCAAGACTAAACCAAAAGTTGTAGGCCAAGACTGATTCAAACCAGTCTGGGAGTTCAGGTTTAGGACTGGAATGAAAGGAAACAATTTTAGACTATCCAGAACTTAATAAGAGGAGATTTACTTAACCATGTCATAGAAAGGATACTCAATAAGCATATCGCATTGATTCAGATTGTCATTTGCCATCATTACAAATTGGCAACAGGCCTGAGGGAAAAGCTTCTGACTCCTAGTGCACTGGCTTTTGTATTTCGGCCATTAGTAAGTTTCATTTAAATCTGTAATTTGAAAATCACTGAACAATTTTCTTCCATATGATTTTAATACTTCTTAAGGAAAAACTATACTAGCCTGCATATTATAGATATTATTCCTATTACATTATGGTCACAGAGTATGGCGCACTCAGGTTCTGAAAATCAGAGAAGACAGCAGAGGATCTACTAGGATCCTTTAGGAGTAGATTGAGAACAGTGTCAGATGCAGCCGAGGACAAGAAGAATAGGGCCACCAAGGTCTTCTGACCGTCGGTCTAACGTTCTTTTCACTGCACCTTGTTGGTAGCAATCCTGGAGAGGATCTCATCCCTGACTCCTTTACCAATGATCTCAAGCTAATTATGTTAGACATGCTTAATTTATTGTCCTAGACATTATGACTAGAGCTTCAAATTAGGTGTGTTCTTAGAATGGAAATAGAAACAATTTCACTATTCATATTGAGAAATTCCTTTCTCAAGAAAAATATATTTTCTTCTCAGGTAGTCAACTATGGTATACTTAAGAACTATGCTTTCCCTTCCACAATGAAATAACACTATTAAGTCACATGGGAGAGGAAAGACACTGAGCCACTTTGAGGATACTCAAAATAAAAAAAATTCCTCAAACAATTATTTGAGATTATTTCCATTAAAGTTAGTAGCAGATCATAAAGTGGCCATGGGAGAAGTCTCTGTTAGTCAAATGCTAATGAATTTATGGCCTATGCCCCAGGTCTGGGTCTAAGTCTATTCAATACACCAGAAGTGGTATAAAACTGATGCTGTTGGTTGGGGGTGAGGGCTGGGGGCGGGGAATAAGTTCCAGAGTTATTCTTTTTATTTTAGTAGTACACAAATGATTTGGAGATCTAAGATGTGTGATGTAGCCTGGTAGAAAGCTAACTGAATTGGTGATCTTAACGTGGATTCTAGTCCCATTTCTACCACTAATGAACCGTGTGGCTTTGTGTAAATTACTTTAACTCTCTGGGACTCTGTTTCCTCTTTTCCAAAAGGAGAGAGTTAAACTAATGATCTCTGTGGTCCTGTCAGTTCTAAAATTCTGTTTCTATATTACGGAAGGAAGGTGCCTGTCTATGCAGCTAAAGTCAAACTGACTTCCTTCAACTCAGTATTTACATTAGTATAGTGGTAGTATTTTTTTCTAACATTCCTGTTGGGAATGACAAAATATAATAAGTGTCAATGTTTTAATCCTTAAGAAGAATAGTTCGATAAAAATCAGTATGGTTATATAAATAACCAATGATTTTATATTTTTATGAATAAAAAGAGAAGCTAAATCACAAAACAAATTTAAGTAACATTTTCTAAATAACATTCTGAGACATTACCAAAAGAAGATGTTGGGCATAAATAAAACAAAATTCCAGTAAGTTAAACATAGCTGTTGTCAATCAAAATGCACAGACACATTTATAAAGTAAATAGATTGTATATCCTCTTCTCAAAGATTGTTGGCATTGTAATTATAAAGATAAGGAAATAAGCATAATTGGAATCAATAGAGATAGCAATTTTTAAGTATTCGAAAATTGTCTCCTATTCTATCCCAAATCTTCAGATGACTAGAGCAATGGCGATGAATTTTTCATTCAGTCAGCAAATATATGAATGGAAAGAAGACAGTGGCCAGTAAAATGTGGGAAATGATTATATCTGGGGGACATGAGTAATAGTGCAGGTAATCCTAATTTCAAGGTTTCAAGCTTTGGCGATTGAAAGAATATACTGACACTAAAAGAAATAAGAAACTCAGGAAGAGAGATGGGTTTCATAGGAAAGATGAGGTCAAATAACTAGTATTGGTGAAATACGTTTTCTATATTCCTTCCCCCAATCACATCCAACTTCTTCTATTGTACTGTTCTTTATTTACAGTCTTTCTCTTCTCAGTCTATGCATTATTTCTCATGCATGATCACCTAAGAGCTTGATATTTTCCATAACTTCCTACAGGCCTGTCTTCCCCAAGAACACCCATGTCCCATAGACATTTTGGTCTTCCTCTTTACCTTTCCTCTTTCTCTCTCTTTTTCTCTCTGTCTCTCTCTCTCTGTCTCTCTCTCTCTGTCTCTCTCTCTCTCTCTCTCTCTCTCTCTCTCTCTCTCTCTCTCTCTCTGCCTCTCTCTGTCTCTCTCTGTCTCTCTCTGTCTCTCTCTGTCTCTCTCTGCCTCTCTCTCTCTCTCCCTCCCTCTCTTCCTCCTTGTCACTCCCTCACCTTTTACTTCTATTGCCTCTCCTTCCTTCCCCTTGTTTTTATCCTTTCTTCCACCTCCTTCCCATTTTCTGTTCTCTCATCTCTTCTTCCCTCCTTTCCCCTTTCGTCCCACCACCCAAAGAACTCTTACTCAGCCTCTTCACTCACCTACCTACTTCAAGACTTTGGAATTTCATGGGTACAATTTTTACCAATGCTCATCATAGTCTTCTCCATGCCTTAGTTGTCAGTCTCCATGAACTTGGCTTGATTGGTGGTGGGAGGACAGGGGCATAGGCCTTTATAGACCTGGTTTTAGTCTCATCCTTGAAATTTTTTCAGCTTGGCAAGATCTGCCAACTTGGTCTCTATTGGCAGAGATGGTATGACTTTGAAAAGCCATATTACCCCTGTTATGTAATGAGGTTTGCCAATATGACTTTAGTGAATGTTTATCCCATTTGGGTATCAAAAAACAAAAACTTCATGGGAAAGTATTCCTCTGGGCTGATTGCTAAAGCAGAGGAAGGAATGAAACTTTTAGACTATCCATTATGTCTTTGACAACATTGCAAAAATGCAAATTTAAAGTGATTTTACTGAGTTTCTTTCCTGAATCATTAATATAACAGTACAATTCCACACATAGGGTTGCATTTTAAGAAGATATACCTGTATTATAGGCTCCTGTTAGAATAAAGAGCTATAGTTATTGAAGATGAAGAAAGCAGCATTTGCTAAAATACTATAGCCGTAGGCATTATTCATCTAAAAGGGAGAAAAAATTGGATTTTTCTGTTCTCAAATAGTTGAATATTAACTTTTCTCCAGTCAGTTTCAGTTTATGAAGCCTTACTTATCGGTTCATTTAATGGTAATTTTTTTGTTTGCTTTTGTCCAAATCTTGAAAACTCAAAGTCATAAGTATTTAAAATTTTCTTGTAAGATTATACTTTTTAATGATTATACTTTCTACTCTTCCACATTTTGATGAAATTTGAGTGTTTCAGATAAGGATAATTCAAGCAGGATTGTATATAGAGTGTTGCATTTTAATTGAAAAAGACTCTAAATGAAAGGAGTCTGACAGTTAAAAAATTACTACTTCTAAAAGCTACATTATTATTGAATATATGCTCCATATTTTCATGAAGATAACAAGACTTGCCACTTGTTTCAAAAAAAGTGACAGGACAAAAACAATTTAAAAAGACATATTTACATTTTTTAATCATAGACTCATAAATAAAACTGTATTTTGAATTATTTCTGGAGAAGTAATTGACATAGCGTAAGTAAATCACTCTAAGAACCACTACAGCTGTCTCATTTCTCTCTTGATATTCAAAACAAAATATGTCTTTATCTATGAAAGAATTCATTTTGACATATGCATTTACAAAATATGAAATGTAGACTTTTTTTTTTACTTCCTAAGGCAACACCTATAGTTTAAAAAGAAAATTGAATATATATGCTCTCCGCAATTACCTCAATAAAAAACATATATTTTTAAAATACCCTACATACTAGAGAATATCCATTAATCATTCCTGAGATAATACTAGCACCATTTCATTTTTAGAGAAAAGAAAAATCATAATTTTTAGGTAAATCAAAAAGTCTTAGAGCCTTTACAGAGCTGAAGAAAACAATAAAAAAAATCTCTAGCAACCTAGATTATTAAATCAATGAAATTGAAACTTTCAACATTCTATCCATTTTTCATGGAATTTTCTTGCCATGACAAATGGTTTGACTAAGTATATCAAAGGGTTAATTTGCTTCTGAATGAAGAAATGACTCGAAATTTTACTTTAGCAGTTATGTGTGCATTTTTTTTAAGTGTAGCATGTGGGTGTAAGGTAGGAAGAAGCCCAGAGAATGGCTTCACTAATTGGGGTTTTCACCTGCTGTGAGCCTAATTGAATACAATGCTTTATTAGTAGCTGAAGGAGAGGAGAGATTGTGCAAAGTGTCAGAATTTGAGACCAGTTTTAAAATTTCTATCATTTGGCACTACTGTATAGGGAAACGAAAACCGAATGAGAGATGGCAGCATCAGGCTACTGTTAAGGTAGACTACAATATCTATTGCTAATATATATTTTAGCTTTCTGAATCAGATCAGCAATTTGGAAATGCTATTTCTTTCTTATCTACTTTGTAAAGCTGTAGGCTTAAGGCTAAAAATTGGACCCAGCTCTACCGCACGAAGAAGCAACTGGTCTATGGGTGTTAATGAAGTGTGGATTTATTTTAGTGAAGATGATAAACTTCACATTTTTAAAAATAGGTAGCATTGTGAGGCAATGAGAAATCTCATTAAATAAACCTGCATAAAACAGTGAATTACATACAGTACAACTTTATTTATCTGGGTTCTGCAACCAGATTTCTGGTTGGTCTGGCTGTTTGTTAGGTAAGGGAGATCCTACCCACCTACCCCAACCCACTCCACCTCCTAACTCCATCTCCCTCTGCCCTTCTTTCTTTTCTCCAGTCCTGAATGGGTAAGGGGCCTGGAAGTAGTTGTCTTGGTCAGTCAACTCTTTGTGTTTGTAGAGCTTGGTCATGGTTTCCTTCTTCTAAATTGTGAGTTCTAAACACAGGTTCTCTGGGAACTTTTTCTTTTAATGTATATTTTGATAACTATTTCAATATAATGGATTTCCTTTGTAGTCCTGTGTATCTTATTCTATATATTTAAAAACATTATTCTGGGAAGAGATCGACAGGCTTCACCAAACTGCCAAAGGTGCCTATGACATAGTAAAGGTTAAGAACCACTGCTACAAAGAATAAGCTGTGCTAGTCATATCTTCTCATGCAGATTGTGTTGTTTCCTGACTGATCTGCCTCCTAAAGGTTCTACAGGGTTATTTAATTAAATGCATTTAACACCCTTCGTAGATAGTTCCTCTAGCAGGGACTTTTTGTAGGATCAAGGATTCAGAAATATAGATTTGGAAAGAACCTTAAAGATCACCTAGTCCAGTGCTACCATTTTATAGTAAAGAAAACTGTACCCGAGAAAGGTTAAAAGACTTGTCTAAAGTCATACTTGTAATCTATTTACTAGAGGGTCAGAACTCGAATCTTGCTCATCTGACATCAAATCATGGGCTCCTTCCACGGCAATGTCCTGCCTCCATTTGCATCCTACTTCAAACCCTAAAAATTCAAAAGTATTAGTCCATCAACATAATGATTATATTATGTTATTATCATAATAATGTTTTATAGTTAACATCTACATAGCACTTGGGGGATTGCAAAGCACTTTACATATATTATCTCACTGGTCCTCACACCAACACTGTAAGCTTAGGTGCTATTATTATCCCATTTTAATAGATACAGAAACTGAGGCTAAAAAGTTTATGATATTTGTTAGTTGTCTGATTCATTGTACATGGCAACTATAGGGGAAGTGTGGCATTATGAAAAGCTCCATACGAGGAATCAAGAGAAACTTATATTTGAATTCATCTACTGACGTTGTTCGTTCAGTCGTCTATCAATCGTGTCCAACTCTTTGTGATCCAATTTGGGGTTTTCTTGGCAAAGATACTGGAGTAGTTTGCCATTTCCTTCTCCAGCTCATTTTACAAATGAGGAAACTGACATTAGTCGTATGATTATAAGCAAATTACTTCCCTGAGTCTCAATTTCTTTGTTTGTAAAATGATAATAATGATATTCTTGCTTCATAGAGTTGTTATTGGGATCTGATACGTGATCTGGAAAAGGGATATTTGTAAAGTACTTAGCATGGTTCCTGGCCCATAGTAGGCACCGTATAAATGTTTATTCCCTTTCCCTTTCCCTATAGAGCCCTAAGCCTACTCTCCCATGAGCGAAAGACTTGCTTTAATCTTGAGGACTTCTCTCTTATAGTCTCTATGGCTAATTGTCCTCACTCAGAAGTCTCCCCCAGGAATTTCAGGCCCATATCACTCAAGGGACCTCCCAGCTCTTTGCACATACTAGGGCTTCCAAAGTCGGAAAAATAGAGCAGAAGTTTTGAAAGCATGTAAAGAAGAGAGGAGGGATTCATGCAAACTCCTTTAGCAAAGCACTAGTTAGAGTACCTCTCCCTAAGCTCAGTTACCCTTTCATCTACAGGGTTCAGTGATGGTACCTGCAAACTCAGTATACAACATTTAGAGAGGTGCTAGTACAAGTCCAGGGTACTCTGGCTTCTCTTTATAGCCTTACTTATCCTCTGATGCAGCTGTAGGGATCAAGTGACTTGCTGTGGCTTCCTCACTTTTTCATCATTCTTTTCAGTGCACTGTCTGCATGGTCCCCTCACTACTGTTAATATACTTAGCTCCAGAACATCTCAATATTTTCCCATCATCCTCCCTTTCTCTCTTTACCACATGGTCTTCCAAACCAGAAGACCGCTCATTCTTCATGAATGCTTTCCCTTGGAAACCCTGGCTCAGAACATTTTATACATATCTGCCTTTGGATCCTCTTTGCACCAGAACATCAGGTTGGGGAGGAGCTGGCCTGACACTTTTCAGAACTACTCAGAGCCTTCCAGCATGAATCCTTCTAGCATATGCCCACTTGGTATACAAAATACTCTGTATATCTTAAATTGTTAAATAAATGGTAGCTATATTTTTTGTCAGTTACTAAAAAAAATTAGGAGTTTCTGTGTGTTTCTAGCATATTTAAATGCAGGGATTTCACTATAAATTACATGTAACACAGGAATACCTGTATTCAAAACAAAATATATTTGAGTAGATACAGAGATAGGTATGATATAAATATAGACAGGCATGGATATGGGTAGTGATATAGATTATATAATAAATATAGATGATAGAAATATATATGGATACAGATAGATATAGATAGATACACACACATGTGGAATCGTTAAACTAGAAAATCTCTTTTTGGTGATGGAGAGTAAAGTCCAAATCACACAATTTTCTGTACCTGTTCTCTGCCACATACATATTGTTGCCCATGTGAAATCAAGTTCAACTTGAACAAACACTTATTGAAGGAAGAAATCTAGTGCCATGGAAAAAAGCATAGGAATTACACTTAAGAAACCCAGCTTTGAGTCTGGATCATATACTTATCCAACTCTATGACTCTCCCAATTTGAGCCTTGGTTTACTCACCTGTAAAATGGAAATAATATTTGCTCTACCTAATTCACAGGATTGTGAAGGAAGTCCTAGAGAAACAGGCAGTATTATTTCAATATTCAAACATAGAAAATATTTTGTTATCAATATATTTATATATGTAAAACACTATTTATCATTAATACTATCTCCTAATTCCTTAAAGATGAGATTGTTACAGAGTTAGAAACAATGGGAACCTTGGAAAGAAATGACCAATTTATCATAGAATTCATAACAGAGAAGGAAAAGAAAACCAGGGGCAGAGTCTGATATGAAAATCTAGATTTTGGAAAAGCAGATTTCAAAAGGTACGGAAAAAGGTCAGGTAGAATTACATTGCATAATATTCTAGAGGGAGAGCCTGCCCAAGAGAGAAGGGAAGCTCAACAAAGAAGACATTGGGAGAAACTTCTTTTAATAAAAAAGAAAAGAAAGAGTTTAAAATATGGATGTTTAGGAAGTACTTTGACCAACTTAACACAAAATAATTTATAGAAGATAGAAGAATCACTCACTCAAGCATTTGTTAAACACTATGTGCTAAGCGTAGAACCAGGCGCTAGGAATACAAAGGTATAAACAGATGATGTAGATAGTGATATCACAACTGTATGAAAATGAATAGAGTAACCCTGTAAGAGCAGCATGGCTCTCATAAGAGTGCCAGTAGTGTGTAAGCTCAGAATCAATTGCAACTGGGGATAATACCAAGAATAAAAGGGGGCTTTTCAAGCTATGTTGGGGAAAAAAGGAAGGGTTGAAGAATGGATAGGACTATTGCTTGGGGTGAATGGGGCTATGGTAATGGATGATGGACAGAAGGCAGAAGAGTGTAACTCTTACTCTGCTTCTGTTTACTCTGCCAAAAGATCTTTAGACTAGAAAGGACAGAATAAAAATGGTTGATAGGGACTCAAAATAAACAAAATGATAGTCAGAGATCATCTAACTGTCCTGGTGGGTTCGAGGCACCAGGTCCAATAAAAGGACATCTCAAGGTACTGAAAGAACTGGTGAATGTGATTGCTTAGCCCTTGCCAGTGATTTTTGAAATATCATGCTGAATAATATGTGCTATAGAATTGGAAAAGGAGCCAATTGACCCAATTTCTACAGAATTCTAGGAAGCATTATTGAAGAATATATTATGAATATCTAGAAAGGGAAGCAGTGACCAAAAAGAGCCAGGATGATTTCTTTGAGACCTTAAGGACCTTTGAGAACATATCATGCTAGACTCAACTAATTTCTTTTTTTTTACAGGGTTACTTAATTGGTAACCCTGGTGCATAAGGAAAATTTTATTGTCAGTCAATAAACATTAAGTTTTGACTATGTGCCAGACTCTGTGCTAAGTATTATAGACATAGCTTACTTAAATTTCAGAAAAACATTTGATCATCTCTTACATTATGCAAGATGGAGAGGTGAAGCCTAGATGATAGTATAGTAACATCGATTCCAAATAATTGAATGACCAAAAATAGCAGTAATGGTTTCATGTTGACTTGGAGGAAAGTTTAAAATGCAGTGACTCAGGGGTCTGTCTTTGTCTTTGTTCTGTTCAACATTTTTTAAAATAAATTCTTATAAAAATCTTTGGTTTTTGTATCATTTAAATTTCTCTTATCCCACTCCCTTCTTAGAAAGTTACCTCATATAACAAAGATGTTTTTAAAGAAAAAGAACCAACAAAAGTGCTGCTATAAATATATATATATATCTACAGATACCCATACACACATATATATATATATACATACATATGCATAGACACATATACACACACATACTTTATTTTTATTAATGATCTCTTTGGGGTACATACCTATTAGTGGAATCTCTGGGTCAAGTATGGACATTTTAGTCATTTTATTGGCGTAATTCTAAATTACTTTCAAATGGTTGTACCAATTCTCATAACCCTTCCAGCATTGACTATTCTCCATCTTTTGTCATCTCTAACAATTTATTGGATGTGAGGTGAAACCTCTGGGTTTAGTGTTTGTTTTTTTATTTGCATTTCTCTTATTATTAGTGATTTAAAGAATCTCTTCACACATGGTTGTTAATACTTTACAATTCTTTTAAGAACTGTTTTTTTTTCCTTTGACTACTTATCTATTGGGGAATGGCTTTTAGTCTTATATGCATACATATTGTGGCAGATAGTATAATATATACATATAAACATATACATACGTGTCCATGTGTATGTTAGTTGTGTATATATTTTGGATACTAAACTCTTATCTGACAAATTTGATATAAATATATTTTTTTCTTCATTCAATCCCTTCTCATCCTAGAAGCATTAGTTTCATTTATGGAGAAGCTTTTAAATTTCTTCAATATTCTTATCAATGATATGAATGAAGATGTAGATGGAATTCATATCAAATTTTCAAATGAGTCAAAACTAGGAGAGATATATATCTTCTAGCTTATTGATTTAGGATCTTAAAAAAACACCAAGAGGCTAGAATGGGACCTGAATCTAATAGCATTCCATTAAAATATAGAAATTTAAAATACTACATTCAAGATTTTTTTTAAAAAGTCTTTAATACAAGATAGAGGAAGAACAACTACATAATAGTTCATGTGAAAAGAATCTGAAAGTTTTAAGGAAGTGTAAAACTCCATATGAGTCAATAGTAGGACACAGCAAACGAACAAAAAGTTAATATGTCTTAAGTCTGCATTTTTAAGAGAGACATAGTATTTACAGTATGGGAAGTAATGTTCCTTCTGCTCTCTGCCCTGGTCAGACCATAGCTGAAATGCTTTGTCTAGGACCAAGCATGACAACAACAACAAGTTATCATCAAAATATATCAACAAGATATATCAACAAGTTAAAGAATTTCCATGACAAGGCAACCAAAATGGTCAAGGGCCTCTAGACGATGGCATATGTAATTGTTTGTCCTTTGTCCTCAAAAGAGGACCATGATATCAGAAAGGCGATGCCATGACTTGCAAGTGGATTGGATTTAAATATGGGAGGGCTATGCAAAGTCACCAGCCTCACTTTCTCCTCCAAAGCCATCTGGGCCCACTGGCAAGATATAGATCAGGACAGTAGGAGATGGCTTTGGATGCAGTGGAAGAGCTTGGCTTTTTAAGCTACGGTCTTTCCCAGGTCTCAGTTTGACTGAAGCGATGCCCATTCAGCGATTAAGGCAGGCTAGGTAAAAAATGAGGCAAAGAATGGCCTCTTCTACCTAGGCAGAAAAAAATCAATCGGGGAGGGAAAGACCCTTGGGGTTTCTGGCCCAAAACAGAAACAGTTGCTATTTACATTCACTCTGCGCCATCAGGGCCCAAACAGTGACCAGATGGAGCTAATAAAAGGTTGAAAGAAGTAGAGAATGTTAGTCCAGAGAAATAAATCTAGCTTTGGGTGGAGGAGATGGGAATAGGGTTGTTATATAGCTTAAGTATCTGAAGAGTAGTCAAGTGGAAAACATTTCTCTATTTGACCCTAGAGGGCAGAGCTAAGAATTATTGGTAGAAGCTGCAAAGAGGTAGATTTAGACTTCATGCAAAGCATAACTTTCTAAATATTAGAGATATACAAAAATATAATGGATGGTCATCAAAGGTAGTGTTCCTTCCTTACTGAAACTTTTCAAGTGAGGGTGAGATGACCACTTGTTTGGAATGTACACTAAGCATTCCTGCTTAGATATGTGCTTGACCCATTTTCATGCTTTTATTTATTTAGTTTTAGTCTGATTCTGAGCTAGGGCTTAGGGAATATACAAAGATTTAATCTAATATGGTAATAGACCTCATATTCTAGTAGGAGTATGAGAGTTCCAACAAAACCAGCAATAAAGAAACCGTCATCCATCCTCCTCCTCCTCTTCATCCTCATCATCATCATCATCATGGACATCCCAAAAGTCTTTGTTTAGTTTCACTCTAGTAACACTAAAAAATGCACTAAAGACTTTTGGATACCTTGTATAATCATAGTGCTTTAAGGTTTTCAAAATACTCCAGAAATAGTATTTCATTTAATCTTCACAACAGCCCTGAGAGATAGGTATGAAATCCTCATTTTACAGATGAGGAAACTAAGGCAGACAGAGGTTAATTGACTTGTCCAGATTCATACATATATTAAATGCCTGAGGGTGGATCTGAAATTAGGTCTTCCTTATTTTAGGTTGAGCACTCTACAACCTAGCTGCATGTATTATGTGATAATATATAAGAGATATCCAAACCAAGAGATCCAAATTATGAAAGGGAAAAGATCATTAATGACACAGGGAATCAGGAATGGTTTCATGGAGGAGATGAACCTTGAGCTTTAATGGGTGAATAGGATTTCAGAAAGAGGATAGGGGAGGGCTGTGCTGGCTTTGGGAAAAGAGCATTCTGAATAAAGAGAACAGAGTGAGCAAATGTCCACAGTATGAGATATGTGTGAAAGACAGCCAGTAATCCAGATTGGTTGGAAATGAGCTCACGTGAGGTGAATAATGTTGGATAAAGCTGGAAAGGCAATGTAGTAGCAGATTATAAAAAGCCTTGAATGCCAGGTTAAGTGATTTGAACTTATTGGGTAACAATTGTGAGACATGAAAGGTTTTAACAGGGGGCTGACCCAGGCAAATCTATGCATAAGAAAGATCAATTTGGCATCATTATAAAAGATACTTTGGAGAAGGAAAGAGATTGATTTTAAAAATGTCAGGCAGAAGGCTATTGGAATAGTGCTTAGGTCATAAATTATAACCTTATGGTGGTAGTAATAGGAATAGAAATGAGAATGTATTCGAGAGATACAGAAAAGGTAGAAATGACAAGATTGGACAACTGATTTGTTATTGTAGATGAGGAAGAAGTTAAAGACAACACCAAGAAATAGGGAAATTAGAAGAAGGAGAATGTTCTAGGAGATGTTAACACACTGTTTTAGACATGATGAGATGTGCCATGTATAGTTGGTGATGCAAGTCTGAACAATAAGGAAAGGGCAGAGATAGAGATGATGGTTTAGGTATCACCTGTGTAATGATGATAATAAGTGAGAATGAATGAAGTCATCAGAATGAAAATCAAGAACAGTCTTAAAGAGAAAAAGAGGTCACAAGAGGGCAATCAGCACCTCTAAGGTTCGTGTGGAAGCAGAACATTGTGTTTCATTTATGTGTATAATAATCATGGAAAATTGTGGTCTAATATTATCTGCTTATATCAGCTTTGGGTCTTTTTCAGCCATCTCCTTCTCCAGCTGAACTGGGGCTTTATAACTGCCTTTTTGGACTGAATATGGCTGGAGAAGATCTTAAAATGCCACCCAATGATTTTCAAATTTGTGGTGGCCAAAGGGAACTCAAGTTATGCTTTTAATATATAGTGAGGAATCTCTGGGCTTAGTCTTCCAGAATCCATCTTCCTCTATCACCCTCTCAGAGTTACAGGGGTAGCCTTAAGGGTTCAGGTATTTCTTATTTACTTGGCTTGAATTCCCACTGGTTATAGCTTCCCTAATTTTGACCATCAGTTAACCATCAATCTAGTTCCTTAGTTCCATTTAACAAAGATTAGTTTCTATTTACTTTGAAAATATAACAAAATAAACGCAAACTTCACTCCGAAAAAAAACCTTTGAAGTACACGCTGCCATTATTTTGCTCTTGTTTGAGGAGAATGAGTTTATTCTTAGCAGAATTTGCACAATTTCTGTAAAGCATCGGTCTCACCAAGTTCACATCTAGATTTGGCATGGCTGCTCGATAAGTCTTAGATAAGTCAGATAAATCTCAACTACCACTGGGCTAGGTCCCAAAGGTCACTCTAGAAAATCCATCCTTGCTTCTTTTGGCATTGATGCTTGGCTGACTATAAAACTCATATTCCAGGATGTGCAGAGGCTTACTCTCTTGGCTTTTTAAAAACCCATAAGATTGGAGTCTCTAACCCTTTCACTTAAAATGGAAAAGAACAAACACAACAGCAAAAAGACGGAGTCCAAGTTCACAGGAATGTTGGACCCAGAAGGGAAAACGCCCAAGGCCTCTCCCCAGAATGTTCTGTCACCATATACCATGAATGAAGGAGTCAAACCAAGAGAGAGCAGCCAAAGAGAAATAGCAGAGAAAAATTTTAGAAAGTAAATCCTTTTTCCCTCCTACCTCCCCCAGTTCCAGCTTTGTAACTGCAGCTAATCAAAGAAGTTTCTCCTAAGTATGTAGTTAGCACACTGGACTCAATTAGAGAATGTCTAAATGCCAACATCTCTTCAAGGAACTTCCATTGCATGTCATCTAAACTGGAAGTTGACTCTCCAGCTTCTCCACATGAGGAGATGCTATCACAGATCCTCAGCACGTGTCAGGCCCTCTCATAATGGGATCCAAATTTTGAGTGCAGAATAATTTTCTATAGTTTCTTCCTCGATCCTACTTTATATTAATCTTTTGTTCACCTCAACCTATAATTAACCCTCTGTCGTCTTCCTATTCTTTAATCATCACTGTCTTTACCATAATATAGTGCCTTTTATGGCATCAGTAGTCTTCTGGTGATGCTAAATGTATGGGAGTCCTAAAATACCTGTCTTTGAAAAATTAAATTGCATATTACTCAAGGAGCGATGAAGAGATACTGGATATAACTAGGCTAAAGATATTAGCAAAGAGGAGTTGCATAGGAGTGATAGCATAAAGGAAATCATCAGAGATACTTGACCGCAAAATAAAGGGAGGAGTCTCATGAAATACAAAACAAGTGATGAATAGTGTTGTTTGGTTGTTTCAGACTCTTCGTGGCACTAGAGTTTTCTTGGCAAAGATACTAAAGTGGTTTGCCATTTCCTTCTCCAGCTCATTTTCATAGATGAAGAAGCTGAGGCAAACAGGGTTAAGTGACTTGCCCAAGGTCACACAGTTAGTAAATGTCTGAAGCCAGATTTGATCTCTTGAAGAAGAGTCTTCATGATGCCAAATCCAGTGTTCTATCCACTGTGCCACCTAGCTGCCCAAGTCCACATAGCGCATTGATATCTATATAATGTCAAGTGTTTTAGAGAAAGATTCACTAGCATGTTGGGTAGCCCCCTTTTGAAGGATTTAGATGAGGACATGGACAAGTTACAAATGATGGGAAAACAATTATTTATTAAATGCTTAACTATATGACAAGAATTGTGCTCAGTGCTGGAGATACAATGAAAGATGTAGAAAATAGTCTGTGCTTTCAGAAGGCAACATGTGCACAAATAGGTACACACAAGATATGATGAAGGCAGATGGTTTGTTGTCTTAGAGGTGAAGGCTATGACAGCTGAGAAAGGTGTCCTACAGAAGGTGGCACTTGAGCTGAGTCATGAAGGAAACTAGGAATTACGAGGCAGAGGTAAAGACAGAAATCATTCAATGTAGAGGGCCAGTGAGTGCAAAGGCCCAGAGATGAGAGATGCAACATCATTTGTGAGAATCATCAGGTAGACCAGAATGGCCAGACTACATAGTACATGTCAGGGAGTAGAACGTAAGAAGCCTGGAAACGTAGGAAAGAGCCAAGTTGTGAAGGTTTTTAAATGCCAAACATAGGTCTTTATCTCTGATCCTAGACATAATAGGTACCCATTAGAACTTATTCAGTAGGAAGATGATGTATTCTGATTTACGCCCTAGGAAAATTAGTCTGGCAGCTGAATGGGGGGCGGACTAAAGTGAAAAGAAGCAGAGAGTTCAATTAATAGGTTATTGCAATACAGACCAGGCAAAAGCTAAAGGATGGCCTGAACTATGGTGTTGCCTATGAGAATAGAGAGGAGATGGGTGTGAGACATGGTGTAGAGAAAGAAATGAGAAAACTTGACAAATGATTAGATATGTGGGATGAGCAAGAGTAAGAAGTTAAGGACGACACTCATATTGTGAACCTGAGTGACTAGAAAAATGGTAGCACCCTTGACAATAAGAGGGAAATTTGGCAGAGGGGTGGATTTGGGGGAAAAGCTAACGAGTTCTGTTTTGAGTTTCTTGGGTGTGAGATGCCTTGCAGCATCCAGTTTTTAATGTCTGATAGTTGGACATTTGGTAATTTAGGTGTGGATTACAGAAGAAAGATAAATTAATTGAAAGTCATTGGCAGAGAGATGGTAACTGAATCCATGTGAGCTGATAAAGTCACAAAATGAGAGTGTTTAGAGAGAAAAGAGAAGAGAGCCCAGGACAGATCTTAGGGTATACCAGCAGTTGGTGGGCATAACAAGGTTAGTGAGAGAGGAAGATTAAAAAAGAATGGTCAAACACATAGAAGAATCACGAGATGACCCTGTCATGAAAAACCAGGAAGGAGACAGTATCCAGAAAAAAGTGGCGAATGCTACCGATAGCTCAGGAAGGATGATGACTAAGAAGAGGGCATTAAACATTTGGGCCAATGGAGATTTTTGAAGAGACAGATGACTATATAGTAGGATAATTTAAATAATTCTACAGTGTAATGCATAGGACAGTACTATTATTCTGTTATAGGATCCTTTCCCATATTAGGCCCTAAGTACTTTTGGAATTGAAATAAACAAAACCCATAATTGTTAGTCCAAGAGATAAAGGGGGCAGGGTATAGAATACTCCTGAGATAAAGGGAAATCTGGAAATACTATAGCATAATAGAACTAAATTATAAAAATTTTCCTCCTAAAAAGTGCTTCATATTATTAGTATCTTATATACATTTAATCATACTTAATATTTTAGAGGGGTAAACCTGTCTAACACTGACATTTTGTCACAGAACTCCTATTAACATCACACAGATTACCATTGTTGCTATTATGGAACATAGTCTGAGAAATAATGTAATAATACTTCCAATACTAGTTATATTATTTACTTGTGTATATAGTAGATAGAGACAACAAGTTACAGATTTATATAGTAGATGAAGACTTAGCAATTTCTGGATATATATGTATAGAGCAAATGAAGACATATCAATCGTATTACCTGTTTTTTTTCTTTGTACTCAAAGAAAAGAAAAATGATTCAGATTGAAAGGAAGAAAATATTTATATTGATATACATATAATTTATTACTAATACTCTGAGTACTCACTAAAAAACAACAACCAAAAAAAATAAAATTCGAAGTCTTCAAAATGCATTCTTATATAAGGGAGGATAAGTTTTTATGTGCATATATCCACAGTTTAAAAAAATTCTAAAGACTTATTTTAAGGATAGCCATCTGTCAAATTTTAAAAGCTTGAAGAATGCTTCCTTGTTATTTTTCATTTTTGAATTATTTTTTTGCCAGTCCAAGGTAAAATCTTTAATAGCCTTGCAGATTGAAATTTAGAAAATGCACTTAACTTAAATCTCATGGAAATACCAGATTCCTTAATCTTGAGATGATCTTCAAAAAGATAAAAATGACAAGATGTCACATCACACTATAGCTGTAAACACCAAGTACCTCAACTTCAAATGTCTGAAAATTCTTATTCTTCATTAACGTGCTGAAATATATTTTCTTGATAGACTCCAGGCACTGACTAGTTGATGTAGAGTTGTGTAATATAGTGGAAAGAAAACTGAAGTCAGACGAGATGAGTTAAAATTTGGCCTCTGTGACTTTGTGTAATCTTAGTCATAATCATTCTTGCTGGGCCTCAGTTTCCTAATCTGTAAAATGAGGTGGCTGAACTAGGTGATCTCTAAGGGCCCTTTCTTCTCTACTTGCTGTGATAAGATTCTAAATGATTCCGACTTCATCATTGCCTCTTCTCTCTCTCTCTCTCTCTCTCTCTCTCTCTCTCTCTCTCTCTCTCTCTCTCTCTCTCTCTCTCCTTCCCTCCCTCCTTCTGTCTCTCTCTCTCCCTCCCTGCCCCCCCCTCTTTTCTTCTCTCCTTCTTCCCCTAAACATTTTCCTGGCCATGAGGGCTGGCCTAGGGACAGGCATAGAGGAGCTAATATGTTATATATCATTGAAAGAGTGCTGGTTCTGGACTCAGAAGATTTAGGTTTAATCCTGGTTTTCCTGCTTCATCACCATATTACTATCTGTATCGCCTTATCCCTCATCTGTAAAATTCTGTAAGTGCATAATATGACTAAAGCAGCTTTTATTTTACGAACAAAACCCTATTCAGAGCCTTTATGTTAGAGAGATGAACCTGGGCCCGTGAATGCTATAAAAAGGTGAAAAGGAAAGAAAACCAAGAAAATAAGAGACTTAGGGAAAAAAGGAAAGCTATTAAAAATGAATGTAGAAATAGAAATGCCTCTTTTTTAACGAGCATTTAAAAAATTACATTACATTAGTTTATGAAGAGGAAACTATTTAAGAAAATCTTCTTTTCAAGAATCTCCCCAAGACCGAAGCATGGGGTCTTGTTTGTTTGTTGTTTATTTTTTTATAAGAGAATCCGGTTTCCAGAGACACTGTGGTTTAGGGAATTAAAGTCTAATCTCAGCTAGGAAGACCTGGGTTCAAATCCTCCATTATTGATACACAGTGATCGTATCACCCTGAGAAAATGTCTAGGCAACTCTCTTAAGTCTATAAATTGTAGAGAAGGTGCCCAGCTGAATTGATAAAGGACATAAAATGAAATTACAGGTCTCTATAAGGCTGCAAACTGTTTCTGATTCCGAGACCTTAGCCTCATTTAATTTTTTCTAATAAAACTATTGTCTCAAAAATTAAAATATAAGAAATAACCCACACGATGTTTATTAAGTCAGCTACAATGGCTTAGATGGGTAAAGCTTCATTTAAACTAAAATGTTTCTAAATTACAGTCAGGCCCCAGACCACAAAAAATTCAGGGTAGATTTCAATGAAATCCATATTCTGATCTCATTCTCACTTTAATCTTCAATTTGAAGAAGGGGAGAAAAGTGTTGGTGTTTTTTTCTCCTTCCTTGAAAAAGAAAACACCAAACCCACACACTTAATTATGTGGAATGAGGTCATTTGCACCTAGGTCATGTGTTAAGGCAGTAGGCAACAAGTAGTCTAGATTTGTTTTGAAGGGGATGCTTTCACAGTGGCTATGTTGCTACATAGTTCCTAGTTCTACCTTAAATCTCCCTCCTTTTTTTTTTTTTTTAGTTCCAACTGTTTTGTTTCTTTGAGTTCTTTAGTTATCAGGTTCAATAGGTGGGGGGAGGAGCAGAGGCAGTTAGCTCCACCCTGTCTAGCCTGCAGCTTTCCCTCCCCCTAATGCCCTTAGCCCAGTAACGTTAGTTTCACCGCAGTCCTATTCTCTGCTTTGGTGGTGCTCGAGTTTCCGTGAGCCGGGCTGAGTCTAGGAATCTCCTCTCTTCTCTCTCTCTCGCTCTGTCTCTCTGTCTCTCTGTCTCTCTCTCTCTGTCACTCTCTTGCTCTCTCCCTCTCTCTCTCTTCCACCTTCCCCCGCCCTCCCTTCCCAATCGCTGATCTCTTGCAGCGATGAGGGAACAACTCAAAGGGTAAGTGGATTGCAGACCTAAGACGTTTTCTCTCGCTAAAATCTTTGCACTTGTGGCTCTGCTCGGGCGCGGGGAAATCCGGGGTGGTTAGAGGTGACTGAAAGTTGGGGAAGGCTTTTGTGTGCGGAGGTGGGGGGCGGGCGGGGGCGTCGAGTAATCGTTCATGTACCCGGGCTTGCCTCCTTCCAGCTGTTGTCTCGCGGTCACCACTGCAGGTGCTCGGCTTGGCCACGGGGAGCTGGGATTTAACCCTTTCCTCCGGCCCCGGTGGGGGAAGAAGCCTCGCTCTCCCGGGGGACCCGTCCCCCTCCCCCCGGCTTAGGGAGCGGTGCGGAGCGTGTGCGAATGGGTTCGGGGGTGGCGGGGCGGGGTTCCGAAATGGAAAGCCAGGGGTTCGGGCAGTGCCAAGAAGTGGCAGCGCTTCCTGGCGCCGGCGTTTGAGCGACTGGAAGGAAGCATTTCGCCCTTTCTCTCTTCCCGAAGAGGGCTAGGGGAGCTTTGAAGCTGCCGGGGTGCCTTAGTAACGAACACTAATTAAATCCTTCATTTAAAGACCTTGCAGAGTGGGGGAACGGGGTTACTTTCCATTGTATTCCAAGTGCTAATAGGTCAACTTTCTGCCTGATTTCTTCCGAGGGATTCCAAATGACATTTCGTGCCCATGCATTTTCCCTTCTGTGGGTTCGTTTCGCCGTAATTGTCTCGTTGGGACACGTAAGACTCGCAGATGTGAATTAAATAAAAACAGTTAAAACCCTGAAGCTAAGCCAGGAAGTCAAGGACGTGCCAAATATAGGATGGAGGTTTTTTTTTTTTCCTTCTTTTCTTTTTTCCTTTGGGGTTGGGTGTGCGATCGCTCGCTCCCTCCCCTTTTCTTCACTCCCACCGCTCACCCCCCCCACTCCCACTTTCATCTTGCAAGCTAGCTGAGGTACTAAAGTAAAGTTTATAGTTAAGTTTGGGGCCGAGTGTTTATTGATGCGTGGAATTAAAAATATTTCATTGAAATTATCTTTGAATTCCTTAAGTGCTAAAATGGTTACCTTTTAATAAGTTGTGTGAAAGGAACGTTTTAAAGGTGTTTACTGGTCCACAGGAGCCATGTTTACATGTGAAAAGTGCTTTTAAAATAGCGTTTGAAACAGTTGCAATCAGAAGTAGGGATCCTCTATAATGGTTTTTAAAGTCTTCCACCTTTGTCTAAAATCTACGATTACTTCCTCCCTCACCTGCCTATCTTCTCTGCCCCTTCTTTTCATCCATCTTTCACCTGGACGTAGCTTTGTCTCCAAACCCCTCTCCTAAGACAAAGTTTTAGCCAACCACTGGTTTAAAGCCACAACTTCTCTCCGAAAGCTGGGGAGTAGAAGAGAAGCAGTTCTATGAAAGGTCTTTGACCCTTTATCACCATGGAATTGGTTGCAGTCACCATTGTTTGATCTTGGATTCGACAAGACCCTGCAGTGAAATTGCTTTGGCCAAAGTGGAGGGATAAGCTTTGAAAATCAAATAGATCCGTGGAGGAGGAACAGCTGGAAAGGTTAGATCTTTAACCACGAAGCTGTCAGCTTTGTCCCTGACAGAAGATAGAAAAGAAAATAAATGCTGAAGATCCTGGAGAAGGAGAAATAGGTACCTTGGGAGTAGATGATGCTTAATTTGACATTCTACCACTATTCCCTCCATCAACATTTAGCAAAAACTTTTCAATATATGTTTTCCCCCTTGCTTCTCAGAATTCCAGTAATACTTAGCTAGAGCCAATAAGGCATGCAAAAGCCAAGTTTTCTTTCAAAAGCAGTCTGATCCCCAGATTAAAGGGAAATCATTTTTTGTATGTGGATCAATGGGCTCTCGGTTTATATATGAAGACAAACTCTAATCCTCGGCAAACCACCAGAGAATGCTACCTTTTTATATCACTGCATAGTGATTAGTTTTCTCCCTAGGAAGTAGAAAGATATAAAAAGGCAACTGTTTGAAATATTTTCAGCGCAATATGAGTGGTGGCAGAGAAATCTTATTTTAATTAGGCAACCGCCATTTCCCTCACCAGTAACAAAAATTTGTTACTTTTTGAAAGTGTTTAATGTTAGTTTTAAGAAACTAAAAGAACAATTCCAGTGAATAGGATTATTCCAGCCCTGACAGCAGCTCTGAAGCTGTTATAATAACCTTGCTCACTACTTGAAACTAAAGAAGGTGAGAGAGAATCTAAATTGTGTGGTAGGAAATTAGGTCAGTAGCGGTGCACTGTGGAGTAATACTTTAATTTCTAATTATTGGCAAGTAGGTGTCGCTGAAGTTTTTTGTCACATTAGATGATTTGCTATTCTCATACACATCTGGTTCCTCTTGCATGCTTAAATAAAGAGGAAAGGAGATTTATAATGTACAGTAAATGTAAATTAAAAGGATGATGATTTGAAGAAAATGCACAAAGGCATGTAGAACTTTGAGGCTTTGGTCCCCCAAGACTAAACTCAGTAACAATTGTAAAAGGTTTACATGATATGAATAATTTTATTTTAGGATTATTTATGGAGTCCTACCCTAATATAGGGATGTTGTTCTGTTTCTAATCTTGGGGTCTTAATCCTGAGCAAAGACAACTTCCAGGTCATTTAAAAAATACTGTAGTCCTACAGTATATCCATAGATTTTGGTGTTTTTTGCTTATTGATTAGACAGACATAGTCTAATCTATGGAACATGGGTGAAAGTGGGAAATGGAGAACTGAGGCAGTGCCAAAATCAAGCCTCCCCCCCGAAATATAGCGTATTATTTTATTATCTCTTTTTTTTAAGGTAACACTGTTTTTTCTGACTCAGATTATTCAGACCACTTGCCTTGATTCTGCACTTTTGAATGTGCGGTCATGCCTGTGAACGTTGAGAAATACTGGGCTTTGAAATCTGTGATGTCCAGAAAGGTTTAGATAGTGTAGATAAGGGTAATGCAGATTTTGCCTGCAGCATCATTCAGTGCACTTTCCGTCTGAGGCATTTGTCTTATGCTATTTTAGGATCAAATCTTCTGCAATGCCTTTTGGTTTCATAGCAAACTTAAAAAAGGGGGAGAGAGGACAGGTAAGAAGGTAGAGACCACTCAAACTATCACTACAAAATAAAATTATTGTTTACCTGACCAGAAGAATGTTTTATTTTTTACTGGGGAAACAAAGTTATTTCACTTGTGAGCTTGCTAGTTATATTCAGCCAGTTTTTGAATAAAGTCTGTTATTTCTCCTCTGGGCTATTTGCATCCACTTCTTTCTCCTCCTGTATCTGAAACAATGAAAACCAAAATTTCTTTTTTCTGAAGTTTATTTGTTGTTGTTTTAACTTTGCATTTCTGACCAGAGGTCAGTAGGGGATGAAAAGGATGGTCTTAGCAATTTGTTGGAACTGGATTTGGGGATTCCAGAGGATTTCTTTATCTAATATAACCTGTGTTCCAATTAGCAGAAGTAACTGAGAGTTGCTCATTGTAAAGGGTGGTGTACTTGGATTTTCATTCTGTCCTCAGAAAAGGAAATTTAAATTCAACCAGCTGATAGATTTAAGAGAAACCAATTCTGTTATCATATTTTTAAAACTTAAAACAACTTCTTTCAAGTGCTGAAGTATTTCTGCTAAATGGAATCCAGAAAAGGTTGACGTCTTGAAGGACTATCATGGGCTAAGTAATAATCTTAGAAATTGTATTTGTGGACTTCTCTTTTGAAATTTGTAGTCCGTTAATATTTGTTTCTATTTTTATTATATCCTTGATGCTTTGGGGGATTTGTTTTGCAGCATTTTTTTTCTTATTCCAGCTATTTCATTCATATGCTGTTAGAGAACCCTATTCCAGTCTTCTTTGACTGTTTCTAAGACCATCATAAACTATTAGCTTTTTGAAGGATTTGTTTGCTGGCCTTATCAACTCTAGCAAACATTGCTCTGCAGATCTATTAAGGATGCTACAGGGTTCCCAAATGGACTTGAAATTGCACTGAATTGCTGAATTGACATTTTATTTCACATGTTGTTCATAATAAGTGCCCATCTCTAAAGATACATAGGCGAACATTTTTCTTTACCTGCCACTCTCCTTCACCAACCCCAGTGCTCACAATTATATGGCCTTTGGAAATGGCAGAGAGGCAGATGGAGTATAATCTCAATGGAATCTAACCTTTCCTTGAGCTGCACTTGCCGACAGAATTGTTGATAACTTTCTGAGCTAAGAATGTTCAAGAGCAGGCACCACTTTTTCGATGGAGTGAAATAGCTGCAGCCTTCTTGTGCTCTGCATATAAAGTACGAACAGAATCCACCCCTATTCTTACAGATGGTCAACCTTTCCAGCATCCATACCAACTGGGTTACAGAGCTTCCTAAACGCAGGGGGCTTCACTTCAGGCCCCCTAGTTCTAGAGACTGTCCGTTGTGGTCTTTGGGATGTGATATTTGGTGGCAGTAGCCCCTTACTTATACTTTGTAGCAGTGGTGTTCTCTGTATTTTATTTATCAAAGAGCATCTACCCTGATGGGTAAGGTAGAAAAAAAACATTCATTACTTCTGGCATTTTCTTGAAATGAAATACTTCTGTAGAAACTGAGCTGCTGGTAGAGTACCATTCCCAAATCAAGTTGGTACTCTTGACTTGTGGATAAACAGCAACCAGGGTACAACAATTTCCAGTAAAAGCATATCATGGGGGCAGTTTCAGAATTATGGGATTTTAGAGCTGGAGAGGACGTCGTTTCACAGCATCTTATTCAACCCCTTTATTTTACAGATAAGAAACTGAAAGCCTGAGTTTGAAGTGACTTCGTTGAGGTCTTCGAAGCTGCTCAGATTTGATTAGCTCTATATTTTTAGGAGAATTTATATTGCATTTAGAAGACCTTCCTAAAGATGTGGCTTTATACCTAAATAACCACAAAAACTCATGTTTATTTTGTGCATTTTGGTTTTTCATGATTTACAACCCTGTGAGACAATGAACATACTATTGGCTCCATTTTGTAGATGAGGAAAACTAAGCTCAGAGAGGTTGTGACTTGCCCATAATGCTACAGGTGGGAGGTGCCTGGACTCTTCCACTTAGAAATGCTAGTAAGTGGGGGAGCTAGGGCTCGGATCCAAGTCTTTTGACACCAGATTCAAAGCCTTTCTTCTACACCAATAATCTTATACTTGTATTGATCTTTAAAACACTTTCCCATACATTATCTCATTTGCTGAAAAGCCTGTGTAGGCATCATTATGTATAATTAGCTTGTTACTTATGGCTCCCGTGGAAGAGATTGACTGTGGGATAGTCAGCTAAGCCTGCATTCAATATTGTTAGCCAAAAGTCCACAAAGAAGAAGCGTTCTTTTAGGTGAAGGTAATTTCAAAGCTATGTAACCATCATTAGTCTTCTCTTTCTCTCTGAGTAGGCCTCATATACCCTGCTTGGACATGTCTCACATAAATGCCCAGATTTCAGGCTCTCAAAAAAAAAAGGCAGTGGGGGTGGGATCCTACACAGATTGTATACACAAGGATGCCTTTATGCTACATTTTAGTTTATCATTTTCTATCATGTGCTCCTAGGAAACTGGAAATATGACTCTTTGACATTTTATATAAATGGTTTAATCTGAGAAAAAATATATGTAGATAGCTGTCCCAGATTTATACATATAATAGAATTCAGGAACAATGGAGTTTTGTTCTTTTCAAAGGCAGAAAATGATAGCCCACAACCAAAGTTAGCTAGAGTTCCAAGAATGGAAGAGAGCTGTGAATTCACCATTCATTTTCAAGGATACATGGGAAAAGTGTGGTAATGGAAAACTGAGTTATAAAGACAGGTTCAGAAGCAGAAAAAGGAGGAGGTAGGATCTATTTGTGAAACTTAGAATTTTACAAGGATTTTAGCTATATTGCAACTGAAGTCCAAATGAAATATAAAAATAACTGATTTGAAATCTGGATATTTAGAGGAAAAAAGAGAAAAAGTAGGCAGCTAGGATACGTAATGAGAAAAGATTTAAATATTAGACTTAGCAGTATTCCCGAAAGTTTTAAGCAGTAATCGATTGTCAGTTGTCCTTATCAGTTTCAAATTCAGGTTGGTGTTCCAAGCAGTTTGTGAGTGCCTGTGAAGCTCAACCATTGGTATACAACAAAGAGCTTGATTTTCAAGAATAAGAGCCCACATACTGTTTTGTTGGGGGTGGGAGACACAAAAAAGTTACAGCTACTTTGTGGGAAAAACAGTGTCATTTTTTAAATTAACAGTGCTTTTTCTTTGGGGTTAAAACCTCTCTTCTGCTCCTGGATTGAACACCTTTCACTGATTTATACACACGTTAAATATGGAAATTCTTTGAAGAAAAATAACAGACAGTTCCAGACCAAAAAATACTTTTTTTTCTTTTTTTTCTTCTATCAGTTTCAGCTATGAATTCTAAAATATTTCCTTCATGCTTTTTGTGTTTTAGCCATGAGACCCAAACAACCTGCTGGGATCATCCCAAAATGACTGAGCTCTACCAGTCTCTAGGTAAGAAAACCTTTATAATTTCTAGGGATCAAAATAGCAAATTAATTTTAAAGCTACCAGTTTTCACTTGACAACCCTTTTACTGATCATCTAGTAGTTAAATCTGAATGAAATGTGACATGTTATAATACATGGCTTCCAATAAGACACATTCCAGTACATGGCTAGGGCACTTACTTGTTTTTCTCTTCAAAATTACATGAATAATTAATTTATTTTTAAAATCTGCCATTCAGCACCATTAAGTTCATGTGCCCAGTACATGCTGTTTAAAGATCTGCTTTATTCCTTAGAAGGACTTGGACAATAACCTAATCCAATTTTTTTTAAGAAAAAATTAAAATATCACCAACTTGTTCTTAATGAATTCTGAGCATGTGAAAATCAAATCCAAAGCTTTTGCCAAATTGATAGCAGCTTATTAAAAAAAGTGTTACCCACATAAAACCACAAAACTAATTTGTGCTCAGGAGAGCTGGGTTCAAATCCCGGTGCTACCACATACTAGCTATTGATACGGGCAAATCAGCTGACCTGTTTGAACCTCAGTTTATTCATTAAGGGATAACAAATACTTATTACCTACCTCACCAGGATTGTTGTGAGGGGATCTGCTGTGTAAACCTTAAAAGTGCTATGTAAATGTGAGCTGCTACTATTTTTATAGACAAATTAAAATTTCAGAACACCATGACACCTGTTGCAGATTTTAAGCCATAGAAGCTCTGCAAAATCTTCTTCTTCCACAATGATAAATTGCTTGGAATTTTTTTAACAAATTATGTAATGTAGAGAGATAATATAAGGGGCAGCTAGATGATGCAGTGGATAGAGCACCCGCCCTGGAATCAGGAGGACCCGAGTTCACATTTGGCCTCAGATATTAGCTTTGAGACCCTGGGAAAGTCACTTAATCCCATTGCCTCAAGAAAAAAGAAAGAAAGAAAGAAAAAGATAAATGTTTTCCACATATAATCTATTCATGATAGCATTATATATTAAAATTGTACTTACCTAAAATGATGTTTGCTTGTTGTCCCCTTCTTGGACTATGTCTCTATAGAGAACTGATTCTTCGTATATTTTGGTATCAAAGGATACTGTATTTTAGCACCTGAGGTATTCCTGGTTCTGTTTCTGGATCCAAGATGACCAAGCTCACTGTTTGAAATACTCGAAGACAACTTAAGTGTCACCCCCCCCCCTCCCCCAAACAAATTTCTTCTCTAGGCTAAACATCCCTTGTTCTTTCTCCTTCTCCATCTCCTCCTCCTCCTGTCACTACTGCTACTGATGGTGTTGATGATGATGATAGCTGCCATATATAGAATACTTGAAGATTTGCAAAGCACTTTGCATACATTATGTCATTAAATCCTCATGATACCTCTCTGGTATAGGTAATACAGCCTCTATTTTACAGATGAATAGATGGAAGCTAAGAGAGGTTAAGTGCCTTAATCGTGGTCTCATAGCTTGTACATTTGGGAGGCAGGATCTGAACCAAGGTCACATCTGCCTCCAAGTCTACTTCTCTTTGAGCTACACTTGTTAGCCCTTGTATAGCATGATTCTTTTTTAAATTTTTTAAGACCATATTTCAGTTTCTTGCCCAGGCTAGAAGTAGAGGGGCTCCAGATGACTCCAGTTCCACTCTGATTTTGCAGGGGAGCTTTCACTTGCTTGATGTCCAACCTAGGCCAGTTTTTCTACTCATTAGGCAACTTGGTTCCCCTGCCCCTACCCCCTTACTGTAATAATACCAATTGGCTTAGCACTGCAACTCGGAACTTCTGAGCTCAAGAGATCTGCCATCCTGGGCCTCCCTGGTAGCCAGAATTACAGGTGTATGCTGCCACCTGTGATGGCATCAAAATCAGGTCCCTAACCCAGGTCTTTTGATTCTAAATTCAGCATTCGTTCCATCGTACCACATTAACCCTAGTGTTGGCAACCTCTGACACTTAACTTTATCCTTCTGGACCACAGGTCCTTGTCCTAGAAAAGGGGAACTTGTTTTTGAATGTTGTGATAACTGTATTTCAGTATATTTGATTTACTTAGTAATCCTATATTTTTTATACGTTTTAAAACATTCTGATGAGGAATCCATCATCAGATTGCTAAAAGGTTCCATCTTGTAAAAAAGGTTAAGGACTGTACAAGACTCATAGAATGTTAACGCTTAATGGGACCTTAGAGAGCATGTAGGTTAATTTTCTCCCTTTACAGAGAAGAGAAATTTACATTATCTTAGTTGAGTGTTTATCTACTTAGTGATCTTAATGTTGAAAACTATGCAAGAAAACAGGGTCACTTTCCTTTCTATAACTGACACTGAAGTACCACTCCAATACGGTAATTAATAATAACAATAATGATAGCCAACATTTATACAGTGATTTAAGGTTTTTGAAACTTTTTACAAATATCTTCTTTGATCATCACAACCACCCTAGAGGCATAGAGGCCTATTTCTATCTCCATTTTACAGATCTGGAAACTGAGGGAGATGTGTGTATCACGTGATTTGCCCAGGATCACACAGGTAGTAAGTGAATGAGGCAGTATTTTAATTCAACTCTTTCTGGATCCCACTACAGCTTTTTGTCCACCACTCAGCCCCCTCGATGCCTCATTCCAGGTAACTTAGGATTGTTGCAGATTTTCCCTACAAAGCTTTGGCAAGTTTCACCAAGCTGCAAAGGTTTTGAGTATGGGCCTACGGATGATCTGTATGCCTGTTTTTAGATGACCAGCATAGTTGTATCTGGAGAATCCCATCACCAGGTCGGCCATAGAATAATGAATTATTTTTTTTTACCATAGTTGCACTGTGAAGCAATCTGTTGAATTATAAAGGAGATGAGGTCTATTAGTGAAGAGAGTCTTCACACTGGAAAAATTATACATCTTTGAGATACTTGGGTAAAAATATTCTTTTAATGAAAAGTTCCAAATAATATACCAACTAATTGTGAAGCTACATTTAAAGGGAATAAATACACTTTCTAAGGCATATGTATACTAAATTTAAAAAAAAATCATAATCTCATTGACAAACAAATTTCCACATAATACAGAATGATAGAGCCATTAAGTCATTGTCACAAAATATAATTCCTGAAACTTATGGAATTCCAAGTATTTCTGGGTTGGTGGAAAGATCATTAGATTGAACTGCAGAAGTAAAGAATGAGCCACAGCTGGCAATGCATGATAAAATCAGAAAGAGTTTGGGAAAATAGGAGGACCAATAAAATTATCTGATAATGGATGGTGAGGAGAAAGCAGAAATCCTTAACCCTGATTTTGCTTTTATGTTTTGTTTTTTCCTTGCCAAAAAGGATAGTGGTTGGTCAGGCACTGTGCTGTAGTATATAAAGAGCTGACCTTAAACCACCCATTTCAGTTGTCACCTCTAGCAGGCTCTCAATCATTCACTCTGGGCAAGTCATTTAACCCATTAGTGCCCCCAAACAATAAGGCTGTTAGCCATAATTAGTTGCCTATCTACATTGATAGAGGGAGTTTCCTCATTGGAAGGAAATCATAGGTCCAGTGTAGAAACAAAACAAGAGAGGAGAATCTTTGGGTTGGCCGTCAAAATGAAAATGGTTAATTGGTAGTTGAAATCCGGAATAGGTTGGGAGAAAGTAAAGGAGCACATATCTACCCATGTTGAGTTAAGATCCCCAGTCCCAAATGTAATACATTCTAAGAAAGAACTGGTTGATATAATTGCTGTGTCACTGTCAGCGATCACTGTGACACGATGGAAAACAAAAGTGATGCCGTAAAAGTAAAAAATAAATATCTTGATTTTTTTAAAAAAAGGAAAGAGATAGAGTTCATACACTATAGACCAATGAGTTTGACATATTCTTGGCAAAAATCCTAGGATGTATCACTAGGAATGGTTAATAAATATCTAGAAAAGGAAGCAGTGATCACAGAAAGCCATCGTGACTTCATCAAGAAAAGGTCATGGCAGACTAAACTCATTTACGTTCTCGATATGGTCCCTAGCTTGGGTCCATCAGGGGAATGCTATCCATAGCTTACCTGAGCTAAAATCACTATCACTCTTCTTGCGGATAATAGGGAGAGATGTGGATTTAAAACTGGTGGAATGTCTGTAGCAGAAGAGAAGTCATTGGTGTCCTTTTGGAAGGTCTCCATTGTAGGGCCTCAGAGTTGTTTAATATTTTTAATCCACGACCTGGATTAAGGCACAGGTGATATGTTCTCAGATTTGCAGGTTGCTCAGCAAGAAGGGTTAAGTAACATGTTGGATGACAGTGTTAGGATCCAAAAATATTTCGATAGGTTACATTGTTGGTTATTAGTGTCTTCCTTCTAATTGACTATTTCTTATTTATCCTGTGTAGAGCTTGTTTGTACATAATTGTTTGCATGTTACCTCCCCCGTTAGATTGAGAGCTTTTCAAGGGCAGGGACTATCTTTTGCCTTTCTTTGTATCCCCAGCACTTTGCACAGTGACTTGCATATAGTTGGTGTTTAATATTTATTGACTAAGGGACTTAGTGAATCTAATAAGATGAAATTATATTGGTATAAATACAGTCTCATACATCTGGGTTCACAAAACCAGTCTCACAAGTAGGAGTCATGGTTAGAATGCAATTTACTTGAAAAAGTTGTGGGGGTGGAAGGGAATTACATGGTCAGTTCGAGTCAACAGTGCAGTGTGGCAGCCAAACCACTTTTCAGTTCTACCATCTTTGAGCAGCCTGGCTTCAGTGGAGTCAAGAAGACATGAGTCAAGTCCTTCCCCTGTTCTATACCACCTGTGTGACTGTGAGCAAGTCACTTAACCTCTCCTTGCCCCAAGCAAATTTGATACTATAATTTAAAGAAACCTCAGGTTGAGAGAGACTACCTACCCTATTCCCTCAATCATCCTTTATCTTTCCTCCCTTGTATAGCCAGACTTCTGGAGGAAGCTGTCTACTTTTCAGGCCCTCATTTCTTCTCACTCCTTGATTTTTTATTCTAACTCATTAAGGGCAAATAGGTGGTACAGTGGTTAGAACAATGGGCTTGCAATCAGGAAGATTTCTCTTCCTGAGTTCAAATGTGGCCTCAGACACTCAGTAGCAGCATGAACCCTGGGCAAGTCACTTAAGCCTGTTTAACTCAACTCCTGAGAAAAATACAATCCTACTAACAAATTGTAGTAAGAAGGCAGAATTTATGATTTCAAAGAGAATCATATATATGTCTGAATGGTTCAGAACCGCAGGATATAAGGAATTCTCTAAGCAGAAGGCAGAAGAATTAAAGCATTTATTCAGGCTCCAAAGTAACAGACCCACGAATCAGCCTCCCCATTTTGATATTTTGATCAAAAGCTTCCAGGCCCAATAAGTCCACCTCACAAGGGTAACCAGGAGGCCACAGAAAAGCATGATGGTATTAAACCAAATCATATTCATGATTACCCACTGCCCTCAAGTCCTTGCTCAACAGTCCTGGGTCCACAGGCGAGTCAGCTCAGCTTCCTGGTCGGCTCTAGTGTCAACACCTCCCCTTAGCCGGCCCCACCTTGGGCCCCACCTCAGTCATCAATCCACACCCACATAGGTTTTACACCTAATAGGGCTTTGGGCCTGGGTCTTAGCACTTAGCAAGATTTAATGAAACAGCTGAATCACTCAAAGCAAACAAAAGCCAAACTCCTCAAGGGCACCTGTTGAACTCAATGCTAAGGAGCCCATTTTGCTTACCAACACACAAATAGAGTCAAGCAAAAAAAAAATCGTACATTTTCCATATCGAGAAATTTGTGATTCATTCTCTACCTCAAGACCATTGCCCGCCTGTCAGGAGGTAGGTAACATGCTTTTTTATTAGTCTTCTGGAGCGTTGGTTGGATATGCATTGATCAGAATTCTTAATTCTTTTAACATTATTTTCTTTACAATGTTGTGTTCCTGGTTTGGCTCATTTTACTTCACACCACTTCATACAAGTCCGCTCAGGGTTCTCTGAAACTATACCTTTCATCATTACTTAAGATACAATAATATTCCATTACATGATAATTTCTTCAGCCATCCTTTATTTGATAGTCAGTGGGTGATTTCTTGATTTCTAAATCTGATAGTCTTTTCTCAGGCCTCATCCTTCTTGACCTCTCTGCAGCATTTGTCACTGTTGACCACCATTTCTTTGATACGCTCTCCTTTTGGGGGTTTTGGTCATCCTGTTCTTTTGGTTCTCCTCCTACATATCTGGCTATTCTTCCTCAGTCTTATTTGCTGGATCATCACACATACTATGCCTACTATGCCCTTGAATTGTGGATATGCTCCAAGTCTTTATCATGGGTCCTCTTTCTTTTTTGTACTCACTTGGTGACCTCATCTGTCCATGGGTTTAGTTATCATTTCTATGAAGGATGATGACTCCTAGATCTGCTTATGTAGTCCTAGTGTCTCTTGAAAAGGCCTGCGTCGACAACCTCCCGCTTTTACATTTTGAACTGGAGGCTCTGTAATAGGCATCTAAAATTCCACATGTTGAAAACAGAACTCATTCTTTTCTCCCAACCTGCTTTACTTCTTCACTTCTCTATCTCCACTGGCACCACCATCCTTCTAGTTAACCAGGTTGGAAACCTCAGTGTCGCTCTGTACTTCTTGTTCTCTCTTTCCTCTTTAAACAATCAGTTGCCAAGATTTGTTGGTTCTCTCTCCACAGTATCTTTCACATCTATTTCCTTCTCTCTACTCACATGGCTGTCATCCTAATTTAGGCCCTCCCCATCTCTCACATGGGCTGTTTCAGTAGTTTCTAAAGTGTTCTCCCCTGCCTCAGTTTTTTCCCTTCTCAAATCCACTCTACCCAGCTGCCCATTCTATTCCTAAAGCACAGGTCTGACTAATGTTGATCCCTCACTCAATGACCCCTAGTGGTTCCCTCATTACTTGGGGCCAAATACAAACTCCTCAGTTTAGCCTTTAAAATTCATCACAGCCCCACTCCAGCCTGCCTTTCCAGTGTTACTGCTCTGCTTCGTGCTTTCTACAATTCAGCCAAACTGGTCTTATTTCTTTTCTTCTTGTGTAACATGCCATCTCCAGTCTCTCTGCTTTTGCATTTGCTATTCCCTAATGCCTGGAATGCACTCTTTTCTTACTATTACCTCTTAGGAATCCCTACTTACCTCAAGAGTCACCATCTATAAGAAGCCTTTCTTGATTTACCACCACCACCCCTAGCCTTCCCCGCTCCCATTACACTGTATTTATTTTTATCTTTTAGAAATAGGTATTTACTAAGGTGATTTAATGAAGAATAGTTGGCACAAAATATTCTCCCCAAAAGTTTTGGACACATTCTCATAATTACACACAGGATCTATGGGGGGAAACGGGCTTAAACATGTGGCCAGAGGGTAGCTCATGGGTCCTGATGACTTGAAACCCTTCTCCTCATTTGTGAGGGCCTCATGATATTCCTCTTAGGAGTAACTTTCTGCTAGGCTCCTTATATTTATTATGTGTATATTTTCTATATACTTACTATGTGTACTTTTCATCTCCCCTAGTAGAATCTAAGCTCCATGAAGGCAGGATGGTTTCACTTTTATTCTTGTATCCCAACACCTAGCACACAGTTGGGCACAAAGGTGCTTAATAAATACTTAAGGATTAATGGCTCTTAGGCTACATCAATAACAGAATGATAATAAGTAATAATTACAAACATCTGTGATTGTTGTTACTTAGTGCTTTAAAGTGAAATAAGTGCTTATCTGTAAGATAAGTAAAATAGGTATTTTTATCTTCATTTTACAACTGAGGCAAATGAGGCTTAGAAAGGTTTAGTGACTCGCCTGTGCTCACATAGCTAATAAGTGGCAGAAATAGGGTATTATCGTAGGTTTTCCTGATCCCAAGTCCAGCTGTGTATCCACAATTGTATGTCAATCCATATTGCCTCTGTCACTAGAGAGCTGAGATAGTCCCAGTGGGCCTCTGCCTTTAGTCAGAGTTAGTTTAGTTAGGTTCTCTAGGGTTGTATTCAGCCCCACATTTTGGGAAGGACATTGGTAAGTGTAACAATGGTGTGGCTTGCTGCTACTGTGGCTGCGTAAGACCAACAACACCAGCACACAGAAGGCTGCCGGCACAGGTTCTCTGATCTGCTTTTCTAAGGAAAGCAACTTTTAGTGATTTACAATCTCACTTTAATCAAACATACATAGATCTTTCACAAGCCAGCACCCTGAACTTCAGAGCAAATACAAACAAATGATAAACAGAGACAATATAAACAGATCAACATTTCTGTCTAATCTAATCACAATATACATAGTTACCAGGAAAGTATCAACATCTAGGTTTTTTTAAAAGATGGGGGTGCTCCTTAACAACAGCTACCATGGGTCTGGTTTGGTCAAATCACACAACACTCTTTCAGTGAGTGAGAGCCCCAAACAAAAGGCTAACCTCTGAGTTTATTTACCCTGTTCAGGGTCATGGGAGCTCAGAGCCTACTTAGCAAAAAGGTGTGGGGCATGGTGCTTAATCAAAAGCACTTAATTACTTTAGTATTCTAAAAGAGAAAACAGTAAAAAAAAAAATAAAAAGTCCCACCTTAATTATCATTACAGTAAGTGGCAGAACATTCAGAGGAAGGCAACCAAGATTGTGGAAGGACTCAAGATCACATCCTATGAGACTCAGTTGAAGGAACTTGGAATGCTTAGCCTGGACAAGTGAAAATTTGAGGGGGACATGATAGATTTATTCAAGAATCCATAGGACTGGCATATGTAAGAGGATTTATTCTGCTTGGCTCTGGAGGGCAGAAGTAAGAGTAAAGCATGACCAGGTCACCTAACCTCTCTGGGGGACTCTGGTTGGGGCCGCTTGCACAAGTCACTCCCCCCATCTGGGCATCAGTTTCCTCATCTGTAAAGTGAAGGGACCAGATGACCTCTAAGTTTCCTTCCCCCTCTAAGTCTGTGATGTTGTGCTGCTAAAGGATTCTTCACTTGAGATTTCTTAACATTGAAGTAGCATTATGTCTGATTCATGAGCTGAATTTCAGATTGCAATACTTTTCATTTAGCATTTTTACTAGTGGAATGTAAAGAGTGCTGTTCTAATCAGTTATCTTGGTGGTTTTAAAAACGGAAAGCTCTTCAAGGCTCCAAAGTACACATTATTTTGATTCAGTAAGTGTTATTTTTACTGATAGCTGTGATCTCTGGAATTTATCATGAAATATGAATGTAATATTGATTATGCAAAGCACCACTATGTAATCCTGCCATTTTCTCATGCATAGGTCTATATATCCTAAAGTTTCTTATGATAGCTATAAGTAAGGACTTTTAAAAAAAACTGCTATAATATGTGTAGTTTAAAAAGCACTTAAAATAATTCTTATCTGCCTTATTTGGTATCATAAATAGTGTTTGTTCCTTTTGTTTCATAGCCACATGGAAATAGAAATTTGAAATATTAACAAGCACCAATATGAGCATGAGGATATACGAATGACGTGATATAGAGAAGGCAAGGCAACAACCATATATTAGCTCTTACTGTGTGCCAGGCTCTGTGCTAAGAGCTGGGGATGGAAATACAAGCCAAAGATGTTTCCTCCTTACATTCTAATGAAGGAAAAAAATGTAGAGACAGGAGTTGAATAGAGGATAGGGCTGATGGTAGAAGTGAATGTATTGGGGGTGGGAAAGGGAATGGTTGCCCAAGTCAGAGTGAAAAACCTTTAAATGAAAATGTACCAGTTATTCTAACCTGCTCATTATGATTTCCTTACTCTCTCTTGAGCCTTTTTGCTTTATCACTGTTTCTTGTCTGTGATTTTCTACACTAGACTCTGTACTTCTTCCTTCCCCTGTGCACTGGTTATTCAGAGGGTCTAGCAGCATTTTGGTTCTGCCTAATAAGCTTTAAAGCCACTCATTTGAAGGGGTGAGCGCTTTTGTTTTAAGTCATCAGATAGACCATTCAGGTTATGACACAGCTTTCTACTATTTAAAAAGGGACTTGTGAATTTTTTTTTGGAGAAATTCTTCGAAAGATTAAGCCAAAAAAAGGTCCATTGGCCTATAAATTGATGGCACTTTGCCTATAGCCTTTTGCCAGGAAAATGCTTCTGAGTAGTGAAATAAAGGCCCAGGAGAGGGCATGTTGTATCTTCACGTATGCAGTAATGGGATGTATAAGTCTTTAGCATTTCTAGTAAGTGAGGATATATAGTTGTTCCTCCTCCCCACCTTCTCCCTTTCCTCCAGACGAATAGCTTCACATACAAGCAATTATAGCTACAACATGCACACTTTAAATTCCTTCTTAGTTCAACTTGCCCCCCTAAAAGAATATGTGCAAAAAACCTTTCATCCCTTGTTGATGTTTTTTCATTTTCTTCTTGTAAAAAAAAGCCTCCTACATTCCATTATACGTTCTTGCTTGATTATATTTTGTGATTAGATTCTGTAATGCTCTGTGGTGACACTTTATGAATTCCTTTTGCATTAAGGGCTTATTCCTAAAACACTTATTATCTTGGAGGTTATTTGAACTTATCTTGGGAAATAAGCTAGTACTGTATAAGCTACCACAACTAATTATGAACTCTAAGAGTAGAAATTTATAGTAGCAGAGAAAAGCATAAATCGTATTAAGCCTATTTGGCTTGAAGAGTCTCCTGAAACTTCACTTTGGTACCAGTGATTGTTAGTACCTGGTACCTTGGCATTGGGCTTATCTTTTCCTGAAGTAATTGACTTCTTGAAATAATGTTCTTTAGGAACAACTGACTTCTTGTTCTTAATGGGATTGCCCATGATTGTCTTCAACTGTCCATAGCTGGGTTATGAAATTGCAAAAAAAAAATCAAACCTTATATACATGATATTTTTATGCCCTGTTTGAGGAAGGTTGGGAGATAGGTTTAAAGAAAAATTGAGTTTTTATTCAAGGTCATATAGTCATTTTTGCAGATTTTGTAGATTTCAAGTGTTTCTCCTATCTTTTTGTTCTTTCATATTTTTAAAGAATAAATCACAAAACACTTGTTTTAAAACTATATATTTTTACTTGTTTTAGGGAACCAATTTATGATTTCACTGATAGTGTGAAATCCTCCCAATGCAGATTAGTTATCCCATAGCCAGTATATGTCAGAGGCAGAAATTGAACTTGGGTTTTTACATGTATTATACCATACCACAGTCCCATGTGAGTGCCTGTGCTTGTGTGTCTGTATAGTGATGTCTTTCGTTTTTGATATAATGTCATTTTCTAATATGCTACCTCCTTCTTGGAACAAAAACAAACACAACTAACCAGCAACATAACTATATCTTGGCATATGGGACATTCTGCACCCATAATTCCCAATTTCCCTACTGAAGAGACAAAAGTGTGTTTCATTATTTAATTCTCTGGGAACAAAATTGGGCATTGAACTTCATCAGAATTTGATTGCCCTTAGAAACACTTTTATGTGAACTGATCTGTGATGGATTTTCCTCAATTTGAAAAAGTACATTTAAATTTAATTTTCCAGTTTAAAAAAAGGATATTTTAATGACATTTTAAAAAAGTTTTATGTTCATTTTCAAACAAGTAAAGATTTCTTAATCTCCTCTCCCCAAAGGTACACAAAATAATTTCCAGAAAAGAATGTCTTTAAGATCTGTGCAGGCTTACAATTTAAAAGAGCTGCTAAATTACAGTTTGTCTGATTTAAATAAGGGGAACATTAAGGTTATACCTGCAGCTGTGAGCAAAATGCTGGATATGTATAATTTTAAGTAGCTAGGTCTGCAAAAGGAGATTTTTCCAGATGGAGAAAGGGCATCTAAAAACTTGAGTCTACTCTTATCCAGACATTTACAATATTTTTCATTTTAGGCACATAAGACTGATTGTGTCTGTACATTTCCAAGGAGCAGCCATTTCTCTGGCAAGAGAATTAAAATTGAACTCTTCTTTTAAAAAATTAGTTTAACAAAACCTTCTTTAATATATATGGTAGTGCAACCATGACCCTAAAAAACTGAAATAATGAATGGATATTTAACTTAGTTGTATGAGTTGATGAAATGTAAACCTTTCAGTGTTTTACCACTCAAAGATTTCTGGAAACACCACAAAAGGAATATTCCATGTGCCAGAGAAATGGTAACCAATGCAATTAATATGATAACAAAATTAAGAGTATGTAACTCAATTTTTTTTTAAACTTTGGTTATTAAGTATTGATTTTGTTGGAAACTTGGAAAGTACTTACTTTGATGTGTTTCCAGACTGCCCCTTTCCAGAGCATTTTTGGTGGAGCCAAGGGTATTCTTTGAGCATAAATATTAGTATAGGATCCAAGCCTCATGTTACCATGAGGGAAAAGTCAACAAAGTAACCAGAACACCCCAAAATGTATTTATTTATTGAATTTCATGTTGTACAAAGAGCTTAAGTTAAATAAAATGTGGCTCAAGCATGAGTTTCCTATTTATTATCATTTCCCTGAACCCCAAAAACCAGTTAAAACTGAATAGTATGAAAGTAAACATTGTGACTTTATCAGGCAAGCTGGTAAAAGGAGCAGAAGAAATGGGCGGAAACAAAACTTAACTCTTCATGTGCCCATATTCCAACTCAGAGTTTGGTTGGCAAAATAAACTTGAAACTTAAAAATAGGAAAGTAAATATGTTCTGAAAGGTATAACTGAGACTTGGTACAGTGGAACATATAACTAGGTTGTCAGTTAAAGAGCATATTTTGTTTAAAGCGAATATACTTACTTGATAGATGAGAAAACTTGATATGTACAAGGTCATTATATCTAATGAGTTACTGAGGCAGGAATTTAACCCAGGTCTTCCAGATTTCAAATCCAACTCTTTGTCCACTAAACCTAGTCTTCAAAAACAAAACCACCACCCCCTTTGAGCTCCACCCCCCCCCAAAAAGGCAAACACACCTGGCCCTGGATGCATGCACACAGGCATTAATCCTGTATTTCTCTGGCATGCTAATTGAGCACTCTACCATTTCATTTAAACTCCATAAAGTATTCTAAAATTGATGGATAAGGTGGCCTTAGATTATGAAGGTCCTTGAATGCTAAGGACCTTTTTTTAAACATGATCTGTAAATAGTGGGCAGCTTTGTAAACGGGGAGAGTATGATGAAATCCATGTCATAGGCATTAATGTGTTAGCAATATACACACTAGAACAGATTTAGATGTTTCCTCCAAGGATGTGGATCACAGCCCATCCAGGCCTGCCTAACTTTTGTGACTTTTGTCCTGTTTCTCCTGTAAGTTCACCATCTTCTTTGCTTTCACTTCCTGGTACCTTGAGTATATGACTGGAGCCATCAGACCATCTATATGACATTTCTTTCTTGCCCTATGTATGGTCAGCCTATCTTTTTCCATCAACATAAATTTCCTTAATGGCATCTTTTTATCGTATTCCTCTTCAAATTTTGTTTTATGATGAAGCCTGCTCATATCTTCCATGCATGCAATTAATTATAATATAAAATAGAATCAATCAAATATTTAATAACATTTCTTATTGTGCCAAACATCAAATTGAATAAATGCACAAGAAATAAGCAAGCAACATGTTAGAAAAGCAGTGAATAGGGAGAGTAACTTTGAGGGGGATAGAGTCAGTGAACACTTCATGAATGAGAGTGTATTTGAGTTGGGTCTTGAAGGAAGGATTGGTTATGAACAGGCGAAAAAAATAGAAATAAAGAGAAATTAGACATGAGAGAATGAGTGGGCAGGAATATAGAATTGAGAGAGTGAGTTATTTAAATAAGCACACTTACTTGGGCGAAGTGTAGTCTGGGGACAAGTGGGACAGATATGGTTTCCAGTCTAAGTGATGGGGAAAATGGCAGTATCACTTATCGAAACGCATTAATTGATGGAAGTGGTTGGCTTAGGAGACAGGATATTGAGGCTTTCAGCCTGTAGAATTTGTTGTGATGATGGTCAACCAAATGGAAAAGTTCTGAAGGAATTTGGAATTGGGAGAACCAAGGAGGTTGAGACTCATTGGCATAGAAGTGATGGTTTAAATTGACAACTTTGGTCTCTGAAACATTTTTTTCTTAAGGGCCATGCTGTAAACCCAAAGCACTCGGGCTCTCATTGATTGGCCCACAGTAATTCCCAAGCCAAGCCCCACTTGATCATTATTAGGGCCCTAGTGGCCCAGAGTGAATGTAAATAGCAATTGTTTCTGTTTTGGCCAGAAACCTTGAGTGTCTTCCCCTCCCAGATTGATATTTTTTTGGACTAGGTAAAGAAGCCATTCTCTGCCACATTTCTTACCCAGCCTTAATCACTGAGGCATTTCCTCTTTCAAACTGAGACCTGTTAGAGACCTTAGCTTAAAAAGGCCATGGTCTCCCACCACATCCTGGGCCATCTCCAGTTGTCCTGATCTAAATCTTGCCACTGGACCCAGATGGCTCTGGAGGAGAAAGTGAGGCTGGTGACTTTGCACAGCCTGCCATCACTTAGATCCAATTCACTTGCATGTCATGGCATCACCTTCCTGAAGTCAAGAATGTAGGTCAAACAACCATAACAATATGAGTTCGAAGAGAAGTACAGAGAAAAAAGCAGAGAGCTGAGAACTGAGAGGCATATTTTGGCATCTCATCAAAGACTTTATTGCTACCTCATTGGAAGCTTATTTTGAGTAATCAACTTTGGTGGACTATGCATTAAGAATCGCCTTTCCATTAATAAGGTGTTTATATTTTTACATGTTAGAAGTTCTGACTTGGTAGGTGGAAAATTCTTTTAAATGAACAACTATTTAAATAATCCCTTTTGATTGAGAAACCAGGAAATATTTTACAAATGCTAAATAGCTTTCTTACCACCTGGAACTTTAAAATTAGAGAAAGAAAAAGTTAGAGGTGTTTAACCAGGCACATTGAAGGGGGGAGGCCTCAGCCTCCCATTTCAGTCTGTTGACCTGCTGCTATGAAAAAAGAACATTTTCTTCCAGTGCTTCTTATTTTGACAAAATGGCATCATTTACTCACTTCCTATGAACGGCAAACAACTGTGCGTTGGAGTATTTCAGGAGTAGTTGAATGTTAAGCTAAGAAAAAAAAGTCCCCAAATCTGGGAACTAGGCTTGTTTGGAAAGCAAAATTAACCCCTGCTTCAGGCTTTGCATAGCTCACAACAAGAAATATTTATTAAGACTTTACTGTGTTTGAGGCACGGTGCTAAGGGCTGGAGATAAAGACAAAAAACACAGCCTCTTCCTTAAAGGGGCCTACATTCTAATGGGGAGACAATATGTTAAACAGCTCATAATATAAACTATACAATAATATAGTACACTACAGTACATTGTTGGTAATCAGAAGATTACCCAAAATGCAGTTTGTATTCATATTGGCAATTTGGCAGCTAAATAGATTTAATTCAGTTGAATTAAAATTGGGTTAGTAGGTGGTACAGTGGATAGAGGCCTGGGTGTAAGAGTCAGGGGGACCTGAGTTCAGATCCAGCCTCAGACATTGACTGTGGTCCTGGGCAAGTCATTTACTCTCAGTTGGTGTTCACTTCCTTCACCTCTAACATGGGAACAACCCCCTAGGGTTGTTGTGAGAAACAAATAAGATAATCATTGGAAAGTCCTTAGCACAGGGCCTGGCCCATAGGAAGCACTCTATAAATGTTAGCTGTCCTCATCATTATGGTTACTCAGCACATATTTCTTGAGTACCTATTACATGCCAAGGATCTATATGGACTGAAGCCCTTATAGTCTTTGTACTTCACTTTGCTTTTCAACTTGTAAGTTTATTTCCACCTAACATTTATTCATTTAGTACTTATTATATATGAAAAAAGTGTGTATGTCAAGGTAGACCCATGGAGAAGATAGCTATGACCCTTCCTAATTGCCCAATGGTTGCTCATTACCCACGGAACCTTTCAGAAAAGGTGCTAGTTTTGAATCCGTGCAAAGGAAAAACAATGCTTTATTAGCACGCTAGAAACCTCACATGTTTTCAAAATGATAAATAAGAGTGATTTCTTAATAATTACCACAGTTCCATAATGAGAGTCTTGTGTGTTCCACATACATGGTATTTGGCAAGAGAGAAGCTGCCCTGAGGCTTTGTTCCTCATTATAGATAGGTAGCTCTCTCAGTTTCAGAGGTCACTATTATCAAATGAAAACGCTCAGTCATTTACCATGCTTATAACAGCCCCTACAGCTGCTAAATTATTGGTCTTTTCAGGAAAGGCTATATTGGGCAGTTAGTTGACATCTTCAGCAGGGTCTCCTGTCCAGAAAATTGGTGCCTGACTGAGAGTAAGACATTCCTTCTGGTCAGGCATTTCATCTTTTGAAGATGTCAGGCAGAACATGGTGTGAGTGGCTTGTGTGTAGTTTTTCTGTAGGGCTCCAAAGTATACATTTCACATGGAAATTAGTGTGTTACTTTTGTTACACCCTCAGACTTTAAAGAACATGAGTTGGACATTATTTTGCTTATATTAATCAAACATTCATATTTAAGGACTTGATCATATTTGTTCCTAACCCCCAAGTCACTGAAACCAAAACTAATTTTTCCCCCCCTATGAAGCTTCAGGTATTGAGCCAAAAACAATTTAAGTAGATACTTTTATTTTGTAAAATTTCTAATTCGCCTCTTTAATTCAACATCATTTATTTTTGTATCAAATGGACAGAGATCTGCCTTCAGTAACAGCAACTGGAATCAAGCACCCTCTCTGACACATACTGGCTTTATGACCCTTGTCAAGTCACTGAATCTTATGGTGCCCTAGGCCAGTGGTCTCCAAAGTCAGGACTGTAGAATGGCTCTAAGAAAGCTGTTGAACCCAGGGATCTAATTGTAGAGTGGGAAGAAGGAATACATTCCAACCTTCTCCCCTTTGTTGTTGGTGTTCTTGAGTCGTTTCAGTAGCGTTCAGCTCTCCAAGACTCCATTTGGGGTTTTCTCAGCAAAACTACTGGAACGATTTGTCGTTTTCTTCTCCAGTTCATTTTACAGATGAGGAATTGAGGTAGAGAGGATTAACTGACTTGCCCAGCGTCACATAGCTACTAAGTGTCTGAGGTCAGATTTGAACTCCGGTCCTCTTGACTGCCCAGCCAGCACTCTATCCACTACACCACTTAGTTTCTCCCTGTTAGCAAATCATAAACTGTCTCCAACACAAATATAACTTTGCTTCAGTCCTTCTCCAGTCTTCCCTCTCCCACCACTGGCCCAAAGGGTGTTTGTAACCTAACACAGCAGTTGCACAGGCAGAATTTCCTCCCACCTCCACCCTCACAATTACCTCTTTCATGGCTGTTGAAGGTTTTATCAGGTGATGAATAAACTCATCCATGTAAACTTTTTGTTTTTGTTGGGAGAGATTGAATAGCTCAGGATGAATGGGTTTCGATTACATTATACTTGTCGCCAAATGCAAACCTCTTCTGAACTTGCCTGGTTCCATTGAGGATACCACTATACGTCTAGGCACCCAGACTTTCAGCCTCTTCCTCATTATCCTTTTACTTCTCACTCAACTGACACTTCAAAGTTACCGATGATCTCTTAATTGTCAGATCTGGTGGCCTTTTCTCAGTCCTCGCCTACCCTCACTTCTCTGCAGCAGTAGATCCTGTTAGACACTGCCCTCTCCTCCCAGATGACTCCTCTCTCCTTTCTGGGTTGTCAAGACACTGCCGTCCCTTGGTTTCCCTCCTACTAGTTTGATGGGTTCTTTTTAGTCTTCTTTGTTGCACCATCATCCACATCATACTTCTCTTCTCCTCTTCAACTTTGAGTATATCTCAGACTCTATCCAGTGATCTCTTCTTTTTTTTTTTTTTGATACTCTTTTGCTTGGTGACTTCATCAGCTTTCATGGGTTTAGTTCTCTTTATGCAAATGATGGCCACATCTGTACATCTGGCTCTAATTCTACCAAATCCCTATCGGACATTTTAAATTTGATTTCCTATAAGCATCTTATACTGAGCATTTTCCAAATGATTTCCAAATTTGATTTCCTATAAGCATCTTATACTGAGCATTTTCCAAACACAGCTCGTTACCTTCCATCCCAAACCCATGTCTCTTGAGGGCACTGCCATTCTTCCCAGAATCTGGGTTTATAACTTGGTATTATACTTGAACCCTCACCCTCCCTTCTCACACATCTAATCAGTTGCCAAACCTTATCTTTTTCACTGCTACAGTATTTTTCATATCCAGCCCTTTCTGTCTAATCACATAGCCACCACTCTAGCTCAGACCCTCATTACTTTTTGCCTAGACTATTGCAGTATCTTCCTCATTGGCCCCCCTACCTCAAGTCTTAACCCTACTCCAACCCATCCTACATAGTCATTGAAGTTATTTTCCTTAATCAAAGATCTGACCCTGTCACTCCCCCACTCAGTAAGTTTCCAGTAGCATTTTTTTGAGTCTAGGATCAAATGTTGTTCTAGCTTTATTTCAACCTTTTTAATTTCTGCCTTTTTTGCTGTAAGCTTTATAATGCACATAGGAGTACAGTAGTATGTATGTATAACTTTTAAAGAAATAACTTCATATATGCGGGTGCTCGCTCAAAATTTTTATTTACTGATATAGGTGTGTGATCAAAAAGTTTGATGAACATTGGCCTAGGTGTGTCTCTAAGACTTATATTGCAGGGCAGTTGAGGATATGCATTGGTGGAGGGAGATGTTCTGGGAGTTCCTTATACCAAGGAAATCACAAGTCTGGTTCTCCTCCCTTCCATACCCCCGCCCCCAAAAGAAATCAACAAAATAGTCTAAATCCACATCTGTACTTTTCTAATCCTGAAAGTAACTGGATACTGATACCTTTCCCATCAATGGAGGAAAGCTAAGACATCCATTATTATTTAATTTCACCTTATCTCCCATATTTAAGCAGTAGATCAAGGAATCTGGTTTAAAGTTCAGAACTTTCTAACAAGTTTATTATGTAGACCTTTATCATAAAAGCAAATGTGTATTTTTGCATCTGCATGCTTATGACATTGAGCTGAATGCTGTGAGCATTCATAAATAAGAAAACAACTACAGAGAGATATCATATATAAATTCAAGTGCATATGTGTTCAAATATAAGTATAGGTTTATATACAAGATATTCACATATGTAAGAGGAGTCATCATTTGTATATTTGAAAGTTGAATACGGCCATTCCCCGATTCAGAATACATGGAATGAAACCATGCTACCTATACAGACAGGCAGCTAAGTGGTATAGTCATTGGAGTGTTGGACATAAATTTAGAAAGACCCAAATTTAGATCCCACCTCAGACATTTAATAGCTGTGAGATCCTAGGCAAATTACTTAATTGACCTCTCAGCCTCAGTTTTCTCTTTGATAAAATAGGAAAGATAATAGTACCAAGAATCAAATGAGATAAACTATATAAAACACTATATAAACTTTAAAGCATTATATAAATACCAGCTATATTCATCATCATCATCGTTATTAGCAGCTTAGTTTACACTGCTTCCCCTGAGCCACTCACATCCAAGATGGTTTTTATTCCCTTTTTCGTCCTAGATTATACTATCCTGGATAACTTGGTTCTCACTAAGAAAGCTGACCTACAGCCTCCTTTCTTCTCCTTAAGGAATGTGGTTCCTTTTCTTTTTTTTGGCGTACAACTCAATTATATCTCAAACAATCTTTCATCTAATATCTTTCCTCCTTTTCCAATTCTTGTTAATTACCTGAGAAAAATCTGTATTTTTCTCTAGTTCTCAATTCCATAAAAGAGCAACCTGAATCATGAGTAACAGTGGTTCCGGTAATACACCTATATTAAAGGAAAGGGAAAGCCATTAAATTGGGTATAATAAAGGGCTATTGCCATCAAATTCTAAATCCCTTGAAAGTGCTCAGAAATCCCCTTCAAGATCTCTGTTATATTATGAAAGTAGGTCTTCCTTGAGATTCTCAATTTTCAGAAAAGATAATGGGTTTTATGTCAGTGTTTTAGTGATCATGGCTTATAGGAGAGGCATCTAAGAAAGAAGAAAGAGATAACAGCTTGTCACAGTTGGGACAGGTTAATGGAGAACAAGTGAATTTGTAGTGAATAACTTCATGCAGTTCTGAGACTTCCTCTTGGTAACTCTCATAAAAAATGTACATAAATGATAAAGGCCAATGATAGAATGATAAAAAGTTGAAGGATAGTAGGTCATAACCAATGGAAGGAAGAAAGAAATAAGTTCACTGTAAATGACAGAAGATGTTCATCTTTAGATGACAACCCTAGTTAAGTAGGAAGAGGGAAAACATGGCAGTGGAGCCTTGGAAAACTGATTAATTAAAGAACAAGATAAAAGTTCCTGAACCAGTCTGGCAGCAGCTATAGTCAGAAGTAGAGAGTGGGAAGATGGCAGGTAAAGAAGTTATAGTCAGAGATAAAATTAGAACCTCGAGATCTTGTTATTGAAGTCAGAGGGTAAGTTGCTTGTGATAAGGTAGAAAAATAAGGCAAAAATTAAGTAGGATGGAAGACTTTGTTCAGGGATATTTAAAAACTTTGCCCTGGGCCCTCTATTCTCTCTAAACCACTGTACTCGATCTCATCAGCTCCTATAGTTTTAATTTTCCTCTCATTATCAGAGTTATGGTCTCTCTTCTGAGCTCCAGTTCTATATCACTAAATGCCTATTGGACATTTTGAACTGGTTGTTTCCTAGTCATCTCAAACTAAGTGTGTCCAAAACAGAACTCCATCTTTTCACCAAAACCTGTCATACATCTGAATTTCCTTAACTCTTCCTAGAGAGCCACCATCCTTCCAGTCAACCAGGTTTATGACCATGGCTCATTGCTTGTTCATTCGTTTCAGTCATATCTGACTCTCCCTGATCCCATTTGGGGTTTTCTTGGCAAAAATTCTGGAGTAGCTTGCCATTTCCTTCTCAAGCTCATTTTATAGACAAGGAAATTGAGGTAAACAAGGTTAAGTGACTTGCCCGGGTTAACATAGTTAATAAATGTCTGAGGCCAGATTTGAACTCAGGAAGATGAGTCTTCCTGACTTCAGGCCTGGCACTCTATCCGCTGTGCCACCTAGCTTCCCCAAGTATCCTGTATATACATTTATATCTAAACATTGGCTCTTCAGGTAGAATGTTAGGGCCTAGATGGAAGCTTTCATTTCTCCCAGGGTGCTTGTTTCATTTTTGTCATTTTCTCTACCATGTCTGGGACATATATAGTGGTTGCTTAATAAATTTGCCTACTTATTGTTTGACTTATGAAAAGAAATAGCTTATATAATAGTGCTGGATTAGAGAATGGGAAAAATAAAGGGCACGTAAGAAGTAATATGATTAGTTTTCTCAATAAAATCCAGTCTAGGTGAAGATCTCTAAGATCTTTTTTAAGGGAATGAGTGGAGTTATAATCTCTCCTTACCAGAAACTGGGGTGGAAGGAAGTTTCCCAGCAGTATAGAGGGAAATCTTTCCAATTACTGGTGATAACTTCAACTGGAAAGATACTTCAAATCCACAGCTATCTTGAAAACTTCATCTGACCTTCAGAAAACTCCATTTCAACAAACTTCTTACCAGAACTCCAATACGTGATACAGTTTATTCATTTTGAATTTTACCTGTTCTCCCTTATAAGAGAGTTAACATTAAGGGGTAGAATGAATGCACAGAAAAACATTTATTAAAAGCTTACTAGATGCCAAGCACTGTGCTAAGTGCTGGAAGTGCAAAGAGAACAAAACAAAAACAACCCAGTTCCCGTGTTCAGGAAATTCACACTTTATGTGGAGAATACAGCAGGAGAGTTCAGCCGCAGGGTAGAAAGAAAAACTCTTGTCTCCTGAGAGTGCAGCCATAGAGCAGACTGGATTCTGCTGCCAACATTGGGAGGAAACGGATCCCTACTGGGTGCCAGTTCTGGCCCTTCAGGCAGGCCCTACAATGGTGTCAGGGGTAGGGGAGTTGCCATTAGGGTTAGGATGGTTAGAATGTTCCAAAGTTTTCCAGAGAAAGGGAATAAGCAAACAGATTAGGGGTGGAGAACCTGCGGCCTGGAGGCCACATGTGGCCTTCTAGGTCCTTGGGTGTGGCCTTTTGACTGAGTCCATGTTTGACAGAACAAATCCTTTTATTAAAGGGATTTGTTCTGTGAAGTTTGGATTCAGTCAGAAGACTGCACTTGAGGACCTAGAGGGCCACATGTGACCTCTAGGCTGCAGGTGACCATCCCAGGCCTAAATTATGTTGAATATAAGATCCTTGATGGCAGGTACATTTGTTTGTTTGTTTGATAGACCCAATGCCTAGCATGACTTTTTGTATGTAGTAGTAGGCACTTAATACTAGCTGGATTGGATTGGATAATCCACAAAATATACAATAAACCCTAGAAAACTCTAAATTGTTTTATCATTCGATTTAGAGTTTTTATGGATTTTTATTAAATTTATTATTAAATTAAATTCATTATTTAATTCATTAAATTCAGCTCGTGGATATAGAGCCAGAAGGAATCTCAGCACCATCCAGAGTCTAATCCTGCCATTTTATAGATAGGAAACATCTACTTTGTTTCTCTTTCTTTGCTACCACAAAGTGCTTCTTACAGTTTTTATCAAACTCCCTTTTCAGTTCCCATCTGATTCCTCTTAATCTCCCAGCTCATTCCATACCAAGGCAACATCTCATGTCTCTGCTTTTTGGCTTTTAGGTGATCTCCAGATAAGTTACTAGTGGGAATAATAGAGCAGTTTACCTCTAGAAACAGGACTTGACTAATTCCAAACTCACTTCTGTCGGCCCTTTGCGTTTCATGTGATTGTGAATATAGTATTCCTGTTTATTTTGGTGTGTGTTTGAAGAGCTGAGTCTTTTTCATTTTAAGATAAGACTATTGTGCCGATGACATTTTAATGAGTCTAGTTGATGAAAAACTCAGTGTATTTGAAAAGAACCACGAAGTGTAATGTCTTTATGTCCTTTCTTAGTACCAGTTCTACAAAAAATATCTCCCAGCATTTTCTGTTCTTTTTTAATTTCTACACTAAGATTTTCAAGTCGAACTGTTAAGTCTGGGTATCTTGGTAAAGGAGCACTTTATTAGTTAGCCTCCAAGCTATATTAAGTGTCTGTTTCAATTACACCGTGTCTCAAACCATAACGAGGTCTGTGGTTCTATCAGTATTTTGTAGGGCTGGCAAAATGATACTCCAGAGGGGTGGGTATAGGTTAGAAAACTACATAAAGAGTGGCAAGTAGGCAAGTTAGTAATCGATTATATTTTTTATGTTGCCAGCTTTCTACAAAAGACAGTGTTTTGGACCTAAAAAATGACCAACTGTTTGTTTAGGTTACACACAACAGTATATTAAGGCAAAGTTCAAACTTTGGAGAGGCAGTGTTGCATTTCTGCATAGAGTTCTAGGCCTGGAGTCAGGTAGGTTTAAGTTCAAGTCCTGCTTCAGGCACTTACTGGCCTCATGACTTAAGTCACTTAATCCTTTCAAACCTCGGTTTCCTCATCTGTAAAATGGGTATTTTAATAGTGCCCACTATATAGGGTTACTGAAAGAGCTTAGCAAATCATAGTGTTACATATATCTAATATATATATGTATATAAATACACACACATGCACATATGTGAATTATTGTGAATCCCACTTGCACGATATGTGTTCATCTGTGTACGGTAAATCGTGCCTCTTGACATTAGAAGAAGCCATGGAAACTCTTCGTTATTTGTTGCAATACTTGATCACCTAGTGGTCAAGTTACTAGCATTTCATAGTTATTAGCTAATCCACCTCGACCTTCTCTCTGGCCTGTTTCAACTTTATAAGTCACAGAAATGAAGCAGTATTTTCAAAGATTCTCAATAAGCCATTGGGAAACTAGAATAGAACCTCAGTGTTTTAAATTCTAGGCCTGGCCTTGGTTCATAAACCTCTTTTTTTTGTAATACTATCAAAGGCTGAGACCAGCTGCTAAAGTTGAAATGAAGTGGTTTAAATTTAAGTTTTTATGGCTGTAATATTTCTGGTTTTTTTCTCCATGGCTTTAAAGGTTGGAGTATTTTCACAGTTTTAACTCTAGCATTTTAAAATTCTCAGTTCTGATAAATGATTCCTGATTTTTGGTGAATTTCCATTTCCTTATTTCCTACTCTCTTTTGCCCATGTAGATGATAAAAATTTTAAAACTTAAAATTTTAGAACTTCTTGGACCAAATGAAGAGACACAGAAGTTTGTTAATTGCTTCATGGCTCTAAATTAAATCTGCATGGACCATGGCTTTAGTAGATGATTAATTAAGTTTGAATGAATTAGTGGTTTAGTATTTAGGGGACTGGGGACAATGGAGTTTTGTCTCTGTTCCTGTTACTCAGCTTTCCTTTCTGAGGCTCAATCTAGTACTGAATAAAACAAAACATAATGAAGAGGGACTAAAGGTTCAGTATTTTCATTCCTGATCATTACTTTCTAAAAGCTGCTATGGAAACATATAACTCCCTCCCTGTTTTTCCCCCTTGGATGGTCTCTGTTCTCTCGAGTTCCGGTTGTAAGAGCCAGTTAGCTCACTACAACTTGGACAGGATTCTTGGAAAGCTAGCTCACATGGGGGAAGCACAGATAGGCTGACATCTCAGGGAGCTAATTTCATTTCTTCTGCTTTGTTCAGGATGCTAGCTAGCTACCTGAGTAGCTCAGGCCCAGTCTAGTACAATGTCACATTTGTTTGGTGCTCTTTTGTATCGTTGGGTTACTATGTACATCCTACACGGTTTTTCAAGCTGACGTATGCGTTCCAGCTGTAAACTGGAGGGAGGGGTGCTCCAGATCCCTAGCAACAGCTGAGATTGAAAAACATAGACACATTTAGTGTTCTCTCTCTCTCTCTCTCTCTCTCTCTCTCTCTCTCTCTCTCTCTCTCTCATATCTCTCCCCCTTCTCCCTTTCTCTCCTCCCTCAACCCCACTCTCTCTTCCTCCCTTCTTGTGTCTCCATGTCAGGCTTCACTTAGAGGAGAAAGAAGACTGCAGTGGAGTTCGCTGATGCTTACTGGATACAAATGTATCGGTTTTATATCACTTTTTAATAAAAAAAATCAGACTTTTTTCTTTGCTTCCTTATTTCTGGTGTAATGGGCAAAGGGCACTAACATGGAAGAGAAATGGTTGGCCTAGTGTTCACTGAGCTGACAGCAAAGGCCTGACTAAGTACTGCAAAGGGATTTAAACCGGATCAAAAGCACATCAGATCTGATTAACTGTGAGACAAATTGGTTCAAAGTTTGAGAGAACTGGAGTGAATCGTGAATCATTGGGGGAAGACAGATAAATGGAGGCAGATGGGAAAGGGGCTACAGGACAGAATCTCAGAGTTGGAAGAGACCACTGAGATTAGTAACATGTAGGCGTCTTGAGGGCAGGAACAATCTATTTATTCTATTTGTGAATTCCCTTTCTCACTACAACTCTCACAGTACCTGGTACACAGTAATGTTAAATGCTTAAGGGTTGGTTGGTTTAGTCCGGCACCCTCAATCCAGATGCTTTTCTTGCCTTGCTTTTTGCTTTCTTCACACCTTGTGTTCCTCCAGCTTTTCTAGAGCTTCCTGTGTTCACCTTGGATCAATCGTACAATGGCACACTCTTTAGCCCAAGCTAGAGATCCAACCCCTGCCCCACTGTGGGACCTCTTTTGGGGGAGATATGGGTATATTTGTAGTCAGCAGGAAAGCATCCAGTAGACAGGGATAGATTGAAGATAAGTGAGAGGGGGGATGATAGACAAGGCAATCCGCTGGAGAAGATGGAATGGAATGGGGTCACTTGTGCAGGTAGGGTTTGCTTCCTTTCCTGGAGTTTGCTAGATCAAAGCAGTGGAGGCATATCTGTAAGAGGGTCAGGGGCCATTTGGACCTGCTGAATAGAACCAGTGACACTTGCTGAAAGAACAAAAATAAACTAAGGTGTTATCAAATATGGTTTGTCAAGAGTAGAGAAATGTTGTAGAGCTTAACAGGGATGTGAATTTAGGAGTCAAGTTCCAGAGGAAGAAAAGAGAAATATGTTCTGAATTTAGGAGTTGGTTTCAGAGGAACCTAAGAGAAATGTGTCCTAACAGTTTTTTTTTTCTTTGTCCAAGACCATAGTTCAAGTTCTGGGCTGTAGACTTACATTGTTGGAAGCTACCAGCAACCTGTGAAGCTAGGAATTTGCTTCCATAGCACAGTGCCTGCTATGTATTAGGCACTTAATAAATGTTTATTGATTAATTGATTTAGCGTAGAGCCAAAACAACTCTAAGAAACACCCAGTTAATTCCACAAGAAGCGTTAAACCAGTCTGGAGATAAGAGTCCTAACTCTGGCAATACTAACTTCGGCAGCCAAGTGGCAGTGTATAGAATGTGGACCTCGGAGTTAGGAGTGCCACCTCCAGGTTCACGAACTCGAAGTTCCTCTATCTGATGCACAATTTATTCTCAGTCTTCCTCTCCCTCTGCCTTCCAATAGTAAACCCTACTCTTTATCCACACCAATTCCTTGACCCCTCAGTTCTCTCCCAGGCCACCACCCCCTCACTGCTTCTCTTCCCTATCTTGATCCCTTGGTAAATGAGTTCAGTTCTCTACTGTCTTCTCCTGAGTTCTTTGCTCTTTTATCTTACTGCTGATTGTCCCTGGCTAAGCATCAGCCTTGAATCATTCCCACTACCCACCACCTTTACTCCTACACACATGATGCTGAAGGAAAGTGGAGAAAACCACACAGTTCTTCTTACTGGGTCCACTATGAATTTAGGCTACATAACCTCAACTGGGCCCTCTCTCCTGCTAGGGCTAGGTAATCTTTCTATACTTTCCTAGTTAATTCACTATCCCATTCAACACAGTGGCTTTTCCACACTTTTTCATCCCTCCTCGAGTCTTCCTTGGATCCTCTTTCCCCTACTGACCTCTCAACTGAGAACCTTGCCTCGTGTTTTATTGAAAACATGGAGGCCATTCATGAAGAGCTTCCTCTTCCATCTTTCTCATGCCGTATCATTCAGATGCCTTCTGCCACTATTTCCTCCTTTACCCATTTCTCACATGAAGCCCTTCTCCTCACCAAGACAGCCTGTTCTATGTACATGAGCAATCTCTTTCCATCTTACCTTCTCCAGCAAACTGCCTTATCACCCCCACTCTCTATCTTCCATCTCTCCAGGTCTACTGGATGCTTTGCTGCTTCCTGCAGACGTGCCTCACCCATCTCCTCCATCCTCAAAAAACCCTCACTTGATTCTTCCTTGCTGTCATCCCATATGTCTTCTGCCTCTTGTGGCTAAATTCCTTGAGAAGTGTATATAGGAAGTGCCTTCCCTTCCTCCCTCCTCTCAGTCTTTTCTTAAATCTACAATGTGCTTCTGACTTCACTCAGCAAAAACTGCTCTAAGTTGTGAAGGATCTCTTAATTGCCAAATCTTGTGGCCTTTTCTTGATCCCCATTCTTCTTGACCTCTCTGCAGCCTTTGACACTGTTGATCACCCTCTTCTCCTTTCTGCTCTTCTCTCTAGGTGTTCAGGATTCTGTTCTTCTGGTTCTCTTCCCACTCATCTGACGACTCCTCAGTCTCCTTTGCTGGATCTTCATCCAGGTCACTTGTGCACTCTGTCCTGGGCCTTCTTCTCTTCTCCCTCTATACTACTTCACTCGGTGATCTCATCATCTCCCATAGATTTAATTATCATCTCTCTGCTCATGATTTTCAAATCTTCTTATCTAGCCTTATACCCTTAACTGACCTCCAGACTCAGATTTCCAACTACTTCTCAGACATCTCAAAATAGACATCCGTTAGATGGCATATACTCACCATATCTAAAACTGAACTCATCTTTTTCTCTAAGCCCTCCCTGCTAATAAACTTCCTTTTTAATGTCAAGAGCACCACCATCCCACCAGTCCCTCCCTCAGGTTCACAACGTGAGTGTCATTCTAGATTCCTCACTCTCTCTTCTCATTCTCCATATGTGATCTGTTGATTTCACCTTTGCAAGATCTTTTGAATGTGCTCCTTTTTTTCTCCTCTGATACTGCCACCACCCCTGGTGCAGACCCTTGTCTCAAGTGTGGACTATTGCTATTGCCTGCTGCTTGATCTTCATTCTTGTGGTCTCTCCCCACTCCAGTTCATCCTCCATTCAGCCGTATAGCGCTTTACAAACCTTAAAGTGCTTTATAAATGTTTGGGATGAGGAGGAAGAGGAGGTGGAGGAGGAAGAGCAGCAAAATTTAGGGCAAAGCAAGAACATCCTCCTGGGGCATAGTTCTTTCCCACACACCTACACCCTAAGCGAGCACCAGGTGCAAAATTCTTAGTTATTGCTCTAGTAAGGAAGAAAATAAGGAATTAGTTCCGTTTACATTAATACCATTAAACAAGAGACCATACAACAGGTAAACATTAAGAGAAGGGTCAGACAAGGGGCTATAGAATATTTCTCTGAAAAGAGAGAAAAAAGAATATTCAGAAAGGTTCGATTGCATCAAGTCCACTTAGGGAAAAAAATTATCTACTTAGCCTATGGTTAGGTATATGCTAGAAAAAGTCTTACTATTAATACAATTCACTTGGGGCACAGTTAGAAACTTTGAAGATCCCATTCATCCCTCCAAATTAATTAATGCCTTTTGCCAGTAGATATTTTTTGCTCTGCAGATGCCCTAGAGCTGAAGTTTCATCTAATTGATTATAATAATCATTCATTCATTCAGGACTTAAGTGCCTACAATATCATATTGAAGGAAGGAGAGAGAGTGGGGAAGGGAAGGAGCAAAAAAGGAGGGGGCAGAGAGGAGACTTTGCCTTGAGGAGCTTACACACTAAATATAATTATATGGAACAATGAAGACAAGGTAACATCTTAAATTTTGGGTTTGAACTATTCATTCTACAGGAATTCACAGTCAAAAAAACGTCAGAATCGACTTAAGGGGGACAGTGCAAGTTTGGCTTTGTAAACACTAGGAATTGCATTATTCCAAGATGAATAATACATTTTTTTCCTTTATGATATAAATTTAGGTTTTGTTCTCCTTCCCTGTAAAATATTTAATTACTCTCTTGAAGGAAAAGAAAAAGTAGGGGAAAAGCATTTATAGAGCACCCACTTTGTGTGCCAGGTACGGTATTAAGTGCTTTAAACATATTATCTCCCAGCAGTCTTCGGATGTCAGTGGTCTTTTTATCCCTGTTTTGCAGTTGAGGAAACTGAGAAAAACCCAGAATCTTACAGCTACTCATTTTCTATAGCCAGATTTGAACTCAGATCTTCCTGACTCTAGGCATTGTACTGTCTGGCTGCCTGTTGAACCTGAGTTCTGGAAGCAAATTAAGGCCCACTCTCTTCTCCAGTGACAAGTTAGAATCAGTTTCACTATAGGAGCAATAATGTTTGAGAAGGGCATTTATTCACATTTATTAATCATCCACTCAGCAATCCTCTTTAGAGTTTACTCGTTCATAGCTGTGATTTAAAAAGAGCTACCCTGCCAAAAAAGAGTTTACAACAATGTAACTAGGCGAATGATAAACACGTACATAAAAATAGAACAAAACTAGGTGTGTAATATCCATAGCACCATATACAAAGTGTTGATGGAAAGCAAAGTAAGGAAATTTTTTCTTTTAGTAAGCTGGTTATTGAAGACTTTAAAGGTGAACTGTTGAACATTTCTGACAATTAATCAATGAGTATTTATTAAGTGCCTACTAAAAAACAGGTACTAAGGATACAAGTACAAAGAATGAAACCACCCTTACTTAGAAGGAACTTCTATGGGAGGAAGGACAAAAAGTACATATATAAATATACATGGCATAAATACAAAGGTAATTATTATAAATTTATACAAAGTAGTTAAATAATGCATTTGCTGTGCTGATGCAAACAAGCCACTGAATTATTGGCCAACTGTATGCTGTTAAAATATCTCCCAGCCTGATTAGCTACTAAATCCTTCTAATTATCTAAAAAGAAGGATTTGCTTTTTCTCTTTCAGTTCAAGGACTATTTTATTTATGTCTTCGTATCCTCAGTATCCAGCACAATGCCTTGCACAGAGTAGGTAGTTTTTTTGAATTTCGTACTATTTTAATTCTATACTTGAGTTTTATAGTCTAGAAAATTTTTTCTCCCTTTCCTGAATCATTTTATGTGTATATATGTGTATGTATATATATATATATAATGCATAACGTATTATATGTATATATGTATGTAATGCATATATGCATTATATGTGTGCATACACAATGTACACATACATACACACATACATATATATGTGTGCACACAGAGAGATATACCCCGAGTAGGATACACCATTGTTTTTCTTCTTAGAAATAAGTCTTTTAAATTTTGAAAACCAAGCTGCATTTAGAAGGTTTCCTACTTTCAGAACTAAAAGGATTGCTTTCCTCAAAGCAGTTTCCTGGAGCAGAGACAAGATGTACTTTCTTATTCTTGAACCTATCTTTTGTTAACAAAACTATTGTTTCTTTGTCAATGAACTTTTCAGATGAAATAATAAATAGTTTTTTGCCTTTTCTCCTTAGCTGACCTGAACAACGTCAGGTTCTCGGCTTATAGAACTGCCATGAAACTCCGAAGACTGCAGAAGGCTCTCTGCTGTGAGTATTAGCCCAGTGTTTAAAGATCTTGGCTCTTTTTTCCTTGATGAAAAATGAAATGGGCACTGCCACTTTTGAAGAAAAGGGGAATAGCTGTCAGCCGGGTTATAAGTTGGTATTGGATTTTTTGAGCATTCCCTTGGCCTAATGCTGGTCTAGAATACTAATTTTATTCCCATGCTTTATTGTCACTTCTCAGTTATCGGATATAGATAGTTTTGTATTAATTAATCATATGTACTTTTCAGGATCATGGGTTGTTGAAATTAATTTAATGAAACTTAAATGCCATGTTCTTTATCTTTCTATGAAAAGTGTTACAATGTGTTTATTTTTAGAATTAGGATTAGAATTAGAAAGTCTTTTATGCAAGTGGAGATGCATGAATGTTCATTTCTTAGAATGTTCAGCTCAAATGAATGTTGTGCTGAAGGTAAAGGGATAGAATTTCTCATTTGGGTAAAATAGCCTGTAGACACAGAAACACTGTGTATGAATTATATGTAGCTTAGTTGGGTATGTCAGGTAGATTGCAAAGTAAACCTTGGGACACAGTTTCCCTGTAGCTTGAGGTCCAGATGGCTTTCTTTTTAGCTCTGTGGGCTCTACTGCAGTGAAAGTAATGTTATCCCCCAGCTAGGGATTCCTTTAATGATTCTCTGAGAATCCAGCTATGGAAATCTTTGCCTGCAGGGTTTGGGAGCTAGCTTCTTTATCTCCTCCTAACCCCATCTCATTCCACACCCACCAGTCCCTTTATGGAAAGTAGTAATTATGAACTTGTTACTGTAGTAAGTGGTGGAATATTCCTTTTGAGACCATAAGAGTTTGGAAGAAGTTATCATCAGTCCCAAGGAGCAATAGTTGGAGCCCTAGGTATACTGGAAGTCTGAAGAGTGTCATTCTCAGGCTTCTCCATTTCAGTTTGACTTTGGGTATTGAGATCAGTCAAGTAACTCCTGTTTAAATGCATTCACAGATCATTGCATTCACACACTCTCCCTTCCATTCATGTTTGCCTTAAAGTAGAATTTTAGATAGACCATAGGGGGAAAAGAGTTGACATTATGACATAAGAATTTTCCCTTCAATTTGCTTGACCAAAGTGAAAACTAAGACAACTCCTTTCCAGGTATGAATAATATTGTAGACACATTTGTTCCAGATATAAACACTTCAGTCTGAAATATGAAATAAGGGTGCCATGAGCATTAGCCTTTTCTTTTTCCAGGTTTCTTTCCTAGCTCAGAATAGTCCTGACGAGTTGCTTATTGTGTGATAGAGGTTACCAATATAACTTGAGAAAAATTCTCCCCAATCCCACTTAAACATTTTCTAAAATTCATTTTAAACTGAAATACAAAGGGAGGAGAAAAAAAAAGAACATTTCTGTATCCACAGCAGAACATAAAGAGAAGTGTTGAGGATACAAAGAAAGGCAGCAATTAAGATTCAAGCATTTGGAGAAACTTGTTCAACATTCTTATATCTTAGGTACAGAGAGCATTGTCAAAACATGGGTCTGCTTTAATGGTGTCATAATACCCTTAGTTTTGGCTTTCAGGCTGTTATGGATGGAAAATAAATTTGGTAGCTAATTACATCAATACAAAATACCACTAAAGTATACAAGACTTAGGTTCAGTTAATTGTAACGCAGGTCCAATTTTGCCTTCACTCAAATTTATACTAAAAAAAAAAGATAATCTAGGCATTTTAGTTGCTTTTTCCTTTTTTCTCATGTTAGTCATAACATAGGTGGCCTCTGAAATTAGAAATATACCTCCTTTTTATTAAGTGGCAGAAATAAAAATACACTTAAGAAATCAAGTATATTTGGTTTATAACTGTATGCTGTAGATTAAAGTGAGACCAAACTGTAGGAATAAATATGCTTCCGTTCATAAATGTGAAGGAAAAAAATACTCTGAGATCAACAAGAAATTGGGAACAATTTGTTAATGTTCAGCAACTAAATTACAGAGTGCAGAGACTTTTTTTGCAGCCTGCTTGTTATCTAGATAAAGGCACAGCTGTGGCACTAGCCACCCACCACTGCAAGCTAGGTGAAAAAATTGCTCTCTTGTTTTTAAATGTACCTTACCTTTTTTGATATTCACATCAAAGCATATTGACTTGCTTACTTTGTGTAGATTTGCTTTTAAAATACCTCAGCTCCAAGTGCAGACTGCATCTGAACAGTATGATGTCAATAACCATCTACTTTGCCCACAGTCTCCTTCTGCAGTCTCGGCAAGAAGAGACTAGAAATACACAGCAGTTTCTCTACCAATTATCCCCTCTTTCTCTGCCTGCGCTAATTAGATTAAAGGATTATTTATATATCAACATGGAGCATCCAGGTTTACTCTTGGAATGAGCTTACAATAGGACTTTTTTTTCCCCAGCATTAATCAACTTTCACCATTAATTAGTTCTTTCTTTTCCCCCATGTGGATGAGTTTCATGAAATGAGAATGTTTTATAGAATTTTCCTTTCTAGAAAGTCAGTAGCTATACCTCACACTCTGGTTCCCTACACATACCTATAATGGAAAGATAACAGGCTTGGATAAATAGAGAACCAGAGTGCAGCCACTATTTCTGCCAAAAAATACCTTGGATAAGTCATTTCATTTTTCTGGGTTTCTATTCTCTCTGCTATAAAATGAGGGATTGGACTAGTGATCTCTAAGGTCTCTCTGAACATTCTCAGATTCTGTGATACAAATGACAAAACATCTATAAAAGCTGTTCATTTGTATCCAGGAGATGAAGAAGTGTAAATGAGAAAGTAAACAGGGAGAATAATCAAAGAGTCTTTTTATGAGGACCAGGAAGAGTAATATGCAGTCAGCCAGTGCTCAAACTCTTTACAAGATAATTGGGAGTCAGGTACATGAGTCCCATCTTTCTTATTTACTGTTTCCTTTTACTGAGCACAGTCCAGCCTAGAGACACACGGATGCTTTTTTTTCCACATTCCATTTCCCCCTGCTCTTTCCAGCCCCATAATGACTAAAGCCATCCAACCCTAGGATTAAACCAAAATCTCACTTGGCTTTTTCAGGGTTAATAAATAGCATCCTTGGCTGTAACATATTTTGAGAACAGGGATATGTCAGAACATAGAAAGGTTTTTATATAACCCATAATTGTGCTTCTCAGTAGGTGTACAAAATGTAAAAATGAAAGTTAATTGCATTAGGTGAAAGGGTGGTTTCCTCAATAATGTTTGCTTGTTAAGGCTTCTCTAAGTATTTCATTTAAAATAAAAGCAAAAACAAAGCAAAGCCTTGGAATAAACATTCCAAGGTGTTTGTTTAGAAGAAAATAAATTTTTAAAATAATTGCTTCACAAATAAATTGTTCATCATTCCTTTCCCCTTTCAAATAACTGGTATGGGCTACAAGTACTTTCTGAATCTGCTGTGAATCGGGAGTTCTATTTTATGTGTTTGTTTTGGGATATGTGTTTTGTAATCTTCCATGATGGATTGCCCTCTTGTTTAATCACATCTGGTTTAAGCACAGCACACTGTACAATATTTCTCTCATGACTATTCCGTGTTCTGCTTTTGTTATCACAGAGCAATTGCTTTGCTCCTCACCGAAGCTGTTTATACCCAAGAAATTCCTTCTGTACTGCTACCCATTTACCTGTACAGAGAAAAGAAGTGTAGGTCCTTATAAAGTGAAATTAAAGTATTTTTGTTTCTCTTCATCATCTCACTGAAGTTTATTCAACCCACAATAAAAAATGAGTTCAGAGATGGAAAAATTTGCTTTGGTTTGCTTTAAAAGAGAGTGTGATTTTTTTAAAATAGCTGCTATTCCCTCTTTCTCAAAGCCAATCCTGAAAGAAACTATATACTTAGTTTTTGATTTACTGTAAGGTGTAAAAGAGGAGATGTTGGGGGCTGTTATTGGTGTTAGGAGGAAAAAATGATTCCTCTCCTTCCCATGGTGACAATTTTTGGAATCCTCATCCTCATTACTGGAAAATTTGTTAGTGAAAGTCATTTCTTATCATTCCTTCAGAAAATAAGATAATCTCATTGATAATGGCATACAAGAAAGAAAATTAAAACGTGTCTTTTAAAATAATAAAGCTTCTTTCATTCTTCTACACTTCCATCCAAAACTTTGCTCAGTCTTTTCATGTTGTTGTTTATTTCCAAAGAGTGTCTGCCCCCAGGGATCTTATATTCTGCTGAGGGATATTTGTAAAGCAGATCATTTGTGGAGAGGTAAAGGACTAGGGGAATCAGGAGTGGCACTTGACCTAAGCCTTGAAGGAAGATAAGATTCTAAGTGGCAAAAAGGAGGAGAAAGTCCATTACAAGCATGGGGAAGCAGCTTGTGCCAAGGCATACAGGTGGGGAATAAAATACCAAAGGCATATGCATGTGAGAAGTCTGTGGTGAATTAAATTGAGCCCAGAAAGGTAGGCTGGAGCCAGAGTTTGGATTTTATCCTAGAGTTCATAGGGAGCTGCCGAAGACTTTTGAGCAGTGATGGCGTTGGAACATGGTCTGGCTTCAAGATCATTTTGGCAACTGTATGGAAGGTAAATTGGCAAGGGAAAAGACTGGAAACTGAGAGGGCAGTAAGGAAAATATTGCAATAGCCTGGGCAAGAGATTATGAGGACAGAAATACAGGTGGTGTCCGCGTGAGGGTAGAGAGGGGAGAGATGTAAGACATCAATCAGTAAACATTTATCGAGCACCTACTATGTGTCAACTAAGTACTAGTGATACCAAAAGACGGTCTCTGCTCTCAAGGAGATGTTGTTCAGGTAGCAAACAAACGAGAGAGTGTCGGTGAAGAGGGGGCGGTCAATAGAATCAAAAGATTCTGAGAGCTGGAGAAGAATGGGAACTGAGAAGAGGCCCTTGGGCTCAGCAGTGGCAACTTTGGAGAGAGTGGTTTCAGTTGAGTGGTAGAGTTAGATGCCAATTAGATTGCAAGTCGTTGAGATATGAGTGAGAAGTGAAGAAGTGGGGGGCCTGTTGGTAGATTTTTGTTGTTGTTTTGTTTCCCTAGGAATTTGGCTGTTTGGAGAAATAGCAGGATGAAATGAAGGTGCTTTTGTTTTTTTAAGGATGAGAGACATCTGAGCATGTTTACAGGGAGCAGGGAAAAAACTAACAGATGAGAATTTGAAGGTGAGCAAGGAATGATGGAAGGAAAAACGGAAAGTGGAAGAGGGCGGGGAAAAGGCATAAGCAGAGGAATTGGCTTTGATAAGAAAGACCACATCTTCCTCAGAAACTGGTGAAAAGAAGAGAGTGGGGGGATGATGTAGGATTTTGAAGTATAGTAGAGGAGAGAGGCTAATGACAAATAACCTGGCTTTTCTCAGTATAGGAGGAAGCGAGGTCCTCTTTGGAGAGAGTGGTATAGAAGAAGCAAGGAAAGCAGAGATCTGGAACAGCTATTGTGGAAAGTGTGATAGTCAATCAAAGAAGAATAAAAGCTTTGCCATTTATTCAAGGACCAAGGGATTCAAAGGCAGAGGACTATGGATCGTTTAACCAGTTAACTAGACATTTAAGACTGTGAAGGAAGGAAAGAGAGTCTAAAAGTGACAGTGACTGGCAGAATGGTGAACCATCTTCAGTCGTGAAGCATACGTAAAATAATGGGATGGAGAAATGTACTTGGAAATATTGTATGCCATTTTAGGGAAACTAGTGCATAGAAGTAGGTATCTTTCTTGGAGGAGATATAAAGGGGAAGAAAATCAGCTCCCAATTCCACAATTAGATGAAGTATTATATAATGGAAGGAATACTGGGAAACGTGTATTCTAAACCTAGCTATGTGTGACCTTAGGAGAAATCATTTAACTTCTTGTGGCTTCAATTTCTTGGTCTATGCAATTAAAGGTTTTGAAAGCCCCATCCGTCTCTGAAATTCTATGACTGTGATTAGAGTTTTGCCATATTTTTAATTGAATATAGACATGAAAATTGGTTTTTGGTCATAATTATAGTACTTTATGGTTTGTAAACCAATTCATGTATGTTTTCTTATTTAATCATAATCTACTCTCATATTTTCCTCTCTCCTTTTGTTTTTCAAAAGAAGAAAACCACTTTTCCACCTTTTTTTTCATTAATTTCATTTCAGACATTTAGTCCAGCATGTGGTTAAAAACACGTAAGATTTTTAATAGTAGGAAAACCCGTTAGACTGGGAGAACCCATGCTTATATGGAGATGTGTTTATAATTAAACTGCCACCCAGACACTTGAAGAGTTCTCTTAATTACCATTGATTCATCATCTCTAAGGAACTGAGTATTCAACCTAAGCTACAGAGTTAAAGGTGTTACACACACACACACACACACACACACACACACACACACACACACACACACACACACACACACACACACTCTGTTGCTGCTGCATTTCCAATTTGGCTAATAAATTGGTATTAGAGGAAAGCATCTTTCATGACCCTTAGGAATAGAGCTGATAAATAGCTTGTGGATTTGCTGATGTTGGACAAGGCACATATTTTAGCTTAGTTAAATTTTCTGGTCTATCAGCATATTATTAGCTCCCATCTCAAGTTAAGGGTAAAAACTTGACTAAGCTTTAAAAAAATGTTTTTAATTATATGAAAGAGTGTTGGGCCTAGAATCAGGAAGACCTGATATCTACTAGCTGTGTGACCTGGGCAAGTCATTTAACTTCCATTTGCTTCATGTAATATGAGGATAATAACAGCTGGGTTCTTGTGGGTATCAAATGACATGATCATAGTTCCTGGCATGTAGGAAGCACTGAATAAATGTTAGCTACTTTACTATTTGAAAATAAAATTTAAGTTGAAATAGAGACCATATTATCTTCCTGGTTACAGCCAGTTTAGTTAGTCTGTGGCTGGTATCATTAATTTAGTCATTTAGCCCATTATCTTCAGTGGGGTTGGTGAGACTGTAACACCATAGAGGAGGTTGTTTTTTCTTTTCTTGCAGAAGAAAAATAGTCAGATTTTTAGCAGGTTTAGTAATGTTCCAAGAAGAAAAAAACACCAAACAGTTATAAATGCCTAGCTGGAAGTAAAATACTCTCTATAGACAGATTCATCCAGCTGATAAACCTTAGTAACACTGCAAGATGGTATTGTCAATACCTATTTAAAAACCTCTGTAAAAACTGGTATTTTCTTAATCAGTTGGAAGTTGCTCAATTATGTAGAGACACCTCACCTCTTAAATCTTAAGGACTTATAATTTTTGAAGGTTAGTCTCCACCTTCTACCCGCCCCTCCCCATATCCCTACCTCATCTGACCCTAATCTCAACTTGATGTCTTTTGAAAGACTTGAGCAGTTTGCCACACAGAATATTTAGCAAAGTTAAAACGCCTTAGATTTGAGGGGTAGACCTGCCTGCCCTGGGGAGAACAGAAATGCTTTTTAAAGTGGGTATTTTTTACTTTTGATTACTGAAGAACATTTTTAGTCCTGATGGGATTTTATTTTTAAAGGGAAAGAAGTAGATGTTAAGAAAAAGCTATTCTTGACTAATGTGATTTTTGCTTTATCTTTTTTTTTCCTCATGTATTTATTTGTTTATTTGACTGTTTTCATTTCACCCAGTGGATCTCCTGAGTCTGTCTGCCGCATGCGATGCCTTGGACCAGCACAACCTCAAACAAAACGACCAGCCCATGGACATCCTACAGATCATTAACTGTTTGACCACTATTTATGATCGACTGGAACAAGAGCACAATAACCTGGTCAACGTTCCTCTCTGTGTGGACATGTGCCTCAACTGGCTGCTGAATGTTTATGACACGTATGTGCAGCTGGCTTTTATTTCACTCTCTTATAAAGGCTTACATGCTTTGCTGATGATAGGAGTAATTAACAGTCTTCCTTCTTACACACAGGCTGCAAGGTGGTTGGAATGTACATTACATAAAGCTTACAGCTTAATGGCTGCCCTTAGTTGAGCCGTTGCTCAAAAATGTTTTTCAAACAGACAGCGAGAGGTACAAAATAGATTCTTCTAAGGCTACAAAACCCATAGTAGGTAAAGTCATTCTTTCAGAATGTTTTCCACGGCAGAGTTTATGACTATAAAGATAATTCTTAACTCCTAACTGATTGGAGGGGACACTCACATGGTAATATATCTTGTTTTCAGACCTTCCTTTATTCACATTGAGGAATATTTTCAGCAATTTTAACCATGCATTCTCTCTAGTTGGAAAATCTTACCATATTTGTCAGTGAGTTGTAGCCATTTTGGTTACTATATGTATATATGTATATTACATATGTGTGTACATATATATACGCATATTATATAGAGTACATATGAAAATAAATCAACAAAATATATGAAAACGATAAATAAGAAGTCAAGTTATTGTCATCATCAACATTTCCCTGAACAATGTATTTAATTTCTTAAAATCTCATTAAGGTTTGGCACCATCATTAATCACATTCTCTTAGAGCTTCATTTGTGCAGTAATTTTCCATCTGATCCTGGATGTAACATAGCCAACTAAGCTATCAGTTCTAGAAAGAATTGGTTTAAGTTCTCATTGAATTACCTTTCTACATCACAATTTGTTACAGACTGATTTCAAGTAGCAACAAAATCTTATTCCCATTGGTCGAGGAAGATTTTTACGAAATAAGCAAGGACTTACTTAGGATAATTCTCAGAATTTTGACTCTCCTATGTCTTCACCCCTATTCCTTGCTATAATAAATTTGAAATTATTTTGGCCTTTAAAAAATATAATGTTGAGGTGTCACTTTAAAAAAAATTTCAGAAACATCTAGATATTAAATTCTCACCTGTCATGGACAAAGCACAAAAGATTTTTTATTTCAGCCATACTGGCATAAGGTATTGGTGGGTTTGGGGGGTTGGTTTTCTCCTCATATTTATCATATGTTTTAAGAAAATAGTTCCCACGTCAATTTTCAAATAATTCATACCACCTCAGATCAAATTTTTATATGCAACTTCCATTCAACCTTGCTGAAAACCGTGTCTTGCTAAGTCCAAGACCTTGAAGATTAAATTATGTAAACCTCCTTTATTTTTCTTGTTTTTAAAGAGGGAGAAAGAAACTTCCCAGGGTTGCTGGCTTAGTGGTTTCTGTACTCAGATCCAACATGTTTATTCGACTGTTTGACTTAGAGTGGTATATGTCTGAAGTTTTTCCCCAGTAGTTGAGTAGACCAGTCCCAAATGAGAAATAACTCTGACAGATGTTAAGAGATTTAAGAGAGACAGATAGGAGAAAATTTCCTAAAAGGCCTTTCTACCAACATCTGTTTGTTAGGCCACCGGCTGCTTAAAATAAGAAGATTAAAAGAAGTAAGTGGAGTTTCTGAAAAATATACTGTGAATTTTTTTTATTCCCCGCCCCCACCTTTTGCCAGTACAGAAAGTAACCCTATTTACAAATGAGTAATGTTCAACTTTACATATTGCCTTTGATCACAAAACTGTATTTCTGTATTCTAAACAAAAGTTTACATCTACCAAAAATGTACTTAGCTATACAAAGTTACCCTTTGTTTAACAGCTATACCAAATAAAACATTGGAGGCTAATGTTTTTCTTAGGTAGTTGTGTTTTCACATAAAGTTTCTATTATACTTCTTGTGGCTGAAATGAGTAATTTTCTTAACCGTAAGTGGAACATCTAATTAAAATAAGGTAGCTTTAAAGAACGAAACAATTGCCCTGACAGTTAACTTGTCCCTTTTCAAACAAACAAACAAAAAAAGCCACAAAGGAAGCTCAGGTCCCAGAGGCCACTGTCTCAATTATTGTCTTGGAACTTAACGTTTCCTGAGTAACCTGCTGTTCAGTCTCCACAGATAAATACAAAGAGGTGTTGTTGGTTTTTTTTTACACCTCCTGTTGAAATGTATATAGTAACTTTTACAATTCAAGTAAGGCTTTTCGATGAATCATATCCAAATGTGTGCTTAAACATTGAGAAGCCCAAGTTGGCCATTTTGTATTGTTTTCATTCAGCCAGCAGTAGGTGAAGAACACTGTATGGGACAGAATTTTAAATAATAAGAGAGACATCCTTAGAAGGAACAAAGTAAATTTATTTCACAAACCTTGTAAGATTTGGGCACACCTCCATAATAGAGGAGGAGAGGTAAAAGGGAACCTGCCTTAATTTATAGACTTAATGAAAAAGATTCCCACCCACCTCTATCCCTTCTCACCATTGGCTGGGAGGTGGGCTTACAGTCTAGGCATGAAAACTACACAGAGGACCAAGGTTGATCTGGTCCATTCAGGTTTTTCCCTATCAGAACTCAACTGCCTGGGTAGCGTCTGAAAGTCTAGGGGAAGGAGAGACCTTCCTAGAGCAAAGAACAAATAGCTCACAGGAAATTCATTATCTTCTAACATCTGAGAGAGTGGGGAAAGGGCAAGCCTTCCAAAATTACAAGGCCAAATCTCAAAACCTCTCCATTAGACATACCCTGTGAAGTCTTCACAATTATCCATCCCATTCAACACCAAAATATTTGATTAAAAATTAATTATATGTTGGATAGACTCCTGAAAATAAGATGTGTACAGTTTTTTAAAAAATTTCTTTTTTAAAGAGAAATTAAAGGACTGGAATTAAACTTAGAAGAGCAGAAATAACTGGTTTTTTTGTTTGTTTTCCTGTATTAGGGGTCGCACAGGAAGAATCCGTGTCCTATCTTTTAAAACTGGTGTTATTTCCCTGTGTAAAGCACATCTGGAAGACAAGTACAGATGTAAGTCATGCATATTAACTTGTGTGTATATTCCTACCTTTTATTAATTTTGACTAATTATACTTCTAGCCAGTCGATGAGGAAAAAAATAACCCTACTGTTCCATTTTAACAAAAGGCACATAGCCTCATTGAGAGCTTTTTCTAGACTGGTTTTCAAAGCCTCACATGGTGTACCCTGTACCATTTCTCTACAGAAATAAAGGGCGTTTTTCTAAATAGAGAGAAAATCGCTCAAGAAGGATTAGCTGCTTCTCCAATATGAACGTTGTTGTACAATAAATTGAATGTTTCTGAATAAAACATATATTCTTGTGGGCTGAAGACTGTGATTTCCTGACCTAGTGGAAGTCAGAAAAATAGATTTGAAGGTTTAATCTGTGTAACTCCGTAGTCTTTGGGATTCATTGTTAACATGCATTCTACATTGTATGGCATTTTGTGTTCAAGACACATTGCTTATTTTGTCACTCAGTGCAATGTTTTTTGAGAGGCAGCATGGTGTAATGTAGTAAGATTGCATTTGGAACCAGACCCAAATTTTGAATTCTGACTTTGCTACTTATTACCTATGTGCCCTTGGATCTTCATTTGTAAAGATGAGAAACTAGGACTCAATGATCTCAAACTAAATTTGTTGTCTATGATGATATTAATTCGACTTGTGCCCCTAAGTTTTAACTTGACAAAATTACGAAGATTTTATTACTAAAGAAAGGATAACTTTACTTTTTAGTTTTTAAAGCTGCTTTATCAGTACTTTTTTATAGCATTGTTATTTCCTAATGATTCTCTTCTGCCACCATTAAAACTATCTCATATTACAAATAAGTATAATCAAACAAAATACATTGTCTCATTGATCTTGTCAAAAAATGAATGCCTCATTTCTAATCTGCAATCTCCTACCTCTTTCTCAAGAGGTGAGAGGCATGTTCGCCTTAGTGGCCTCTCTGGATCGTGATTGAGCACTGCATTGATTCAGAGTTCTGAATTTTTTCAGCATTTTTTCGTTTATGTTGTTGCAGCCATCATGTAAACTGTTCTTCTGGCTCTGCTTACTTAATTCTGCATTAATTCATACAGGTCTTTGCAAATTTCTCTGAATTATTCATATTCATCATTTCTTATGGAACAGTAATATCCCATTACAGTTACATACCACAATTTGTTCAATCGGTGGGCCCCAATTTTTCATCCCATTTGTCGCTACCATGAAAATTGTTGCTATGAACTAGTTTTGTATAAATAAAGCTTTTTCCTCTGTCTCTGGTCTGCTTGGGATATATGTCAAGTAGGGGTATTGCTTTTCACAGTTCCCCCGGTATTGCATTAATGTGCCTGTCTTCCCTCAGACCCTCCAACCTTCTCCAGTTTCTTTGTCACCTTTGACAATCTGATATGCGAGGTGAAATCTCAGAGTTTTAAGAAGAACAGTTCTCTTGTTGATTTGGGGGCATTAAGAAAGCATGACTTTACATATCTTTAAAATGTCAATCCCACATTCTGTTGGTTTTGACTGAAGGTTGAATTGTTCCTAAAAAGAAAATACAAGGGCAGTGAGGGTTTAAATGACATGTTCCCTTTCTTCCTCCCAAGAGTTTGCGAACATAGAAATAAGCACCAAGTGAGGCCCATCTTAAATGAAAAAAAAATACCAAAAAATAAAAATTTAAAAAAACAATATCTTTGTTACCTGTTTGTGGATGGGATTGATGTGTATGCATAGGTGTATGTGCCCATACACTGGGAAGAAATAAAAGGAAATGAGTCAGGTGGAGCTTTCAGATCTAATACTGAGTTGACACACACCCTGCTTATTTTTCTTTTTGAAATAAGCTACAAATCCACACACTTCCAGATACTTCCAGTATCTGAGATTTCATCATTGTATTCTTAGACAGTAAATTTCTGGAGCTTAAAAAAAAAGAGAGAGAAAGAAATCACCCAGTGGCCAACCTCTTGCTGGATCTCCCTGCCCCTAATTTGCCAGGTCCTTGGATAATAATAAGAATTGTAATTAAGATGGCATTTTGAAGTTTCAAGATACATTACAAATTGATCTTATTTGAGCCTAACAATCACACTACACAAATACGGATAGACTCCTTTTACATATGAGGAAACCGAGGCCAGGAGAAGAGACATCACTTAACCATGGCCAAACAGTATGTCAGCAGTAGAATTTGAACTCAGGACTTTATAATTCCAGATCTAATACATTTATCAATTGACTGTCTTCTCAGCTAGACAGTACTAAAAAATATCTGTCACTTTACATGTTCTTGAGGTCTTTTAAGCTTATCAATATTTGGTAATTTGTGACAGAGAAGCAGCTCTTCAGTAACCAAGGGTCAAAGCTTGGCCGTGAAGAAGACATGAGAAAATTCACCCCCTTGCTTTCGTTGGAGAAGTGGAAGGCCATGGTTGTGGAATTTGCATATACTTTCAGATATTGTCAATGTGTTCATTAATTTTACTAAACTTTAGAAAAACAAGCCAAAAGCAAACAAACACTCTGACGTAAAGGGTGGCTCTGTGGAAGTGGGAGAGGAATATATTCAGAAATGGCATGAAACAAAAGAAAGCAATAAAACAGCTTTAATTTAAAAAAGAACAGTCATTTCTATGTCTTGATGAACCATCATTTTGTTATGATAGGTCTTTGTTGAAGTTCCCTTGGCCCTAAGATTTCTAACCCCAGATGTTGTCTAGATGCACTTTTGGGTGTCTTGCCCATATTTATCCTACCCCGAAACTAAGTAGACGAATTACTCCATCTGAAAAGGTTTTTGCTTAGACATTTTTGATAAACTCCTTTCAGGATACTCTCCTATATTCAGATAACACTTTCTCGTTTAGATTGTGAATTTCTTTGGGATCAGGCCATCCATGTCTGTCCACATACAGGGGCTAGGGGCTATGATTATAAATTAATGGTGAGAGATATCAAGCATTGTATTTCTAATACAACTAAAAGGGCATGATAATAATCATTTTTAAATGTCAAATTCATGACATTGGGATAAACATGTTTTTGTTTAACTGGGTAACATAAATAGGCACTACAGTTGGTCGTGGCCTAAATTTTGTTATGACTATGTTCAAAATATCCTTAGAGAATATCTTAACACAACCAGTTCCCCGAAAATGGACTTGTGCTGATAATAGTAAGAGTTGATTACTTCTTTTGAAGCTTGGGGTTTTTTTGGTAACTTTTTTTAAATTTTAAACATACCAAATGCATTTCATTTATGAAAATAGCACAAACATTGTACCAGTTTTTTGCTCTGTTTAATGAACAGTTGTTGGCCAATTCTTTGACTCAACAGATTTTACCAATTTTAATACTTCTTAAAATAGTTTTCTGATTCCAAACATGGAAGGTACTTTGAACTATTTTTCAGGAATTTTTCTTAAAAAAAAGTCCTCAATTAATATGAAAACTTTTTGTCTCCAACAATGCTTGTATATACAAATTCATGAAATATTGTGATCTGAGCTTGGAATTCTCACTAATTATCAGTGCCATGCTATAAATTTCACCTTAGGATTATACTTTACTTCAGCATTGTACAGTTTAATTTACACAATTGTGATTAATCCAGTTCATGCCCAGACTAAATGGCCCAAGTGATATACAGCAGAGGTGATCTTACACAACCTGACTATTTATCACTGCCAAGCTTCTTTTAAAAAAAACTTTTCAGAACAATTCTGTGTGTAGCCATTTTACTATTTGTATTTTCTCCTCTCCTTGCAGATCTCTTTAAGCAGGTGGCGAGTGCAATGGGATTTTGTGACCAGCGCAGGTTGGGCCTCCTTCTGCACGATTCCATCCAGATCCCAAGGCAGCTGGGCGAAGTGGCCTCCTTTGGAGGCAGCAACATCGAGCCGAGCGTCAGGAGCTGCTTCCAGTTTGTAAGTTGCTTATGTTATCTTTATCCACGTGTTGTCCTGGGGTCATTTTTAGGCTTGAGCGTAAGGGAAAAGTTCACACGAAAGCTCAGGTAATCATTTCCTTAACAAGATGAGGCAACAGAATGTAATAATTATGATTAATAATAGCTAACATTTCTCTAGTGTTTACTATGTATCAGGTGCTTTACAATTACTTGCTCATTTGATCCTCACAACCACCCTGGGAAATATAGGTGCTATTAATATTATTTCCATTTTACAAATGAGGAAACTGAGGCAAGTAAGAGTCACACAGCTATGTATTTCCGGCTGTATTTGAACTCAGGTCTCCCTGACTCTAAGCCTGCCACTCTATGCATGGTGCCACCTAATTGCCCCAAGAAGAAGAATAAACCTAGGCAGGGAATAGCCACTTAATAGGCATTTATTATTTGCTTCCTATAGGTCAGGCAGTTAGATGGTGCAGCGGATAGATAGTGCTGAGCCTGGAGTCATGAAGACTTATCTTCCTGAAGTCAAATCTGGCCTCAGATACTAGATGGGTGATTCTGGGCAAGTCACTTAACCTCGTTTGCCCCGGCCCCTCATGTGTAAAGTGAGTTGGAAAAGGAAATGGCAAATCACTCTACTATCTTAGCCAAGAAAACCCCAAATGAGGTCGCAAAGAGTCGGACACAACTGAAATGACTGAACAACAGGGACCAGGCAGTATGTTAAGTGTTAGGGATGTGAGGAAAGAGGAAAGCTGAGGCCTGACCTAAAGGAGCCTACATTCTAGCTACAAAATGTAAATAAATAGATAGGTGCACAATCCATACAAAGTGGGCAGAAAGTAATACAGATACCTAGAACCAAGCCCTCCATGAAGGGCCCCTGAAGAAGTGTAGAATCTGAAGGAAGCCGTGCAAACAAAGAGGTAGAAATGAGGGACTCGAGCCTTCCAGGCGTGGAGGAGGCACCCGCCAATGGGCCAGGGTAGTTCCATTGTAGAGTGTTTGGAGGGAGGAGTAAAGCATAAGAAACCTGGAAAGGGAGGAAGGAGCCAGGTCACATAGAGTTTCAATGCCAAACAGAGTTTATATTTGATCTTGGAGACAATAGGGAGTAAGTGGAGCTCGTCGAGCAGGTTGTGGACATGTGCCATAGAAAAATTACCTTGGCAGCTGAGTGAAGGATGGAACTGATGAGTGGGGAGAGGAGATTAGTGGTGAGAGGAATTAGTAATCAGTTTTTACTGAAATTTCATCAAAGTTTTTGAATGACGTTTATTGATAAGGTGTTTAGGCGCACAGTTTCTTAGTTGATAGGAATATACTGCTGAGTGACTAAAATAAGGAGCCTTCTAAAGGTTTTTATGCTTCAAATGTTCTGCCACAGGAGACAGTACAAAGGCAGGTATGAAACATTTTTTTCCTTCTGTATTTTATCATTTTTTTGATCCCAAAATAAAGCTAGTTATTGAAGTTAGGCTCTTGGGATTCTTTTAATGAAATTTAAATGCATTTCTAGCAAACCATAAAAATATACATAGGATATTCATATAGTCTATGTCGACAGGTAGTAAAAATAAACCTCATAGTGGAATATCAGCTATGTTATAAGGTATGTAATTAAAGTGAATGGATTTATTAGGTAGCTTGTCTCTGTTTATTATTTCATGCGCCTTAACTATTCAGTCAAGAGGCAGCTTAGGTGGCACAATAGAGCACTGGGCCTGGCATCGGTAAGACCTGAGTTTAATTTTGGCTTTAGACACTTACTAGCTCTGTGACCCTAGACAAGTCACATAACCTCCATCTGCCTTAGTTTCCTCAACTATAAAGTGGCGATAATAATGGTACCTACCTCCTGGGGTGTTTGTGAGGATTACCTGAGATAATACTTGTAAAGAGCTTAGCACAGTGCTTCTCACATAGTGGGTACCAAATAGGTAGTCAATAAGGAGGCAATAAATGCTTTTTCCTCATCAGGATTTTTATTTATTTAATTACATTTTATTTTTTTCAATTAACAAACATTTATCGTTTGCTCTCTCCCACATCCCTCTACCTCCCTGCAAAAGAAAAACAAAACCCTTATTATAAATGTACATAGTCAGGCGAAGCAAATCCCCACATTGGCCGTGTCTAAAAATGTGTGTTTCATTCTGCATATTTAGACCATCACCTCTCTTCCAGCAGATAGGTGGCGAGCATTCTTCATCACTGGTCCTCTTGAATCGTAGCTGGCCATCACGTTTATCTGAGTTTTTAAGTCTTTGAAGTTGTTTTTAACACTTTTGTTGTTATAATGTAAAAGCTTCTCATGCTGCTTCCTTCACTTTGTATGACTTCATACAAGGATTTCCAGATTTCTCTGAAACCCCTTCCTTTGTTGTTTCTGATGGTGCAACAGTAGGCCTTTACATACCTATACTAGAACTCATATACTGTACCAGTAACCAGCTATTTCCAAATCGATGGTCATCCTTTGGGTTTTTAGTTTTTTACCGCCACGAAAAGAGGTGTACCCATAGAATCTTTTTCTTTTTCTTATATCTTTTAGATATAAGCCTACTAGTGGTAGCGCAGGGTTAAATAGTTTGCAGTTCAGTACATTTTGGAGGCATCATTCCTAATTGGTTTTCCAGAATGGCTCTACCAATTCCCAGTTTCACCAACAGTGTATTGCTGTATCTATTTTCTGAAAGCCCCTTCATCATTCATCATTTTCTCATTTTGTTAACTTTACCAATCTCATGGGTGTAAGGTGGAACCCCAGAATTCCTTAATTTGTATCTATCTAATTAATATTTTGAGCTTTTTTTCATATGGCTATGGATAGTGTAGATTTTTTCTTTGAGACTGTCTGTTCATATCTGGTAGCCATTTATCAGCTGGAGAAATGGCACTTTAACAAAATTAGTTTTTATCAGTTTCTTACATGTCACAGTGACTTCTTCAGTCACAGAGGTTTTAGTTCCCTGATTAACCCCAAATTAAATATGTCAAGGCTGACCCTTTGTCAAGTGTATTTAAGTTACTGTTAGATCATTCAACTTTTAGAAGCCTAAGGAATTATTTCTCCAGATAAGTAGTTCTAAATTGGAATAATGTTTGCTGTTTATCCAGGATAGTTTGCATTTCTAGAAGGGGAGTAGCAGTGTTTTGGTATTTATCATTCCTTGTTTTGATTAGAGAAGAAGTAAAATTATGGTCATATAAGCATGTTGGTTTTTTTCTTTTTTAAGTCAAAGATATAAACAAGGGGAAAAGTCATGTCTCCTTTTCCCAAAAGTGTTAGTTCCATTACAAAAAGAAAAACAAAAATGACTGTACATTAACATGTGAACTTATGTGTACTTTAAAGAAAATAATTCAAATTTAGCATGTTTTCAGAACTACTCAGCTTTTCAGTGTTCTCTTTTGAACTTCTCTCTGCTTTCTTCTGTTTCGTTTTAATGATTTGTTGATCTTCTTTTTTCTTTTCTTCATTTTTTTTTGCTACTACAATCACCACCTCTCTTTTCCACCCTCCCTAAACGCAACTTCTTGAAAGGAAGGTAAAATCCCTCTTGTAGCAAATGATTATGGTTATGAAAAACAAATTCACACATTGGTTCTATTTGAAAATTTCTATCTCTTTGCTTAGCTGTAGTCTTGTCACCTCTGTGCCAAGATGTAGGACACATCAGGCTTCTGGAATCATAATTGGCTATTGCATCAATCATAATTTTAAAGCCTTTCAGCTCTTTGTTTTTCTTTACAATCTCAGAGTCATTGGATATGTTATTCTCCTAATTTCTATATCTCCTTCTATGGACATACTTTTATAACTGCAGATGGTATTTTATATCTTCAGTTTTAGCAAATAAGATTCTTAGAAGATACACCTAAACCTTTTAGTAGACATCATTTACATAAGATCTCATCAATAGAACAGTCTTTGATAGACTAGTGGCAACAGGCATATGTTACTTATGACTCATAATTTATCTCTAGTTTTTAGCAGTTTCCCAGGTAAGAATCTGAAGAGTAATATAAGTAAATTAGAAAAACATGAAGCCCATTACCTTTCCCATTTATGGAGCAGAAGAATTTATGAATAAACAAGAGATAGAGAGGATCATGAGATGTAAAATCGATAATTTTGATTACATTAAATTTAAAAAGTTTTGTACAAATAAAACCTGTATAGCCAAGAGTACAAAGAAAGCAGAAAATTTGGAAAAAATGTTTATACATAGTTTCTCAGATAAAGGCCTCATGTCTCAGATATTTAGAGAAGTTAGTCAAATTTATAAGAATAAGAGTCATTTCCCAATTGATAAATGGTCCATAGATATGAACAGGAGGTTTTGGAAGAGGAAATCAAAACCATATAGTCATATTTAAAAAATGCTCTGAATCATTATTAATTAGAGAAATGCAAATTAAAGCAACTTTGAGATATTATCTGGCTAAAATGATAGAAGGAGAAAATGACAGATGCTGGAGGGGATGTGGAAAAATTGGGACATTAATATACTGTTGGTGGAATTATGAACTGATAAACCATTTTGGAGAACAATCTAGAGTTATGCCCAAAGAGTTATAAAACTATGTATGCCCTTTGAGCCATCCATACCACTATTAGGTCTGTTTTCCAATGTGACCAGGAAAAAAGGAAAAGGACCTATATGTTTTAAATATTTATAGCAGCTCTCTTTGTGGTAGCAAAGACCTGGAAATTGAAGAGATGTTCATCAACTGGAGAATGGCTGAATTATTGTCATATATGACTGCAATGGGATACTATTGTGCTATAAGAAATCATGAGCAGGTTGATTTTAGAAAAACATGGAAAGACAAATGAAATAAGTAGAATCAAGAGAACATTGTATATACAGTAACAGCAATGTTGTTTGAAGAGTAACTGTGAATGACTAAGCTATTCTGTCAGTTCAAGTCAACTACAAAAGCCCTTTGAAGGAAGACGCTATCCGCTTCTAGAGAAAGAAGTGATTCGTGGGAGTATATATTGTATGGTTTTGTGTGTGTGTGTGTGTGTGTGTGTGTGTGTGTGTGTGTGTGTGTGTGTGTGAAATGTTGGCTTTCTTTAGCGTGGGGTTGGCAGGGAAGGAGGAAGATAGTTTGGAACTCAAAATGTAACTAATTAATTAGTTTTGTTATTTATTTAAATCTGTAGATAGTTTTCAGATTTCTACTGCCCTTTGCTCTGTATTCAGTATATACTGGAAAATGTCCCTCATTCCATCCTTGAAGTACCCCTCCCCTCTAACTTTTACCCATTTTAATTATTCATTTTCCATCTTCTTGGGTTCCATTCCTCTCTTTCATTTGCTGTCATATAGTCTACAGTTTACAAATGGATAGTGTTATCTAAGTTTATAAGTCAACTTTCAGAAATTTGATTGTTTGCTGAATATTAGGACTTCTCCTTCCCTGTTATTCTGTTTGCCAAAGGAATTGGATCAGAATTCCTGGAGGTTCTGAGATGCAGGGGAAATGGCCCTGGAGCCAAAGGGAAGTGAGGATTGTAAGGAAAATGCCTAGGTTTAGGGGTTGGCCATCAATGATAGAGTCAGGTTTTTAGTTGAGGTAACAGTATTCGGAATTTGTGATATTAGAGTCAGTGAACATACAGGTCTTGAGCAAATGGCCCACCTTGTTGGTGGGTGATGGTAAAGAGGTGTCTGGATCTTTGGTGGTAGATAATGACATTAGTGCTCTGGATTTCCAGAAAGCAGTGGAGGTCTAGTTCAGTGGTGGTACCAGAAGGAAGAAAAGAGGATGGAATTAGGTACAGAATATTCTTGAGAAACTGGCTTAGAAGGGAGGGACCCAGAAATAGTGATTGCCAGGTAAAATTGGGAGTTTCTGCGATGAGCCAGGAGGGAAGCACTTTTCAGATTGGGTTGGACCTTTAGAAGTAAATAATGGCATTTTAAATGTAGGAGGGAGACTATTTTTTTCAAACCGTCTCACAGCACTCCTCCAGCTGGCTGGCCTCACCCCCATCTCTTTACTCTGTAATGCCACTGTCAAAGGGGTCTTCTTTACTGATTGCCATGACAGACCAACAATCATAAAGATCTTCTAACACCTTCCCATTGCTTTATCCACCAGAGCTAAGTTTTTCTCTCGCTGCTTCAAGATCCTTCATAACCAACCCCGCTTGTATTTTTGAACTTCTCAGTCTGTCCGCTTTCTCTCTCTTCCCTCTGTTTCTTGGTGGTCCAGAGGGAGAATGCTGGACTTTTGAAGAAAAAAAGACCAATGTTCAAAACTTCCCTTAGACTCTTACTAGCTCTGTGAAACTGGACAAGTCAATTAGCCTTTCTCAGCCTCGGTTTCCTTTTCTCTAACATAAGGATGATAATAGTATCTGCCTTAGTGTACAGTTGTTATGGAGATGAATTGCAATAACCTGTGTAACTGCTTTAGAAACCTTAAAGCTATATAAATGTTAGTTTTTATTTCTCCTTTGATCATTTACCTTCTTAATGTTTCCAAGTCTTCTTTTGAGCCACATCTGGAATCTGAAATACCTTCTTCCATGCTAGCTAGATGTTCTCTCTCTCTATCTTTCTTGTGTACTTTAGTAGATCATGGTGTTCCATGCTTCCCAAGAGACCTTTCCCTACTAAGTAAAATAAGGATGAAGATTTCTTCTGTTTTCACTGTACTCAACATAATTCCCATAGGTCTGTTGCTTTGTCTCACAGAGTGTGTTTTCCATCGTGCTGATCAATAACGTCATTACATTTAATTTGGGTAATAAACTTATGCAGCATGAGCACTGTTGACCATGACTTTGTTTCCACACATCAGTGTCTATTTTAAATGGAAAATCCATAGAGGGCAGGGAGCATTTGCTTTGCCCCCTTTCTCCAGTGCTCATCAGTGTCACATTCAGCTGTTCCTTCATTAAGTTTTTTAACATCAGTGATAGTAAGAAGACCAGAGAGGAGCAAATGCATGAACCCCTTAGCTTGGGAATAGAATGGAAACTTTATAGATTTCCCAGTTAGGTTAGCATCATGGTTGGTTAAGAAAATATATATTAATAACTCATACGTATATTGTACTTGCAGATATACAAATATTTGAGTTTTCCATAATTGATTTTTAAAAAATTAAACCCACTGTACAAACAACAGGACTGCTTATAAGCAGTGAGTTACAACTGAAAAAGTCTATGAAATTAATTATTATTATTGGATATTAAATATAAACTTAGATTAGATTTGGTATAAAATTTGTGTGATTACTTATTTAATACTAAAGAGATATTTCACATGATTATACCATATCTTATCAATATATTTAATCTGTGGGCTTTTTATGAGCTGAATATTAATTATAACAAATATAGATTTTTTGTTTAAAAACACAACTGTAGAGTAGACCTCCTATCTTACTGGGGAGAGGAACTACTGACAATTTTTCTATTTGTTTTTTAAATTTTTCTTATCCCTTTCAAGTCTGGGCTGTGAAAACCTTCTTTATTAAGGGTTTTTATTATTGAGAACCTTAGGTTTAACTACTTACTCTTAGATGTAATTCATTTACCTCAAAAAGTTTTCATTAAACTCAAATGACATAGGAGTTAAGACCACACTCAGGCATCTATTTTATACACTGCTCCTCCAGTGGATGAACCTGTGCTGGTTCTAAGCCTGTAGCCACATGTTAGTTATAGGCATATGAAGTGAGAAACACCTCACTGCAATTGTGCTGTAGACAGAGAGATTCAGATTTTGCCTGGCTAGGTTGGCAGTTGGGAAAGCAGTAGGGTACCTCTCAGAAGACAACTTGCTTATCCCAGCCTCTTTTTTTTCTACTTGTTCTTATCTGTTACTTAATTTTGCATTTAAATTATAAAGGCTTTAGAAGAGAAAGTATCTTATGTATACCTACCAAACTAGATATCATAGAAAATAACATTTAAACTATTGGAAGAAAAGTAGGAGGGACTAGGAGACCAATTTGAAGAAAGGATAAGGCAGTAAGACTAACGGCGTCAGATGTCTGTTCATATGTCTGTACAAAGAATAGGTAATAAACCAGGTGAACTAGAAATGCAAGGAAGCAGGGTAGTCAAGGTATGTGCTGGGGGTGAAAGTAGCTCTCTATATTAAGAAGTATACTCTGAGAAAATTCAAGAATTGGGGCTAAGGGACTATGGTAGAGAAAATTTGGGTAATGATCACTATATTGAGAAAAAAGCAATACTATCAGGGTTATACTAGCAACTACCTGAACTAAAGGAAAGAGCTCAGGGACAGATCCATAGAGATCACAGACGCAAGAGAGAACTGGGAATGGGGGTTGGCGCATCCTTGGATTAAGTCGATGATAATTTTATTCTTCTAAAGATTGGATTAGTAACAAGGATAGCTGCTTATCCCAGAAGTATTCTGATGAACAAGTACTATTTGCTGAAATAGACACAATGTCAACCTTGTGGAGAAGTGACTGTTCTGTCTTAGAATTTGATAGAGAAGACAGTGAATATGATCTAACACACACCCTAGATAAGCAATAGTTGAGTGCAAAAGGTTAAAAGAAAAGATAGGTCGGATCCCTTGGACTAAAATTCTGCAGGGGAAGAATTCTGGAATTCTCCAGAAGAGTGAGAAACTCTCAGGAGTGGAATCTGAAGATGTTAATAGAAATAATTCCAAAGAGGAAGAAAAGAGAGAGGTGTCCAAAGAGACCAAGGAACAGGAAACGTATTGAACAACTTCAGTTTTTAAGAGGTGTACATGGGAGTCTGAAGAAGGAGAAAAGTAATGCAGGATGAATACAAGAGTGTCAAGATTCTGTAAGAAGAGTACCAGGAGCACAGAAGCTCAGGAGGAGCTAAGACTAGTCGTGAATGCTGGGTACGACAAAAGGGGCTTTTTATATGCGATGAGTAAAAGAGAAGAAGTAAAGAAGGCAAGGGACCACTACTCAAAGGAGGGCATGATGAAAAGAGAGAATTACTCAACTGTTCATTCTCCTCCTGTTTCCTCTCCCAAGGAGAGTGATCTTCTTACTAGAAAGAACATATTAACCATAAAAATGCTTAATAGAGTTGAAATCCAAATAAAGGGACTGTCATAAAGAATATCTGCCAGCCCTCAATAAGTTTACATCACTAGGTCCTGATGAATTACATTCCGGACAACTGGGCAGGTCCTAGTCTTGGTTCATTTATCTTGGTTTGACTTTCTGGCAGAATTCTAAAACGTATCATTAAAGATGTATGAATAATGTACCTTAAAAGTAAAGAGTTGATCTGTGAGAGCCATTCAGGGTTTCATCAAGGTCAGTTCCCATCAGATTACCTTTGCTTGCTTTTTTGATTAGGTCATTAGCCTGTTAGATCAAGTGAATGGTATAGACATACTTTATTTAGATTTTAGCAGACCATTTAATTCTATGTACCTTATTTTCATACTTTTTATCTTAGTTTCATGTCTTATTCTATGTCATGTTGTTTTGTGGACGAGATGGAGATGTGAATGAGAAGATGTTAAAATTCGTTGAATTCAGACTGGTTTAATAATTTGGATCTAAAGAATACTCATTAATGGACTGATGTTGACTTGGAAAGGGGTTCTATAGTGGAGTACTCAAGAAATCTTTCTTTCCCTCTGTGTTTTTCAATGATTTTAATCAGTGATTAGATGAAACTATAGATGGCTCATCTCATAGGTTTAGCAAATGGCCAGATGATTCAAATTTGAAAACATTTTGAACAATAGGACCCCAAAAGATCTTGACACACAAAACCAATGAGTCATTGCAAATATGGGAAGACAGAATTTAACACAGTGTCATAAATTTAGTGCTGGAAGTGACTTTGGGGACTACCTACTGGAGTATTACTTCATTTTACAGATAAGACATTAAAGCAAATGCCATGATAAACAATGATTCAGAGTAATTCTCTGTTTTAGATGGGTGTATATGTATGGCAGTACTTGGTTGCAGAAATCTATCAGCTGTATGCCAACTGCATTAGCTACATCATTGTAGCTAATAGGCTTCCTTAACAAAGGAATATAATGATCTGGGAATATTAACTTGTTAATGGATTAAAACTGTTTGCTTGGCACAACTATATAAAGATGCAGATATCCATATCTAATCTATTTCCCCAGCTTCAATTGGTTATCTTTAGATTCTTGCCTTTGTTTAGACATATGTGTGTGTATATACATGGCATAACAATGTACTTATTTCTTGCCTATGCAGTTACCTTAGCATTCCACATCTGGGCTTCATGGCAGCAGGGATAACTTAGGAGCTTACAGCAGCCCGGAAATGCTTAGATGCCACACAAGACCCATGGCTCTAGGTTGGGGGCAGCCTGAAAAGAAATGCTGAATTGTGTTTTTATGTTCTAATCAAACCGACTCAGTACAAACACGTCAATCAGGGGCTGGTACAATTGCAATCCAGGGGAGACAAGCAAAAGACAATAGGTGAGATCTAGGCTTGACCAATGGAAACAAGGTAGTGGGATATTACTACATCTGTATAGTGTGAATAATGCCAAAGATATAAAACGGGATGAAGTACACAGTAATGTGAAGTCTCCACCTTTCTATGAATTAAATCACATAGACCACATGTACTGGTGAAATAAATCCTGAGTAAGTGATGTAGACAGCAAAGACTAGTAATTTAAGAGAAAGAGATTTGGCTTATAGTGGTAGAGAGACCTTTATGGAAAACCCAGGACTTGAGCTGTGCCTTGAAGAAAGAGTTGGATCCTTCATACAGTTTGTACAGCTCAAAGAGGGTGGGGTGGGATGTATAGCAAGGGCAAAGGCATGAAGATTTTTGCTCTGCTTCTTCCCTTTAGCCATGCCTCTTTCTAGGTATCATTCTTTGCTGGTTAGACGGCAGTTGGCTTTTCCTTAGCATGATTTCCCTTCATTAATAGTTTCATGCAAGGTATATCTTTTTTGTTCAGTGTTCGGCATTAACATGCTTGTTCTTTATTCATAGTAGAGTCAGAATTGAGAGAGGTTTACAGTATTTGGATTTAATACAGTTTTCAGCATCCTGATAAACTTTGCAATAATTTGCAATCCCAGTTGAGAGTTGGCACTAAAGGTGAACTTTAGAATCTACTTCCCCAGCTCTGGCTTTTGCAGTCAGGTACCCTGGCAACCACCTTGTCTGGTGTGTGCAGCATGCATGAAAATGAGGTGTTTATTCTAGCAAAAGATAACAGAGAAGGAGAAATCCCCTTTGCTCTTTGTTTGAAGCGTAAGACCTTGGGAATGTGAGGAGGCCAGTTCCTTTCTGTCAACATATCCCTTGAGTTTCTAAAGGCTGCTTTTTCTAGTAGCAAGGACAAATGGTAATAAAATGCTTAAGTGTTTTCCTCCAAGCATTTTCACAAGCATTCCTGGTGCTGGAGAAAAAGCAGCTTTTTTTGACTTCGGCTGATGAGCCTTTCATTAGATTCTATTTTATTTCTACTCCACCCCCCAGCCCATGCTGGCTAGGGAAACCTGCTCTTCAATGCTTTCAGAATTAGAAAACCATAGATGCTGATTCAGTCTGGGCGGGGTAGTAAAAAGAATTGGTCATGAGTCTGCACGTGTAATACCCTGGGGATATCTCCTTTATATTTTGTCGTGTGTGTGTGTGTGTGTGTGTGTGTGTGTGTGTATTTTTAGAGTTTTCTGTGAGTCAGATTTTACATGTATCCTCCCCATTCCCCAAGGCTTGTAATATCATCCTATCTGTAGCCTAAAAGATTTTAGGTTATATTAAAAAAAAATTATCTAAGTTAGAGTCATGTTTTAAAAACTAAATGAAGGAACTTTCAGACTAAGTTGTAGTAAACAATTGAGAGAGAAATGGGTTCTTTAATATAGTAGAAAATAAATAGCTGGGCAGAAGTTCAGAATTTTAAAATATCACATATAAAATGAGCCTGCATCGAGGTGAATACTTTCAAGCATTTGAAATCTGTGGCTAAACAGTATTTTATATCAGATGATAATCTATACTTTAAAGAGTTCTGGTTCCTAGAATAGGATAAGGTAAAATGATGAGAATTTCTGGGGATTTAGATTTTGTTTTGTTTGTAAAAGTCAGTTTTGGATTGTTGGTGGTAATGGGTTAGCCAGTCACTGGAATCCATAGCTAATTTGAAATCTCATTTTAGCTGTCTATTTTAGCTCCCTTATATAACAAGACCAAAGTAGCTTGTTTTTAAATTAAGATGGTAGTCCTAAAAAGCAGTAAAATAACCATTACTTACATAGATGACAACAAGAATGAAAAATGACTAGAAAGTTCACGAAATACAGGTCGTTTTGCCTTAGCCTGGAGAAATCGGAGCAGCCATCTAGCCTAGCTGAGTGACCCAGTGGCCTTCAGGACTTCCTTCTCTTCCTTTTTCCTTCCCCTCCTCCTTTCTCTAGGGCTATAGATTCCATGTGAGATGAAGAGATCTAGGATTAAAAGTTAGATCATAAGATGTTAGATTAACCTGGAGGTCATCTCCCATTTCCCTCATTTGATTGATAAGGAAACTGAGGCCCTGGGAGGTGATCACTCTCACACAGATCATCGGTCTCATTCGTCCTTCATTCTTGAAGAGAACCAAGGACATCAGGAAGGTGATGTCTTGACTTGCAAGCGATTTGGATTTAAGTGAGGGAGGGCCCTGCAAAGTCACCAGCCTCATTCTCTCAGGTAGAGCCATCTGGGTCCATGGGCCAAATATAGATTAGATCCGGACAACTGGAGAGCGTTAGAAGGAAGAGCAGGAATGAGAAGCTGGGTTTTGTGGCAAAATCCAGCACTCTTTCCACTTTGGTAGTCCTATTAAACTGGTGATGGTAAGAAAGATTGGAGAAAAGTATAATGGAATACTTTTCCCCATTCATTATCTATTCCAGTCAAGCTGGCCTGCTTCCAGTTTCCTGTATATGACATTGTACCTTCTTTCTCTCGTTTCTGCCCCTCCTTACCTGACCTCTGCCTCTTGAGAATTCTCAGCTCTCTTAAAGGCTCAGCTCAAGTGCCACTGGTAAAGAGACCTTTCTTGAGTGCCCCCAATTGTTAATGTTCCTCAGCCCCAAGAAAACTACTTTGTATTTATTTTGCATATTTTGGACTTTAAAAAAATTATCAGTGTTATTCTTTGTACTAATCCCCAAATCCATTTGAGTTTAAACCTGTTAAGGTCAAGGATTATTTCTTTTCTTTTTTTAAATCTTTACCAGCCTGTAGCACAGTGCTTAGACCTAACAAGTTCCTGAGCGGCCAGGACAACTTCAGCCAGGGAATTGGAGAGTAAGCTTAGCAAGGAGCTTTTTATTAATCAGCAAACAATTAATACTTGCAGTTTCATGCCAGGGACTGTGCTAGGTACTAGAAATAAAAATACAATGAATGACTATTGGTCTATTCCTACTCAAAAGGAACTTACTTTCTGATGAAGAAACAAGGATACAGGTGCGTGCGCACACACACACGCACACACAGGGGCAGCTGTCTAAGTGTCACAAGCTGTGTGTGCGTCCCTTCATTTGCTTAACGTCTCGTTGTAGCTACACCCTCCACCTCTTCAAACCTCAGGAGCCAAGAAAAAAAAAACCCTGAACCTTTAGATAGTTGAGCATTTTCTTATCCGTTTATTTTACTCTATGATTATAAATTAGACGTCCAGAATCAAAAATTTTTAAAAGACTGTATTAGGCAGCCAGGCAGCTCAATGGATAGAGTGCTGAACTGTAGTGGGGAACACTTGAATTCAAAGTCAATTCAAATTCAAATACAGTATGATTAACTGGCTATGTGACCCTCATCAAATCATTATACGTCTGACTGCCTCAGTTTTTCCCATCTATTAAATGGATGCAATAATAGCAACTACATCATAGGGTTGTTACTATGGTAAGATAAAGGGTCACGGTGTATTTTGCAAACCTTAAAAGTGCTATATTTTAGCTATTATTAATGTTATTATTATGATGAATATGCTTTGCCCAGATTAGTCTTAAAGAAGTATTTTTCATGATCAGAAAATTATCTTCAAGCTTAAAATTCTACTTGTCCTTTAAATATGACCAATCGTTCTGTGGCTGTATGAACATTCACAGCACTTCTGTGAGGCACATGAGCAGTTTTTTTTTAGGATGTTGAATGTGTTGTTTATTATTTGGGAGCGGTATGTTAATTAGCTTATTATTAGTCAGGGATAGCAGAAAGATTAGAGTCAGAATAGTTGACCTTGAAAATGCAAATGAATGGCTCAGAGTCACCTTTTGTTATTATTTGGGTTGATTTTATCTTTAATTGGCAATGCAGATTTTTTATTAAAATTTAGAATAGTGAACCTTGGCCTCCTGTTTCGCTCATTATCTTCAGAATATTAAATAAAATACTGCAATTCTGGGAGAGCTCTTGGGAAGGAGAATTGTGAGATTTCTTGTCCTCTGACAGATTTTGGCCTCACAAGCCTCATTTCAAAGAAAAAAAAATTCTGGCAGTGGTATGTGTCATTACTCTTGGAATCTATGGGCTTATACCTGTGGTAGCAGCACACATGTGACTAGCTCTGGAAATTGTATCTGAACAGAATATTTGAGAAGACATTTGTGTTGGATAGCGAAATGTCAGAGAGCAGAATGGCAAAAAGCTTTCTGTTAAGTTTTGTTTGAGTCTTTAAGCTTGGGGATCTTTTCAACTCTAGCTTCATTGGCCTGCCTTTTCCACCTCTTCAGCAGTATGAATTTTTTGGTGGTTGTTTGGTTTTTTTAAAGTTTGTTCACCTAAACTCTGTTCTGGACCCTTGGGAACAAGGCTTGTCTCCATCCAGAATGACTTTGTCTTTTTTGTTTTGTTTTGTTGGCAGGGCAGTTCGGATTAAGTGACTTGCCCAAGGTCACACACAGCTAGTACTTGTGTCAAGTGTCTGAGGTCACATTTGAACTCAGGTCTTCCTGACTCCAGGGCCAGTGCTCTACTCACTGCATCACCTAGCTGCCCCCAAGTTTGTCTTTTTCAAGGGCAAGTTCTGACCTCTCCTCTCTTCCCCTTCCCAAGGTTGAAGAGAAATTTAGTTGGACTTCTTAGCACAGTTTTCTACCCTCTAGTGCACATCAGCGGAAAAGCAGGAAATTTAGTCTTAATAGTTTTGAACTCTGCCTCTCTATTAAACAAGTTAGAGAATGAAAAGGTTTATGAAGTCAGCTCTTATTTCCCGAGGGCAGAGAAGTACTCTGCTTCCTTCTCCTCCCTCTCCCTTCTGTATGCCCTGGTGTTTTGCCCTTGCCTAGTCTTGAAGAGATCTGTTTACAGTTTCACCTGCCTACAAAAATAAAATAAATGTACAATCTTCAACAAGTCATTTAACCTCTGCGGATTTCAGTTTCTGTGCCTGCAATATAAAGATGGTAAATTACAGGATTTCCAAGGTCCCTTATAACTCTTACATTCTATGATTATGACATTCATGGAAGAGAGGGAAAATATTTAAACCGTAATCATTTGTAGAATGCCTAACATGAGAAAAGTAGTTTCCTGATTTTACTAGATAATAGACAATGGGAGCTCTACATTGCAATATACTGCAAAATATGTCACAGATGAACCCTATTTGTAAAAACTAGAACACACAGCTATTTTAAAATGAACAAAGAATGAATTGTTCGTTTTGAATGAATGAATTTGAATCTTTGGTTTGATGCAATAAGTATTGATTAAGCACCTAGTTCTTCTGATTAAGCACCTAGTTCTTCTAGACTATGGGCTAGGAGCTCTAAGAGGCCAGAATAGAAAAAGAAGGCATTCTAGGCTTGGGGGATGCCTTGCAAATGTCTAGTAGCACAAGATAGAATGCCAAGTTTGACTGTAGCTTAAGGTGTATGAAGTAAGGTGAATTAAACCAGAACTTGACTATGGAGGGCCTTGATAGGCTGAGGAGTTTGTCTTTTACGCTAGTGGAAGTAGGAAACCACTGAAGGGAGGGGTGATCAAACCTGTGCCTTGGGGATATTATTTTGGCAACTCTGGAGGACTGATTGTTTGGAGACTAAGAGACCAGAGCATTAGGGAGCCCAGGCAGGAGGTGGTGTTGACTACTAAAGTGGAGAGAGAGAAAACATTCAAGAAGTCTCAGGAGGTAGAATGAGGAGGAGCAGATTGGATCTAGGAGGAAGTGGCGAGAGGGAAGGGGAAGAAAGAGTCAGGAATGATTTTTAAGGTTACGAATCTAGGTGAATAAGAGTTTTGTGGTGACCTCAACAGATAAAAGAAAGTTTGGAAGAGGGATCAGTTTAGGAAGAAAGATATTAAATTCTTTTTTAGATATGTCAAAGTGTCAAAAGTACATGAGAGTATCCCATATTAATAACTGCCAGACCATATATGTCTGAGTAAAGAGAACATTAGTCAGTGAAATGTAATAGTTTCTGTCATTTCCTATGGACCTGTATAAATTTTTGTACATTCACGTACATATTTAACATATATAACATAAATGCATATATGTAAATTTGTGAATCATCTTTATAAAGATAACTCAGTTCAGGGAAAGGGCCTAGAAAAAGAAGAGAGTTGAGAAACAAACTTTAAGGAATATTCATGCTAGGGGGTTGGGAGAGATGGATCAGCAAAGGAGGCCAAGAAGTGGTGGTCACTGGGGATGATTCATGGCCTGTATTGGAGGTCTCTCTCTCTGCTAAAAGCAGACCAGCTGACCAATTCTTTTCTAATGATTCATTATAAACAATTATTGAATTCCAACTCAGTCAATTACACTTATTTTATTTACATTTCAATACATGATGTTCCTTTTTTTTTTTAAGTGGTCACTTAAGTAGGAAAAGAACCTGAGAAGAGGGTCAGGAAAGCTAAAGCAGGAGAGAGTGTTTAGGAGGAGAGAGTAGTAAATAGTGTCCAAAATTGAATACTGTTGGTGGCACTCTACTAATCGCTGGGAATACAAAGAAAAGTGAAAACATGGCGTCTGCCTTGATTCAAGGAGCTAAAATTCTAATAGGGAGTTTAGCTGAGGAAAGGAAGAAAGATTTCTTATTTAGCTACCAGGGATGACTGAATCAAATGAGAATTTTTAAAGATCAGAGAGATATGGGCATGTTTGTAGATAGCAGGTAAGGAGCCAGTAGTTAGGGAAAGACCGAAGTTAGAGTGGGGATGATGATGCGTCAGTATGATGGAGAAGACTTCTGGGGATGGGATCAGAGGTTCACATAGAAGCATTTGTCTAGGTCACAAGGAGGGCCACCTCTTCACAAAAGGCAAGAGACAATGAAGGAGGAGATAAGGGGGAGATGTCTTGAGTAATTTGAGATGAGGGGAGGAGAAGGGAGTGCTCTCAGCAAGTAGCCCTAATTCTGTGAAGTGTGAAGTAAGATTCTCAGCCAAGAGGGTGCAAAGAGGGCTCGGGGGTGGGATACTTGATGGGTTGGGGGGTCAAAAAGGTTTGGATGATGAGTGGGATAGTGAATCAACTTGGGCAGTCAATGGAGTCCTTATAGCAGTGAAGGCACAGTTGAGATCATGTAGTGTACATTTGTGATGGAGCCAGTCAGCGCAGTTGAATGATTTTTTTTTCCAGCTCTATTCAGCTGCAGTAGTGAAAGGGGAAAATGGTGGGAGTAATGGAGAGTTGGGGTTCGACAAAGCTTGATCGGTGATGGGATAAGGTGGCAAGGGATTTGACAGTAGAACTTAATAAAGTCTTGCTTTCTTAATATTTTGGGTGAGGGGGCAATTTAAAAGTAAAAATAAGTGCTTTGTATTGAAAATAACAAAACCCCAAATCAAAACAGGAATGCTTCCTCCCATGTGAATTTATAAGATTCAAGAAGAGTACAGTTTTGTGATTCTTTTTGTGTCACTAATTAATTTGTTCATTATTAAAACTGGGAATGTTCAGATGAAAAGGATCATTAATATTCTTTACAACTTATCTTTGTTACTACTTTTGTGTTGTATATGAATGCAAATTTCTCTCATGTGAAATATTTCACTGGTGCTTTTCCTGGATTTAGAGGTTGTTAAAGAAGATGTAATTGCATCCCAGGGAACTTGAGAGCTGTCTGTCCTAGACTGTCTGACCCTGACTAGCTTATTCCTTGTAGTTTTAAATCTTCCTATATGAAAGCTGTAAAAAAAATTAGTTTTGATGAATTTAAATACTAATCTTCCTGAGTGCTAGGCTTTTACAGAAAAATTCTGTGCAATGGTTGGATTGTCATTTGCCAATATCATCAGCTGTCAATAATGACTAAAAACATGAAATGGATATTAGCATACATAAAGGCTATTTTTCACTAATACAACACTATAAATTTATATGGTTAGGAAGAGTAGAATTGTTGGTCAAGCGCCTCATTTCCTTTTGGTCCATGTTTTGAATTCAGTGTAGTTTTCGACAGAATTTACCTTTTTGTTTATCAGTAAGAATATATACAGTAGGTCACTTAGGCATTGTTACAAAGGCAATATTCTTCCCTAAGTGGCCTGAGATCTACTGAATAAAAGTTTCAATATACTTATATCCACTTGTTAATAAGCTTTGGCATTTAGTTTATGGTAGTTGAAAAGATGGTATCAAATCTAGGAGTAGGTTATTTATTTTTTATTACTTCTTTCCTCTTTTGTTCTCAGCCAAACTGTTTTCCTATTCTCCATTCTAACTTGTTTTAAATTGTTCAATGTTTCCTTGCTACTTCACTTTGACCATATAACAAAGTGCTACTTTAAGATGCCACCACCTGAATAAATCATTTTACCCTTATCTTTAAAATATTGAAAGACTGCCCAACTGATTTTGCCTCACCTCCTACTCCAGGAACTAAAACTATCAGAGCCTTGGAAGAAGCTGAATACTCTGCCACCAGTTTTCCAGCTCTCTGTAGCTTGGGTCCTGTGTTGATCCAGGGATAGTCTCTCCCAATAGATTGTACGGTTTTTGATCTCAAAGATTATTTGTGTTTTATCCTTGTATTCCTGACACTTAGAATAGTGCATTGTAGTGCATCATATGTGTGTATATATATATATGTATACATATTATGTATAATATTTTAATAAATTTGGGTTGAATTGAATAGCCTGAGAGAGTCCAAATAGTACTTCACCCCAGAAGATTCCACAGCCTTTGTTTGTCAAATAATGTACATGAGATTATTTCCACTATTTGCTTCATAAATCAGAAATTCCATGTTAAGATTGCATTATTTTTAGAATCCAGTGCTCAGCACAGTGCCTGGTACATGGTAGGCACTTAGTAAATGTTGATCAAGATTGATTTAAATACATTTGTCTCTCATCAACATACTGTTTATTATAACCGGTTCTTACTATTGCTTGGTGAGGTTGTTTCCTCTGAACTGGAGGAGCCAGTGCAGGGTGGTGAGTCCCTGAAGTCCTCCCATTCCTATGTTAGCTTCCTCCATGTCTAGATATTCTCCCTGGTGCAGAAAAAATACAATCTCAGTAGTGATGCCAACTCCTGGTACCTTCCTTTTGTGAGTTGTGACCTCTTTGACATAGCGGTTGCCGTTGAGCTCCAGACAGACAGACACTGCCATCATGTTCTCTATCACCCCTCAGACCATTGCAGAAGGGAGAGAAATGTAGCAAAAATAGTCAGCAGAAAAGAGAACCTGAGTGCAGGCGTGTGGGTAGAAGTGTTGCCAATCCCTACCATAAAAAATGGATCTTGGATGTCTCAGGAGTTTGGACAGGCCGTGGTACAAGGGTTTATTATATTATCATCTCTCACGTTGCTTATATCAGGGAATAGAGTACCCCTATCTTCCTGCTGGTGTATTTCATTCTTTCTCCAGTGATATACAGTGAAATGATGATAATTTAGTTCTAAGTAGCTAACTTTGCTGGTTGTTTTGTGTGTGTGTATGTGTGTGTGTATGTGTCTCATTTCCCGTAAACTTGCTTTAAATCTGTTTGATTTTTTGAAAATGTTACTGATAGCAAACAAATAGAGAAACTGTGTACTATTTTTGCCAAACAATTTATGTAAAAATGAAAGCTACAAGAGAGATGCGGTCTCCAAAAGGTAGACTTTAGTCCCATTATTTAGTGCCAAGGAATAGTTGCAAATAATTGAGATTTTTGCATCCTGGTCTAATGTTGGACTTGTTGATGTTGACCCAATGGAGGAGTCTACCATCTTGCCTTTAGGCAGAATTACACCATCAGAAGTAGGTGGGAATGTGCCGGTTCTCTTGAGAAGATTCCACTGCCCCCCCCCTCAGTAAATCATTCTAATGTTTAACAACCTTCAGTGTCAGGAAATTATTTATGGCTAACAACCTAAATTCCTCATGCTGCTATTTAAGCCTGTTTCTTCTTGTTCTGTCCTCAGTGGAAAAGTGTAACAGCTGGTTACCATCCGCTCCATAAGAGACAGTCATATAACTGAAAAGTGTTATTCAGTTTCTCCTTCTGCCCTTCTTTTCCCTCTTATATCTTTGGTTAAACAACTCATTTCTTGAAGCTTTGTTTGTAGGTATTCTTTCTAAATTTTTAACTGTCTTTGTTCCAGCTTAGTTTTCTCTAATTGGTACAGAACCAAACCAGCAAATGTTTGATCAGCCCTGAATATGAAGAAATGAATATACCATTGTATTTACAGTCATGTTTTCAGTAGCACTGATTTCTGGTCTAGAGGCCAGGATATTACTGTAGGGGGCCTATGTCCATCAAGTATTGTCTTTTGATCTTTCTTTTTATCAGACAAAATCCAGCAGAGCTGCTATTTGCCACTTGTAGACTTGTGTGAAAATGTTTTTATTATTTCATAAATGTATATAGTAGTTAAAAAGTAAAATAATGCATGTTTTAATCTTTTGCAGATTATGTAGTTATTAGTGATAAAATACAGATTTATTTAAAAGTATTATAGAATTCATAGTAGCCTCTTTGTAAAAAAATAAAATAAAACCCACCCAAAAAAACTATTGAAAGAATACAAGATGAAAGAGACAGGGCATAACATTATAAAAATATGGATTCAGAGGTAAGAAGGAACCTTGGAGGCCATTGAGTTCAACACCCTCATTATACAGATAAAGAAAATGAGACACAGAGAATAAATGGCATGCCAAGATGACACACCGATTGAGTGTTTGAGGCAGGATTTGAATGTAGGTCTTTTTTACTTCCAAGTCCAGTGCACTGTTGGTGCTGTGTGCATAATACTGTGTGCATTAGTTCGTGTGAAAATGAAGTAGATGATTTAAATAAGTATATACTTAACAGAAGTATAGACCTGGGTGGAGAACCTGCAGCCTCAAGGCCACATGTGGCCCTCTAGGTCCTCCAGTGTGGCCCTTTGCCTGAATCCAAACTCACAGAACATATCCCCTTAATAAAAGGATTAGTTCTGTAAAACTTAGACTCAGTCAAAAGGCTGCAAAACTAACCAGTACATCAGTGGAATCTGACAATATAATATGTTCACGTTGCACATGCATGGGGAGTCCAGCCATCTCTGCAAAGGGGAGGTTGAAGGGATAGGAATAAGCATCTATTATTTGCCTGCTGTGTGCCAGGCGCTTTATAAATGTTGTCACACTTGATCTTCATAAAAATCCCGGGAGAGGTAGGTGGTATTATTATCCTTATTTTACAGTTATGGAAACTGAGGCAGACAGGTGAAGGTACTCAGGCAGGGTTATACAACTAGTTAAATGTCTGAGGTCGCACTCAAGCTCAGGTCTTCCTGATTCTAAACCCAGCACTCTGTCCGCTTTTGCCACCCTCTGCTCTCCTCTAGTCATACAATACTTACTATCATTTTTATTGATGTTGTATTCATTATGTTTATTGTTTTCCTGGTTCTGCTTACTTCAGTGTAAATCAGTTCTTATGAATTCTTCGCAGTCAGTGTGTCTTATGGTACACTGGTACTCCATTATTGACATACTACAGCTCGTTTTGCCACCCCCACCCCCATTGGGTGGCATAGTGAATAGAGCTCTGGGCCTGTAATCAAGAAGACCTAAGTTCAAATGTAGCCTCAGACACTTAACTAGTTTTTTGACCCTTCACAAGTCTCTTAACCTCTATCTGCCTCAGTTTCCACAACTGTAAATTGTTGATAATAATAGCTTCTATCTCCTGGGCTTGTTATGAGGCTCTCAAATTAGACAATATTTATAGAAAAGTCCTATATAAAAAGCTCTTTCTTTTGGTTTATGTAGGAGCTTTCTAGTTTTGACTTTGGGGAATATGCAACATAGTTGAAGGAATAAGGGATGCCCTTAACCTAATGAAAAGAAAACATGGACGAATACAAAGTTGGTTTTAAATGTTGGTAGGGCTGTCTTGCAAAAGAAGGATGAGATTTGTTACATGTATTTTCAGAAGAAAGAATAAGGAATGGTTTGGGAAGCTAAGAGGTAGACATTTCAGTTTGGTATATACAGAGAAGGTCGAATTGGCCAACAGTCCATCCCAGTGCTTGTTGCTTTAGTGTGATACATCACCCCCACCACCACTGGGGAGGACCAAGGGAGCCAGGATCTTCTGGTCATATCAAGTAACAAGGCCTTCCAGAGCTGAGTCACCTGGCAACAAGCTCTAGCTTCCTCAGTAGACCCTAGCAATGTGTTATAAATTCCCTGGTGTCTCTAGAAGTTTCGAGGAGAATTCAGCTGCACACTCCATGGAATGGCCCCTAGAGGTTATTTTAGCCTTGGCTACATAGGGAAGAACTTTCGGACAATTCAGAATTTTCTGAAATTGAATGTATTTGTTCTAAATTTTCCCTGCCCTTTTTTCCCTCCTCCCAAATTCTGTAGTAATGGCCTACCTTGGAGATAAAGAGCAACTTAGGCATTTTATGATATGAGCATCTGGTTCAGTTTTATTCATCACCAACCCTGTATGATCACTTGCTAAGAGTTAGCGCACATTGAAAGACCTAGACTTATTTGTTCATTTTTTCCAGAGATGATAAAAAATAACATGAAACACCCACAAGAACACGAACATACCCTCTGACACCTCTTTTTCTTTTTGTCTCAGCACTGGACAAATCCAGTTTTTATGTAGGGTCAAATTTCTTTAAAAAAAAAGAGAAGTTTCCAGTTAATTACTGGGCTCTGGCCTTCTACATGATGCTTAAGATTAAGCTTCCTGTAAGCAGGTGGGCAATGCAAACACTGTGTGTAAACTTCCAGTTTATCTCTTGCCTCTGGTTCTACCTGCTTCCTGCTCAAGATTCCAACCCACAGTCCCACCGGAGAGTTTATAACCCTAATCTCCTTTCAATACTAACAACCCCCTTATTTATTTAAGAAAATATTTATCCCATCCTAAGAGAGAATGGGCTGCCTTCTTAGGTAGTAAATTCCTTGTCCCTGGGAGTATTCAAACAGAGAAGCTGTAAGGCATGAAGGAATCCTCACTTACATGGGAAGTTGGATTAGTTTCTAAGGACTTAGATTTTTTAAAAAGTTATTGATTCTGCACTAAAAGTAGGCAATATGATCCTTTGAATATAGTAAGTGTTATACATACTTATTAACTAGAACTTGGTATTGTCGTTCAGTCATTTTAGTTGTGTCTAACTCTTTCATGACACCATTCGTGGTTTTCTTTGCAAAGATACTGGAGTGGTTTGCCATTTCTTCCTCCAGTTTATTTTACAGATGAGGAACTGAGGCAAATAGGATTAAGTGATTTGCCCAGGGTTATTACTAGCTAGGAAGTGTCTGAAGCCAGATTGGAAATCAGGAAGATGAGTATTTCTGACTTTGGGCCTGGTACTCCATTCACTTCACCACCTAGTTGCCCTATTGATATTATTACCATTTTTGGTAAAAAAAAAATAGTTAAAAAAACTCTTTTTACATTATTAGCATTTTGTATAAAGGAAAACTAAAATTAAATGGCCTTTTTATATCATGTTGCTGTTTTATTAGCAATCATCGGTGAACTCAAGAATACTGCAAAGGTGTGCATAGTTGCATCTTAGATATTTCATTCTTGGGTTATCCCAATGTGAGTAGCTCCTTGATCATTCAGCTACATTTGAATTTCTTTACTTTCCATGAAGGAAGAATGAATATTGCCAAAGGAATTGGCAGATTTTCATTGTAAGATTATATATTTAGAACTGGTGGTTTTCATTGTCCAGGGCTTCTCATTTCATTGTTTTTTTGTTTTTTTGGTTTTTTTACTTTAACTGTTTAATGAATCCCTAAATTTTCTGCCTTTGTTATTAACTCAATTCACTGGAAACAAATCAGTTCAATTCCAAAAAAGCTGTTTAAGTACTTGACCGTATGTAAAGACACTGGGGACTTATATGGAGTTTAGAGAAAAGAATGGGTTTCTGAGGTTGGATTTGAAATCAGGAAGATGAGTCTTCCTGACTTTAGGCCCAGCACACTGTCCAGTTCACCTAGCTGCTCAGAGGTCACACAGCTCAAGCCCTTTATTTTATAGATGAGGATATGGGTTTGCATGCCAGGAACTCCTTACGCTCATGGAAAAATAGGCCCAGGTCCCTCCTATCCTCCAAAATAAACTAATAGGCATTTCAGATGCAAATAAAAAATGTTATCGTCCCTGTCCTCAAGAGGCTTTTAATCTTCTAAGGAGATTAGGACAGCTACATACAAGAGTAAAATACAAAGTATATTCAAAGTCATTTCATCAGGGAAGGAGGAAAGCAAAAATCAGATGCCTCGGGAGGGGAAGGATATAAGAAAAAACTTCCTGGAGGAAATGGCATTAGCTTGGACCATTGAATGGTAAAGAAGAATGAGTGAAAGAATTTGTTGACCTAACAATATATGGAGAAAATACTCTTCTGCCATATGCTTTTTGGGTTATTATGGTGAAAAGCAGTATTACATGTATATACTTCTGTAAAAGAAAAAATTTTAAAACCCATAACTTTCCTGTGGCTGACTTCTTCCTTTCCCTCCTCAAATTTTCTCTCTTTCTTTTCTCCTTCTCTTACAGGCTAACAATAAGCCAGAAATAGAAGCAGCTCTCTTCTTGGATTGGATGAGGCTAGAACCCCAGTCAATGGTGTGGCTGCCTGTGCTACACAGGGTGGCTGCTGCAGAAACTGCCAAACACCAGGCGAAGTGTAACATCTGCAAAGAGTGCCCTATTATTGGATTCAGGTATCAGAACAGACACATCCCAGATCCTCTTTGTTTCACTGTATGCGTCATAAGATCTTGTGTCCTCCCAGCAGAAGCTGTTGGTTTTCTAGACACCAAAGTAGGTATAGGGGAGTTCTGAGCAGGACATGTTATCTCTTAGTCACTGAGTTAGTTTGACTCTTCCGGATGGAGGCATTTTCTTTATCCATTATGATCCTTGTTCACTCCTTATTCCAGAACCTCATTCAATAGAAAATCATATCCTTCAAACAAGCATATGTAAGTACTTCCCCCTGATAACTTCAGAACAAAATTCCAACATCCATTTACAAGAACGTAAGTCTCAAAAAGTCCAGCCCCTCTGCCCCCCAGTCTAATCTAAGAACCATTCCCCCAAACATCACAAAGTCAGGATATGGTTCTATATAGGGAAACCAGGCTGAGTGAAAGGGCATTCCTATCAGTCCTACTTCCCCAGTTTCCTTTCTCTTCCTTTTACCCCACTGTTCACACCAGGAATTGTTCCAATAATCACAGAACTTTATTCTTGATACATAAAAAATACCTGAGTAGCCTCTCTGGATAGTATCCTAATGAATTGCTATCCAGGAGGACATAAAATATGTAAATGAAGGAAAAATTCACCAAGATAATTAAAAACCAAGAAAGAGTCTTTTATTTCGAAGTGGAAAGAAAAAGAATGAATAATAAAATGTTAGCACTAGAAAGGGGCCTTGGAGTGTAAGGCAGTGCTTTTCTTTTACAGTTGAGAAAAACAAGGTCAGGAAAGGTTAAGTGATTTGCCCCAAGGTTACACAGCTAGGAAGGAACATCTTTTAGAAACCTGATGTGCTTTAAAAACAGCAGAATTTGTGTCTTTAAACTCTTTCGCCATTTGACCTTTTTGTGGGTCTTTTTTTTAAAAGAATGTGTTATTTGATAGTCCTCACTCCTTAATTCTGAAAGTTGTTGATCTGTTTTAACATCTGGATCAGCAGCATGGTTTCCATAGCGATGAATAAGCTACTGTGTTGTAAAATAGCTATATATTGGTATGCCTGTTCAGAATCCACTTACCAGCTAAGTAAATACTCTCTTTCAATTATGGTTAGACTTGTTTTATCACTTTGTTCCTTAATAGCTACTTTGTGTGGTTTGGTGAGCTCTTTATTCATGGTGTTCTTTTAACATTACTATTTATCCTTCTGCATATCGTGCTGTTTACCGAGAGGTTTTACAAAAAGCTTTCTAAAGCCTAGGTAGACAACAGCTAGGCTGTGCTAGCACAAAGACACCCTCATTTTGTCCTGGTTTCTAGCAGGTATGAATGATGACTTCAGGTGGGGATGCAGCAGGACACTGCATTACATTTCTTATCTTTTCTTTCTCTGCTTCTCTAGCTAGTCAGAGGGAAAGGTGGGGGGAGGCTTTATAAAGTAACAGTAAGGGAGATGCTTTTTTAAAAAATATACTTGTACATTTCTATTCCATTAGAATAGATCATTTAGAAATCCTTTCTTTACTTTTCCTCCAAAAGGAATACTGAAGTGTGAAAGGGATTTTGGTCTTCAGTAAAATGATATCCAAGTTTTCCTGTTCATTTTACATAATGTAATTAATTTTCTTGACTTGACTAAAGTGTTCAGATCTGAGAAAGCAACTTAAACTTAAAAAACAGAGAGAGTGATATGTTAGCTTTGAGGGTAAAGAAAAAAACCTACCGCTTCAGACTTAAACATTAGAACTACTCCAATCTAGCACAGTTTTAGCCTTTTATTGGAGTTTATTTTGCTATTTGTATATGCTAGACTAAGGCATTTTTGAAGGGAGGGAGGGAATGATAAAAGCAGAAATTAGCAAAATCACTATTTGGAAAATGAGTCGTAAATCAGTCAGAAAGCATGATTAAAAACATGGCTCTTTTTAGTTGACAGGTTTTATTTTATTTTGGCTTTTGCCATTGACATTCCTTCATTTTTCTTTACCTTTTTGCAAAATAATTACTTTAGTGAAGTTTTGTTCTAAAAATAGAAAGTGTGTATCCTGAAAATTCCTGTTTGATGATAGACTAGTAGTTGTTTGCTAGTACTTTCCTATTTCACCAAAAATATTCTTATACTCCCGTAGATTTGAAATAAGAACTGATTCCTTCCTCTTTGATATGTTTACAGAAAAATATGCCTATTTAAAAAATTTTAGTAGAATTTTGGACGTAGGTCAGTGTTGTAGAAATCACACCAGATTAGAAGTCATCTAGGGCCTAGTTTTGTCATTGAAACACTTGTTTTCTTCATCTTTATTTTTATTTAATATTTTTAGTTTTCTATGTTGATTTCCACAAGAGTTTGAGTTACAAATTTTCTCCCCATTTCTACCCTTCTCCCCTGCCCTAAGATGGCAGAGTCTGATTGCCCCTTTCTTCATCTTTAATAGAAAGGGTTTTAATAGATCTTTTATGTCTCTTGCAATTCTGGTGTTTCCTCTGTTACATTGTGTTTTTGTTGTATCCCTATGAGAAGTCAGTGTAGAATAGGGTTTTATCAAGACCGTGGACTTCACCAGATAAATTTTTTGTTAATTAATTTTTTTAGTTTACAACACTCAGTTCCACAAGTTTTTGAGTCCCAATTTTCCGCCCCCCTCTCCTTCCCCCGCCTCAAGACAGCATGTAATCTGATATAGGTTCTAGAGATATTAAGGTAAATTTTGAAGAACTAATTTTTTTTTCCTTTCTTCCCTATCAGGTACAGGAGCTTAAAGCACTTTAACTATGACATCTGCCAAAGCTGCTTCTTTTCTGGCCGAGTTGCAAAAGGCCATAAAATGCACTACCCCATGGTAGAATACTGCACGCCAGTAAGTGATGTTACTGTAGCTGGGGGGAGAGGGGGAGGAGCTTGAGTTCTGCGTAGTCAGTCTCGTGAAATAGTTGTAGTTTTGGTGTTCCAAGATTTGGGAGCTAATATTTCTTGGTGGGGCGACAGACCAAAATTTATCAGGTACCAGTTTACTACATGTGAGTGAGTGAGTCTGTATGCGTGTGTGTGCGTGCGTGCGTGGTACTCATCTGTCAGCAATATTAATTGCAAGTGTTGTCTCCGTATTTAAATCACTGATCCTAGATAATATGCTAAACATTAAAGTATTGATTTTGGTTGCTCTATTTCTGTCTACTTAGAATTTGCTAAACTCCAGAAAGATTTTTATTCTTAAGGAATTATGTCAGTGATTGTGTGATATACTGCTGTAGCTATAATTCCCTCCAAACGAAGAACCATGCTTATTGTTTTGTGCTTATATTTCATTATTTAAAGTAGATTAGAATAGTAAATTGGATCTTGCTTCACTTGTCATTAGAAAGACCCAGAATTCTTTTGATGGCAGTTGAATACATCCAGTTTGAATGATCCATGTCTAGGTACAAGCAGAATCTGTGGAATCATTGGAGTATTTCTTTAATTCATAGTCTGAATCCAGCAGATGGTCTAGTCAGCTTGTGGATCTGAGGATGTTTTTAGCCTGAGACAGAGAACACTTTGGGGGACCATGATAGCTGTCTTCGGATATTCGAAGGGTTGTCACATGAAAGATAGATTGTACTTGTTCTGCTTGGTCCCAAGAAGGCAGCTTTCAGTTGACTATAAGGAAAAAGTTCTGAGAATTTAGAGCCGTCCAGAAATGAATATGGACTGGGCTAGAAGGTAGTGAGTTTCCCATTACTAGAGGCTTCAAGCAAAAGCAGGATGATTATTTATTGCAGAGGGATAATCCTAAGGGAATTTGAACTAGATGACTTCACATTCAACTCTAAGATTGTATGAATCATTTTCATTCTTTGTCACTTGGCTCACCTTCATGAAAGGAGTTCAAGAGAGATTACACAGTGGGCATAATACTTTATCATTCTTCTGATGAAGAAAAAAAGCTCATAACATTAAAAATGAAGGGAGTACCATGTGAAGTGTTGGTACAAGCTCTTGGATACCAAGGTCTTTTGACCATTTCTGGACCCAGGAGTCCTTTACGTTGGCAGAGTAAGGAGAAATTGATACTTCTCAGGTAACTAAATCCTATTTCACCCTTGTGTTGCTTTCAGACAACTTCAGGAGAAGATGTTCGAGACTTTGCCAAGGTACTAAAAAACAAATTTCGAACAAAAAGGTATTTTGCGAAGCATCCACGAATGGGGTATCTGCCTGTGCAAACTGTCTTAGAGGGGGACAACATGGAAACGTGAGTACTGGTGAAGGCAAACCTGAGCTTTATTTGAAACACCCTTGAGCTTCCCTCTCTTCACCTCTTAAGTGCTTTCCCATTTCTTTCATCTGATTTCTTTTAGCTGGGAGACACAAGCTGACAACACAATTGCCATTCTCCTTGCTTCTTTAAACCCAGTTTTTACCATGAGCTAAATTTCAGTGTGCAAGGGAAGAATGCATCTGCTCCTGCTAATTGCCTTGCAAGGTTTTGTAAAAGATGCGGCAATTTGGACATTAGAAATTTTAACATTTAATAGAGATTTCACCCCCTCCCCAAAACACACCATATTTTTTTCGTCCTTTCATAGCTGATTGCTAAGTCACAAATTTCCAGTTATGACTTTTTTTCCTTTCAAACAAAATACGGTCACATCAAATTTTTGGAAAATAATCAGTAAGGATGTTCACAAGCAAAGCCAGAGCGACTTTTCCCTCCCTTCAATTTAACTTCTGTTTCCAATAATACTTCAATGGCAATCACACAGCAGCTTGGTTGATCTTGTTTTCACTCCTTTCCACTCTTTTTTTTGGCTGCTTCTTTTCATGATTGTTCATATTGGTCACATGGATTTCATTTATTTTTACCTTCCTGTAATTATTTATTTTGCTGCTCAGTTTTTCTGCCTTTCTCTTCACCTCCCCATTTTTTGTCTTGCAGTCCTGTTACTCTGATCAACTTCTGGCCAGTAGATTCTGCGTGAGTACTTTTGCTAAAGTCTGCTGCTGCTACATCCCCTTGCTTTATTTATTTATTTTTAGACATGTATTCATCTCCTTCTTTCATTGTGATTAATTTTTTTAAGTATGTGACAGTTCTGTCCACAACAATACAGGTGAATCACAACAGAGTTTTTTAGTCGCCAACCTGGTGGATGGACAGGTGGCAAACCTGGCTGAAGCACTAAGGGTCCTAATTAGGGCTTAATAAGGAGTTATTAGTTATATTCCTGAGAGATATGATTATACATTTCTTCTCATCTAGGGTGGAAGAGGCTGCTGATTACAGAATAAGTTTCTTCAGCCACAACATTTAAGTTTGAAGATTTCAGAAATTTGGAAAGGACAGCAGCTGTAATCTTTAGAAGCTCTATTAATTCAGAATTGGCAGGATTCGTTTTAGTATTCCTTGATTTGGGTTGACTATAATTTAATGAGGTGTAGAGATAATTTATTTTTGAGTGCTATTTTGGAAAATTAGGTACAAAATTTTAATATATATGTTTGTGTGTGTGCGTAGATTTCCCAGCTTTGACACATACTTTCTCCCCACCCCCAAAGTGAGAGAGGAGCCTATGCATTGAAGCTTTTGTGTATCATCCTAGACAATTATCATTATGTGAAATTGTTTGAAGTAATTGAGAAGTGCAATCTTCATTATAGCTCTCATATTTGTGTTCAACTTAACACCACAGGCTAGTTAATTTAGCCCCTCAGGTAATGACTGAAACAGAAGAACTCAAACCAGAATTTATTCTTTTATTAGAAAATACTGCTTGGCCTCTATACATATTGTAAAAATTGGTAGCTGATATTTAACTGGTAACAAAGTAATATTCTGTTTGAAAATTTTTTTTTTATTGAAGCAAGTTACATTTCAGGTTGTCCATTCTTTGCTTTAGATAGAAGCAGAAACAACTTCAAAAAAAGTCTTCAATAGAAATTTCCTTTTATCAGGGTCTTCATGACTTTTCAATATAAATATATATAAGCTGAATTTTCTTTTGTTTTGATAATAATAAGCTGCAAACCATCAACTGTGGCTTTACATTAGATAGCTCTTCATTAGCCTAAAACAAATGGAAAGCTTATCCATATCTATGGAAACTATGTTATTCAGCCACTAAATTTCAAGTGGTCCCTTAAGTGTGGTTGAATGTCTCCCAAAGTTCTGTCCTTGGCCTTCTTTTTGTGCCTTGAATCTTCTCCTCCCTGTATCATTGATCACCTCTACGAAGATGAATGCCACATCTCTGTTTCTACCCTTCTCCCACCCCAACCTCATTCCAAAACTTCTATCCTGTATTTCCAAATACCTCCACCACTTCCCTTTCACCCAGATTCACAACCTTGGAGCTATCTTTGACTCTTCCTTTCCATTATCCCCCATATCCTGTCAGTTGACACAGTGTGAGTGTTCTCTCTTGGCATATTCCTTAAGTCTATCCCCTACTTTTCCTCCTAGTGTAGTAAAATCCTTGTTACCTCTCATGCGCACTATTGTAAAAGCTTCTTGATTGGCCTTCCCACCTGTTTTATTACCACTTCTCCATCCTTTATACTATCACTGAAATAGTCTGCTAACAGAACGTTCTCATTGTGTCGTGCCTCTCCTCCCCCTTACCAAATATGTGAGAAGCAAGTGGAGTGTAAATTCCTGGTTACTCCATAGTTTTGTTCCAAAATACCTTTCTATCCTTACTAGCTATTACTTCCCCTTCATATACTCTCTTACAAGCAAACTGGACCACTTGCTACTGGAGAGGGTTCTTCCGGGAAAGAACTCAAATCACCTCACATGTTCCCCTGCCCCATCCTGGAGGTTAAAGTTTCCTTTGTCTAATGCCCAGCTCAGATGCCCCTCTTCTATCTCCTTCCCATCTGAAAATGATCTCTCAAATTTCTCAGAACCTTGCCCAGACTTCACCTTTACCCATTGCTTTCCTTTTTTTATAGTTATTTTCTGTTTCATTCCTCCCTGACCTGCAATCAGATTGTTACGTACCTTGCTTACCCCCAGCATCTAGCACAATACCTTAATGTTTGTTAAATTTAATCAAATGGTTTCCTCCTTAAACAATAAGTTGTCATCCTAGTCTAATTTCACTTACACAATGCAGCTCTCATCTAGGTTCTCAAATCAGATATTGTAGTGTTTCCCCTAGTACCTGCAGTTCATTGACTTTTAGATGTTAGAACTTTAAAAATAGGAAGGGATAACTCTGACCTAAACTTCATTAGGTTCTGATAAACAATATAGTCAGAACCCATTCCAAGTAACAACTCAATCCACAATTAAAACTATAGAATATTTTTGAAAAGCACCAGGACAATTTGAAGATGGGTAGAATAGAATAGCTAAGTTTTCACCGGCAGGGAAAAACCTCAGAAGAAAAAATGTTTATTTCAGTAAAAATATGAGAAATAAAGATTTCTTTTTTCAATCAACCTACTACAAAGAAGACTTGGATATCTTTTTACTGTGAAAGAAATTAACTTCTTCAAAGTAAGGATTTGTCTGTCTTGTTGATATTAAGAATGTGACTTCCTTAAGTATTATAATTCCTTCATAGACAAAGCTGTTCTCTAGCCTACAAGCTTGTGAGATGTTGAGAATATTCAAAGGTCTTTAAGGTCTAAGAGGTTGTTACAAGATCAAATTCTTTGCTATTTGAATTCTAAATGGCTTTTGAAGGTCTTTAATTAGTAAATGATATTTTATGTCAATTTAAAGTCTGTTAAATCCAGATTTGGGAACTTTATAGAAACTCATGTCTAGACATTTCCATTTTAAGACTCTAAATCCAACAAAGTTTAATGTTCAGAATGCTACCTGATGTGGGGCAGTATGTAACAGTAGAAAGAACATTGGTTCTGGGGTCAAAAGACCTAAGTTCAAATGCCACACCTGATAATATCTTTGGGCAAGTCACAGAGCTGCACTAGACCTCAACTCCCTTATATATAAAACAAAGGTGATCTTGCTAGATCCCTTTTAGCTCTTTGTCTTAGATTCTGTGATGACATTGAACTTTGTGATCATGGTGTTTCTTTAGTCAGGAAGACTGAATGCAGCAGTTTGCATTTGAAGTTAGTTTAGACTCTCTTTCCTTTGACAAAGCCGAACCTTTAACCCTATATCTGAAGCTCATTTTCCTAAGTATTATTTCAGCGCTTCAAGTTTAAATGGTTTCAGCAGTGTGGGTACTCCCTACACTCATGTAGATAGATCTCAAATCCTTTTCCCTTTAATAGCTATTTCTCATGAGCGGTTATGGCTGAAAACATTTATCACACTACAGCCGTCATTCTGGTAACAAACCCCTCTGCCTGGGACTGCCATATACAGTCTTTGTAACATTCTGGTTAAACTAATTCTTCTATTATTGTTAAGCTAAAGGTGACATACACTTTCCTTTGTCCATAGTTAGGACACCTAAACTGTTAATAGAAATGCCTTGGAATGTAAGTGGGTGAAAATTTGTCCATTGAAAGTAATGGTGCAATAAACTAGGAATCTGGCTTTTCACAGCAAGGTCCTTAGGCTTTAGTAGAAAATAGTACTACGTAGAGGAGAGGCTTACATTTCTTTTTAAGGAGGAAAAGGGCCTTGGTTGTACTTTTTCAGAGAGAGGTGATTTTCTTTTATTTTTCTGGTGTCTGGGCTAAACAATTTTAGACTTTTAACAGAATTTTGAATTTACTTTCTCTCCCCTTACACAATACTTCTTTCCTTTGTTCATTTTCTTCTTTAGTCTAAGTGTTTCTTTCTTTAGGCTCCTGGTATATAACTTCTTGACTTTTTGTTGTTTATGGTGTAGCTGCACAAACCCCTGGTGCTCTCCTGAATTAGAGGCTATGTAAATCCGTCAGGGAAAAATGTTAAACGATTACCTCCTATGGAAAAGACACGCTAGAGTTTTGTTGTTTATATATTCTTGAATTGAAATACGAACTTCCTTTTGTGAGAATTCTGTTGAAAAGGTTTCAGGGTTTGGTTTTTTTTTTATCAATTACCAAACAGTTAAGTAGCTGAGGTAGTGAAATAGGCAAGTAACTAATACGTCTATCTTCTACAGTGACTCTTAGTGTATTGGTCATGTGTAATATTGAAAAATAAATATTGATGATACATTCCAGAAGAAAATGAGGTGGATTCATGGTTTTACCCTAGCGACCAAAGCACTAAATTTTCCATTATAGTATAGATGTTAAAAAAATACTTTTGGACAAGGTTGATTTGGGATTCTTCTAGTTCCATATTGTCCCAAATAATACAGCCTTGAGAAATCAACTGGCTCATTCGTTGAACAAGCATTTTTAAAGTGTTTCCTACCTGATCAGCACTAGGGAGATAACAATAAAGCAAAAAACCACCAATGCCCTTGAAGAGTTCATATCCTATTGGGAAGCATAACACTTACACTGGCAAGTAAATAGGAAATAATTTGAGTAGAGAGGGAGACCATCTGCACCAGGGTGTGGCATTCTCTACTGCCATAGCTTACATGGCAGTGGTCATCTTTTCAGGAAACTTTAAATTTCTTTGTAGTTAAACCTAGTCATTCAAAACTTGGTTATGATGAAGGTTGACTTAGAAGCCATTAGTTTCACAACTGATATTCTTAGCTTGATCAAGAGAAAATTGTTCGAAGTTGTTTGAGATACACCCACACATACACACAAATATCTATATATGAAAAGCTTTTAACAACAACTCTTCCTTCAAGAGCATTCAATTTTCATTCAGTTCAGCAAACATTTTTTGAGTATCTGCTGATGAAGATGCTATATCCATTTCTGAGAAAGAACTAAAGCTCAAGACGAGGCTCATGTCTTCTATAACTTTACGGTCTAATTGGAGAGATAAGGCATGTGACCTAACCATTGCAGAGAGAGGGCCAAGACGTATGATTTCCCTGGCATGAGGAACACCTGGTTAGGGAAACTCTACATATGCAAGTCATACCTCCTCTGAAACTTACAGTCTTAGAGACTTGTCTAGAGCAGTAGTGCCAAACTCACATAGAATCATATCTCTGCAGGCCACATATTGACTTAGAAAATCAGATATTAATGTCATCTATGTTTTATTACATATTTTTATTTATTAAACATTTCCCAATTACATTTTAATCTAATTCAAGCCACACTCGAAAATTTTCCTGACTGCATGTGGCCTGTGGTCATGAGTTTGAAGTTTGGCCTAGAGAGCTGAAAGGTTATGACTTGCCTGGGTTATGGGAGACAGTATATATTAGAAGTGGGATTTTCTTCCTCTCTCACCAAATAAAAGATGATGTCCATAAATGAGGTACAAATAAAATCCACTAAGTGTTCAAAGGAGAGAGAGATCATTTCCATGGGGGGAAGTCAGGACAGGTCTTTTCAGGGACAATTCCACTGGTGGAATTGGGAAGTATGTCCCAGACTTAGTTGATATGAGCTATGGTAGGAATATTTTTTTCTTCTGAGATCATAGATGGGTCCTAGAGAAATTCTGGTGTGATTCTGTTCACAGGCACGTATTGTCTTTCTCAGGTTTATTCTGAGCACATATGGTATGGGATCTCTTTCCTAAGGCTTTTTCTATGAAATGAAGCTTAGTCATTAACAAAATTAGGACACTTTTTTTTTATAAGATATGTTGCTGTGGACTTTTTGATCCAGTAATATTGTCTGCCATGTATAGGGATCAACTTTTAAAGAATGTTCCTTTTACCCACTTAAAAAAAAGTAATGAGCATTTAAAAAAATGTTTCATAATCAAGGCCTTCTGTGTGAGTCAGACTTAGAAAGCTGAAAGTATGTTGACCTTGTCAAAAATCTAATCTGTGGTGCAAAACAGTATAGTAGATCTAAGAATTCTGTAAGAAACTTTCTTACATATATATATACACACACACACACACACACACACACACACACACACACACACACACACACATATACATACTGACATGCATGGATACGCACAAGCAGAGCAAAATTCCTTTGAATGTTAGATGACTGGCTATCCTTGATTTTTATAAAATATAGAGATTTATATGGTCCTTTCCTGCTCTAAAAATTTTTTGATTCTGAGAAATCTGAGCTCAATGTCATAGATTAATATAAGATCAGTCATAGATTGGCTTTCCTGAAGTCAAAATTTCTTGCTAATAAATGATAAAATCTTAAGCATATGATATAGGAAAGAAGAAAAAAGGTATGACCCACTTGTACAAGCTGCTCGTTTTCTTTTTCAATTGTATACGGTGCTGAAACTTTGAAACCATGAGATATGAAAAGTTGGTAGGTAGAGAATATCACTTATCTTAACATTTGCTACAGTAGACATTTATCAGAATAGTTTTCATATTCCTTTGTGGCTTCTGAGAAAAACAAACAAGCATAAGGTATAAGAAAGAATTCTTTGGAACGCACCTAAGAAATGCTTGGATTTTAGAAACGTGGATGTTTAGCCTAAGTGAAAAGTAGGTCATATAAACCAGCGATTTGAATTAGCAAATCCAAGGCCGTGTATATAAAGAATTGTGTGTTTCTTGAGCTTGACGGATGGTGTCTGTGACTAATCACATTTTCTGCCTTATAGGCCTGCCTCGTCCCCTCAGCTCTCACATGATGATACTCACTCACGCATTGAGCATTATGCTAGCAGGTATGAGACCAGTTGAATGCCAGGAAAATATTTTATTTAAATAACTAATCCAAGGAAACTAAATTAAATACTTTATGTAAATAATTTTTGTTTCCAGGACTTTTCTGCTAATCAGATTACTCTTTAACCTGCATGTCCCACCACTGCATGGTCGCAGACACTAAATCCATGGGTAAAGAGCAAAGTTGCGCAAACGTGGGCCCATGAATTTGTATCCTCATTCTATTTTTGCTTATACCAACTATTCTTTCAAACAGAATGTTTAAAGCCTCAAGGCAATCGCGTAACTAGGAAGTCAGCAATCTCCTAAGAATATGAAACATTAACAGATGCGTCAGCTGACCCTGTATCACGTGGGTGACTAAAATACTGGCTTTCCGCATGAGTGTTCATTTTTCAATAAGATGCTGAGGAAGCTAAGACTGACAGTGCTGGTTCACTTAACCCTTGACCCCTGTGGGCTGACGTTCTTAGGCTAAAGCTGATTTTGATGTCTATGACAGGACATATTTAATTGGTAAATAATAATAATAATAATGGAATTATAATTGGCTCGTTTTTCTCTGAGAAGTGCCCTGCTCTGGGGTGTTGACCTCTTCCTCATACTCCTCTTGTGAAGGATCCATTTGTTATTTTTGGAGATGGAGGGACTCAATAAAAGGTGAAAATCCTTAGCAAAGGAATGACATTTCCCAGGAAACTAAAGACAGACTGTTGACAGTGTCATTCATGTGGAGTCACCTTTAATGTTTTCTTTAATAAGAATCTAATTGGCCAGAATATTTTAACATCGGCATAAGGTCAGCAAGAAACAAAATCTGATTCATGTGTCCAGACTAAGAAGTGTTTCCCAAAGGACTTTCTTCTATATGGAATATGTTGGGAACCTCTCCTTTTTCTCCCTACTCTTACTCTCTGGAAGAAGGAAAACAAAATGTGAATCCATCTAGAACTCGCCATTGGAATTGGTGGTTTCCCACTATTTAGCTCCTGCTTTGTGTCCTCCTAAGTGATTACTCAATGTTAAAATCATTTGGAATAACTCATCATATCCTTTGATAGGGAGGATTCACTTCTCATCGTAAAATGATTTATCTTAAGTTTTCAGGAATGTTAGAACAGGTCTTGAATAGTTTCTAGTAAGTCATATAAGTTTTAATGAGCTTTTACGTTTTTCATCAGGCTAGCAGAAATGGAAAACAGCAATGGATCTTATCTAAATGATAGCATTTCTCCTAATGAGAGCATGTAAGTATCCTGTCTATTTTTATGAAATGTTCCTGACAATGAAATTGCTTATTAGATAGCGAGATACCACAGTATAGAAATCAATCAGGAAAGCATATTTTTGCTTTCTGGGGTTTGCACATGGACTTTTTTCCCCTTCCCTTTTTAATCCTAACCATCTTTCGTGGGACTGGCCCATGTAATTATTGCTACCTTCAGTCAACAGGGACAAACAAATGGACGTTTTAGTAAACAGTGTTCTTTTGACGATATTCCATAATATTAGATGATTCCATATCAACTTAGAAAATTATTCCTCCATAGCCTTACTGGCTGCGGACATGGGAAAAGAGCCGTCATCTGTATAAAATGACATTATGTCAGTAGGCCTTGTTGGAATTTTTTAATTCTTCAGCCTTTTTCTTTTTTTTAACCAAATTGAATATTTACTTTGAAATGTTCAAAAGGATTCATTTATATGCATTTGCATATGCATTATCAGCCTCAGGAGTTGAAGACAGTGAGGTAGTTTGGTGAGAAATATCAAAACAGTAGGTGAAGATTTTTTTTTCGCTGTAAAAGATGAGACACTACTGCTAAGTGTCAAGGAGAGGAAGTAGGGTGGTAAAAACATTGCTTTGGCAAAGATGCAGAGCAGAGGGATATTTAGAGAGTTGGGGAATGGCACAAAAGAGGTTATAGTAGTGGTCTAAAAAGAGTATGCCAGAGCTTGGCCTGGTGGATAAAAGGGAGAAAACAGGTCTTGAGAGATCATTGTATAAGAATACATTTTGACTGATACAGGGAGGAGGTAGAGCAGAGAACGGCGGTGAATCAAAATGAACTGAGATCTCCAGCTGGTTCAGGTCAGTGATGTATAGCACTGGTAGATGCTGTGGAAAAAGTAAGGCAGAGATAGGTTGTGTGCCCATGATAGTTCAGGATGACATATAGACAGAACAATAGGTAAAGTTCAAGGGTTGACAAGTACTTTTGACTCATTCATACTAATTAAAACCATGAAAATAGTTCAGATCATTTGATATATATGGGAGAATACCGGAAGAACCAAAGATAAAGCAAACTCCTGAGCTTTCTCCATCTACAATAGACATAATTCTCAATTATCTGTATGTGGATTATCCACTTTAAAATTTTTAATGTGGCCTCTCTCCCTACCACTGCTTCAACGAAATTTGTTGTTGGATGCTTCTTCTCACCATGCAGCTCAGGGAACATGAACCAATGTTAATACTATCCTAATCAAAACCTAATTAAGAAGGAAAATCAGCTGCCAGAGAATCATCTAATGCATTACAGAGCTAAATTAAAATTACTTTAGCATTATCTGCTGTTTGGGTCATCCATGATGCTTTGGGAATACACAGACCATTCAAATAAATTCAGACTATGACTACGTGCTTAGTATAGATGATTGAGAATTAACTGTGTTTAAAATTTTTGTTGGAAATTATTCATTTAGGTGCCTTTGGAACTGGTTGAATTATTCAAACCAAAGAGTGTTGGGTAATGAATCAGTGTCAGCCTAAAGGGAGGTTTTTAGTGTTATGTTCTAGAGTTCTATTCATAGAGATGCTCTGTTTAAAATTTTTATCAATGGCTTGAATGAATCCATGACATGCTTATTTAATTGGCAGGTGACACAAGCTAGAGAGAGAGGTAATGTATTGAATGCTAAAAACTAAATCCAAAATAACATTATCAGGCTGAAACAAGGGACCAAATCTAATAAAATGAAATTTACTAGAACTAAAATCCTGCACTTGGCTTCAAAAGAACACATAGAAGATGGAGGATATGTCATTCCAGAAAGTCAGTGACTAGACAGCAGTTTCTATCGAGTCAAAAATGTTAACAAATAAATGTCCAAAAGCTGACACAATCCTGGGGTACTAAGTTTCAAGGGAGAAAGGTGATGATTCCACTATACTTTGTCTAGGTTGGAACAACATGATTACTATAAAAAGTTCTGTGTGCTAAATTTTGAGACTAGTATTGACAACCTAGAGCTCATTCAAGAGAAGAGTACCAAGATACCAAGAAAAATTAAATGAAGCCGTATGAGGATTTGTCGAAGGATTTAAAGGAGTTTAGGTTAGAAGAGGTAGGACTTAGGGGAGAGGCATGTTACTTGTAGCCGTTTTCAAAGATGATAATACAGAAGAGGATTATACTCGTTCAGCTTGGCCTCAGAGCTCAGAACTCGGGCCAAAGGAAAGCATAAAAAATACTGTCTAAGGAATGTCTTCCTAACAAGTAGAGCAGCCAGTTCCATGCCACTAAAGATCTTTGAAGTTCCTTCCAACTCTAAGATTCTTTGATATTTCCAGCCAGTAGAGGTAAAAGAAATATTCCAAATTGCGAAATTTTTAGCATTCACTTTAACATTAAGTAAATATAGGTCCTTGACAGTAGTCAGTAAATAGGACTCTTGAAACTAAGTTAAACTATGTATCTTATCTACATACTTATTTAGGATCATCATTGAATCCCAAAATTTATTGGAGAGACTAATGTTAACTAAGAAATCTACAAGTTATTTCAGCAAATCTCTTTTTGTTGTGTGACTTTTTAAAGTAACAGGTATCTTCACTTAGATACCTGGCTGGATTATTGATTTCATCCACACGGGTATTCCTTCCATGGGACATATAGAGGTGGGTTTAGAAAATAATGTGATGAGATGTAGATCTTGACCCATCCACATCTTCTCACCCTGTGAGGTTCTTTTCCATGCCTCCTATAAATCTTCTACATGGGACCACCCATCATATTGTGGGGTTTCCTTCAGGTTAGTAGTTTCATTGGGGACCAGTGCCCTGTGGTGTATGTAATCAAACAAAAGGGAGGTGTCAAATTCTAGCCTTGCTTGTATGGTCATTTGTTAGTTTGTGTTTAGCACAACCACATGTATCTTATTTTTCCCTCCCTTGCCTCCACTGTGCAAAGTCCCAACCTGCCTTTTATGAACCAGATGTCAGCTGTTCAGAGCAATTATAACTTAACCACTACTAGGGCATCCACAACAGTAGCTTCACAAGTATTACTGGGAAAAATTATGCATTCCCTGCCCATCATACTCATGTTGGAGGGCAGGGACAAGTGAGTGAAGAACATTGCTTTCCTACATTTTCCTTTTGAGTGGGATAGAGTGAGTCACACGGGAAGAACAAGCATGAATTGGTTGTAAGGCCTATCTCAGATCTCTTTACATTATCTTCCCCACTTCCCCGAACCCTCCATTCTGCCAGCCTTCTTTGTTACTGTCAAAAATTCCACCTTACTTGTGAGAGGATGTTGTTGACAACGTGTTGTTGACATGTGTCCCTCGCGTCATATATTTAATAAGTTTACAAGTCTTCACATCTCCTGTCTCTATTCCCTTCTCTTCTCACATAGCCAACACCCTAGTTTAGGCCCTCACTACCTCTCATCTGGACAATTGCAATAATTTTTTCATTGATATTCCTACCTCAAGTTTCTCCCCATACCAGTGCAAACACAGATCCCAAATTGATCTTTCTAAGGAGTAAGTCTTATCATGTCACCCCCACCTTCATGTTCAATAAATTCCATTGGTTCCCTGTTGACTCTAGGATTAAATATTATTTTATCTTTATTAAATTTTTTAAAAAGTTAATATTTTGTACAAGTTTTATAACATAGTTATTTGTGTAGTAGTTCATATATATGATTTGACTAAATAAGGGTATGTTCTCATAATTTTTTTTAACTGAAAGCCGTCGTGATCAAGGAAGTTTGGAGACCATTATTCTAGATCTCTTGACATTGTGTGGATGTTAATCCCCTTCCTCATTGTGTCATTTCTGATGCTTCATTGGTAATACCATGTAGCCTTTTCATACCCATTATGCATCTTTCCATTGTCCTTTGGGTGACCCACAGCTTTAATTCACTGGATAATTAAATGCTTTGTAGCCATTCAGCAGCATCAGAAAAATATTGGTTTTAAATAAAAGGGCCTTTGTTATAGGGAGGAACACAGGGTCACTAAAATTACCACTTACTTTCCCAAATGCATTTGGGAAATTGTGCAGCAAATATAATTTTTAAAAAAAAAAATTCTTAGTCATTGTCTAAACATGTAAACCAGTTTGACTGAATTTGAGGAAGGGAAGTAGTTGAATGCACTAGTGACACCAAGTAACTTCTTTTTCCCAAACTTTTTAACTTTTCAGCTGGTTATCTTGGATTCACGTTATAAAGATTAACTAATTTGATAAATTCTAGACTTCTTTCCTTGACATGTTAATGTAACCTAATCATTTTACTTTTCTTTTCCTTTTTTTGTGGAAAGGTATGGTTAACTCTATTTAGAATATCATTTGAATCTTTATTCAAATGAGATAAATATGAAAATTGATAAGGAAAAATGTTTAAGACATTAAGGTGGAAGGAAAATATTTAAACAGCATCTAGCCTGAAACAGCACAGTTCTGATCCTCCCAGTGAGATGGAATGAAGTGTTTGCCTACTTACCTCTGGAGATAAGGCTGATTAACTCTTGAGGATCCAGTAGCCAGCTATTAAATTATGTCTACCTATGCACTAAATAGTATCTAGTTCCCAGAAAAAAGTTGTCTGCCTCCTAAAATATAAAACCTTAAAGACCTACTTATAAGATTAAAACTTGTTAACTATTTTGAAATCTCTGTTGAATCTTTATAATTAGTTAAAACTTTTCTTTTTCCATCCATTTACTTTCACATCCAATTAGCAACTGGATTAAAAAAAGTATTCATAAATTTACATTGGGGTACCTTCTTGCTTATGTAGTTTTTAAAAGGAAAAAAAAGTGCTTGCATAAGCAGTGACTTATTTTAACTCAGAAAAGGTTAATATGACTTTACTCTTCACTTACAAAATTGACACAGGAGAGACTGAATGCTATAGTGCATTTAAGAAAACTTGTGTTCAGATGGTCATTGTGGGAATTTGTTTTGCTCAACTATACATTTTTCCTCTAGCAGTTTTCTTAAGTGTTTGCTATTTTTAAAAAAAGTTAATTTAAAAAATAGACCTACGTTTAAGTCCCACTTCTGACACATTCTGAGTATGTAACCATAGGATAAGTTGCTTAACCTCTCCATGGCCCAGGTACTTCTCTTATACTCTGAGTTGCAGAGCATTGGTAAAGGAAGGTTCCCCTTACTGGGAGATCTCTATACTGACAGAATTATAGGTCAAACCCAAAAACAAAACAAAACAAAAAAACAAGATAGATTAATTAAATCTGGTCTTTGTTGACATGTTCTATAGCAGAACCACTACCATATATGGAGGGTGAGGGGGTTTACCATCACTTTTGGTTGGTCCTCTTATAAAAATATTACAGCAGTGGCAGATATGGGTCAGTTCTAAGGCCATGCAATCAACGGCCAGTCACTTCAACTAAAAGTTTATGTGGTTTTATCACCAAATGGATTGTCAGTGACCCCAACCAATTTGAAATATCCTTGAAAGCAGAAGCTAAGATCCAGTTAATTCTTTAAAAATAATAGGATATTCATCTCTTCAGTGCACAAGTAGAAATCAACCCTTACCCTTCTTCACAAGTGTTAGTGATTTGCTATCGGGGCAAAAAAAGGGAAAAAAAAACCTTTTCAATTGTATTTTCCAGAGATGATGAACATTTGTTAATCCAGCATTACTGCCAAAGTTTGAACCAGGAGTCCCCCCTGAGCCAGCCTCGTAGTCCTGCCCAGATCTTGATTTCCTTAGAGAGTGAGGAAAGAGGGGAGCTAGAGAGAATTCTAGCAGATCTTGAGGAAGAAAACAGGTGAGTTTTCTCTCTAGTCTTACCTTTGACATTAATACACACACATACACAGTCAGAAATCAAGCTGGGGAATCCATGTGTCACATTGTTTCGTTTTAAATTGTTTTTACTCTGTTTACCTCTATTCATAGTTTCCTTTCTATTTTGTATTTTGAGAAAGAAAATATATACCATGGTATCTTAGCTAGACAGTCATGTTTTAGCTATCAAAGGGACTCAGTGCTGCATGAGTTACCAGGTTTCATGTACTTTGACTTCATAGTACCTAATGATAATATGAAAATGTAGGTAGTTCACTGTTGCGGTTATGCAGTTTGTAAGAATTTTTCTACCATTGTTTTCTAAATTCTAATACATTTAGGGTAGTAAATTCATTGTGTTGTGTTTTGGGGCCACTTATTTCATTTTATTTTTCATTGTCAAATATATAAAACATACTTACCTGATTGGTTGGGGTATTGGGGAGAGGGTTTTTTTCCAGCCATTCATCACTTAGATGTCTCCAGTAAAATAGGGAAAATTGAAGAGTTATAAGAATTAAAATAAAAGCTAATGTAGTTGGTATGTAACTATGACTAGAAAGTGTACTAGAATAATGAAATTAATACAGCATATACTATATTTAGGAAAATGTCACTAGTAACCAAACTTGTTTAGATATACCCATTTCTACCTTCATTTACCTTCCTTCAAAACCAATCTTCCTAGATCTTTTATAAAAATTAGTACTTCTTTGATATTTTATATTCCTTATTTTCTTTTTTCATTTTAAAATAAGTCGATATCTTGTTTTTTCATCAATTTTATTTCCAAATAGATTCTTCCTCTCTCCCTGCCCAAATAATCATTGCCTCTAACATTTTTCTTCTTTTTAATGTAGACAGTTCAACAAAATTAGTCATCTCATTGACTGTGTCTGACAGTATATGTAATATACTGTCCATATCCAGGATAGTTCCTTACTTTGCAGTGAAGGGAGAAGATGCCAGGAAATAAAATGCCTTCAAAGGTTACCCCCAAAAGAGCTGAAAAACAGCTCTACTAGAGATGTTGTTAAAATGAAAAGGGAAGATGTCTTTATTCCCGTTTATGAAAAATGAGGTTTTTATTTTTAGGATTGTGATCACAACTACATTTCTCTTAGTCTTTGTCAGCCTTTTTGGTAAAAGACATCTTTCATGAAAATTTGTTTTGGCTGAAAAATCATCCTTAGTACATGTTCATGCCAAATATTTTGCTTTAGAGCAGGGGAACTTAATTTTTTGTGTGTACATCATGGACCCATTCTCCGAATGAAATTTTTAAATAAATTAGCTAAAATTCAGAGGAATACAAGGAAGTTAATTACAGTTAACAGGTTGTTTTTTTTTAAGTCACATATCCAAGGTTAAGAACCCTTTCTAGAGGCCAGGCTTATTTTTAAAATCAGACATGAAAAAGTGATAGTATCACAAATGGCATTGTTTTAACCATGAAAGGCTTTAAAACACCCATGATTGGGGCAACTAGGTGACACAGTGAGTAGAGCACTGGCCCTGGAGTCAGGAGGACCTGAGTTCAAATCCAATATCAGACACTTGACACACTTACTAGCTGTGTGACCTTGGGCAAGTCACCAAACATCAATTGCCCTGCCTTCCCCCCTGCAAAAAAAACCAAAATCACCCATGATTTTGATTGGGATGGCTCGTCTCCTCACCAACACAGACTGCTGTCCTTCCCCATATTAATAGACAGTCTTGGGCTGTTTGGTGTGACACAAAAATCATGACTTAGTGGGCAGCCTTCTGGCAGTATGCTTATATGAACTTGGCTTGGCTGGTCTTTAGATCATATACATACAGTTTACAACTGGTCTTATACTTGCCTTTTTAACATGGATCTGCCAAAACTCTGAACTGAGGTTTGCCTCCATGCAATGATAAGGCTTCAAAATAGGACGTTAGTGACAGCAGCCCAGGACGAGAGATATTTTCATAGGTTGTACTGTAGGTTTTTATTTGAAAGTAATTCTCCTTTTACTAAACCTGGGCAAAAAGGGTATTCTCTCACATCCAGAACATGTAGAAATGAAAGAAATGGACTCTCTATGGTAGAAGAAATAAAGTTTGATAGTAGTTTAAAATTAAGGGGGGAAGTACCATATGGAAATGAACCTAGATAGGGATAAATAAATGTTATTAAGCATCTGAGATCTGTGACTAAACAGTGTTCCATTTCAATGATGTTAGATTTTTAAAAAGTGTGGCTTGGTTCAGTGGAAATTGCACTAGAAGGCATGGATTCAAATCCTTTATCTCCAGTTTACTTGTCTCTTTGGCTTTAGGCAGGCTGGCCCCTCAGAGCTTCAGTTTCTTCATCTATAAAAATGGCACAGTTGGGCTAAATGACCTTTTAAGGCTCTTTCCAGTTCTAAATCTTTGATCTTCTTATCGACAACTTTACATTTTTCTTTAATTCGTTGTTATGTAGTTTTTTTTAAACCTAGTCTTTATTTGCCTTGTGCCCTGGCAACTCAAGAGTATATATTTTGGAGTAAGGAGACCAAAGAGAATAGTCTCTGCAAGAATTATTTACCCATTTACCGAGGCATCTTCGGTAAGCATTCATATCTGCATAGCTCTTTAAGGTTTATAAAGCACTTTCCTCAAAGCATCCCTATAAGCTAGGTCAATTATTGAGTGCCCGTTTTCCAGATGAGGAAAGACCTCAAGAGATATTAGTATCACTTGAGTAAGAAGTGAAGTCAAGATTTAAATCTCTATCCTCTGACTTTATATCTAATGGTTTTTCTACCATGCCATGGAAACTAGTGGTCAACAGAGAAGGACTAATACAGAAAAAAATCTTAGGGGATGGCTGCCTATGTTTCTCTCAAATGATACAGACTTTTACTTAAGACAAATTAGCACATCTTTTGCACTGTAGTTTTCTTTTCTCCATAATGCCTAATTTTGTAGAGGAAGTCATTTAGTGGAAATCAAAAAGAACTCTGGACTTGGCTCCAGAGCTTGATAAGTATGTGACCTTGAGCAAGTGTTTTTCGGTTAAGGGATTCCTAGTTTTGTAAGTACAAAGACAGAGTTCCAAGCTCAGTTTATAGAACTTAAGGGTTTATTGACAGTTTATAGTGCAATTTAGTGGACAAAGGATATTGAGGATACATATACCCAAGTCTGCCTGTCCATCCCTGACATGGACTCCACTTGTAAGAGATAAAGCAGTGTGTCCTGCCCCAAGCATGTAAACTGATAGACCAAGGAAGTTTAATCCTTTCACAAATGTATAGATCCAAGGTAAGCAGGCGCAAGTCACTCTTGAATATTACCAGACATAAATAGGCCAGAGAAGGGTAAACACATGGGTTGGTAAGATTCCTTTGGAGGCAAGGATTAAAATTCATAGACTAAGACATTCTGTTTCTGCCAATGAACTACACCCACCCTTGGGGAAAAGGGCCCAGTCTAATCAGATTTTGACATTACTTAATTTCTCTGAGCCTCATTTCACATCTGTTAAAAGAAGGTAACACTTATGCTGACTACCCAGCTGGAGATAGTTACAAGGAAAGTACTAAGGGCAGTAAGTACCCTCGGATTGATTCTCTTCTAGTCAAGCTAGCTTCATGTGAACTCTCCTTTTTAGGTTCAAGGGGGACCTTTGAGAGGTTCAAGGTGCCTTTTCTCTGATGCTTTCAGCTTGAGCCTTACTGGCTGTGTCCCCCACTGTTAGCTAACTAGCATTCTGGTTCCATTAAGCCACTAATCATAGGGAGATTTACTTTAACAGATATACTTTTTTCCTTCTAATTCTTCTGGGGCATACTCTTCCTTATTCCACCTTGGCCTCTGGGCTCAAATTTAGCATAGTTTCTACATATCATTGAACTCATCAAAATTCATAACCAAATGGAACGTGATTGCCAGGTGAATCCTTGTCTAAGTGACTATGGCTGAATCCTGAAGATCACTCCTTGGGACAATGGCGCTAGCCAAGCTGGTTTATGGAATATGAACTTGGGGCACCACCGGCTTGGTCCCCTGACCATTCAAAACTTGCAAGTTCAGAGTCTCTAACCCCTTTCCCTAGACGGAAAGAATAAACGCAGAGGCCAAAGACTGAGGCCTATTTCATCAGCTTCATTCAGGAGAGTCCAAGGTACGCTGTGTCTCATCAGAAAGTGTTTCTCATAAAATATCCAACCAGCCAAACAGGATAATACAGTGGGGGGAAAATTAGCTAAGGAAAATAAGAACCTTTTGAAGACACCTGCAGTTCAGGTTCTACAACCAATCAACAGTAGGTCTCCCAACCACATGGATTACAGAATGTCAATATACATGCCAGTCTCTCCCCAGAAATTTCCATTACACATTATGACTCTTCCAGAAGGAGGCTCCAATGGAGTTGCTCCGTCGCCATTTATTAGTAAGCCTCAAATTGATACACATGAGCTATTGTTTCTTCTGTTTATATTTTAAATAGCTTTACTTTATTGAATTAATATTGAGCATTGCTATTTCACACAAACAGAGCAATAACAGTATGTTCCCTCCATTCCCAAAGGCAAGTGGCTGTTTTTTTGCCAGGGGCTGTTAAAGTTAACATCTTTGAGATAAGGTAGGCTACGGTATAAAAAGGAAACAAAATTCAATTTAGTTAATGTTAGTGCTAGTTAGAAACCTTTGCCAGTTTGGTTCACACTAGTGGCTGTAGTGAAGTTTTCAGGGTATCTTATAGAATCTTACAGATTCATTCTGATCCAGTCTTCTATTACACAAGATTGAGAGTTAAATGTTGGGAAGATTGCTAAATCCTGTCAGTCCATTATCCTATTTGGGAATAACAGACCTTTTTTCTCTATGGGGTGTAGAAGTTCTACTTTGTTCATATGTGTGTGTGTGTGTGTGTGTATACACATATATATACACACAGTACATGTGCACATATACATATATCTATGTATACATACACACACACTTTATAGTGACTTCCTTGACTTTTATTCATATCTCTTAAAAGAAAAAGCCCGGTGACACTAAAGGAATGAGTCTTTACCACAACCTCCGTCTGAAACAAATATGCATTCTAATTCTACTTCTGGGCCAGCAAATTGCTTTCCTTTTTTTCTTGACTTGAAAGGGATGGGTAATCCAAATCTTGATTCGCTTGGATGCTGGGAAGTTTGAAGTTAAAATGTATTTATGTACGTTCAGTTCAACAACAAGATCGTCTGTGGATTTCTAGTACCTACTTAATAATACTTTTTTTAAAAATAGGTTGCTTTTTGCTGATCAAGCATTAAAGTCTGTTACTTGTATTCCCGGATTAAATTTGCTGGAAATTGTTAGAACATTGCTTCATCTAATCCTGAGGTTAGATCAGTCAACTAGAAGCTGCCAATTCCCATAGCTTTGGGGCGCCAGTAATGTATGCACAGCGAGTACATTAGGCTTTTGTGTGAGGCCAGGGTTCATGAGAATTCCGAGTATATTTCCCATTGGTAATGATCGTGTTTAATGGCTCATTCTACTCAATCTTGGCTTGTCTCCCTCCATCCCACTCCCCACCCATGTATACTTTTCCCTTTTTCTTTCCCTGGCCACTTGAGAAAATTTAGAATTTACTATCCGTTCTGAACTCCTTTGTAATACTTGTTTAAGATTGTCAATTAGCCTGGAGGAGAATTCGTTTTACTATTTGGCTTTCAGACTTTGTTCACTTCATACCTTGAACTGTTTAATAATTAACCAGCACATGCTTTTAAAAGTCGCCTCTTTTGTGAAAATTGAAACCCCTTGAGTTCTTAATTTTAGACACTAGTTACTTAGTTTCTGAAAATAATCATCAGGTTTCTGATACTCAACATTTGAAAGTAAAAGAGCTTGGGGAAGGGAAACTCTGGAAGTGTACACACACCACAAACACACCCCTTCCTGAATTGAATGACCCTACATGAAATTCTATGTGAGGAAACTAAAAAGAAAATTTCTTTGGGTCAAAGTCTGAAGTCTCAAAAAATAAAACAGATGGGAGGTAGAAATAGTTTGTCATCCTGGTATCATGAAATTTTGGCCCTGTCTCTGGTCATCCAGCTTAATAATGTCTAGTCAAATGCCTGTAAAGCATTTTGCAAAAATTAAAATGCTGCGTAAATGTCAGTTCTCATCATTATTATTACTATTATTCGTCCTTGTGATGGAGAACATGAAGGAAGTATTTGTAGTTGAGAATATCCTGGAGATAAAGGACCCAGGTGGAGTTCTGGCGCTGACACTACCAAGTTCTATTTTCTTTCTCATCATCAGTTTCCTCATTTGTAATATAGGAGGCAATACCACCTGCTCTGTCAGATCACATTTTATTTGTGAAATCATAATAATAGCTAATATTTATAAAGCACTTTAAAATTTGCCAATTACTTTAGATAGGTTAACTCCTTTCAGCCTCACAATAACCCTGTGAGTTAATTGTTATAAGTAGTATTATCCTTACTTTCAGATGAGGAAACTGAGGCTGGGAGGACGTGCGACTTGGCCAAGGACTCATAGCTCATAATCATTAGAGGTGCGATTTGAACCTAGGTCTTCCCGACTCCCTAGGCCAGCACTCTATTCTCTCTGAGGCACCTTGGTAACGTAGTGAAAAGTCAAGTCAGGTATTTATTAAGGTGCCAAGCACTGCGCTAAGCTCTGGGGATATAAGAAAGGCAAAAAACAGTCCTTGCTTTCACAGAGCTCATGGTTTAATAGGGCAGACAACTACATATAAAAAAGATCTGAAGATGATAACAGAATAATCAATAGAGGCAGGGCCCTAACTTTAAAGAGGACCAGGAAAGACTTCTAGCAGGAGTCAGGACTTGAAAGAAGAAAGGGAAGAAAGAGGCAGAAATGAGGGAGAGAGCTCAAAGCATAGAGGACAACCAATGAAAAGGTCCAGAGTTGGGTGATGGATTGCCGTGTGTGTGTGTGTGTGTGTGTGTGTGTGTGTGTGTGTGTGTATGGAACAGTAACATGAGTGACACTGGATGGCAGAGCGCATGGCTGTGTTAGAAGTACATACTGTATTAGAAAACTGGAAAGGAGGGAAGGAACAAAGTTATGAAGTCTTTAAAAGCCAAAGTGAAGATTTCTCTTTGATCCTGGAGGTAACGGCGGGCGCCTCTGAAGTTTATTGAATAGGAGGGTGACGTGGTTAGACCCGAGTTCTAGAAAGATCAGTTTGACAAGTGACTAGAGAGCCTTGAGGGAGGGAGAGTAACACAAGTTACTGCAATCATCCAGGCTTGAGGCATTGACTGGATGTGGGGGAGGGAGAAGGGTGAAGGGTGAAGGGTGAAGGCAGAGTGAGAACTTGAGGATGACACTGAGATTGCAAGTCTGGGTAAAGCACTGTCCTCACAGTTGTGCTCAAATGAGATTACATATAAAGGGCTTTGCAACCTAAAAGTGCTGTATAAAGGGCAGTTATTAATTATTCTTGTTATACCAAACCACCTTCCTCTTAGTCAACTGTAAATACCTTAATACTTTAAGGATCCATGGGTTTTATCAATATGAGAGGTATATTCCCTCCACAGATACAGATCACCATCCCACCTTAGTTGATAGTTCTATCAGATGATGTGGCCAGTGGCCCCATGTAATATCTGTGCCGCAAAGCCCTGAACTGTGAGTTCCAAGCCAGAAAACTAAGGAACAGAGTAAGCAGGACAGAACCGTGTGTGTGTGCTCAAGCACACACATGCTTATGTGCTCTCAAATGCACAGGTAGGACAGAGGAGGGAAGGGGTAACTGTGCAGCATTCCACCACCAGGCCTGAGGGAAAACAGCACAACATTCTAGTGGTTTGACCACCCAGAAGTCACGTGAGGCAAAGACCCAAGGTGAAGCACTGTGGAATGCCTAGTGTGAGAAGAGGCCGAGATACTTTGAGATCGAGCCCCCAAGGAAACCAAGTCGGAAAGTGAATAGGTGAAAATTGGGGGAAAAGTCTTTAAAAGATTGAAATGATCGAAGATCTCAAGAATAAAAAAAACCTCAAAGACCTTGAGCACAAGCAGATAGAACGCCAGGGGAGACATTAACAGAACAAAGCGATCCGGTACTTGATGAGACAGAGGACCCAGTGGAATGTGAGAAGAACATTGAACCACATGTTCCTCAAGGGTTCGAGAGGGAAATGAGACTCATAAAAGCAGAACTGATGTCCTGCACAACAGAAATAATGGGCAGAATAGAACAACTGCAATCTGTGACAAGTCAATTCCCAATCTAGAAAATAGACGCAGAAAACAGTATCGTTAAAAGAAAACGTGCCACTCTATTTGCTTACAGCAATCCAGTGGATAACCTTCAAATATAAAGAAAAGAAAATTCAAATAACAAGACCCTTCTGTACCTGGGCAGCTACCTGGTGCAGTAGATAGAGCACCAAGCCTCGAGTCCAAAGACCTGAGTTCAAATCCAGCCCTAGCCACTTAGCAGCTGTGTGACTGTGTACAGGTCAAACACCTCAGTTTCCTCCTCTAAAAAGTGAGCTGGAGAAGGAAATGGTAAGCCACTCTAGTACCTTTGCCAGGAACATCCCAAATGAGGGTCTCGCACAGTAAGACATGACCAACGACCCAATAACAATTCTGCACCCACCAGAAGATGTAGGAGGGAATAGGATGTGTTCCAAAGGGCAATGGAACTGAGGATATAGGCCAGAGTGATGTACCTGCAAATCTGAGTTTAGCCATATGTGAAATAAGGTCCAATAAAAGAGGTATTTGAAAAAATATTTAGAAAGAAAACCAGAACTGAAGAGATTATTTGTTAAACAATAAAAATGCAGGAGGACCGATTAAATGCAGCAGTCAAGAAGAGTGATGGGAGTGGGGGGCAGCTAAGAGACCAAACAGAAACTTTTTAAATGTATGCCAGGAGACAGGGCTGAAGGCAAAAGACTGGTGGAGGTAATAGCGATGGGTAAGCACGGGGTATTATAGACCAAACCTGGCAACACCTTGACTACAGGTGCATTAACTTTTTTTTGTGGGACTATGCTTCAACCTGGGAGAGTACCTGAAAAGGGGGAGAAGAGGAGCAAGGGATAGAGAGGAAGGTTCGATGTGCCAGGGTCAAATCGGCCTAGCAATGAGAGGAAGGTAACCTCTGTGGTCTCAGAAAGAGAAAAGCCCACAGGAAAGTGGGTGAGCAAAGACAGAGGAGTGGGGAGGAAGAAGGCCTTACTTTGGTGTTGGGAGAGCATTCCATGGTTGAATGCTCCCATGGGAGAAGACAAATGGTCCCTGAAGGGAGATGGGGACCTTGTGCTGGGTGTGGCCTGTGAGATATGGTGCTTGAAAAGTCTTTTTGTCCTACCTTGGGGAGGAAGGGAGTTGGAACCCCTAGAGGCATGTGGAGGAGTAAGAGAACATGGACCCAGAGAACAGATTTTGAGGCAAATGGAGGAAGAAAAAGGTAACCAGAACAAGTGCCATGACCAAACCTTTTGTGCTCAGCATCTCCAAGCTGAAGTAGGCAGACATGTTTTATTGCTGGCCTATAAACACCAACCTTTCCTGCCCAAGTAGATGCTGCCAGAACTTTCATCCATCTGGCATGGTCTTCACATTCCCAGAATCTCTTCCATATCACTATTAGGTATAAAAGTATACACAACGGTGGGCAAACTATAAAACACTATCTACCTATAAGCTGTTGTTTTTAGGAGGAAGGAGAAGTGAATTTTCAAAATCCATCAAACAACATTGAAATCAGAGATTCCTTATTTATAAAAGTTTGCAATTAAGTGATGAGGGATGGGAGAATGCCAATGAGCAGAAAAGCCATTTGTGAGAAATTCTGTGGCTTTATTTGCTCACTCCGGTCCTATATGCCAAGAGCAAAGGGGCCTCTTTGAATATATGGAACAGATTTGGCTGCAGAAACCGACTGGCATGGCAGCCTTCATGACAAGGAAGAAAAGCTTAAAATTCTGTGTATATGGAGGTTAAAGAAATGCATTCGAATCAGTCAGGCATTATGGCTTATTGCCACAAAGTGAATATCTCAGAGTTAATGACCCACAGTTGTAGTCTTACCAGGCATCTTAATTCCTGATTTTCTCAGTTTTCTCACATTTGCGCAATGCTTGTTACCATAATATTGTTAAGTTACACCCAAAGCATATACTTTCTGGCCGTCCTTATGCCCTCATGATTTTTTTTCCCTGAAGTTTTGATTTTTAAGCAATCTTCATGTTTCTGTTTCCTAGACCCTTAATTTGATTGGATATATTATTCCTTTGTATGTTCAATGGGCTTCCTCAGACTGGTGTCCTTCTTCCCAAGACAAAAAAGAAGTCACTTGGTGACAGGGTTGTGATTTACCTTGCTCAAGGCATCTTAAAGCATCTCCCCTAGGCTGACTTGTTGGTTTGATTGGTTGGTGGGACTTTTTTGGATTTTTTTTTCCTCCATTGTTTAAAGCTCACCTCAGGTGTGGGGATAGACAGAAAATTATTGTCTTCACTAGGGAAATATTTATGCTGTGAGAAATCAGATTTTGACTTGGATTTTTTTAAAAAAAATTATTCTTCTGCCTCACCTCTTCATTGCAGTTCAGCCAGTCAGACCAGAAGCAGCAGAAGTATATATCAGTACATTACAAATTCTAAATAAATAACTCACGTTCATTGGACAAGTCAGGAAGTGATGAATATGAAATCACACTGAATTTACCGAGCTTGTTTAACGAGAGAGGTTATTACTAATGATCTATAGGGGAATCTCCATAATACACAGAGACACTAATGTTTCAATAATGATTTTTACAAATAATATCATAGGTCTCCACTGATCATACAGATGGTAAGGATTTTTGGCTTACTTGTCTGAGAACAAAAAAGCAATTTTTTTCTCTGGGAATTAGACCCAAAGCAAGTGCCCAAATACCATTTTTGGAATTGCTTCACTCAATTTATTTTCCTTATAAGAAAAATCACAGCATGTCCTATTAGAAACCTTGCACACTCAACAAGGTATTTAAAAAAAAAAGGAATTATAGTTGGTATTTGCCATTTTTTAATATTCATATAACATTTCATATACATCATTTCATTTGAGCCTTACAATACAAGAAAGAAGATGGTATGATCATTATTTTACAGATGAGAAAACTGAGGCTTAGAGAGATCGTATGAGTTTCCCATGATCACATAATTTTTTTCAGGGGCACCAGAACCTATCCAATCTATCTGTTCCTTACCTCACCCAACTGCTTCCCACATATTACTATCAGAAAATGATAAAATTAATTCTGAAAGATATATTTTAAAAGTCTAGAAGAGAAATAATGATATGGATTTAATTATCATCTCTGTGCTGATGATTTTCAAATCTGTCTATCCTTCCCTAACCTCACTGCTGACCTCCAGTCTCACATCTCCAGCTGCCTATTAAACATCTCAAACTGAATGTCCAGTAGGCATCTTAAACTCAACATATCCAAAACAGAACTAATTTTCTTTCTCTTTAAATACTTCCCCTACTCCAAACTTCCCTGTTAGTGCCAAAGGCACCTTCATCTTTCCCATCTCCCAAGCTTGCAAAATAAGTGTCATCTAGGATTCCTTACTATCTCTCACCCAGCCATATTTAATCTATTGCTAAGAGATATCAATTTTCCCTTTAGAACACCTCTCAAATATGTCCCCATCTCTCCTCTGCTACTTATATCACTCTGGTGTAGGCCCTCATCATCTCATGCTTGGACTGTGCCATAGCTTGCTGGTGAGTTGCCTCTCTCCATTCCAGTCCATCCTACATTCAGCCACCAAAGTGATTCTCTAAAGCACAGGCAGGACCACGTTTTTCTCTCTTTCTCCCTCTGTCTCTCTCATGCACACACACAATCAAGCAATAAAAAAATGCCAGTGGCCCCCATCGCCTCCATAATCAAGTATTAAATCTGCTAGTTAGTGTTCAAAGACCTTCATAGACTAGCACCGCCACCACCTTTCCTTCCAGTCTTCTTACACCTTACTTGCTGCCATATACTCTTCAATCTATTGACACTCACCTTTCTGTTTCTTAAACAAAATGCTCTCTCAATTCTGGGCACTTTCTCTGGTTATCTCTCCCACCTAGAGTGTTCACTTTCCTCATCTTTGCTCCTTGGCTCCCTTCAAGCCCTAACTGAAATCCCTTTTTCTATGGGAAGATTTATCCAGCCCCTCTTAATTCTGGTGCCTTCCTTCTTGATTGCATCCCATTTATCCTCTGTATAGCTTGTTTGTGCATATTTATTTGCTTATTGTCTCCTCTTTTAGATTGTGCCCTCCTTGAGAGCAAAGACCATCTTTTTCATCCTTGTGTGTCCCCAGAACTTAAAATAGTACCTGGCATATAATAGGTGTTTGATAAACATTAACCGACTGACTATATATAAGAAATTCTTTTTATTTCACCAAAAAAAGGAAGAATTGGTTGATCTTCAAAACTCTATAAAGGAAAACTAGAAAGAAAGAAATTGTGTTATGGGTAAATCTATAGATCTGACGAATCATTAGAATTTGTTCAGCTATTTATGTTATAGTCTAAAAACAACAAATTAATTATGTACCCTTTCCAAGGATCCAACTGATATAGGAAAATCTGGAATCATGTTAGTGCAGGGGCTCTTGAAACCTAGGGCTTCTATTTTTTTTATTTTTTAATAACTATATTTCATTATAATTTATAATGCTGTGCATTTCATTTTACTCACTTAAAAACATTATTCTGAGGTGGCGTCCTTAGACTCCACTAGACTGCCATGGACGCTGTCCATGTCACAAAAAAGATTAAGAACCCCTCGTGCAGTTAAATTAAGCTGCAACAGAGTAAAAGATCATAGGGGAAACTGGGTTATCCTTACATGCTATATAGCACAGCTAACACAGAAGAGAGGGAAATTCTAGCCTTTTAAAAACAATACTCAAAGTCAACACATTTAATAATAAATCATCTTTCAAATGCAGTTTTAAAGCTTTAAAATCCAAGATTTAATCTATCACAATTTCAATAAATGCTTTTGGATTAAAGATGTCTTTATTTTTTGTGAGAATAAGCTGAATACTTTCTTTTGACATGGAATGTTGGGCCACCCAAAGGCCCCACCCCTAAAAGCAATTAACTCTCTATATAATGGACCTGCTGGTTACAGTTCTATAGGTATTATAAAAGCCCCCCAATCCAATAAAACATTTCCCCTACCTGGTCAGTCTTGAAATTTCCTTAACAAGAAACAAAGCATTTTATTCTATGTTTCAGCATGAAGTTTAAAATGCAAATACATTTAGAAGAAATAACATTGACTTAAATTCACACTAAGGTATAAATCACTTCTACTGTGCATGAAAAATAGGTTTCGATTAAGGAGAAGGGGGGATGGACATAGAAAGAGGCATAGTTTTGAATTGTGATATTTCCCTGAATGTCCAATTAGTTAAATGCATTAATGTCAAAGCATTTGCTTTGTCTCGCTTATTTTAACATTTTTTATAGTTTTGGAAAGGCGTATTTTAGATACTTTTTTATTGTAGTTGATATTACAATCTCTAAATTTTCTGGTTCTTAAATTATTTGCTACATTTTCCCTATTGTAATGGGTAGATTATATTCAACAAATACTTATTAAGCATCTACTCTGTGCAAAGCAATATGGGAGCTACCATAAGTAAATAAAAGCTGGATCTTCAAAGACTTCACAGTCCCGTAGGGGAGGTAAGATTTGCACCCATATCAGTATAATAAAAATCCTAACATAAGGGCTTAAAGGGGGGACGGGTACAAAGAAAATACTATGAGGACTCTGAGAAGAAAGATGATTTCTAGTGAGGGGAGATCAGGAGAGACTTCAGTAAATGGAGGCAGTCCCGAGCCTTGTCTCAGATGATGAGAATGATGCCAGCAAGCAAAAATGACTAGGGGTGGAGAGAGAAGATGACAGATTAGAAAGCAGTATGGTAGATACATGGGAGCAAGTATACAGAAGAGGGCAACAGATGATAGATGTGGCTAGAACATAGAATATGTGAGAGAATATATGGGAAGCAGTGTAAGATAATGGAGTTCGGGCAAGATTGCAGAGGCCCTTGAGTGCCAGAATAAGGCATATATAGTTAGATACTTTCTATGTGTATGTGTATATATTACATGCTTAATAAACACTGCTTCTTTAAGTCAATAATGGAAAGTATATTTCATGGCTATATTTCAACGACAGTATAGCGCTATGTTATCAGTAGTGACAACAGAATTCTAGTTTGAAAATTAGGTCAAGTACCTTCAGGTAAATTGGCAGCCATAAATCACCCAGAGCTCACCCACATGTTTTAAAGACTGTTGTAGCATCACTCTTTAGCAATAAAATTCTAGATGGTGCCTCTAGTCCTCCCTTCTAAAGTTTTCTTTTTAAACCTAAAAGGAAAATGACAAAGTTGTTTTTACTTGTGTCAGGGAAGGGTTAAGTAAGAAGGCCTTGCTTCTTCCAACAATTTTATAGTTCATTTCATTCCTTATATCCATTAATTATTTGGGGATTTTAAAAAACGTGTTCTTTATCTGGATGGCTTCGTTCATATATTTGCTAACACAAGAGTAATCAGATACATCTACATAATTGTAGAATGAGAGGAGTTTTTCTTAGCTGTGTGGAAAGCAATAAACTAATAATGAATAGGAAATGCTTTTTCCTAGGATGACTGCTTGCAGGAAGAAAATGTGGTGACGGAAGACGTGAAAAGTGAATTTGAATCAGTGTCCTTTAGGGAACTACCATAGAAATATAATTTATAAGATAATCAAGAATGTAAATAGATTTTCTATGGATTTCTTTTCTGATTGCTAGTATGTATTTGCCTGATTTAAAAAAAAACAAGTCATGAATATATTTCAACAGAGAATCAACAGAGACTAGATATAGGCATATAATAACAAAGAAAGTGAAATAAAATGCTTCTATTTCAATAATAGCATAATAAATTAACAGCTAAATGAAGCGTAGCCTGTACTTCCTTATTTTAGGGAGACATCATACCATAGTGGTTCCCTAACCAGAATATATTCTGGCATATCAATAATAAATTAGTTATTTATTATAAATCATCAAAAATCAACTTAAGTACTTTTGTGTGCAGTGCATTGTGCCAAGTGCTGTAGGAGATGTAAATACTACCATTAAGAAGTTTACATTCTAGCAGATCACTTATCGATGATGACGATGAAACTGTTCCAGATAAGATGTCAAGAAGATTAAGGCTTATAAATACAATTTTAAGATAACATTCCTTAAACATGTAAGTATAATACTTCTTAAATGCACAATTAGTATCAAAAACTTGTCCCAAGCTCAAACTTTTTGATAATAATAAAATAATCTCTGCCTCTTTTCCTTAAAAATCTGTTATGGCAATAACAGATATCAGCCATTAATAAGTAATATATATTAAATCTTCAGCCTTCCCCATAAAAACAACATTGTTCTGCCAGACCTTTGTGAAACCGGTATAGAATGTTTCTTAAGAGAAAATGATGTATGCTTTAAAATGGTAATTAAATCCGTGAAGGGCGTTTTTATTGGGTTGCTGGCCAAGGTATATATCTCTTGAGCCATTGCTGGCTTCTTAAAATCTTTGGTCCAACTGCTAGTCCTATCCCAAGGGTTGTAGAAAAGAGATGAAGCTCAAATTAGGATGAGCTGGAAGGTTCATACCAGCCAAATTTTTTGTTGTTATGTTGTGGAGGGAGGTAGATATTTGGTGTATATGGTTCATTTTATTCAGATCTACTAAATTTAGGTTTTAAGTAATTTGGAAGGAAGGAGCCTTAAATATGTATGGAAAATAATAGTCGTGTATCTATATGTGTGCTTTTTTAACAGTACATTTTATTATATGGAAATTTGGAGTGGTAGGGTTTGTTTCTTGGGGGGGTGGCTTGGGAGAGTTGGCTGTTTTGCCGCTTTCCTATCTAAATGTGACACTAGGCTTTTGGTAGGGCATAAAACATTGGAATATAGCCCATACTTATTAGGCAAATGGTAGGCTGAAATTTGTCTTCCACCCCAGTCCTTTAGCATTGATAATTTCATCTTCATGGAAACCATTTAATAAGCATCTATACCCTTGCTGTCATAATAGGTATTTTTCCAAATGGTTTCTCTATTACTGCCTGCAAAATTTGTTAAAGATGCTAAGGGTTGTGATTTCTTTCTTTGTCAACAGGAATCTACAAGCAGAATATGACCGACTGAAGCAGCAGCACGAACACAAAGGCCTGTCCCCACTGCCATCCCCTCCTGAGATGATGCCCATCTCTCCCCAGAGTCCCCGGGATGCCGAGCTTATTGCAGAAGCCAAGCTCCTGCGCCAGCACAAAGGCCGCCTGGAAGCCAGGATGCAGATCCTGGAGGATCATAATAAGCAGCTGGAGTCACAGCTGCATAGACTGAGACAGCTACTGGAACAAGTGAGACCCAAATCTAATACTTAAAAATTTTACAGGATCTTTATCCCCCTGCCAAGCAAAGCTAAAAATCAGATACGTAGACTTGTTTATAAGCCAGGCCAACCAAGGAATATTTTTTGAGCACCTCTTGTGTGCCTAGCACTGTGGGCTATCCAAGTAGAAGACATGGGCCATTTCCACAAGGAGCTTAGAATCATAGTTGAAGCACAAGGTGTGTACAAGCATGAAGTAATTTATGAACCAGGTGGTATGTAATAAAGTCTGGTAAAGAAAATGGGTACAAAATGGAATTGGGCAGGTAGAGCTCGTTATTACTTGGATTTGTCAAGAAACATTTTGAGGAGGGAGTACAGGACTTGAGTCAGCCCATTACGGTTGAGAAGGGTAAGAGATGAAACATGAGGGCGGGAATGAAAATGGTATCAGAGCCTAGAGATCATCCTGAATGGAGTAGGGATTTATGTTAGGTAGTAGTGGTTATTAACATTTTTTAACTCTTCACGCTGTATACTCAGTGAGTTCACTTACAAGAGTCTAATTATCCTATCAGGTTTATCTCCATCTGACACGAAACTCTTAATTGAGATCAAAGGTTTTGTGAGTGAGAAGATAAAAGTATTAGCATGAAGACTTTTCCTGCATTTCTTAGACCACTTCAATATTGTATTCTGGTTTGAAATGTGCCAAACATAAAGGTTTTTGTGTCTGAAGTGACAGCTTAACCTCTGGATACTGTAATATTTATTCCTACGTGTATCTCAGAGAACACTCATTATACATCTAGCCTCACATAATCCCTGATCTTTAGGTACTTTAAACCCAAAATAGCCTTGCAGATAAAGCCTCAATATCTTATCAGTTGACAAAATAAGCAACACCATTGTTGACATATTTTCCTTTTTACTGTGAACACCTCCCTGTCCCTTCTTGGGTCTTTAAGGCCTCTGGGATATCTCAGTTTACATAATGTGTTCCTTTTTAGCTTTATACTTAATCATTTTTTGTGTATTCCATGTATAATTTTCCTGCATTTTGGTAATAGAAAAATCCCTGTAACAGAAGAAAGGCCATGGAGTCTTTCATACCTGGGAAATATTACGCCTTGAGATTCATTTTCATAGTTCCTTTTTTTTTAAAACATATAGTCCCTTTTCAAGATCTAGTTTGCTCTCCCTGGCAAAGCAGAAAATCTTGTGTGTATGTGTATGTCCATTGCTGTGAAATAAGTTTCTTTCCCTTCTAATGCTTCAGCCCCAGGCAGAGGCCAAGGTGAATGGCACCACAGTATCTTCTCCTTCCACCTCTTTACAGAGGTCAGATAGCAGTCAACCAATGCTGCTACGAGTGGTTGGCAGTCAAACTTCAGAAACCATGGGTAAGTACTAGCATTTGTCTTGGGGGTGTGGATGCGGGTCGTGATATCTGTTGAAACCCGTCTTCATTAGAAATAGTAACCTTTTGAGTTTTCTAATTTTAATGATCTGACTAGGGACTTTTCCCACAAAGCGATTTGACTTAGAAAGAATACAAAATCTTACAGACAAAAAGGACCTTGTCTAGTAATAAGACCTCCCCTCCTCTATTTGGCATAGTGAAGAAACTGAGGCTCAGAATTATTAGATGACTTACAGTTCATTAGTAACGTAGACAGTTACTTACAGACAGACATTACAGTAACGTAGACTCTCTTGGCTTACATGCACCCCTGTCCTCTTTTCCTCTTTATCACACTACTCAGTTAGGAAATAAGGTCTCATTGGTTTAGAAGAGGTCTAGGCTATTTCTGACCTTCTGCTTTGTATCTAATCTGTGTATGACCTCAGGCAAGCTTTCATATCAGACACCAGTTTTTTTCATAAGTGGCAACATAAAGGAGGACTTTTTTTTTTCTTCGAGCAAACCTATAGTTTTATAGACTAGGGCACTCCCAGTGAGGAAACTCCTTTCACCCACGCAGATGAGTAGCTGCCATGAAACATAACCTTAGTTACCTAGAGAACTTTAAAGATTAAATGATTTGCCAGTCCGCACCACCTGGTACATATTTAACTGTAACTTCTTAGGGCTCTGAGCAACTCTCTGAGCCTATCAAGTTAGAGACATAACGATACATCCATGAGGAGGAATTTCCCACACTAAAGTTACAGGTCGGGACCCAAAAAGAGCTAACCACAGCTACAGTACATGCCAAGAATGTCAAACATGTATAAAAAGTCTGTGCCTTCAAGATACTGATGGCATATATATCTGTCTTATTCTGCAAATAAAAATTTTTATATTTGAAATAAAGTTTTTATTACATAGCATATTTTACAAGTGGTATTCAGGGTGCTTGATGCTCAAAAATATGAATAATTTAAACCTGATGGCAGTAGGGGGAAAGAGTATACTGGTTGGAACCTACAGAATAGAAGTCGAAGGTACCAGTGTTTTCTGGAATTTCCCCTTGCACAACCAACAGGTAAGTGGCAGCATTTAAAATGAAGACAAAAGCAGAGTGAAGCTAAAATTTATATAGAATTTCATAGGTTACCAAGTAATTTAATCATCATCATAACTGAAATTTGTAGAGCTCTTTAAGGTCTGCAAATCACTGAAAGAAATTACATTTTTCCAGAGAATAAACCAATTCTGTGTGAAGATTTACTTTGAGGCTCGCAGCAGCTGTGAGGCAAGTTACACAGGCATTATTATCCCCACTTTTATGCATGAAGAGGGAGTTAAAACTCAAAAAAGGTTTAAGCAACCTGCCCAGAGTAGCCCATCTTGTAAAACCTTACAGGCGATATTCAACTATGCTCTTGTGCCATGTTTGCAGCAATATACAAGTTGAACTTTATAACTCCATAAAATAGGAAAAGTATTATTTTGTATAATCAAAAGAAAAACGAGAAGCAAAGTGAAATGCCAACGTGAACAATAGGGTTGGAATCAAAGAGCTAGGCTTCTGACTCCAGCTCTAATGGTCGTGATAGCAGTGACATCTGTTTTTTGGGGCCTGGGTTGGTTTCCCCTTAAGACAACAGAGAGTCTGTTCTTGAGGTCATCATTGCATTAGTTTGGCTTCTTTGCTTTTGTTGTTCAGTTATGTCAGACTTTTTATGATGCCATTTGGGGTTTTCTTGACAAAGATACTGGAGAGGTTTGTCATTTCTTCCTCAAGCTCATTTTACAGATGAGGAAACTGAGGCAAACAGGGTTAAATGGCTCACCCAGGGTCACATAGCTAGTAAGTGTTTGAGCTCAGATTTGAATTTGGGTCTTCTTGACTCTAGTACAGGTGTTCTATCCACTGTACCATCCATCTGCCAGCTTCTTTGCTACCTGAAGGCCCAACCTAAGCAAAAGTGGTGTTGAAGACATCTCTGTAGGAATGCCTTTCTGATCTGGCATTGTTATTTCTTGTAGCAAATGCAAAGTTGAAAGAGAATAGCTGTTTTATCTGATTTACTATCTTTTTCAATCTCAGGATTTATATGCTTTGTGTTCTTTCTTATAGGTAAAGAATTTTTTTTATCCTATTTTATGGTCCGTTGGTGTTTCGTTGTATTTGAACTCCAAGTCTGAATCGCTAGCCTCATCTGAGTTAGGCTTGTCATCAGATAATGATCTTTCTATTATAGCTGTTCTATGCGAGAGATGCCACCTCAACTTAACATTCAGATGAAATGTATTTGTAAGTTTACTTGAAGGAAAAACTGAATGTTAGTTATTTTTCCAGGTATATAAACCAGCTACCCAAATAACTTCGCACCTTATACAAGGAAGGACACAAAGAAGTAAAACAAATGAAGTTAATGTGTTACTTGCCCCAGGGAATGATTTTTGCAGCGCTGGGATTTGCTGTTTTGTACCCTTAATGTAGGCCAGCATCCCTAAATATATTTTCCAAGTGTGAGAAAGTGATGTCTGTAATACTATGTAATGTAATGAAATATCTACTATTCTTCAAGCATTGCCGGGACTTCAGCAGTGCATGTACATGTGAGTATTGACCACATGCTCAAGAAGCTTTAAAACCATTGGAAGACCGTGTTTAGTGGTGTATCATGACAGTTCAGTTATCAGTTTTAGGTCCGTTCTCTGCTACTTCAGGAATGGCAACCTGGAATTTAGCAGCATGAGTAGGCACTGTAATAGATTGAAGAATTCATATGGTGTATCTATGTGTGAAATGCTTTCCCAAAAATTCTGTTAAAAAAATATAATTGAAGCTAAAGAATGTTTCCTGGAGAAGTCGATGATAAAGTAATAGCATACCAAGGAGAAAATCGCTTATGAATGTAATATGTGATTTAAATCAGCAATCCAAAGGAATAGAGATTGTGGGCTTAATCACTCCATGACAGATTTAATTATTCGCTCATACACAGCTTTTTTTTCCCAGAAAATAATTCGTTTAGGCTCAGGTAAAAACACAACAGTGGCAATAGCAATGAACCTTTTTTTTCTTCTTGTAGGGCTGCAGAACTCAACCAAACTACTTTTTTATCTAAATTATATGTAGTCAGTGATTACTTTGGGAGAAGGTGAATAAGGCAGGCATGGTACTTTCCCTTCAGCATGGCCTGAAGCCATTTCATCTTTGAGGAGACTTACCTAAAAAGATTTTCCCTATTGGCAATCTGTCCCATTTTCTTTTTTCTCTCACTTCAGACATGATTTAGCATACTCTATCAAATTACTAGTTAACATTCAAACTTGCATTTCATAATTTAGAAACATTCATCTTTTAACTGTTTCACTGTGAAAGCCTTCATTAAAACAAGTTGATGACAGGGATATTTTTTAGTAGAATCATCTGGAGATTTTAATAGAGAAGGTACCCTAGCATGTCTGAAGAGGTGGTTGTGGAACCAAGTAGACCTGAGGTCAAGACCTATACCTGACATACCCTGGTTGTGTGATTCTAGGCAGCTTTCTAGGAAAAATATGGTCTGCATTGGAAAAGGAAGCTTCCTCATTCAAGAGAAATCCAGGTCTGGTGCCTATTCTTATCCAGTTTAATAGAGCTTCAAATCTCATGCCTATCCTTCTGTTTAATAGGGCTTCAAATACTGTAGTAGCAACCTGTTGTTTAAACCTGGCATTACGCCATTGAAAGCGGGAGGAAGACTCAAGACAAAGGCAACACTAGGAGAGGAGAGAATTGTTGGGGTGTTGAGTCAATTAGTCAATAATGTCTTATTTTATATCCCTTGTATGGCAGCTGTATAAGGATACATATGGTAATAATTAGGTGTACCCAACAGATTTGCAGCATTAAAGATTTCATTTGCTTTTATGGTAACCAAATACCTGCTGTTACCTTTGTGGCATGTCACTTCTTCCATTTTTTTAACCTAATCTCCAAAATTCTTTTTTTTAATTTATTTTTAATATGTTTGGTTTTCAGCATTGATTTTCACAGGCTTTTGAATTACAAATTTTCTCCCCATTTCCTCCCCCC
>CM053622.1:458839419-458918722 GCA_028646595.1 Phalanger gymnotis
GGGTTCTGCAGCTCTAGAATTGGTTCAGAGCCATTTTTTATAGGTTTTTGGAGGGACTTGGTGGGGAGCTCACACCAGTCACTGCTTCCTAGCTGCCATCTTGGCTCTGCCCCCCCAATGGCCAAAATTCTTGGTCACATGATCATAGATTTATAATTAGAAGAGACCTTAATGGCCATCTTATTGATGACCACGTCTAGTCATCTAGGTGACCTTAGAGGTTGAAGAGCCACCTCATTTTGTGATCCTCCATCTTGCAGCTCCCTGGATACTATCATCTGGCCTATTTATGGAACCTCAGGACCCTTGGACTTTGCCGTCCACTTTGCAGCTGAATTTTCTTTTCTGTGTTATTGCTCCCAATTAGAGTTTGAGCCCCTAAGAATGGAGATTGTCTCAATTTTCTATTCATAACCCCAGCACTTAGCAAGCACTTAACAAATGCCTTTTCATATTTAGTTCAAAAGTGATTCATGATAGGGTACGTTAGAGGGAGCAGGAAATGGGCAAGGGGTGTATGTATGTAGTTAACCTATGAATTCCCAGGAATGTTTAAGAAATTTTTAAAAAAGCAACCAAAGCTGATGATTGAAAACTTTTCATTTCAAAAGTATTTTCAGTCTATTGAACATGCATATATTGTCCAGAATGACATTTTTATCTCCAGCTATTTTTCAGAAGAACACTAAAATTTTAACCATATAAAAATAGACTTCTAGAGAATTGGCTTTTGTGAAATGAATAGAAGTTCATTTTTGTAACTCCCTGGTTCCAGACTTTGCAGCAGTAAAATGTATCTTATGAATATATACGATCAGTCCAGCTCACATCTGTAAAGCCTAGTATGGTGATTCACGAACAAGATTGGAATAAAATCATAGACCATCTACCATTTGAGGAAAAGAAATTTACTTAGCCATAGCACAGAAAAGATGTCCAACAAGGAGACGGTGCTGATCCATTTGTGTGTAGTTTCCCAGGCTCCACTTTAGCCAAAGGTGCCTATGCTAGGAGGGAAGGATGTGTCAAACCTGAAGAAGTCACTGGCTCTACATGGTGTCTTTTGTTCTTAGGTCACTAGGAAGCTAAGTCAATGATTCTCTGGACCAATTAAGTCTTAAGCATGTTTCAATACTATTTAAGGAAAAATCAGCCTAACACATGTGGGGTACATATTCTCCTTATGACAGTGATTATAATGAAAATTTGCATTTGAGGACTTTATCCAGATTTAGAGCTGGAACTTAAAAGTTCACTGAGTCCATCCCTTTGATTTTACAGATGAAGGAACTGAGGACCAGAGAGATTAAGTGATGTGACACAGATAATAAGTGGCAGAGCCAGGATTAGATCCAAGTTCCCTGATCACAAATGCAATGATTTTTCTGATATGCTAAAATACATTATAGTATAAGAAGGACGGAATTTTAATGTGTACTTTATATGTCCTGGTAAGATTTTTGGAAGATATCCAATGATATAAATATATCAAATCAGACTATATTTGCTATGTTTTTTTAATCTGGGGAAAAAACAATAATAGTTGACACTTATATAATAGTGCTTTGAAGTTTGGAAAGCACTTTCCATCCATCATCTCATTTGAAGTTTACAACCCCCATGTAAGGTATTATTACTCTATCAATTTCACAAGTGAAACTGACACTGAGAGCCATTTGTTGCCCCTGGTCACACAGCTGATGTATCAGAGACAATATTTGAACCGAAGTCTTACTGACTACAAATGTCATGCTTCTACTTCACGTCCCTTGACAGGATGAGAAGGGAGATTTAAACATTTACTGGGTTGTAGCACTTTGCCTTATAATCGGCCATTACCATAGAGTGGCCGTTACTGAAAGGACTGTTCCAGCATTCCATAGCTATGATATCCTTCTGTTGAGAAAAGAAGTTCTGAAATACCAACTTTACCCTTCAAAATTCCCAATTTTCCTGCTATCTTACTCACTAGCTGTCCTTGACACTCCTCCTTATTCCCTAGCTATCTTCTGACCTCTGACTTAGAACCAGCGAGTAAAGGAAAGCAGGGTTGCATCATCTCTACAAAATCAGTGGAGCAAAAAATATGTAGATTCCAAGACATATATCACTTCAGTATGATAGGAATAAGATGGAACATGAAATTATTAATATTATGTTTAGTCAGGACGAGGGGAAGCCAGTTTGAACTAATTTTATCATTTTGAAACTTGTAAGATGCCAAATTTGTGAAATTTCTTTTCATTTACCTCTCAGCTCTTAGTGTTGTGGAAATAAATGTCATTTTCATACTAATTATAAAATACAGAAAATCTCATACCAAATAGGAGGAAAATTCTGATAAATTGATTAGTTCTCTCACTTATTCATTCATGCACAAGAACTGAAGGTTAAAACCCACTCTAAGGAGTTTGTGAGAGACTTCCATGGCAAAACAGAACCTACAGAGTTGTCAAAATTGAGTTGAAAGAGAAAATTGAAATGGAGGAGAATGGAGTTGTTATAGTAAATACTCTTAATGCATGGCTTTAAAAGATACTTGAATCTTGTAAGATCCCCATTGCATCTTAACTTTTTTTTCCATAGTTCTTAATGTGTTATTTCATTGACAAATGGGAGTTGCTTTGATTTCTAGTTTGGGTTCTTTCGTGTGTGGTATTTTTAGCAGAGCTAGAGATAGAATATTGGTTATTTTCACATATGAGGTGCTGAACTTAGCAGCCAGGAAAAAATAACTGTATTACATCATTGTCCTTTGGGACTTTTTTCTCCCCTTCAAATGGGAGGACTTTCTATTTAATTGTTGAACTCGAGCATTTGAGAACACTCAAAAAAGTCTGTAAAGGTGAAATTATTTGACCTCAGAGATATTATGCTTCATAATCCATTCATGGTGATTATTCAGGGGATCATATCACTGTTGAACTGCATCTGGATCTGTCTTGCATACAAGCAAGCAATCCTAGAGCTTTAACTTGATGTAATTAAACTGTCAGAAACATTAATATTGATGCTGCTCAGTGTCTCCATTGGTTCTGATTTACTCTGCAAGGCACATTATCACTAACAGGGACTTACCTCCATTAAAGAAAGCCACATGTTGCCCATTACAGCAAAAATTTGCATCAGTAATGGAACAGAGAAAACCGATAACCAGCAGAGCTTTCAGGGGCTCCAATCACTTTTCCAGTATTTTATCTTTCATTTATTCCTTGCCAGATAAAGTTTAATTTAGTTTAAATCTAACACCTACTTCACATCCACTTCTCCCCCAAATCACCACTGTGTGTCCTTTAAAAAAATACTCAGGCAACTTCTAAATAAGAAATATTGGTATGAAAATACAAATCGTAACCTTGAGTTTTCTATGTGGAGTGTTCATTCTTTAATCTCACAGTGCTTTTTGACACTAGCAATTAATTTGAGGGCAAATTACAAGAGTGAAAAGTTACATGTCTTGGTAATTGTAATTGATAGATTAGATAGTTTTGCTTTTCCTGAACTTTTATTAAATGAAAGGCACTATGGTGGAGAGCTCTTTGTTGGGAAGTGATTGTATTAATAAAAGACAAATACAGTTTTACCCAAGGAAAAAAAAAGGAAATAAATTTGATATTTCATCAGTTTTCCGCTGAAATATGTTAACCAGGTATGCACAAAAGGCACTGATACTTTGAGATTTATAAAACGTTTTCTTTGCAATAACCCGTAGTTTAAGAATTATTATTGCCATCTCCAGATGTGGAAACAGCTTCAGAGAAGTTAAGTGATTTGCCCAGGGTCACACACCTAATAAGAGTCATTCCTAGAATTGGAAACAACATCTTTTGATAGCATTATTATCTTTCTGCTGTGCTTCATTCTAGTAATAATACGTTCTGCTGAATTAAAATATCTTCATGGGTTCTTCTTACTCTGTGCATTAAAGAAAGGCCAAGACCCAGCAATAAATATGGGCATGATAATGATGATCATAGATATCTGAGAGGCCTTTGTACTCAGATACACATATATGATGTGCATCTTGCCTTGTATGACTCACATGGGAGGCTCAGAATGACTGAAAGAGTATCTATTGCTTTTGGATGGCAGAAATAAGATCTTCATTTAAATGGAAGTTTAATTATATCACTTGAAGTTTTGAGAAAGTTTTTTTCCCTGTCCAAAAATGGTACTGTCTGAAAGTAATGAGTTTTAAGGGACCTAGAGGTAGGTAGTTTTCATTAAACTTACATCTTGAATTTCATTATCTTTTAAAAAAACTCTGACCTTTCTCATATTCCAATCCAATATACTTCATAGTACTGAGTGCCCTTTTTTATCCTGAAGATAGCACCTAACCCACACACCCACACACCAAACAGTGATCTTCTGCATCCCAATATCTGTACAACTCATGCCTCTTTGCATTTCAATGTTTAGTTTTTCACTTCACTTAAATAGATAGGTCCTCACAGACTCAGCTCCCTTCACAGCCTCATGACAATGAAAGCATTATCAACCAGTCCAAAATAACAGAAGGGCAGCCCTCCAGTAGATTTAACACCTGGAGACCACAGGGTCTGCCGAGTTGACACTACAGCAGCACAAAGTTTCAGCATGCCTTGGACTCCTAGTCCGGGCTCTGAAAGGATTCAGGCTTTGCTTCTTTTTGTTGTGAAATATCAGAGGAGAGAATGAAAGGTCCCCTACCACATCTGTTCCCCTCTTTCCACAGTGAAATAACAATAAAATGTCACAGATTCATATTTTTAGAAAAGCAAAAAAAAATTCCAGCTGTTATTAGGGAACGGTTAGGACAAGTATTTTTAAACTTCTGTAATCATGAAAGCAGTTTTACATCTCATTTCTGCCATTTCCTCCTTGTGCGGTCGGGTGGGTCACTTAGCCTTTCTGGGTATCAGTTTCTTTGCCCCCACATTGGAGGAATTGAACTACATCCCTCTACAAGCTCCCTTTTGGCTCTAAATCTGTGATCCTACAATTACTAATGTTTCTTTTTGTCAGAAGTAGATGTATTTAAATATGGTTTTAGTGGAGTAGAGCTTAGCAAACAAGTTTTAATACTCATTCCCTTGACATGTTGGACAGGTTCACTAATTTTTCAGAAATACTTAGTAAAGTCTAAAGTGGATGGCTAGATGCACCTAAAAACTTTGGTGATCATATAGCTCTTCTCCAAGGATGATGTGAGAAATTACTCCTTGAAAATTGATTCTTGACTTTAAGGAATTACTATGACTTTATCATTAGTGAGCCTAGAGAATCTTTCCATTATTAGTGAGCAAGTGAAATTTTACATATAATATCTTTTTAAAAATGCAACTTTGTCTAATGCAAGCAGAATCATGTTTATGTGTTTGAGGCATTTTCTCTTTTATAGCCTAATTACTCTTGGCTATTTTTTTTTAAGGTGAGGATGACCTTCTCAGTCCTCCTCCTCAGGACACAAGCACAGGGTTAGAAGAAGTAATGGAACAGCTTAATAACTCCTTTCCAAGTACAAGAGGTAAGCTCCAGTACTTGGCAGCAAATCAGTCATTTGGATGAATGCAAATACGTATTTCTGTGTCAGATTGGTATGGAGTTTTTCATATTGATATATCCACATAACCACCAAAATGCTCCTCTCATCTTCTAGTGTAGGTAGAAGCAATTTTATTTTTAGATCTGAATTTGTAGTTCTTTATGTATTATCTTCATATATGTAATAGATATTTAACCACATCTATCAATGCTCATGATAACTGACATACTGTGAGTAGAAAGAGAGGAACTCCATACCATCCCAGCTTTTTATCAAATCTAAATTTAACTAAATCTTCCCTCGCTAGTTTGTACTTCACCTTTTTTCACACCCTTTTGATAAAAAAAAAAGTATTCATAGCAAAAAGAAGTGTGTTGTTTTAAAACTTGGACTTTGCTTTTTCCTTGTAGCATTTAATGAAGGTGCTCACTTGTAGCTTAGGCCTGTTTTGCCAGGGTACATGCTTGGTTAGTGCCTGGTGCAAAGACAAGCACAGTTTGTAGAACATGACAACAATAGCTTCAGACAGACTTATAGGCTCAGGGGAGGGTTTTTATTATTACAGTATGTTTGGCTTAATGTCAGACAAAGCCAGTGGCCCTTATCTCCCCATGACAGTTAGAAAAAAAGATCTAAATCATCACCTTTCATGCAAAGGAGGAAAGTCTAGATACACAGAAGCAGAGAAAAAAAATAGAGGATAAAATATTGATCCATGATGTTTGGTAGCTTGAATAGAGGGCAGAGGGAGTGAGAAAATCTGTGCTTTCCCCTTTCCACAAGGGCAACGAAGGGACTATTCTTAGCATTATGTTTTTCCTATCTTTCTGTTCGGCGTCAGTGAACAATGACCATTTCCTGGCTCTTTGATGTATGAGTGAGCATTGAGCCGCACTCTGAATACCGTCATGTACTGATAGAGTGTTGCTAAGGAACAGTCACTGTAAGCTAATTTTAAGTGTCTGTACCAGCTGGCTATTCACTACTGAGGGCCACTGAATGTATTCAGTCTAATTGGTAAAGCCCTGTTCTTTGTTTTGGGTTTTTTTGTCTGGTTTGGGGTGTAGGGGAGCATCATTTCCTTTTTAGCTTGACTGCCTTAAGCATCCCTTCTCCTCAGAGACCACATCTGTATTTAGACACAATACTAGGTTCCAGATGAGTTTGCTGGTAGCCAATAAAAGCCATTTTTCATGAAGTATTCTTATCTAAGAGTTTTCTTTTCTGTCAAGTCCAAGATATCCTGTTTTTAAGCTGATACAGACTGAAGAATTAAGGTGTATATTAACTGCAAACGCTTTTTCGTAGATTAAAACAGTGGGCCACATTTTACATGTCTGTTCCTCTGTAAAAAAAAAAAAAAGACCAGTATTCAGTTAGAGCATATTGTACCCATAGATTCATCACCCTGCTTTATCATGTCTTAAAACCTGTCACATGGCATTGTAAACTTCGGGGTTTTTTTGCCAGACATTTAAGACTTGTCATAAGCAGTCCTTTTAAAAAAACACTTTATTGATATTCTTGTGGGGTTTTTTTTATTCCACTTTCACTTCCCAACGATTCTCCTCCCTCCTAACAAAGAAACACAAATTAGATGAATTTTATTGTGAGTTTATTAGGTGGCACAGTAGATCAGAGCTCCAGGCCTGGAGTCAGGAAGACCTAAATTCCAGTCCAGCCTTACATATGCACTACCCGTGTGACTCTGGACAAATGTGTGACACTGGACTCTGTCTGCCTCAGGTTCCTCATGTGTACGATGGGGATAATAATAGCACCTAGCTCCCAGGATTAAGTGTCAGGATCAAGATTTGAAATCAGGTCTTTCGACTCCCAATCTTGTACTCTTTAAACTATACCATATGTTCACTGTACCCACTTTTATATAATGAATGTGTTATTGACTTTGGTTATTAATGAGCCCATTTCTTTCATGACTAAGTTTTAATTCTAATTTTGAAGAAGTTATAAGCAAATTTATATCTGGTCATCCCTATATCCAGTCATTCGTACTTGAATCACCAGTCACCAATTCAGCTTAAGGAATTTAGTTTTTCCTAAATTGTGAAATGCCTTTCCCCTGCGCCTACCTTTAGAATCCATTAAACAAGGAATAACAGTTTAGATTTGAACTTCTCAGTTGAGACTAGAACCCAGACTACTCTAAATTGCTTCTTGGTAGTTAACTTCCTACACATTACTGAACAGCAAATAAGCCCTAGTTTTTGTGGTTGTTAGTAGAATCAAGGAAACCAAATTTTGGCGACTTTTCATTCAGGTTATTCAGGTACCATTAAGCTCATTTGCTGCTTATGACATTAAATCTTTACCAAAGTACCTCTTTGAGTTTTCAAACATGGGACAACAAGACCCTGTCTGGTACCAATTCAGTTAAGTTGGTGTCTGAAAGAAGTAACGCAGCTTCCAGAAGTACCTTCCATAAAATCAGAGAGTTGCTTACATGGTAAAAAGATCTGCCTCAGTCTGTCTGTAATGGTGAGACAAGGTGGTCCTGATGGTATTTCACTATCTCCTACTGAACTAAAATTTGTGTACCTTTATTTCAACCCTGACTTCATTTTTTAGCTATGTCTAGTGGGGTATAGCTAAACCCTCCACAGGATTTTTTGAACCACTTTTTGAAGCACTCTCCTATTTCAAAAGGATGTAGAAGAGTTTAGGAACTTGTAGCTAACTGGGCCCATTGGTTTAACACCTGTATAAAATAACAGTATTTCTTGAGAGTTAGCATGTTACAGAAGATCTTAATTTTCCTGCCCTAAATGAAAGTACTTGTTGTAATGAAATTTGTAAAGTAGCAATTTCTGCTAAATTCCTGATTGTGTCCTAGAAGGATTTTTTTCTAACTTTGACTCTAAGAGGATATTCTTTGCTCATTCCTATTGTCCCATTAACACATAAGAAATTCACATTTGATGAAGTTGCTTCAGACAGCTGTTTCAATAACTCAAAACAGATGTCAAGGCAAGAGGTCTCACATTTAGTGGCAGTGTACCACTGGGGTGGTTTACTTAACCCTACTTGATAATGGTCCAGATAGGAAAAAAAAGATTTTGTCAGGCTTGTGAACAAATTGTCAAGTCTCTAGGGACTCGATTTGTGACCTGTGTTGTTCTGCCTAAAAATAACAATAAAATCCACACATTTTTATCCTGCTAAACTTGTTGGCCACATTTGGTAACAGAATAAATGTTAGCATGGGCTGTATAGGTAAGGTAGCTACAGTTGTCTGTAAGACAAAACCATAAAAATCTTTTAACCCTTGCCATAATTTTAATACATGAAGATTCTCATGTAACAGAAAAAGCTAAAAGGGCCATTAGAAATTACCTTTGCCCAAGGACTTAACATTTACTGGAAGATCTTGGTTCCATAGGTCTGTAGTCTTTCTTTCTGCCCACACTGTCTCTCTTCCATGAACAGAGTTTTGGGGAAGTCTGTTTTAAAATAAGGACCTGAAGTTGGTTTCTTGGTGTCACTTAAATAATAACTCACACATCTACTGCATGAAAAGGTTTACAAAGCACTTTCCTCACAACTCTCTGTTGGTTATCAGTAAATTGTCTTTCATCCCAAAAGATTAGCCTCATTTTTGTATGTGCTTATATTATCACTAATGTTCAGTAATGGACAAATACGTGCAATTAACCTTTCTAAAAATCACTGTAAACCGAAACACCCTTGAAGTTTGAATATACCTTTAATTTTAAAACTGTATGCATCTTTTCTGATTGATCTATTAATTAAAAACGATCACAACTCATTGGGGGCTTTTTATGTTTTAATTTACTTTAAGCACAACCAATTAGACGGTTCCTCTAGCTAATAATATTGAACGTTAGCTCTACAAAATATGCATGTAGCCCTGAAAGTATCCATAATATTATCTAACAGTACTTTCACAATCCTAGCCAATAGCTGATACTATTAACATCTTCATAATGACAGTGAATTCTATGGAAGGACAAATTCTTTACTAGAACTCCCATCTGTTTAGCAGGGTGTTTAACAGAGATGTTTGATGTGTGCGTGTTAAGGAATGCTTCCTAGCCAGTAGTGATTAGCCTGTAAACAGATAACTCAGGTTTCAGAGACAAACCAACATTTTGTTAATTATCCAAGCTGAGCCTCTGTATGGCAATCCACAAACAAATTATTGGTCTTTTGCAGATGCTTCTACTACCCTACAAAATATTCTATCTTTGACAAAAAAATTTGTATCGTTAATTTTGTATTGCACTTATTCCATAGTATCTCAAACTGGAAAGGAAATACATAAGTGATTATCTAGTCCAAGCCCTTTATCTTACATATGAGACAAATTCCAGAGAGGTCTGTCTGAGTGACTTCCCCAAGGTCATAGGTTAGCATGTATGTAGCAAGATCATAATTCAAGTCTAAAGCTTCCAAATCCAATGCTCTTTCCAGCATACTACTCTGCCTCTCTTAACAGATACCACCCCTCCTGAACTGTTAGCTTCTTCAGAAGAAGGACTCTGCCGTATATAAACTTTTTAACTCCCCCACCATGGAAGGGGCTTAATAAATGTATGTTGAACTAGTCTCCAGTGACATATTATACATGCATACACACATATTATATTCTTTACAATACACACACCTTTTTTTATCTTATCAATATCTTTTGTCTCTACACCAGACCTTTCCCATCTCACAAAATGAACCCTCGATTGTGATGAAGGAACTATTCTTTATTGCACCTGCCACCCTTCCCAATAATTTCAGTTTCTAAGCTTCTCTGACATTTTTGAAAGATATGGGGTAATCATACCAGCGTAGTGGATAGTGTGCCCGGTCTTAGAGTCAGGAAGATTCCTCTGCATGAGTTCAAATTTGGCCTCAGACACATTCTAGCTGTGTGACCCTGGGCAAGCCACTTAACCCTATTGGCCTCAGCTCCTCATCTATAAAATGATCTGGAAAATGAAATGGCAAACCACTCCAGTGTCTTTGCCAAGAAAACTCCAAATGGGGTCATGAAAAGTGGAACATGACTGAAAAAGGACTAAATAACCACGGAGCCTAAATACGGTAACAGGAAAAAAGGATAAACGTAGGCATTGCCGTCTTTCTACTCTTTTAGTTACCATCGTTTTGTTTGAAACTGGCAAAACATGCCTTGTTCTTCACAGACAGCAGGTATGGCTAGCATTTGTTTTATGTAAATTTCCTTGGTAACCTCTAGGATCCAGGATATCATCAGCATGGATGCCCCCCTACCAGTGCCATGTCTTTCTAGAATTCCCTCAGAGGAGATCCAGCCGACGTGCTAGAGGTTTTTCTCTTTAATTTACGAACTGTTACTCCCTTTGTACTATAGCAGTTTTAATGTCCTTTTAAAGTCATTACACACACACACACGACTACCCAAACAGAAAAGAATGAGTGGTAAGCATGGTGCATACAATATATGTGCAAATGTTTAGCTAAGTATGAATACAGAAAGGTAAAATGTACCCTGTTAAATTATCTTTGGTCAGAAGTGAATGAAGAGTCAGAGATCATATTGTTTCTTCTCTAATTTTAGTTACTTAATGAATTTTCAGCACTGTGTAGTAGTACTAAGGAGTACTACACAAAGACCCTCCCCTTCTGGACAAAGAAATGTGAAGTAATAAGTTCTCATCAATGACGTGAATTTCCCAAAGGGAAATTGGCCGTTTCCTGGTTTATTCTCAAAATTTGCCCATGCCTTTTGTTCAGACCCAAAAAGTCCGTCCTGCAAAATCTTACGGTTCTCAGGATCTTCCTTTTTTTCATTAGTTTCACGTTATAAGATTTAATAGAGCCTTCATTGGTCTTAAGAAGCTCATTTTAAGACATTTTGATTATAAAACATGAATTTCATCTGGTACCTTTTTTTAAGCTCAGAAGTTCAAAGAAGAAATTTGGCTCTCAGCTTCACAGATTGATAGAGACATAGCGACAGCAATAGGAAAAAAAACACTTTCTGTATACATGTATATACACATATACACAAATGCATGAATTCTTTGAATTGGTGAATTTTTTTTAAATAAGGGCTATCTGTATTTATAGCATTGAAAGTGCTTGTTCAATGTAGAGCAAGCATGTAATTTTTGTCTAGATCAAGATGTCTATGAATAGATTTTAGGAGGCATAGGGGAAAATATTCATACACATTTTCAGTAAATTCTGACTAAAATTTAGCTGTTTCTTTGGTATTTTAAAAAAGTACCATTCTGATGGGAGTTCATAGGCTTCACCAGACCAACAAAAGGGGGTCTGAGACACCAAAAAGGTTAAGAACTAGTGGTCTAGAGTATTATAGCTACATCCAAGCAGTACGTTTTCAAAAGAATATTGATAAACTGAAGGAGAGTCTTTAAAGGAGTAGAAAGAAGATAACTAGGGGCCTCAGGACCATGCCGTATAAGGATAACCAAAAGAATGACTTTGAGTGAATAAGGCATTTTGACTATTATAAATATCCAAACTAACTGTAAAATACATATGAAGAAAGATGCTATCTGCATCCAGAGAAAGAACTGATAAGTAGATGTATAGAATAATGAAATATGTGTGTGTGTTCATGTGTCTAATGGTAGCCATCTCTAAGGCAAAAGGGGGTGGTGGGGAAGAAAAAAAATTTACATGTTAACTTTTATATATTTAAAAGGAATAGCAAGTTGTACAGCATTGATTTGCAGTTTCGTGTACAATCATCTTTTTTGTTATCTATGTCATGGAAATGCTTGTTTTATTCCATAAACTAAAATAAATTTAAAAAAATAATGCTTGACATGTGGAAAATTTTCCTTACAATTTAATCTAAAATTGGAATGGACTGGTATAGAAAACATAGGGTCTTCCCCCTCACTAGAGGTTTTCAGCCACTAACTAGATAAATGCTTATTGTTAATGTTATAAAAGAGAATCTAGTACGAGTACAAGGCAGACTGGATGGCCTTTCTAATGCTGAGATTCTCTGACAAAGCGAAGCATGCTTTTTTTAGTTTTGTTTTGAATTCGGTTTTTACACTCCAGGACCTTAAATTACATTATTAAGCTAGAATAGAGTGCTTTCTAGTAAATATTTCCTCCCTAAATACATAGCCTTAAATAGAACAAAAAAATATGAGCCAGGGCTTGGCACTGCCAGATACAGGTTGATGAAACTAGGCCAAGAAACCTAGCAGACTAACTCCTGGGCATAGCTCAGTTTCTGTGACCTCAAAGATTGCCACTTCTGGCTTTCCCTGTTCCTGTGACTCCAGTTAGACAGTAGGTGTATTATGGGAGATGCCACTCACTTTTCTTTCCTCCCTCTTGGCAGGGAAGACTTTGCCCTTGACAGTGCCAAACTTGGAATCTTTAAACAGTTATGTTTCTATCTGGCCAAACTCAGAAAATTCTCAAAGTAGTTTGATTCACCAAAGGAGAAACTGTAAGATTCCACTAACAGCTTGAGAGTTCTAAATTGAGCTAGGAAGAGTCTCCTAAAGATGACCACTCTTAAGTTTATTTCCACATTGCAGACAGGAAGCCCGGGGAATGAAAGGCAATAGAGTGCCATTATGTGCACATGTCAAATGTAGTCAGAAGTACCCAGTTTTCTGCCTAATACTACACCTTAGAGTCACCTACTTTATGATTCGTTTTGTTCTTTTTTGTTTTTAATAATTACATACAAGACGTTGGACTCTGAGTAAAACTAGCGAGGCCAATGAGCCTCTAGTGATAGACTAAAGTGTATTAATGTAGCATGTGGAGCATTCAATCATAAGGAAAGAATTGAAGGTGTTTATTCTGACTCCATTGTGGGGTCTCCCATCCCCCTTCTGGTATGCCTCTTTCTGTATCTGTCCTGTATTTCTGTCTCTGTTATTTATTTTCACCAAATGCATGCAATCCATTCATGAGAAGTGAGTTTACTTTCTGTGCCAGGTACCAGCTTGTGTTTGGTGACACAGGAACCTAACTCGTGTTAGGCTTATGACACAGGAAGCTGGAAAATGTGTGCAATGTTTACATGTATTTATTATCCAGTCACTTAAGAGACAGGAACACTGAATGGGTATTACATGATAGCATTTGCAATTAATGGCATGAATCTTCATTTTCACTTAGTAGATTTTAACTATGCCATTTTTAAAAAGTACCGTTAATACACTGATTTCTGTTAATGCTTTGCTCTCTACTTGCTTTTTGGGTCTCAAACAGGAACATGCTATGTGCTATTAATTGGGTTACCTTTCTATTCTTATTGTTCTTAAGGTTTTAAAGTTTATTTGAATTTCTTTTGCAGTTTGGAGGTGGGGGAAGGAACTTTCCTAGCCCCATCTTTTGTTTCCTAAGTGAAACACTTATTGTTATAAAAACTGTATTGACACGTGGTTTTGTTTCTTTTTTCTGATATCTCTGCCTCTTCCCCTCTCTGTTATTAAAGGAAGAAATGCCCCTGGAAAGCCAATGAGAGAGGTTAGTGAGATTCAGGCTCACTGCCATGGCTTCTTGTCTGTCCCATCTGCTTTCTGTGTTTGGCATTTGTGCCGTAACTGTGCATGTGTGTTTGTGTGACCAAGTGCATCCCTCACTGTGCTCCTCACCGAAAGACATTTGGTGCCTCTGAACTTTCAGTGCACGAGGAACCTTCCCATCCCCAGGAAGATGGCGGGAGAGAGGAGGAAACTTTAAATGACAGTCTTTGTGGCCCACAGGTTGGAATCGTAATCTTTGTCTTTGCTTCTCTCACAGATTGAACATAAGCAGTCATCTCAAAACAAATCTAGCCTCAAACTTTTTTTTAAACCAACAATGGAACTTCATTCTGGGCACAGACCTCTAGCTTTTTGAGCCAGTGTTGTGCTGTTGGTGCAGTTCCCTCTTACTGGTTAATGTACTATTTCCCTTTCAGGGGCAGAAAGTGAACCCTTTAGGAACTGAAGATCCAAAGGTGTCATTTATTTAGGTTAAGCACTGCTGAATCAATGCCACTCCTGCCTGTGGGGTGATTCATAATTTCAGTATAAATTAAGGAGTGAAGAGGAAGGTATTTGATGTCAGACATGTTCAGATTGGTGTAAAAATGGATTTGAGCATTTTATGGGTTATTTTTTAATCTTCGTAAATGAGAATAAGGTTCCAACGTGCAGCATTATCATTCCATGTGGTCTCCGGGTTTCCGTGGCAGCTGCTCTGAGTCTTGCCGTACATTTTGTGAAAGATGAATTACAGTACCCAATCAAGAGACTATTGAAGGAGAAGGTGTTTAGAGGCTACCTGACCGCTGTTTAACATACTGGTTTTCCCTTACCAAGGGTTTAGAGTAAATGAGGCAAGAAGTAACATGCTGTAAGGAACAAAGCATCCCTCCCTCCCCTCAACTATAGCTATAGGCTATATATAACTTTTTGTATAAACTTGAGGAAATACTAATTTCTTGGACATTACAGAAAGGCTGTATATGTACTTCTAATTAAATGTAACCTCCTACCCCTCCCCCAAAAACATCTCATTTATTGTAACCAGTATTCCTAATTGTGTCAAAGCCGATGCTCACATCTAGGATATATGGAGTGATTTAATAGAGGGAGTGAAAAGAAGGAATAGATTCTAACTTAGAAAGACTTAAGGGAGTCTGAATTGGTCCAGCTCCAACATGCCAGTTCCAATTATATGCCACATATAGCCACTCCTTCTTCAAATTGAGTTGCATGGAGGACTCACAAACATAGAACTCTATTTATCTTCTGAGCTTTTTTTTCCCCTGAAGACAAACAAAATGTAATTAAGGTGATAGCAAGGATTTAGTGGCAATGGATCTTCCTTTTTGCCTGAACTTGGCCTGAAGTGGCCAAGGGTCACTTCCCCACCCCACCCCCATTAGTTCCATCATAACAGTATTATGCTGAAGAGTTTTGGTGTATTTATTTACTTTCGCAGAAAGCAAAAGTGCAACTCGAATAACCCAAGTAGCACATCTCAAGCATGGTGTGAACAGATAGAACCCAGTCATTAGAACAGGATCCAACAAATTCTTACTACATACAATTCAGTTTGCTAGGTGGTGGGAGTAGAGTCTGAAACTGAACATATGACTCTACCCCCTGAATCTGGGCCCAGGCACTTCCTAGCCAATGGCACTGATCACCTCAAAGTGACCCACGAATAGAATCATTGGTTTATGTGAAGAATAAAGGATCCTCAAGTTTTCCTAGCAGATTGCTTCTCCAGACCCTTTGTATGGCCATGCTGATGCAGTTTACATGAAATAGATGCATGTTCTTTACATCTGGATATAATGGCGTAATAGAAACATGTCATACTGGTGTTCGATAACGCCTGCATAAGTAGTGATAGTATATTAGATAATTCACCTTTATAAAGGCAATTTGAAATGCCTGTTGGTGTGGTTCACACAAAGATATAATTGACTTTTAAAATAATACTCTGTACTCATAAGGATGCTTATGAATGAAAAACCTTCCTAATATTTTCAGAAAGCCAAGAAACCAAGTTACTGTGACAGATTGTAAACGGGAAATAGCTCATCTGGACAATGAACCAGACATTTCAGAGATCAAATGATAAGTAGAGAAAGATATGCAGTATTTAGACATTGCTCTAGCAATCTGAATATCGTTCATTTAGTGGGAAATTTTATTTTCATGAAAAGTTGACGTGTTGAATTGTGGTTTAGTTACTGGCTTTTTGCCAGGAAGTCTCAATTCCAGTCACATGAAAAACAGCCTTCTCTGACATTTATGGTGTATGAAGGACTAAATATGTCACTATTAGCACCAAATCGGAAAAGCAGGAAGCTGACATAACATAACAAAAGTTCAATATACGTTTTACTTGTGTTCAACAATACCTACTTAAGAGTCGATTAGATTAGCACCTACGATAGATATATTTGTGTGTCAGTTTATGCTTAAAGCTGATTGCAAAGGTTTGAATAATGACTTCTGTTCATTGCCTAGTATATTAATGGCATGAGATTTTTATTTCACCTTTATAAAAATCTGTCAGGTGAAATGAATGACATCATTAATGCTACAATCACATATATGGTATAATATAGAAGCAAGATACAAATCTGTTTGTTATGTCACATTACAATAGACTTTTTTGCTCTCAATGGATTTGGATCTGTATCTTCTGGGCAGCATTTTCTCAAAGATAGAGATTTTTTCCTTGCTTCAGTACAAATTCCCTTTATGCCTCCAAGTCTGTTAAGTTGAAAGACCTGGCCTATGACATAGCTCAGTACATAGGAATATAGGATCATGGGAGCTGGAAGGAACCTAAGAAGCCATTTATTCCAAGCCCTTCATTTTTCAGATGAGGAAACTGGGTCTCAGGGAGGTTAAGAGCATTACCAAAGGCTCCTCATTGGGGATGTCTGAAAAATGGCTGAATTTTCTTTGAGAGCATAAAAGTGATCACAGAGGTCATCTATAAAAATATACCAGCAACATTAGCACATCTTATACTGAGCACAGTAATGGGCATCCAGACTTTAGTGGATCCATATTTACTCCTTTTAAGGATAATGAGCAGCCATTCCAGATAGCATGCTATAATTACGTACATGTTTATTCCGTACTGATATTTCCATATCAGTTATTTTAAATATAACTGTTTACAGTGACTGAAGATCATTGCAGGGATACAGAGCCACTGTTTGCCTATACATAAAATGTAATGTGCAATTTCCTTTCCCTCAAGATGTTGCCCGTTTCTGTAGTTTGCAGACACCTAAGGTAGTTCAAAGACACCTTTAAGGTACATCTAGTAAAGGTGATAAGAAATGTATCAAATTTCACATGCAGGAGTCAGGTTGTGAGAAACCTATGTTTTGTATTCCCCTTTGTAGGAAAAGTTTTCTAAATAACAGTTAAAATGATATCTGTAATCACTGCCTTCTCTTATCTGTGAATGATTGGTTATCCACAAATAAGACTGTTTAGGGATATATAGCAAAGCTGGATGGGGTACCCTGGAGCGAGTGGCACCAATTGACATTTGCTCTGATCTATAGGGAGCAGCGAATGGCCTATTGTGTTTCCCTGTGATTTTTATAATTTAGAGCATAAGGCTATTGAAATGGTCACTAGGGGGTTGCCAAGCCATTGGCCATATTCATGAAATAGTGCACATGCCTTGGTAGAAGTATTTCATTTGCGATCTCTGCCAAAAACAAAAGTGGTTTTTAAAATTTAATTATTCTGCATAGCAAGTTCAAATAGGTTTACTAACTTTGTAACCTTGTTGTAAATGGTTAAATGGTACCAAACTTTTAATAAGTCCCAACTTGAACAGGTGCCATCAACGGTCCCTTGTTCCACAAATTTTCCCAAATCCTGTTTCTATTTTGTTTTTTAAAAATATGTCTATAAATATCTATTGAAATAAATTCTAGAATAGTCTATATATCCTAGTATGGTCTGCACTTAAATTTTATTGAACTATTTAGCAAAATTGTTATGGGAATATATGAAATAGACATTCTGGGCTAATAATTCAGTAAAACATTCATAATCCAGAAGTCAGGTGGATAATTTACCAAGATCAAAATATTAAGGTTAACTATATAAAAAAAATGAGACACCTATTAAGAAGCAAGCTATAACTTCTTCACATAACATTACCTAGAATTTGAAATTTTCAAAGCTTGTAAATATTCACACTGCCATCTCAGCGAATAATAATACTGTTCCTCAGATTCCTTGCTATGGGATGGATCATTGATACCATCGTGTTATAATCAGGCCATTCCAATAACTAACTCCTACTTAGATAGGATCTGAAATAAATCTACATAATAACAAATTGCATGCCAGTGTTTCATGTTATCCCTAGTCCCCAGTGTAATTAGACATTAAAAGTGATCTCCATCCTGAAGGTCTCCAATTTAAATATTTGTACTATACACAAAAGATAATTTCAGGTGTTTATTTTGCTCTCAAATAAGATAACCAAGGAAAAAAATTCTTTCTTTCAGCCTCACCAACAAAAGCCCCTGAAGTACATTTCATGCTTAGGTAGTTAGCTAAAAACTTAAATTATCCTACTTACCAGTTACAAAGATGAAATGCTTTATGGAAAGACCTTACGAATTTGCTTTGGACCAAGGAGCTAACCCCTCAAATCTAGCATCTAGATAAATTTCTCTTCTCACCAAGGCATTGGTTCCCAACTCATGTCCAGATAGTCACATGTTTTGAAGGATCCTCTGGAAAGACTTGAGGAGGGAGCTTAGCCAAGATATATTCTGGGTCACATAAGAGCAGTAGGAGACCCCGGTTAGTGGCCAGTGGACTCTCTTCTCCTCCCTAGAGTGATACATGGATTCAGAACTGGAGCAAGTATGGAGGCAGCTGAGAAACTCACTGTTATTCCCATCAGGCAACACTTTGGGTGCCCTTTCAAAGCATTATGATAGGAAAACTCTAGTTTGCAGGAATCAGAAGACACAGTGTACTTGTGCAATTTGGGGAAGGATTATGCTTTAAATCAGTCCCCATGGCAACTGATCACTTCTTAAGTCCTGAAATGTAGCATTTGAAAATTTTCCATTTGAACTTTGTTCTAATAATGCTAACTTAATGTCACATTTGTACTAACAGGTGTGTAATGTCTATAATGTGGCTTTGCTTCTTACTGGGAATCGGTAGAGACCAAACTGTAAGCAGCTTCTGTGTTGTCTGCACCAAAAAAAAAAAAAAATACATGGATGCTCTCCAGATTGCTTGATGTCAATATGTTGATTCTTACATCATTTGAAAGCATTTCTTTCTCTTTACCTTTGTTTTTCAGGACACAATGTAGGAAACCTTTTCCACATGGCAGATGATTTGGGCAGAGCGATGGAAACCTTAGTTACAGTCATGACTGATGAAGAAAGGTTAGAATAGATGTTTTACAACTCCTGATGTCCCGCATGGTTTTTATAATATTCATACAACAAAGAGGATTAGACTGTAAGAGTTTACAAGAAAAAAAAATCTATATTTTTGTGAAGGGTAGTGGTACTATACTGTAGATTTCAGTAGTTTCCTAAGTCTGTTATTGTTTTGTTAACAATGGCAGGTATTACACGTCTATGCAATTGTACAAAAAAGTTGTAAGAAAACTACATGTAAAATCTTGATAGCTAAATAACTTGCCATTTCTTTATATGGAACGCATTTCGGGTTGTTTAAAAAAAATTTATAACAGTTATAAAGAAAGATTGTAAACTACAGTGTGCTTTATAAAAAAATGTTGTTTATAAAAACCCCTAAAAACAAACAAACAAAAAAAAAAACCTTTGAGGCAGTGCATTGTTTTGCATCCTTTTAGCTCTCTGTCCATATAAGAGATTCATGTTTTGTGTTCTTTTTTCCTTGCATATTAAAGAGAGTAGATCCTGTAATAGCACCAACATGACTGCTTTACCTTGCTCTTTTTTTATTGTTGTCTGGGTGGGACTAGCCAAGGGTTTTTCATATATGTGTGTGTATATTATATATTTAATATATAACAGATATACACGCATATACTTTATAGGGGGAAAAAAACTGAACTTCCAGTTCAATGACGCTCCCACCACTTTGTAAGTAAAAGACAGCTGCTTACAGCTGCCCTGGCTGACGTGCCTAGACTAAGATGGGTTCTCACGGGACCTCGGAGCTGGGAGGAGCCTCCCACATTAAGTTATTGTCCAGGGCTCCAGGTGCTAATTCAAGCTTTTCCCACTGACAACACTAAAGATTTGGTTTTGGTTTTGTTTTTTTTTTGTTGTTGTTGTTGTTGTTTTTAAGAACACATGAGTACATAGGACTTATTCTACCAGATGAATACATTGATTAATATAGTCCACATTCTGGCCCTGGAGATGCCACAGTTCTTTTAATGATCCCTCCTCAACAGGAAGGCAAAACATCATGATGCACTTCTTTCCACCACAATAAGTTACCAGAAGACGGGGTGGGTCGACAGGACAGGAATTCTTAGCTGTTCCTACTAGTGAGGAGACTACACTGTCTGAAGCTAAGGATTGGATTATAAGTGAATACTTCCCTCATTACCACACAGTGAACTCTCCTAGGAGTCAAGCCAGGGTGGTGCTTTCAACATCTTACCATTGCAAATGAGGTCTAAGAAGCTGCAGTTCTTAGTGGAAAGGAATCCTGTGGAAATTCGGAAATTCTGAGTTAGTTGCAGTCAGGCCTTTCCAATGGGCAGTTGAGAAAGCAGCCACATGGCAATCAGGAAAATGTTCGTAATTAATTGAGACACCCAAATCATCTGTCTTTTCCTCCCTTGCCAGTCTCTGCAAATAATACCGCACAAGTAAGGATGACTTGCAGCTGGGAAGACAGAAGACAGATTAAATTGCTTAAAATAAATTAAAAAAAAAATCCCAGAGGAAAAAGAGGACTGGTAGTAAAAGCTTTAGTATTTTTATGTCATTTTACTAGTCTATGATTTCATCATGCAGTAAATAGGAACTCAGTGTGTGACCCATTGATTTTGCAAATCTGTTACCTCTTACATGAAGTGTAATTAATCTTGGGAGAGTGGGTTTTGTTCATTCTTTTTAATGATAATTAACATCCAACATGGCTTGTCATGCTATTTCTACCTCACTTTGGTTTTGTGGTGTTCCTGACAGTTATGTACAGATGATTTCACATCATCACCACTTGTCCATTGTGTGAACTGAAAACTTCATTTTAAGTCTATTTTTTTTTTTTTTACAGAAAACCCAAAGCTCAACTGTCAAGTTAAATTACAATTCATTTCTGTCTCATTTTCCTTCTCACTGATGGCCTGAGACCATATATTTGGCTCATGCCTCCCTTGTATCTTCTTCCACCCCCCCCCCCAGGAAAGTTAATTTTAAAAAACAATTTTAGGAAAGGGGTTTCATTACTTTCTGATAAGTTTGAGTTTCTTTCAAAATCAGAGACAAAGGGATTGCACGGTTTTGTTTTCATCTTTTTTTTTTGTTTTCTCTTTTAGACATTAGTTTTGGAGTGTGTCAAAATATTTAAATAAAAGTTGAGAGCTTTATTGCTGCTTTTTAAGCATAATTTGGACATTACTTCATGTTCCTTATAACCACAGAGTATTAAACTGTAAAACATAATCAATGTAACTGAAACACAGACATCATATGGCATGTGACATCATTGTCATGCAGTACTGCTTTCTTGGGTACCATGATACATTGTGTTTTAACACCAACACTGTAACATTTATTAATTATTTTTTTAAATCTCAGTTTTAATGCATTTTCACGACATATCAGATTTCACCAAATATATGCCTTACTATTGTATTATATACTGCTTTACTGTGTATCTCAATAAAGCACGCAATTATGTTATAAAAAAAAGCATTTGGTTTAAGCACAGTCTCTTTTATGGAGTATTGGGTTTGGGGATATGCTCTGCAGAACTGTGATTCTGTCTCACTATCATTTTGCAGCTCACTATTTCTCAGCAGAATCTTAGAGTTATATATGTGGTTTGAAACTTGAGTAGGGAGCAGCATAGGAGAAGAGTTTTGACAGATTGACTTTATGTTTCAACAATCCGGCTAGCAGCTTCTGTGGGGGTGTAAGATCCACCAACAACTAGCACCCAGAAAGCTGCCAACACACTGCAAAAGCACATGTTCTTTTGATCTGTGTTAGTAAGGAAAGAAACATAAAGGGGTTGACAAGCTTATATTAATTCAGCATACAAATATCATTCATTTAGTTCAGGGGAAAAAACCAGCACCCTGAACTTCAGAGCAAAATACAAACAAAGTACAAACATCAACAGACAGACCAAATATAGATTCATAGTTACCAACATCTAGGTTCAGCCCAGGAGCTCATAATGAGGGCTGGCCCAGAGTCACTAGTGCCACCACTGCTGTGGGTAAGAGCTCCAAAGAAGAGAAAGCCAACCCCTGGTTTTATACCTTGTCAGGGTCAAGGGTGAGTCACACATGCGACTCACCCACGTGACCTAGAATTGTCAGAAAGAGGGGACTTAAACCCACGTGGTCTAAGAGCCTCTGGTGTCCCAAACCTATCACTCAAACTCATGTGTAAACTAGGCCCTCCCCTGAGTTAGCCCCACCTCAGGCCCCACCTTAGTTATCAATCCACACCCACATAGGTTTTACACCTAATAGGGGTTTGGGCCTGGGGCTTAGCACCTAGTAAGGCTCAATGAAATACATTGAATTACTCAAAGGAAACAAAAGCCAAACTCTTCAAGGGCACTTGGTTGAACTAAGTGCTAAGAGCCCATTTTGCTTACCAACACAAATTACTGTCTCAGAATGATTTTGGTATGAACTAAGAAAAACTAAACCTAACCTGTAGTTCAGCCACTGGCACCCCCTCCAATGACATAAGTGCAAAGAGCATGAAAACTTAGGGAAAGTGTGTTTCGGTGAAACTCTAAATTACTTGCTCCATTAAAGGAGCTCAAAATCCCCATTACTAACATTAAATTACCTGGCAACTTCTACTTTTTCTCTTGTTCATTTGCCACGGAACCCCCTCTACCTTAGCTAGAGGAGGACACCATTCTTCTTAAAGGAAGGAAGAAAAGGTGGCAATCAACCAATACCAGGTCCAGATTACCAGAATTCCATGGAAACCAGGAAGGGGAAAAATGGAATGAAGTGGCTAATTCTCTCTCTCTCTTTTTTTTTTTTTTGGAAGCTAGAGTATTTATTTTTTAAAAATAACATGCAAAGAATGTTATTTCATGCTGATGATTTTCCCAATGTGGAAATTTCCTCCATGAACGAAGATCTCTGCCAGTTCGTCAATTAAACAAACGATCAACAAATGTTTATTAAATGCCTATCTTGTAGTCATGTACTGTCCTTTAGGATTGACTGGGCCTGTGATTGAAGTGGCTAATTCTTAAACATGCCTGGATGAACTACACAAGAGTTAGTGGTACAGATCATCACATACCGGCCCCTTCCATTTCTCATTCCTGTTATGTCTCTGAGGAGGAGGAAGTTAGACATCTGTGGAAATTGAGTGCTTTGGCTGCAGACTGACATTTATTCTCTGAACCTAGTGTTTGCCACTCCAAGAGTTAGAACTTTGGAGCCATTCATTTCAAAAATCATAGATTCTGAGGTAGAAGGGGATCTCAGGGATCCTCTAGGTCAAGCCTCTTGTTTTCCAAAAGAGGAAGGCGAGACCCAGGGTCAGGTAAGGTAGTGAGTGGCAGAGGCAGCATTTGAACCCAAATCTTCAAACGTACTTGGTATTAGTACCTCTAAGAAGTTCATAAAGGTTTATTTGGAGGATATGTGCACCATTATGAGGAAGGAGCAGGACTACATAAAGGACTGAATCAATGTTGTCCTAGCCATTTGGAAAAGGAAAGGAACTGTACTAAAAGGATGAAAAGTATTGGTAAGTTGAGGCGAAGGCCATATAAACTTTTCAGAAAGCTCTCATAAAAGTTCTGGCAACCACCAACCAAATGGTGCAAGCCTACCTGTCATAAAAGTATAAGGCTGGGAAATACTTTAAAAGTCACCTCAGTTCAAACCCTTAACTTGACAGTGGAAGTGGTGTTGGGTTGATTTCATGCAAGTGGTCATCCAGCTTCTGCTCTAAAGTAATCACACTAATGGAAAACTCAGTAGCCACATGAGGCAGCCTGTTTCCATTTGCCAACAGCCCTGATTATTGGTCCTTTCTTATTGTATTAGGAAGAAAAAAACCTACAAAATTCACCTGAACCTGAGCCTCCTATAGTTTTTTTTTTCTCCAAGTGCTTTTTAACTGCCAACATACTTGTGTATAAACAGGAGCTCATTAACATATACACACATATATCGTATCTATACACAAATATATATGTCCAAGTACATATTTGTACGTATATAGACACTTATCCACACACATATTTGCAGCCTTATTTTCTTATCTAATTAACCTCCTGTTTTGGGATATTATTGAATGAAACAACCAGATAGGGAGAAGTCAACCAACTAAGGAAGTCAATGAGAACCTCAAATGAACCTAAGCAGCCTTTATCCTCTAGAAGCTTTTAGCCTTCCCAGTATTACTTGAAATTGACACCATATAAGTTCCTGGGAGAGTAGAATCTTTTGGACACATAAAATATGTGCATTTGCAAAAAAAAATAATATTAAAAGAAGTCCTTCCCAGGGTACTGCTGCATGTTGTAGCCTCAGCAACCACCTTCTTTATCTAACCCTGCTCTTGATCCTGTTTACCAGTTCCTTTCATAATCCTCTAATTGTGTTAAGCAAGGAAGAGATTTCTTTTTTAAAAAGATTTTCTTGATGCCCTGTATCAACAATCCAGCTAGCAGCTTCTGTGGGGGTATAAGATACACCAACAACCAGCACCCAGAAAGCTGCCAACACAGGTCCTTTTGATCTGCTTTACTTAAGGAAAGCAACGTTAAGGGGTTAACAATCTTACTTTAATCCAGCATACAAATAACATCCACCTAGTTCAGGGGAAAAAAACCAGCACCCTGAATTACAGACCAAATACAATTGGTAGTTTTCAACATCTGGGTGTACAGCTGGGGAGCTCATTTGAATGGCTGGCCCAGAGTCACATGCCACTCCTGCTGTGGCTCAGAGCTCCCAGAGAGAAAGCTAACCTTTGAGCCTAGCTTATATATCTTGTTCAGGGCCTGGAGGGCCCTGACCTCACCCACACTGGGCATGGAGAAGTTCCCCACCCTCAATATCACATCAGATGCAAATCAGTGGCTCCCAATTGTCTCAGTGCTGAGAAAAACAAAAACATCCCACTTTATCTGCCCCATTCAAACAAAGGCCAGAATCATTAAAGGTCAACAGCAAGAAGTCCCACCTTAATTACTATTACATGCCCTCAAAAACATAACTGTCACTTTCAAATGTCTTCAATCCTTTTCCATCCTGTCCCCAATAGAAAGCCCTCTTGAGGGAGTATAGCTAAGTAAAACTCATCAACATAGGGACCACTATATGGCTGATTGTGTACCTAGAATCAATTCAACATGTATTACCAAAAACAAAACAAAAAAGTTCCCTGATCTTAAGGAACTTACATTATTCACTAACAGGAAAGTCATGCTTTGCCATGAGTTTGCTAAAGTCAAGATTAGTCTTAAAATGTTGACTTCATGAAGCAAGCAACAAATGTTTGGTGAAAGGCTGGGTTACAGTGTTTTTCTGAATGGCTGTTTCCTTTTGAAGTTGCTGTATGCACAGCCAGCATTTCTAATCAATTCAGATCTGTGGGAAAATGTGCACACACACACCACTAAGGCCTCCTCAATGCATCTAAGACAGCCATCTTTGGCTCCGAAAAGGTAATTTGACTTTCTCCTCTATAGTTTGGCAGAGGTAGGAGTTGAGGGAATAATTACAGTCAGTAATTAAAATAGATCAAGTGTGCACAGGTTGTTTGTACACTGGTAAATAGAATGTGTTTGGGGATGAGTTTCTACAAAACCATGGCATCCTTTTTCAGAATGTGTGGTTGTTGGGGTGAGGTGAAAAGCATTACATCTTTCTCCAGAGAAGCTGCTGTCTACTTCAGCTGTGAAGGAATGATACAAACCAGACCCTCTCTCACAGTAGCGAAATCACCAGAAAATTTAGTTAGTGAGGAAAAAAGTCTAAAACCAATTATTCACTAGGACATCATTTCCTAGGATTCCTTGCACAGTGACCATATAATCTGGTTTGGCAGTATGGACAGCAGCAACTGAAGTGAGGCTTTCAAAAGTAAATTATACTATAAATTATGCTTGGTAAGGTAAAGATGTTCGTCAGGTTCTAAATACCCTTAAGCGAGTAAGAAATGTATGCTCTCCACACTCATCAAATGGAAAAAAAAACTTATTTAAAAATAGTCCTAAATTAAATAAAACATTAAATAAATTAAATAATCCTAAATTTAAGTAAAACATTCCTGTTTATTTACATCTCTTTTAAAAAGCATCAAAGCAAACTTTGCTGCTAAGTCTTGGGTTTTTCCATCTTATTTTTATCTTGGACCTGGGATTTCATCAGTGTAAGGAACTGCCAGTGAGGACAATGTCTACGAATGCTGGTTCTCATATCTGGTCCAACTTAGAGTCTTAAGGAGTTCCCCAGAACCAAGGCTAAGTAACTCCCAGGGTCACAAAGCCAGGCTGTAGATTTGAACCCAGATACCTGATTCTGAGGCCAGCTTTCTATTCACATGCTATTCTGTCTGGACCCATTTTATTTCTGTTGGGAACTATCAGCTACTGGGAAATAAACAATGTATACTTAAGCCATTTGAGAGCATCATGGTAGAGTGGAAGGAAGGAGATCAAATTCAGATAGAAATGGATCACTGTGGATGCATATTCAATTAGAAAACCACAAATTACCATTAAGTTGTATTTTCATTCATTATGCTATGGGTTAACCAATTACATTTTAATCTGGTTCCCTCCACACTGGCTGGCCATAAGTTTGACACCTCTGAATTAAATCTTTAAGGTCCCATATGACTTGAAATCTGTGATCCTTTGCTTCTGCCATATGTTTCAACACGGTCTATTTATGTCATTTCCTGCTACTCCCTAACCATCCCCTTGGTAACAGTCATGCTGGCCTGCCTCGTTGTCCAATATATTCTTGTCGTCTTAGCCTATGTTTACCAGTAATTCCTCATATTTACATAGTGTTTTAAGACTTACAAAGCATCTTACGTGTATCTAGTTTGATCCTCACAATGAACAGAATGAAGCAGAGAGGGGAAGAGCTAAGTAGAAAAGAATCTATGTGAAGTAGGGGCTATTTTTTTAATTGATCAATACTTGTGATTTTGGTGGTATAGGGCACTCCCAACAAGGAAACTCCATCCACTATTCCACCTAGCTGCCTCATAGAATGGTGTTACTATGTACTAACAGTAATTAGCCTTCCTAAGCTAGAAATGACCATAAAGAGCCTTCAGTGAACCTGCTCCCTTCATTTTCACAGATGAGAGAACTGAGATTCAGAGTAGGTGTCTGACTTTCTTCTGTAGTGTGGGGCTGGATGAGAGTACTTCCTCATCTCATAGAGCCAGGCATATGCTCGGGCCACTTCTGGTCAAGCATGTGCTTTAGAAGGGAGCCAGGGCACCTGACCAGTTCTCTGAGAAGTGGGACCAGAAGTTCCCAATGAGGCAGCTAGGTGGCACAGTAAATAAAGCACCAGTTCTGGGGTCACTCAACTCCAATAGCCTTCTCCACTCAAAAAAAAAAAGTTCCCAATAGCTCAACCTGGGTCATGGGGACCAAGGGACCACCCATAAGTTCTGATCATGAATACCCCTTGGCTTGGGGCCAGACGACATTGAAATGTGCTCCTTGGAAATGACCTGGGCATATGTACAGATACATGAGAAGTGCTGCAATACAAGGCCCTGATACAAGTGGTAGTAAGTAAGAAGAAATGCTGTCTCCCAATGCCAAGTCCAGTCCTTTCTCTCCTATACCCACAGCACCTTATCAGGGCACCAACTCCATGTATTCATCTTTCAAATAGATTGATAAATCCAAAATAAAGAAGCCAAGGATGGCAACGTGCTGCAGATTCTGTTTTCTGGTATCTTTCACCAAGTTTAAAAACAGATTTTTACACAAATTAGTTTACATGCTAGTTTGCTTATTTGGATGTCCTCATGCCAGCAATTACCTCCCCTCCTCACCTCTTATAATCAGAGTTTTCTTCAAAGCTAAAGTTAAGTGACAGCTCCTACAAAGGGCCTTTCTTGATCCACACAGCCCAGTGTACACTGCTCAGTTATATTTATTTCACCTATGTTTCATACATATGCATAAAGATTTTACACACGTATAGACATACACATATGCATGTGTATACCTATTTATGTACATGTAGGCAGTGACTGGCACACATTAAGAGCTTAAAAAGCTTATGGATTGTGTTCACAGGTAAGGCACCAAAAACCTATTTAGTCCATAATTTAACTGAAATACCTTAGTAATGTAGGGGTTGGTCAAAACAGTTCCCTGGTCATATTAATGAGCTTATAATAAAGGATGTGTAAGCTTTGGAGACTTTACATCTTCTGGGCAGCAGTTAGCCCCTGATAAGATAAGGGGACAGTTACTGGAGTATGCCTTATTAAGAATGAAGATATCTCTCTAAGTCTCATTCCTGGGTTAATGAATTGGTTGACTCAGCTTTTGGAGGGTGAAGCCATTCCTTTCTTTTGGAACTATCAAAGAGGGGCAGGGAAGAGTGCCAGAGAGAGTTGAGCGAAGATATGATACCTGGTAGTGAGAGTGTATTGGCAAAGCCTCACCAAGCACCAACCTATCCCTCCCTCTCTCCACAGCCTGAAAGATGGTAGCCTCTCACCCAAGAGAAGCAGCAGTTAGGGTCAGCGGTTGCATAGTTAAGCAGAGTTCCTGGACCTAGCCACAGAGAGGCAGCAGCAGGGACACACAGTTACACTTGTTTTCAGCTGTGTTGTGGGAGCCCTGAACAGGGTCCGTCTGAGTTCCTGAACCCTAGCTTCTAGAATAAAGAAATAGAATAGTTCCAGAAAATGCAGTATTCACAGACCCAATCATTTAAGATAGAGAAGGAGGGTGGGGTTTTTTATTTGGTGCTGGGCAGCACCAGCCTTGTAGTTGTCTTTCTAACAACCCAGATTTGAGAACTCTGAAACACTGCCTTCTGGAAGAATAGGACTGCTTAAATCTCCTAATGGGGAGAAAAGAATTGTACAAATGGGTACTAAAATAACTGACCTTTGAAATGGTGATATAGAGCAAGAAAAGGTTAAGTTATATTCACTCTTAACAGAAATGTGTGTGACTTATCTTAAAAATATCTGCATCCTTTGTTTTTTAAAAGTTCTGATGCTAAAGAGGTACTTATTTGGAATTCACTCATGTGAAACAACCTCAGTCTCTGATGGTGCTGAATAAATGTAGCCTTCCTAGAGAATCACAGCATTTTAGCCCTGGAAGGGGCCTTAGAGATCATGTAATCCAAGCACCTCATTTTATAGGTGATAAAACTGAGATTCAGAGAGTTGTAATAACCTGCAGGAGGTCACAGAGCAGAGCAAGGACTAAGACTGGGATTCTTAACCTTTGTTGTGTGACAAGTCCCCTTTGGCAGGCTGGGGAAGCCTACGGACTCTGAAGAAGGAGATTTGTTTTAAATGTGTAAAATACATAGGAACACAAAGGAAACCAATCATATTGAAATATAAGTATCAATTTTTTTATTTATAAGTTCACTAGGTTATCCTAGTTAATCCTAGGTTAAGAATCCCAGGACTAGGGCTTAATCAATGTTTGCTAAATTTAATTTTTTCATCAAATGTGGTGCCCGTCTCCTCTAGGACCCCAGTTTTAGAGCTGGAAAAGATTTTAAAGATCGTCCTGTCCAACCTCCTATTTTTACAGAAAGGGAAAGTGAAGTCTGGAATGTTTAAGTGACTTGCCTGAGATGACACAAGTAGTTAAGTAGCAAAGGCAGGATTCTAATCAAATCACAATAATAACCATAGTTATAATAACAATTAGCTAGCACACACACATACACACACACACACACATAGTACTTTAAAATTTACAAAGCACTTTTACATCTCTTATCTCATTTGGTTCTCACAGCAACCCTATGAGGAGGTTCTATCATATTTCCACTTTGCTGATGTTGTACAGTCCTGTCAGACTCTTCCTGACCACCTAGTCACGTGGCCACCTCACTGCCCCATTCCCACTTTAAAGATGAGAAAACTGAGGCACAAAGAATTGTCCAGGATCACACAGATTTGAACTCAGGTCTCCCTGACTCCAACTCCAGTATAATGTAGCTGCAGTCTACCGTACTACTTTTCTTTGAAAAATACCATTTCAACGTGCTTTAACCACTATTTGTTACACTGTTCCCATAGGGGAAATGCATTCTAAGCTGCATGTTGTTACGGATACTTTGTGGATGGAGGATGGAAAAAAGACAAATATTACTGAAAGATAGCAAGATGTAATGTTAAAAAGTCATTCATTGATCTGAGAGTCAAGTAGAAACTCATGCTTATAAAATTATAAGAGTACTCCAAGGTCTAGAGCAGCTAGGTGGCAGAGGGGATAGAGTGCTGGACCTTGAGTCGGGAAGACTCATCTTTGTAGGTTTGAATTAGTCTTCAGACACTTAGCTGTATGACCCTGAGCAAGTCACTTAACTCTATTTGCTTCAGTTTCCTCATCCATAAAATGAGCTGGAGAAGAAAACGGCCAACCACTCCAGCGTCCTTGCCAAGAAGACCCAAATGGGGTTACAAAGAGTCAGACACACAAAAAAACAAAACAAAACAATAAACTTCAAAGAGTCAGACACAACTGAAACAACAACACAATAACAACTTTAAGGTTGGCAGAGAGAGATAGCCTGTGCGGTGGAAAGAAAGCTGGCAGGCCTTGAAGTTAGCTCACAAACTGATTTACTAGGAAAAGCATTGGCCTTTCAGTCAGAAAGAGCTGAGTTCGAGTCCTACTTTTGAGTCATTCTAGGTATGTGACTATATGCAGACACTCAATGAGTACTGGAAGCATTATCTTTCTCATTTTATAGATCAGGAGTGATCTGTGATAGGCCAGAATTACAAAACTAGTAAATGGAAGAATGAGATAAAGAACCCATGTCTCTGGACTGAGTTCAACAATCTTTATACTCCATCAAGTATAAAGTGTCTGTGAAGACCTAGGTTTACAATTGCCTTGCAAAAAAAAATAGGCAACAAAGTGACACAGTGGGTAGAGCACAGGCCCTGAAGTCAGGAGGACCTGAGTTCAAATCCGTCCTCATAGACTCTATACGTACTGTGTGACCTTGGGCAAGTCACTTAACCCCAACTGCCTTGCCAAAAAAAAAAAAAAGACTCAAGTTTAAGTGGTGTCTCAACCCGTAATCTCAATGATGTGGATGTCAAGTCAACAAGCATTATCAAGTCCTTACTATTTATCAGGCACTATGCTAAGCAGTAAAAATACAAATACAAGCAGAAAGAAAGTTCCTGCTCTCAAGAAGCTTACATTCTAATCAAGTAACATGACAAAAAAAGGGAACTGAAGAGGTTGGAGGGAGATAAAGAAGGAAGAAAGAAAGGGACCCAGCCCCAAGGCACAATTGAGAAAGTTCAGGAGAGCCAGGAGTACAGCCCAGAGAGGCATGGAAACAGGGCAGGTCTGTACCTCCTCCTTAAAATGAAGGTTCTGTGAGGAACCAGCCAATGAGAAAGGGAGGACAAAGTAGTAGACAGTACTTCCAGTGTGTGAATCCTGGGGATAGAGTGATCACAGACTGGAGAGGAAATGTTCTACTCAACAATGTATATCACATCCTAACTGTGTTCTCTCATCTTATGTGGCTCACCTTTTTAACTAGATCACCAACATTCTTCTCATGGAACAGCATTCTTTACCATGAAAAATCATGGTATGTTAAATAAATGAGGTGGTTATGAAAAAAGACTTCCAATGCCCTGGGGATTCTAGACCTATTACCTGGGCCTGAGATTTCTCTACCCTTCTTCTTCCCTCCTTCTCACCCTCTTCTATCTTTACTTCCCAAGGGCTCTCAGAGTAGAAAGAAGCTTTGTAATTTAACGGACAAAGTTGCTACGTTAACTTTCCCTACACCAAATTGAGAAAAATAGCTAGCAGGTGGGGAAAGTGATGGGGAGAGATTTCTATACATAGAGGTAACTTGGAGTAGAGACTGAGGTCTATGAAATGTGAATTGCCTAGCATGGGAGGAGATTGGAATAGCTTTGAGGTCCAGCCCCCAGGGAAACCATTATCAAAAGAGAAGGAGTCAGAAAACGAGCAACAGAGGAATACAAGAAACAAACAAATGAACAATAACCACAAAAATCTGAAGCTACCAAAGAGCTCAGAAAGAAGAAAACTCAGTTAAAAACCTAAAACTTAAACAGATAAACCGACAGAGTAGATATTTATAAGAGAAGATAATATGGCCTCTAAATCAGCTTAAATAGTCCAGACATCTAAGAATAAATATTGGAAAACAAAGCAAAATAAATAAAAACCGGATGAGGCATAGGGCTCCATAGATTCCCAAGAGAACTTGGAATCCCAGTAAAATATTTCCAAACGGTTTAAAAGAAATTATGAAAAGAAATTATTATATTTTCTATTGTTTTATTATATAATTCATAATAATTGTGAAAGCAGAATTTATGTCCTGCACAGCTGAAATAATTAGGAGAAGAAAAATCTTGAATCCATGATGACAAGTTTTGCCAAAGAAAAGAGAGAATAATTGACTTCTCAAAGAAGAAATGCAAAGAGCAATAAGATTAAAAGACAATATGATCTCCATACAAGCAAAACATATTAATCTGAAAAATGGGATGCAAAGACATTTTAAGGATTATAAGTCTCCCAGTCTAAGTCAAATTCAAGTTGAAAAGCCTAAATACAACAATGGATGAAAATAACACAAGAACACTGCCCAAAACTAAACATAGAACACAAAATGTTAACTGAAAGAACCTATATAAGGCTTCCAGAAACAACAATAACAATAATCAATGTTGTAATCTGTAAGACACATAGAAGTTAAATTTAACAGTTCCATTGACAAACAAGAAATTATGTAAACAACTCTGAATAATATCTTCAAAAAATAAAAGGAAATCTGAACAATACAAGACTATTCTACTGAAGGAAATAGAATGTTTTCTTAAGAGCAAAGGAGCACTAGATACAACCCAAGGAGATATATCCTACAAACCTAAGCCCAACCATTAATGAAAAAAAAGAACACTCAATAAAGAGAAGAGTTCATAGCATTCCTAGAAAGAAAACCAGACTTGAAAACCAGACGTAGCATTATGAAATGTAAAACAGATAATTTTTGCTTTTCAAGCACCCCAGACAGATATACAAGAAAGGTAAACAAATTGTCGTTCGTCCTTCGTTCTGGAAGAGGACCATGACATCAGGAAGGTGATGCCAAGACTTGCAAGTGAATTGTATTTAATTGAGAGAGGGTTGTACAAAGTTACAGCCTCACTTTCATGGCAAGGTATAGATCAAGATGACTGGAGATGGCCCCAGTAAACAAATATAGAAAGCAGGAATAACAACATTAACAAAATAACAGCAGGACCATTAAGAGATTTCTTTCTAAAAATATATAAGGAGACAGGTAAAAACAGAAATCAAATAGAAATGAGAGTAGAGCAATAGACCTGAAACACCATGAACTAAACATGACAATCCAAGAAAAGGAAGAAGAACTAGCTGTACAGCAACTACCAAAGAAGAAAATTCCTCGTCTTGAGATTCACAGGAGAATTCGACCAACTTTTAAAGAACAATCAGTATTCATACTATACAAATTATCCTCAAAAAAATGAGATTCCTTCAATGAGACAAATATAGTCCTAATGACTAAACCAGAGAATGATAAAGCACAAGACAACTATAGACCAACATGTTTAATGACAAGTGATTCAAAAATTTTAAATACGATCCTGTCAGACTATACTCATTCATCTAAAAAATCATTAACTAAAAAATCATTCATCTAAAAAACCCAGCTACGTTGGATTTATACCAAGGATGAAAGGATAGTCCACCATTAGGAAAATAATATAATTAATCATATGAAAAACAAATACATTCAGAACCACATGATTATCCCAATAGATGCAGAAAAAGCCTTTGGCAAAGTACATTAATTTACACTTAAAAAACAACTCTACAGACATAGAGACTTTTAAAAAATATCATAAAAAGTGTCTAATTAAAACCAAAAGCAAAAATCATATGCAGTCAGCCTACATTAGAACCTTCCCTAATAATTATTAGAGTAAAGCCAACGTACCCATGTTCTCCATAGTTAGTTGATAAAGTTCTGGAAATGTTAGCAATAGAAATAAGATGAGAGAAAATAAAGATATGTAAAGAGAAGCTAAAATTATCCCTGTTTACTGATGATATGATGGCTTGCTTACTTAGAAAATCCTATGGAATTAATGAAGATATTAATTAAGATAATAGCTTTATCAAAGTTGCAGGCTTCAAAATATCCTCAAAAATCAACAGCAATGTAATAGCAAATTCCAAGGCACAATAATAGGGAAATCCTATTCCAAATAGCTACTAAATGCACAAAATATCTGGAAATCAATCTACCAAAGCAAAGTAATTGAATCTTTAAAGAACTATAAAGAACTTTAAAGAACTAAATAAAGAACTCAAGAGAAGAAATGTGAGAAGATACGGTGGGAGATCCACAAATGTTGTGCATCACACATGTTTTCAGTTTTTTTTAAGCTACTGATCAATTATGCTGATTTTTTAAATTTTCTTTTTTTGTGTCTTTAAAATAAATTTTGTTAAATAGATATACTTCTCTGGGAGAAGGAATGAGAGGGTGAAACAGTAAGGCAATAAACATAACAACAATAATCGTGAATATGCCTATGTAGTTCTGTGTCACAAAGTATGAGAGACTCTCCATAAAGAAAATAAAAGAAGTGTAACATCTATTCAGACACCAGATAATCATGTCCCATAACCAAATGTTCAGCTCCCACAGCCAGTCAGCCCACTTTATCATAACAGCAAGGAATTTAAAACACCATATCACAGCCTAGAAACTCGCCATTCCAAAACCTCTCTGACCCCGTGCTGGGGTCTTCCCAAAGACAAACTCACAGTACAGCTAAGTCAGCCTGTTCAGTTCTAACAAACACGGGGGCAGCCACTAGCAGCCACCAGCAGCCATAACATCTTTCCCTCTCTCTGCATTTTTCTGTGTCATAACTTCCTTTTCCTGTCAGGAAGCTGCTCCTGCCATATGTAATTTAGGTTTCCTGTGATGTAAGCAGGTCACGTGGCCTATTAATGGGTGGGAAAGATCTTCAAATCTAATTGCTACTGCAGAAGGTTACTGGTGAAAATTCTGGTGATACGAGAAAAACAACAAAATACACTGATAAAACTTTTTTTAAATATAAAGAAAACCACTAAAACTAAATTCTGTTCTAACAATTCAATCATTCTCTCTGAGGACTAATTTCTTTATCTGTAAAATAGAGCTAATATTTGTATGTCCTACCTCATAGGTAGTCATAGGACATGACTTTTTAAGGAAAGTAACAGAGGTTGTACAAAGGTGAGCTATTGTTATTTTTGGGTACCATTAACTTGTTAACTACATTAAGAGGTTAAGTCTATAGACTTATAGACTTCTTAGATCCATAGATCAATCATTCCACAAGCACAAAATTGCCCTATTGTGGAAACAGGCAGTATCTTCACTGGTTCATAGTTTTAATCTGCATGCTGGTAATGAAAATGCTAGGGCCAGAATTAAATAGCAGAAGAAAGGCAGGGTATATTGGGTTTGGGACATTACACAGTGCTTTCAAAGCAACTAAGTTGCCCCCTGAAACAAAAGTCAATTTTATGAATACAAATTTTCTCTAACTGAAGCAATACAGTTGCAATTCATGGAATAGCACATCTCCAAAGAATCAAAACTGTGGGTGCTCAAAGAGCAATAGAGAGACAAAGACAGTCAACAAAAGCAGACTAGATCATATTATCATTAAGAACTGGCAATCAAAAAGTTGAATTAAAGACATCATCCAGGAAATAAATGACTTGGAGGAGGAAAAAAGGGGAGATTTGGTCACGTAGGAAGAGAGAGGGATATCAGATGGATAGCTTACATGCTGTGCTGGCCTTCACATCTTGTTATCAGACCTAGAGAAAGGTTTCTGGTATTGTATGCATTATGTCAATTCAATCGATAAGCATTTATTAAAAAGTGACTTTGTTCCAGGCACTGTACTAGGTCAAGGGATTCAAAGATACTAAAATGGAAAAGTTGCTGTCCTCAAGGAATCTGCTTTCTAATGTGATGGATAACGTGTAACAATAGTATATGTACCAACAAAGTCCGGCAGCAAGAGACAAATTCCATTTAAAATAACTGTAGACAAGATAAAATACTTGGGAGTCTACCTGCCAAGACAAACCCAGGAACTATATGAACACAACTATAGAATACTTTTCACACAAATAAAGTCAGATCTAAAAACTGGAAAAATATTAATTGCTCATCGGTAGACCAAGTCAATATGATAAAAATTACAATTCTATCTACTTATTTAGTGCCATACCAATCAAACTACCAAAAAATTATCTTATAGAGCTAGAAAATATTAATAAAATTCTTCTGGAAGAACAAAAGGTCAAGATTATCAAGGGAATCAATGAAACAAAAGTGAAAAAAAGTGGTCTAGCTGTATGAGATCTCAAACTGTATTATATAACAGTAATTTTTGTCTAAAAAATAGAATGGTAGATCAGTGGAATAATTTAGGCATACAATACATTGTGCTAAATGACCATATTAAGTGAGTGATTGATAAACCCAAAGATCCAAGTATATGGGACAGAAACTCACTATTTGAGAAAAACTGCTGGGAAAACTGGAAAACAGTATGGCAGAAACTGGGTATAGACCTACATCTCACACCATATACCAAGAATAAGGTCAAAATGGCTACATGATTTAAACATAAATGAATTAGCAGAACATGGAATAGTTTACTTGTCAGATTTAGGGAAGAATTTATGACCAAACAAGATATAGAGAGCATTATGAAATGTAAAACAGATCATTTTTGATTATATTGAATTGAAAAGGTTTTGCACAAACAAAACCAATGCAACCAAAATTAGAAGGAAAGCAGGAAACTGGGGGTGAGGGGGATTTTATGGCCAGAATCTCTGATAAAATCCTCTTCTCGAATACATAGAGAACGGAGTCAAAAAGGATATATATAGGCAGTTTTCAGGCAAAGAAATCAAAGCTATCTATAATCAGATGAAAAAATGCTCCAAATCACTTTCGATCAGAGAAATGCAAATTGCAAAATTCTGAGGGACCACCTCACACCTATCAGATTGACTATATGACAGAAAAGGAAAATGATAAATGTTGGAGGGGCTGTGGGACACTAATGTACAATGTTGTTGGAATTGTGAATTGATCCAACCATTCTGGAGAACAATTTGGAACTATACCCAAAGGACTATAAAATAGTGCATATCCTATGGTCAGCAGTACCACTACTAGATCTGTATCCCAAAGAGATAAAAAAAAAAGTGTGGGGGGTAGGGGGGAACTTATTTGTACAAAAATACTTACAGCAGCAGTTTTTGTGGTGGCAAAGAACTGGAAACTGAGGGATGCCCATCAGTTGGAAGATGGCTAAACAAGCTGTGGTATGTGATTGTAATGGAATACTGTTGTGCTATAAGAAATGACAGGTAGGATGATTTCAGAACAGCCTAGAAAGACTTACATGAACTGATACAGAGTAAAGTGAGCAGTCCCAGGAGAACACTGTACACAGCAACAGCAATACTGTACCATGAATAACTGTAAACAACTGAGCTATTCTCAGCAATTCAACGATAATCCCAAAGAAGTCACGATGAAACATGCTATCCTCCAGAAAAGGAACTGATGGAGTCTGAATACAGACCGAAGCATACTATTTTTCACTTTTTTTGGTTTGTGTTTTCTTCCACAAAATGACTGATATGGAAATGTCTTACATAATTGCACATGTATAACCCATATCAAACTGCTTACCATCTCAGGTAGGCATGGGTGTGGAGGAAGGGAGGGACAGAATTTGAACTCGAGATTTAAAAAAAAAAGAATGTTAAAAATGTTTTCATGTGTAAAATATACATAAAGTGTAACAAGAATCTCTCTGGGCTCATTACCCCAGAGCCAGGTTGGCTGTATTTCCCCCAAAATTTCTCTCTAGGGGTCTCTTTATCATAGTCAATCCCTTTACAGGTCCAAGACATTTTCTCTGGATTTTTATTTGAAAAGGCATCCAAAATTTCTGCTAACAGATACCTGTCACTGCAAAGGTAATCCTTGTCAAATTTTGAACTCAGCCAATTAAAGGACAAGTGGACTCAGAGCAAACCATCAAGGTCAAAAAAGCCCCCCAAGAGCATGAGGCTTGCAAAAATATTAAAAGGAATCGAGCACTATGGGTAATCCCTTGGGATTTCCAGGAAATCAGGCAAACCATACCCTATGGACTTGCATGATAAGGTAAGCCATACTGGTCTTTTGAAATGCAGAAAAAAATATATAAACATTCTCAAATAGGCAATAGCATTCTAGTAATTCAAAGTGGACCTCTTATATTAGACTCAGTATCATTACTTATATACAATTCAGTAATACGGCAATAATTAAATGTTCAATGAACAAACAAATGCAAAAGCCTACCAAATGCATTTCAGTTGAAATTGATTTATAAAGGAAACCCACCAAAAAAAATTACAATTACAACCAAAACAAGGTATCAATGTTGGAAATAGAAACACTACCACATGGGCAGAGAAGCATAATTTGGACCAACTGGGGTTTACTGAATTTGCCAGCAGGGAAAATCTCACCTGAAAAGGCAAATACTGCCTGAATGACCAGTACACAAGGTTCATGTAGGTTTTAGGGAGTAAGGAACACAGTAGGGGACAGGGCAAAAGATTAGTTGAGTTCCCTATTGCTGGGGCTCATGGCTAATCTGGTACAATAATCCTTTTACCCACTTTCAAGATTATGAGTTTCTGCATATCAGGCTGGGGGCGGGGGAGGTAGGAGGAGGGTGTTTCTTAGACCAAGCTGCACAACAGGATACCGTGGCATGTCCTCATTTGGATTAAAATTGCAAGCACAAATGGGAGAGTACAGACGCAGGTGTGTTGGGAAAAAGAAGTCATATCCAAAATGGAGTAGCTCCGGATCCACAAAGGTGAAAAATAAAACTGCCCATTTCTCTAGGGTCCTGAAACTAAAATATCTCAAAAGTTCTGGGCAGAGAACCTTTCCAGGGGTCCTCACAAAAGCAGAGGGCCCAATAATGAGGCCTTATATGTAGCTAGTATCTCTCTGGGTTCACTTTCTCAAAGCCAAATTGGCTACATTTTCCTCTTAGGATGGTAACCCTCTCTTGGGATTAGGGGTATCTCTTTAAAGCTATCAGCTTAAGATCCTACCGTATGAGTGTCTTCCACTGTTAGACCTCAGTGACTAGAACTCCAGGTTCCCTTTAACTAATTTTTGCAAAAGGATACCTCTAAGATACAGCAAGAACAGAAATACAAACATTTCCTGCCCCTCAAAATCTTGGAGGTGCACTCTCCCCTATACCTCCTTAGTCTCTGGCTAGTGTGAACTCAGATTTAGCACAGTTTTTACATAGCACTAGTCCTACTAAGTATATATCCTAATGAGTCATCACTGCTGGATGAGTCCTCAACTTAATTACCATTGGCCTGAGTTCTAAAGGGCATTCCACTCCTAGGGGCATTGATGCTGGACTGGATACAAAAATGCAGTGTGGGGAGGCAGAGCCAAGATGGTGGCTGGAAAGCAGGGACTTGCTTAAGGTCTACCCCAGATCCCTCCAAATACCTATAAAAAATGGCTCTGAACAAATTCTAGAGCTGCAGAACCCACAAAATAGCAAAGGGAAGCAGGCTTCCAGCCCAGGAGAGCCTGGATGGTTGCTGGGAAGGGTCTATTGCACGGAGCTGGGAGTGGAGCAGAGCCCAGCGTGGGTGGCGTCAGGACCAACCAGACCAGGAGCCGGGTAGAACAGGCCCTAGCACCCTGAATCAGTGAGCTGTGGCAGTTACCAGACTTCACAACCCACAAACACCAAAGACAACAGAGAAGGTTAGTGGGAAAAGATGCTGGGACAGAGTGAAAGGAGCTTGTCGGCTACTGCCCCAGGACGGCAGAGGTGGTGCAGCACTGAGGCTTCTTCCAGAGCTACAGCTGCAATGGCCTCCGGCCTCAGGCTCACCTGATGGGAAGAACTAAGAGCTGGATCTGAGCGGGAGTGCAGAGCCTGCTTTGCCCTGCCTGGATCTGGGCCACAATCCTGTTTGGTGGTTCTTGGGGGAGAAGGAGCGCTGGTGGGGCAGAGCTTGCCATGTAGAAGTAGCTCTGAAAATAGCAGCACAGCCCCTCAAGCTTGGGACAAAGTACTTCTACTCTACAAGCATCCAACAAAAAAACTCAAAGGTCAAATAGTTGGCTGGGAACATGAATAGGCAGTGAAAAAGGTTTTTGGTGACAAAGAAGACCAAGACATATAGCCAGAAGAAGTCAACAAAGTCAAAGAGCCTACATCAAAAGCCTCCAAGAAAAATATGGATTGGTCTCAGGCTATGGAAGAGCTCCAAAAGGATTTAGAAAAGCAAGTAAGAGAAGTAGAGGAAAAATTGGGAAGAGAAATGAGAGTGATGCAAGAAAATCATGAAAAACAAGTCAATGACTTGCTAAAGGAGACCCAAAAAAATACTGAAGAAAATAACACCTTAAAAAATAGACTAACTCAAATGGCAAAAGAGCTCCAAAAAGCCAATGAGGAGAAGAATGCCCTGAAAGGCAGAATTAGCCAAATGGAAAAGGAGGTCCAAAAGACCACTGAAGAAAATACTACCTTAAAAATTAGATTGGAGCAAGTAGAAGCTAGTGACTTTATGAGAAATCAAGATATTCTAAAAGGAATAAAAAAATGGAAGACAATGTGAAATATCTCATTGGAAAAACCACTGACCTGCAAAACAGATGCAGGAGAGATACCTTAAAAATTATTGGACTACCTGAAAGCCATGATCAAAAGAAGAGCCTAGATATTTCAAGATCTTTCCTAGATCTTTCAAGAAATTATCAAGGAGAACTTCCCTGATATTCTAGAGCCAGAGGGTAAAATAGAAATTGAAAGAATCCACAGATCACCTCCTCAAAAAAGATCCCAAAAAGAAAACTCCTAGGAATATTGTCACCAAATTCCAGAGCTCCTGGATCAAGGAGAAAATACTGCAAGCAGCCAGAAAGAAACACTGTGAGTACTGTGGAAACACAATCAGGATAACACAAGATCTAGCATCTTCTACATTAAATGATCGAAGGGCTTGGAATATGATATTCCAGAGGTCAATGGAGCTAGGATTAAAACCAAGAATCACCTACCCAGCAAAACTGAGTATCATGCTCCAAGGCAAAATATGGATTTTCAATAAAATAAGAGGACTTTCAAGCTTTCTCAGTGAAAAGACCAGAGCTGAAGAGAAAATCCGACTTTCAAACACAAGAATCAAGAGAAGCATGAAAAGGTAAGCAAGAAAGAGAAATCGTTAAGAGACTTCCTAAAGTTGAACTGTTTTGCTTACATTCCTACATGGAAAGACGATGTGCGTAATTCATGAGACCTCAGTATTAGAGTAGCTGAAAGGAGTACACATATACATACACACACCCACACACACATACACATAGAGACAGAGGGCACAGGGTGAGCTGAATATGAAGGGATGGTATCTAAAAAAATAAAAATCAAATTAAGGATGAGAGAGGAATATATTGAGAGAGGGAGAAAGGGAGAGAGAGAATGGGGTAAATTATCTCACAAAGAAGTGGCAAGAAAAAGCAGTTCTTTGGAAGAGACGAGAGGGCAAGTGAGGGGGAATGAGTGAATCTTGCTCTTATTGGATTTAACTTGAGGAGGGAATACCATACACACTTGTGTATCTTACCCCACAGGAAAGAAGGAGGAAGGGGATAAAAAGGGGGGATGATAGAAGGGAGGGCAGATAGGAGGAGGAGGTAATCAAAAGCAAACACTCCTGAAAAGGGACAGGGTCAAGGGAAAAAATCGAATAAAGAGGGATAGGATAGGAGGGAGCAAAATATAGTTAAGTCTTTCACAACATGAGTATTGTGAAAGGGTTTTACATAATGATACACATGTGACCTATGTTGAATTGCGAGCCTTCTTAGGGAGGGTGAGTGGGGAGGGAAGAGGGGAGAGAATTTGGAACTCAAAGTTTTAAAAGCAGATGTTCAAAAAAAAGTTGTTTTTGCATGCAACTGGGAAATAAGATATACAGGCAATGGGGCTTGGAAATCTATCTTGCCCTACAAGAAAGTAAGGGAAAGGGGGATGGGGGGGATGGGGTGACAGAAGGGAGGGCTGACTGGGGAATAGGGCAATCAGAATATATGCCATCTTGGAGTGGGGGGGAGGGTAGAAATGGGGAGAAAATTTGTAATTCAAAATTTTGTGGAAATCAATGCTGAAAACTAAAAATATTAAATAAATAATATTGAAAAAAATGCAGTGTGGATTTAACTCCTAGACTACCAGACAGCTCACTCTCCTGGCTTTTCAAAATTTACAAGATCATAGCCTTCAACTTACTTTATCTAAAACAAAAGAACAAATTTCAAGAGGAAGAACTAAGGCCCACATTCATGGGGCCATATTTCGACATTAGAGGGAAAGAGCCCAAGTCTTCTCCCATTGTGGCATTGTCTCTCATCAGACACCACCTAGCAGGAAGAAGTCAGTCCAAGAGAAAAGACAGTGAGGCCAGCTGATATCTTTCTGGAGGCAATCTTAGTTCCAGTCCCCATCAAAGAGGCCACTATTCAACACTTAGTTGAGAGGTCAGAACCAGCCACAGAATGTGCACATATCCTTTAAAATCTAAGATATTACTGTTATGCATCATCATTGATCTCCCAGAAGCAGGCTCCCTGGTCTCTTCCACATGGGGAATTGAATCAGCAGCCCTCTGCCCATGCTCATAGGAGCTAGGTTCATTGGTCAGTCTCCCATGACAGAGGAGGAATTAGCTGCTGGAGGTATGAGGAAAGGCCTCATTTAGAAGGTGGCATTTGAACCGGGCTCTGAAGAAAACCAGGGATTTTAGGAGGCAGAGGTGAAGAAGCATGTCAGGCATGGGGGATGCCTGTGCAAAAGTGTGGAGATGGGAAATGGAATGCCAGATGTAAGGATCAGCAAGAAGACTAATTTGGAGAGTGCAGAAGTTATGTGTAATAAGCCTGGAAAGGTTGATGGGATCCAGGTTGTGAAGGACTTTAAAAGCCAAACAGAAGACTATACACTTGACCCTGGAGGCAAAAGGGAGTCCTCGGAAGATATTCACGTCATGATACAGACATGTGTTGTGCAGAGAGCCTGCAATGTGCACTGTTGGAAAGGGGCTCCGAATTCTCGAGAGCCCAGATCCGCTGCCATTGAGGACTGTTTGTAAACGAGGTGGCTATAAAGCAAACGAGACCGATGTGTGTGGAGCCTGCACGCCTGTTATGTTTCTGAAAGTCAAGACAAAAAGATGAGGAGAGATGGAATGGCCAAAGCAAAGAGACGACAGCGTAAGGAAGAAGGGAGAAGTCAGAAATGGGAAAGGGATCATTATGGGAAGAGGACAGAGAGAAAGGACATAACTAGTAAAGAAGGAAGAGAGAGAGAGGCGATCCATCTCTCCCCCTCAGGATGATCATGCCTTGTGCTGCCTGCAGACACCCTCTGCCGTCTAATCATGTCTCCCACCATTCCTGCACTGGTACAATTGAATTCTTAAATCCACGGGCAGGGTTTACATTTACCCATACTAAATTCCACTCTTCTAGGCTTTGTTGGTGTAGTTGTGTCCAACTCTTTGTGACCCTCTTCATGCAGGGTTTTCCTGGCAAAAAATACTGGATTGGTTTGCCATTTCTTTCTCCAGCTCACTTTATAGATTAGGAACAGGGAAACAGAGATTCAGTGACTTGCCCAGAGTCACACGGCTAGTGAGTGTCTAAGGCTGGATTTGACAAACTCAGGTCCTTCTGATTCCAAGCCAGCGTTCTATCCACTGAGCTACCCAGCTGCCTTATTAGATTTCGCCCATTGTTTCAGCACACAAAATATTTCTTGATGCTGACTCTCATCCCAAGCATTAGTCTTTCCTCTGGGCTTTGTGTCATCCTCAAACTATAAGTGTACTGTCTGTGATTTTATGTAGATTATTGATAAAAATGTGAGATACCATAAAGGCTAAGAGATTCCTGGAACCCTCAGCTTGGACATCTTGTTGGCTGAAATTGGCCTAGTTGTTCAGAAAGTCCCAAATCCACCTGCTAATGAGCTAATTCTTATCTTCTCCGTCTTGTACACAAAAAGAGACTTTGTCCAATTATTTGCTGAATGGCAGGCGTACTATACAGATAGGGACTCTGCCTGTGATTTCATTGGTAAATGGAACTCCCAGAAGAGCAAAATCCCTCTATCACTGAATGTTAAAGATTTCTCTGCCACTTACAGTATCAGAGTTACCTAGGGCTTGCCCAGGTTCACGCAGCCAGTATGTATCAAAAGTCAAGCCCTGAACCTCAGTCTTCCTGGCTCCAAAGACAATGCTTTATTCACTATGTTGCTGCTGTCTCTCTGTGACGGAAACATAGAATTAAATAGTCCTTGCCCCAGGAAGCTTACATTCTGTTGGGGAGATAAAATGCATACCAAGCACTAAGTAACCCTATGACCTTGGACACATGGCTCTGAAATTGGTAGTTACCCCCCCCAAAAAAAATGAGAGAATCTCTCATAGACTAAATGATTTCTAAATTCCTTTCCAGTACCAAAATTCTATTAGGGGATGGCAGGGTATGAAGTAGTTTCAGTTCTCTAATACCTAATTGCATCAAGATTTTTTACCAATTTTTTCTAAATGTATTTCCATTTACATAGATTGGAGAAAACTAAGTTTTTTCAAGTCAGCTGACACCTGTGAACATCACCTACTAGTCTAGTCTGATCTTTAAAAAGCACAATGAAACTACCATGAATTCAGAGTTGAAAAGACCTTAAATTCACCATGTCCAACCCTGTCATTTCACAAATGATAACTAGGAAGAAAACACATAAATATTAATTTAGAAGAATAGCCAAAGAAGACGGGCCCTGCTGTTCCTCCAGAAAACCTTGGATTCAACTTTATATCGGACTCTATATCCAGACAGACATTCCTTAATTCAGGTTTTATATTAATACCACTTAATGCAAAAGACTCCATAGAAATATCCTTAGTCATTTCCTTTCTCACCTTTAATATCTCCCACATTAAGAAGCAAAAAAGATGGGGGCAGCTAGGTGGTGCAGTGAATAGAGCACTAGCCCTGGAGTCAGGAGGACTTGAGTTCAAATATGGCCTAAGACACTTCATAGCTGTGTGACATTGGGCAAGTCACTTAACCCCAGCTGCCCCAAAAAAAGAAAAAGAAAACACCAAAAAACAAAACCAACCTCATCTCTGACAGGATTTTGCCGGCTGCCTCCACTCTAGCCAAGAGAACCATTCTGAGGAAAAAGGAGGAAGAGAAGAAAGATATTGATGCTTTGGAGGACTTGATTTTATTTCCTGGAATTTTAATAAAATTTGATTTGACAGACTGGGTTGCACAGTCAGTAAATAGTAGAGCTGGGATTTGAACTCCTGACTATAGATCCATTCACTCTACACTTCACCATGCTAGGTTCCCACCCATCCCCTTCCCTTTCCTTATATTTCCAACACTTAACACAGTGTCAGGCACACAGCAGGGAGTTAATAAATGTTTCCTGACTATTTCCCAATAGTATCACACAACTAGTACTTTTGTATCACAAAGCAGCAGAAAGTAATGGAATGGAATGACCTCAAATAAAGGCTTCAAAGATCTACAGTCAAGTGATCCAGAGACTGGGGAAAAGAAGTGGAGACAGCGCATGATCAGAGGGGCCTAAATAGAAACAGTATCCGGGAGTGGATATCAAGGAACAATAAGGCACTAGGGTAAGAAGCTGAGTGGATGCTGAAGATGAGCCTATTCAATGAGCAGTCGGGGATGCTGGCAAAACCAGGCAGAGAACTGGGACGAGATGAAAGCAGATGTTAGGGATGCAGACCAGGTGTGCACGAAGCTTAAACAAAAATGAGGAAGGAAAACTGGTTGCCATGCAACAGCCCTTGTTTCTGCACAGTTTCCTTTGAAAACAGAACCAAAAAAAAAGAGAGAGAGAAAAAGCAGTGAGTAGATATCCTCTAGCTTAACTTATTTGCTTTTCAAAGGGGATGGTTTCTCAGAGGTAGGGGAACCAGACAAGTATTTCTTGAAGGGCTTTCTATTACCTGCTGGCACCAAGAAGAACTATCTAGTTTCAAGTTAAAGAGTAAAAACTCTCCTCATTCCCCCAAATTGGGAAATATGGCCCCAACTTTATTCCACCATTAGAGAGAGTAGGCACTCCATGCCTTCCTGGAGCTACTTTTTCCTCAGTAAAGCACTAGTGCAGAGGAATTGGGGTAGTGAGGATTTGCCTTTCATTAGAACTTTGTTGTTTAGTCATGTCTGACTTTTCATGGGTTTTTCTTTGCAAAGATACTTGAGTACTTTGCCATTTCCTTCTCCAATTCATTTTACAGGTGAGGAAACTGAGGCAAATAAGGTTAAGTGACTTGGCCAGGGTCACATAGCTAGTACGTGTTTCAGACTAGATTTGAACTCAGGCCTTCCTGACTCCAGACCCAGTGTTCTATACACTGTACCACCTTGCTGCCCTCATTAGAACTAGGAACACGGGTAACAATTTGAAAGTAAATTTTTCTGTTTTGGTTCGTTTATACGATAAATGTTTTCCCAATTTCCTGGCAAAATTCCTCTCGTAAATTCTTTCTGCAGCATTCCCACGAACTTCCAGATAAAGACATCCTATCCTACAGTGGTATAGGTTCCAGGAAAAGCCAAGCCCAATTTCAACTATCTACTGGGATGTTAAGGGAGCTGGAATCCAATTGTAAATAACCTGGTGGGAACTAAGACATATAAAATACTGGTAACATTATCTTAAATATTTTTATTCAAATATAACCCCACACGAGATTTTATGTAACAGCCATATAACTTAAATAATGATTTAAAAATGATATCTTTGGCAGTTCTTTATGGCATTGTCCTAATTCTATAACCAATTCTCCATGTGACCACTGCACATTTCAATACTTCAAGAATTTAACACAATTTGGTAAGCCCTTAAACAAGCAAAACATTGCGATAGGTAGGAAGGGGGGCAAAGTACAAACACAAAAAGGCACAAAACTTTGTACAAAAATGAAACGGTCCTCTTCAAGAAGCTTAACTTCTACCACAAGGAGGAAGTTACTTTTCGCAGTGAGCACTTGCTCCCTCGAGGAAGCTAGGTGACGCAGCAGACAGAGTGATGAGAGTCAGGAAGACCTGAATTCAGACACTACTAATGACATGATTGTAGTCAAGTCCCTTAGCCTCTGTTTATCTCAATTTCACCTGTAGAATGGGGATAATTACAGAATATACCTTCCAGGGGCGTTGTGACGGTAAAATGAGAGTGTGACGGGAATCATGATTTTCACGTTGTGTAATGAATATACTAATAATTTAGATTCTTCCGAATTGCCTCTTCTGGCTTGTGAGTCAGAGGCTCACAATTCGGCTTGAAATGATCAATCTAACCCTTGACAATGTTCTCATAATCACTGCATTCTTGTGCTTGTATACCTTAAGTGAATCGGATCAAAGAAAGATTGATCTGTTCCTGTCACAGAACTCTGGTCCTGTGACCCACCAAGTAACAACCCCCAATGACTCGAAACAATACTGTGGATTTCTGGGCTCATTGCAGGAAAGCACTCAGGCCCCGGGAATCGATTGTTTGTAATCCACTTTCCCCTACTTCTTCCCCACTTGTGATTTATGTATACAGTCTCTGCCTTCACTACAGCAAGGTGGAATTCTGATCAGAAGAATTCTTCGATTTTTAAGTCTGTTCCTCATAATGAAACTAATTAATTAATCCACTGCTTGATTACTGGCACTCCAGTCTGCTTTATGGGGCTCTGAGAATTCCCAGGTTGGAGACTGGCTCAGTAAAATCCTATAACAAGATCACATCTTATGTAAAATGTTAACTATTATTATTTGTGCAGAATAGTTTTAGGTTGTAGGAGTCGATAATAAGGCAACAAGCTTTTGTTAAGCACTGTGTACCAGGACATCTAAGTGACACAATGGATGAGTGGATGGAGCACTGAGCTTGGAATCAGGAAGGCTCATCTTCATGAGTTCAAATCCAGCCTCAGATGCTTACTAGTTATGGGACCCTGGGCAAATCATTTAACTCTTTTTGCCTCAGCAACTCATCTAGAAAAGGGGCTATAGAAGGAAATGGCAAACCACTCCAGTATCTTTGCCAAGAAGACCCTACATAAGGGGTCATGAGTTTAGATATGACTGAAAGTATTGAACAACAAATGTACCAGGCACCATGCCTAGGGCTGAGGATACAAGGAAAGGCAAAACACAACTCCTGGCCTCAAGGAGCTGACATTCTAACGTGCAAACAACGTACATAAAAGATCTATGTACATGAACAGAAGATGATTTTAGAGGGAAGACACTGGGTGCGGGAGTGGAGGGGGAAGACGGAGGGAGGGATGTGGACTAGGGAAGGCCTCCTGGATAAGGCAGAATTTGAATCTTGAAAGAAGCCAGGAAAATCAAGATGGAGATGAAGAGGAAGAGAATTTTAGGTATGGTTTTCTTATCTTTTTTGAATAATATTTTATTTTTTCCTCAATTACATGTAGAAATAATGTTAATTTAAAAAAATGAGTTCCAACTTCTTTCCTTCCCTTCCCTTTTACAGTAAGCAATTTAATATAGGTGAAACACATCAGGCATGGTTTTCAAAGGCTGCTATGGCCAAGAAAAAACATTATCACTGACAACAAAACAAAACAAAAATCACTGGGATGTAGCCAATATTCCAGATAAGCCTCTCTCAACTCAGATTGTCTCAGATGACTAAGCATGGAGCCAATGCCCACTCTCCAGGTTGGAAGGACTTTCCAGAACGTATACACTTCAAGAACTCAAGGCCCCTCCATGTCATGATGCAGCATTGCAGTAGAGTTTGGCAGCAGCAGAAATGATGGTAATAATTAGCTAACGTTTATATAGTCCCTCCTATGTGCCAGGCAGTGTGCCAAGCTCCTTGTTACTCACAACCTTGGGAAGTAAGTGCTATTATTATCCCCATTTTACAGTTGAGGAAACTGAAGCAAACAGAGGGCGTGACTTGCCCAAGGTCACACAGCAAGTATCTGAAGCCAGACTGGACCTCGGATCCTCCTGAGTCCAGGCCCAGCGCTCTATCCCCTGCACCACCGGCTAGTCAAAGTAACCTCTAAATAAACTGACAACAATATCATAATGACCCACTGCCCGAGGTCCCTGTTCTCGGATGGGCCCGATTCCAGTTAGTCCCCTGGTAGTTTAGGTTTGATATTTTGAACAAAATAAGATATTCATGGGTCATTTGACAGTCAGGAAAAAGAGATTTACTTGAATATAGGTTTATTTGGGCATAGAAGAAGGACATTCAATAAGAAGAGGCCTCGAGGACACCCTGACCTAACTCATAGAGCGAGGCGCTCTTGCCCAAGCTGCCCATGGTGATCTATCAGAGAGATTCTAGAGGTCCTTCAGGCTGCTTCGTACCAAAGTAACCACTGCCATGCCTCCCCAAATCTCTGAACCTCCAGCCTCCCCAAACCAACCAACAGTAGAGGATGATTTACCTTTTAAGGAAAAAAATGATCTCAATTTGCATGGGAAGGGAGATTAAGGTATTGCTCTGTGCACAGTGTACCCTTTGGTGGCAACAAGGGCCTTCCACTGCTTAAATGACTTCAGGACTATTGCTAGTCATCCTTGACCTCTAGTATTCAAGAGGGCCGATATATGCAGTACTAAAGGAAGAAGTGGAAAGCTAAAATAAAAATATAGCAAAAACAAACCAAACAATGTAAATTTCCTTCAGCAATAACTAAAGTTGGGAGAATCGCAGGAAGGACCAAGTTCTAGGTCTAAAAATCTATGTGTGGTGGGTGATGCCAAATCTTTGCAGTTCACAGTGGGTCTCTCAATGTAAAAAAGGTGACCATACCCAGGAGAAAGACCAGGAACATCAGGGTTAGGACATAGGTGGCAATACTTCCTTTGTAGTCAGTGATCCTCATCACAGGCACCAAGGATCCTTGTTTCTCCCTGATATCCACTTCTGTCCATCGCTGCTGAAGCCTGAGTTTCCGCCTGCTTCCACTGGACTCTAGCCTCTGAGGCCTATGTCTGTATCTACTGCTTCTAGCCACTGCTGGTGAAGCCTGCTGGTCTCTTGGGGGGAAATTTTGATTGTCTCCCCCAGTGGTTTGCACAAAAGAATCACAATAAAATCCATTTGGCAAAATTCTGGTTTGTTTCTCAAATTCCAAATTAAAAAACAAACAAAATCTCAGTAACTTCAGCACAGTTGTCAGATGTAAGACAAACACAGCACACAGGATGGTTGCTAGCACAGATTCACTATCGATCCAGTCAGATAGGAAAGACAGCTTCAAAGGGGTTAATAATCTTACTTTATTCTAGTCTAGTCTTCTCACAAGAGGGTTGTTGATAATAGGAGCTGTAGTAGGAAACACTCAGTGTTTCCAAATAACTGTGTACTTATTTTGTATTATCCTGGCTGTATTGTTTTTATTGTTATGATATTATTGGCACCCCTTCCTTACATAGTGGATACAAAGATCTAGGGGTGGACATCTGAATTGTAAAACAAGTATTTTGGAAATTAGTGATTGAAGAGATTATCTTGCTGGGACCTAGGGGTGGGTCATGTTTGTATTGTAAACAAATATTTGAGGATGTCACTGAATGATATGTTTTGCTTTGTTGAGAATGATATGTTTTAGTTTCCTGCGTAATTGGATCACAATGTATAATGGGTCAATGTATGTTCTAGGATACATGACTAATTAAATTATGTATCCTAGAACAAAGGGGCTCCTTAGCACTTGTGGAGTTTGGCTTTTGTTTACTTTGAGTGAAAGTACTTTCAGCTGTTAAGTGCTAAGCCCCAGGCCCAAAGGCCTATCAGGTGTGAAACCTGTGTGGGTGTAGATTAATGACTTAAGAGGGGCCAACTCAGAAACCAATGCTCTCTGGTCGTTGAGGCAGGGCTTGAGAACGCCAGAGGCTCCGCTGCAAGGAGAGGCGAGCTAAGGGAAAACTACAGCTGAAGCTGAAGAAAGCCGAAGCAGGAGCTGCGGAAGCAGAGCTGACCCATGTGTAGACAAAGAAGGCATATTGCCAGCAATAGCTTCACAAGTTTACATCACCTCATCCCTATATCTCACTGCACAGACACAGTGGATATTCACCATTTAAGCACAAATGTTTATATTATTTATTATTACACAATGCTATGCAAGTGTGATAGAGATATTTTGAACCGTGAGCCTGGGATTCCAGGAAACCAAACTCTAAGAAATAATAACAAAAATCTACTTAATGCACACTAAAATCCACCTTATATCAGACAATCCTAAAATGCCTTGGTTTGCATTCTTTTACTGTTGGTGTCCTTCATGCTACCCCTCAATGGCTAACTACATCTATACACAATTCTAGGACTGGGGATTGTTGGTTCACTTGTATTGTCATTTCCTAAAAACTATTCAAAATTAAACAGTTTACACAAATATGACCCCAAAAAAGCTGATAAGTCCCCCTACACCCCACAAACAACTGGTTCAAGACTATTAGCAATATTTGTATTGCAGGAGTTTCACACAAGTATTTTTCTCTTCTTTTTTTTTTTGAAGGGGGGAAGGCAGGGCAATTGGGGTTAAGTTACTTGCCCAAGGTCACACAGCTAGGGTGTCAAGTGTCTGAGGCCAGATTTGAACTCAGTCTTCCTGGCTCCCAGGCTGGTGCTCTACTCACTGTACCGCCTAGCTGCCCCACAAGTATTTTTCTAATGAGGTGAAAATTTCTTTCTAGATCTCACCAAATTCAATCCTTTCAGGCTGCTTTGTGCTAAGTGCTGACCAGGTCACCTGGAAGAACTTGGCATAGGCTTATAGATACTGGAAGGCCCAACAAAAACACCTTCAAGGTGAAATTCTTAAGGACGCAGAACATGCTCACATTGGCCACAAGCACTTAACTCTGATCTCCCAAGGGTGAAGGGTGCCTCAATGAAAGCAACCACTAGCACTAAAAAAATACCTTCAGAAGCATGAAGGCTAATGAGGGCTCACCTTCCTCAAGCACCACCTAATTCCCCTCCCCCACTCCCTACTCCAGCAAGTAGCTCCTTGTGTTCCAGTCCCTCTCACAGAACTAATCATTCTAGGCTGGGCCTGACTCAAGCCAGTCCCCAGGTAGTTTGGTTTCCATACTGGAACAAAATGAGACACTCGAAGGTCATTCGACATTGAAGGAAAAGAGATTTATGTAGTCACAGCAGGAGAAGGCTATTCAACAAAATAGGCATTGAGGACACCTGGAGCTGATTTGCCTGAATGAAGCTGCCTTGCTTGACTTAGTTGTCCATTATTTTCTACCAGTCAAGCATCAAAGAGAGCCCCTGGAGCTCCTCACAGTTTTCCTGTGCTCAGGTGACCAACAAGTGATGTCAACAGCCTGAACTTTTATTCTTGACACTCTAAGCTGAATGGTCTCAGAATCTTTTATTAAAGATTTTTTTTAAAGAAAAATTAGCCTAATTTGCATGGGGACAAGGGTTGGGATATTGCTCTTACCAGTCTCTACTCTGGGCTCAAATGAACTGCAGGACAAGGTCAAATTTCGAGAACCTCTTCCCCTGCAAAAAAGTTATCATCTCTTGGGCTTATTTTGCCCCTACGCAGAGTTTTCCCTGGGAAATCTCCAAATACAGTGTACGCATGACTTGTGTTGAGGTCTACACAGATGTGGGTAATAGGATCCTAGCACCCAAATGCAACATTTGTGCTTGTTATAACCAGTTTGTATCCAGTTTTTTGTTGGAACTCTAAAAGGAGAAGAGACAATAAACCAAGCAAGACCACTTCTTCTATGAACGGAATCCACGAACACCACCTTCTGTTATTACTTTCTACTGTGTTCTACGTGTCTTCCTATTGTCAAATTTCATCATCCCTAAGTAGTTCATGGGTGCAGCTTGTTATGTTTATGTATATGTAGGCACCACACACACGCACACAAAACACACACATATGTGTGTATATATGGGTGCACGCATGTATATTTATGTATGTATATATATTTAGATATTGATATATATCGTTAGGAATGCTTAATGCCAACAGCCAAGTGAGGAATGAACCTTTGTCCCCCAAGCACATCCATCTTGTCTGCTTAGCTAAAGTAGAGGTTATAGCTGCCTAGAGTCTTATCAACGGCATCTGGTGAGCTTGTCTTCTAGCATTTCTTTGTAGGATCATAGATCTGAAGATGGAAAGGACCTTAGAGGCCAGAGATACCATCCCACTCACTTTATAAATGAGAAAACTGAGGGTGCAGTGCCTTGCCCAGAGTCACACAGCTCGTGAGGCAGATTTGAAACTTGGGTCTCCCTGCCTCTAAGCAGAGTACTCTATTTAGTGCCTTATCTAGCTATTATTTTAGTTGTATGCTCTCTGAGGAAAAAGTACTCCCCTGGGGCCTCTTGTTGTGATTGCCAGTGGAGAGCCTAGCATCGCTGTGGAAGCTCCAAAGGCAGGGGCTTCAGGGATAGCTATTAAGCATCCATTCGACCGGGTCACCGATTTTCTGGCTGTTACAGAGACTGATACTGGGGAGTGCCCTTTGTATAGAGAACCAATTTCAAGGAGTCCACTAAAATCTCAATGACAGACGGGAACAATCTCAGTCCACGGCATTCACACCATCATCACTGATTACACCCTGTCCAGATCAGAGGACAGCTTAGTTGTGTTCTGTGGCATTTCTAATGAGGAAGCATTTCCAGGAAGAAAAGACCACTAGTCTACAACCTGTAGATTAATGAAAAAGAGATCCCATAATCCCTTTTGCCTTATTGCAATGTCTCATGGCCACATTCCTTTGCATACAAGATTATCAAGAAAATGACCTTTAAGAGAAAAGCTACAACTGTTCCCATGAGACGTGTGATGTAGCAGATCAAATGCTTCTCTGAGACAGTCTGAGGCTTCGTCTCTGCCGCTGAGCTGCTCCTTCACCACAGTCTGTTTCAATTATTTAAACACGACTGGTTGTACTAAACAGGGAGGCTCTAGTCTCTTTGTACTTACTCCTTCCATTGGCAGAACAGAGAAAACTGCATCTATATTTTTCCTAGCTAGAAAAAAAGTGTAAATGTAAACTTTTTCTTTGAAAAGCAAATATATAGATATCTCTGAGGAGCAAACATACATTTTACTCCACAGGAAATGCAGAAGGTACAAAGGACTCACAGGAGCCCATCAAGAGATACAGAAAACACACAAAGCACTCGCATATAATGACTGAAATAAGACCTTAATTTTTAAACATCCACATTTGATACGGGATGGTCAGGATCAAACCCTTTCACTTGTGGGACATAAAGATTCAGGCAGTTACAGTGCCCAAAGACGATCTCTAAGTGCAAGCCCTAACCGGAAAGGAATTATATTAAGCACTGCGTTCAAACTTATCTGACCTACTGATCATTAAAATATTACAAATGATCCAGAGGGTGCTACCTCTAGATTGAATGAACTAATAAGGATTTATTAAGTACTTGCCATATATTAAACATTTACTTCAAGGGATAGAAAAAAAAGTGAAGGCTGTCTCTGCCCTCAAGGAGCTTGTGTTCTAATAGAAGAAGGCAATCTATATTGGGGAGTGATGGCCAAGGAAGTTTATTTTCATTTGGAAAAGTTACTGGGATAGCGGGTGGAGTCTTAGAGGAACCTATTGATGTACTCTATTCAGTAACAATGGCAGTATTGGCTTGATTATGGTTCCAGAATTGAAAATCTGTGCACAGTGGGTCAGAGGGTACCCAACATCTGGTGAAAAGATGTTGGAGAAATAAAATGAAGCATGGCTGGGGACTCTGGTTCAGATGGCAAGAATATTAGACTCTTCAGATTCATTTCTTCATCACAGTATAGAACTTTATGGCCCCCTATTATCTACAGGCCATCCATAACCTAGGGGCTACTTAGACCAACCTTATTGCCTGGGGATTGACTACCCACATGTGAAGCTTCCTGAGCCAAGCTAGAGCAGGGCAGGGATGGCACAGAAGTGAAAGGATCAAAAAGGTTTGGGGTCCTTTTTGTGGGACTAAATTGCATTATATACTTTCAATATCTGGAAATAGATAAACTGCATATCTTTAATTTCCTAAGCTTAATTTCCCAAGCTTCCCTTAAATACTGAAACAATGGAAAAACAACATAGATGAAAAAATGCATACAGTCCAGATAATAATATGTTCCTAGATAAAGTTTTTTGGGATAGTTTAGTAACTGACTGGTACTGATACTAAAGATGGACAATTAGCTTGTCGAGCCCAACACTAAGAGGGAAGAGACTGGGCTATACCACATTCAATCAACAAACACTGTATTAGATGCAAATATAGATTAAAAAGTACAATAAAAGAAAAAATTCCTGTGCTCACAAGATGCTTACATTCAATGATTCTAAACTGGTTGATGACAAAGAATTTTAAAACACTCATATGAAAATATTTTCTAAATGGAAACTGTAAGACAGGGGAAAGGGGCTGTGCCTGAAATTTCATTGGCAAATGACAAAGATGTCAAACCTAAATAGAAATGAGGGCCACTATACTAAGTGTCCACTTTTCAGGCCACATATTGATTTAGAAAACCACATATTAACATTACCTATGTATTATATAGGTATATAATATAGGCATAAGGTATTATATTATATTATAATATAGATATGTCTTCTGGAGCCTGATGTAGCCAAGTCTCAAATACCTATTTTACCTATGCTCTATTATGTTTTTATTTGTTTTGTTAAATATTCCAATTACATTTTAATCTGGCTGTGTATTTGACATAGGTTATGGTTGTTGTGGCTATGTGGTTTGTCCTTCATTCTCAAAGAGGACCATGACATCAGGAAATCTGGCATAAGGAACTCCAGGAAGAGGAAATTCCTTCTACCAACGCAGGTTGCCACCTTCTCTGCAATTAGAGAGTTGACTAGAACGCAGAAGTTAAGTTACTTGCCTGGATCAGAGCCAATATATGGCATAGGCCCTGCTTGAACAGTTTGTCTTGGCCTTGAGACCAGCTTTCTATCCACTATTCTCTGATGTCCCATAAAAGGAAATTATATTTAGTAAAAATATTGGGAAATTGACTTAAGGTCATACTTCTGGCAAAAATCAAGGAAGTCTGTATGATTAATTCAAAGTCCTTTGCAGATATGTGCTTATATAGCATTAAAAAAAATTTCCCAAACTCAAACCCATACCTGCTGACCCTTTGGAAATAGTAATATGTATCCCCTTGTACTGCACTGTTGTTGAGAGTAAGACCCTGAAACTGGAAACCTTGAGACAAGTCTGGCAATATAGAATCAGTATTAACTTTAGACTTCTGGAGCCTGAGCCGAGTCTCAAATACCTATCACAGCCCTTTGAGGGACTCCAGAATGAGAAGGCATTTAAAAGGCATAACCCAAAGCCTCCATGAAAAGGAAAATACTGATCTGTGATGCAGTCGTGCTCATCCCAAGGCATTGCCCAGCACTTGCACATCTTTTTTCCTTATCATCCCAGAAACTCCAGGTTGTCCTAAGAACTAAAGTTAGGCATTGCTTGCCTGACATCAGCAGTCAATCTTTCTTCATAGCATTTGTATGACAGAAATTCATGTTCTGCTTTTTAAGCACAGTGATAGGGAACTGGTGGGCAGGCATAATTGATTAATGGTGTGTGTATACATATATTTTAGACTTTATGTAATTTCACTATTTTATCCTTTAATTTTTCTACCCCTGTGTTAAGCACTATTCCTCTGTCTTTAGGGCATCATTGCAGTAGAATTGTCAGAATGTCAGGAAAGAAGCTGAGTTTAGAGAGTGGGAGAACCTTGCCCTACATCAAAATCACTCAAGTCTGGCCCAGGGATTCTATGGAGAATTCGAGAGCTAAGATTATGGATTGATGGAATTTAGAACTGTAAAGGACCTCAAATGTCTCTCATTTTACAGATAAAGAAACAAAGAAATTTCAAGAAGTGTCACAACAATTTGTCCTTGGTTCCATTTTCTAGGCTGATTCGCATACATAGGCTGAGAATGCTTTCATTACCTGACTTTTTAAGAGTAATGAGTTTTTGATGCCTTTTCTCTCTGATAGGACTCTCACTTCCTAATGACTGTCCTCCAACAACATGGTCTCTTACAACAAAGAAGTATAGTTACAAAAAAAATAACACATTGGATGTGCTGCTTGGGTTTCCTTCTTATCCATTTTATTATTCTGTCCTGATTAAATTTTTTGCTATTTTATTTGTGGTTCTGTATGATCTGTTAATAGAAGAGACACTGGATACATAGACCCAAGCTTGATTTTAGAGATTGTCAATCTATAATTGGCTGGTAGCTCGAGCTAAATAGAGGATAATTAGGATTATCCAAAATACCCAAAGAAATATATAATTTAGAGATAAATGCAATATGTTGCAGAAGTTTCAATTGATTATTTGAATGCCAAATAAGTTCATTTTCCATTTTTAAAATAACAGCATGGTGTTATTTTTGAGTGCATCCTTAAATATATTTAAGTTCACTCTCACAAATGCCATAGCAACATCTTACATTAAATAAATAAAATGAAGGACTACGCAATACAACAGTTGCCCTTTTAAAGACCAGAGTGAGGGGTAAGATCTCTTACTTGATATCGGCATTGTTAGACAATTCCTTTGAGAACCTTTCGGTGGGAGAAGTCACACAGTGATTGAACTCTGGACTTTTTCCTTATATTTGTCTTTAATTTCTTTACCCTCTGATTAAGGAAGGATAGATACCAGAACCACTGCCTACCTCAAGTTTTTACTATAATTATTTACAGCTTAAAGATGGAATATACCTATTTATCAGCATCATCTCTTTTACATCTATCCCAGCAGAAACCATAGTGTTACTTGTATCTGATGCAACAGCTTTCAACTGCCAAGACCATGCTGGCATGCCGAAGATTAATAGCAGCTAGTATGTTTCACTTATGGTATCTTCTCCATAGGGGATTGAGCTTCATTCAAGCTAGGCATCAAAGCGCGATTCAAGCATTTTTAGAGCCAGTCGACCAGAGGGAATTTGCTGCAAGTGGTGGGGTACGCCTGCTGTAGCCATACCTTGTAAGCCTGAGATAAGCTAAGCTAAGTCAGGCCTGACTCCATGTTGAATTTAAACTCCATTACTGTCTCTAGTGAAGTAGGCAGTAAGATGGTGAAAATTATGATTGACTCCGGCTGACCCCAACAAAAACTATCCATGGGAGAGCCTAAATAGCTTCAACTGTATTAAATATTGGCAATAAAAGGGGAGGAGGGAAGCATCACCAAAAAAAAGCACAATTGGGAAAAGGACTTTAAAGAGACTGAATGGATGTAAGTAGGTGGAATGTTGTCCCCAGAAGCTCTAGCTATGGAACAACAGCCATATGTGAACAGCTGGATAGGGAAGTGATAATTACAAACAACCAGTGTGGCTTGATCAAGGATAGGTCATGCCAGACTAACTTCATTTTCTTTTTTGACAGGATGACTAAACCAGTAAGTAAGGGGAATGCTATGGATGCAGCTTGCCTAGATTTTTAGCAAAGCTTTTGGATTTAGATTTCTTGGGAAGAAGATGGAGTAATAAGGAGGAAATGATAATATAATCAGATGCATACAGAACTGGTTCAAATTCAAAGAGTAGTCGTTAATGATTCAGTGTCGTGGGAAGGGTTTCTGTGGGGGGACTCAGAGAGCTGTGCCTTATTCGGGGCTGTCTAGCACTTTAATCAGTGACTTTGATAAAGACATGTATAGTTTGGTATGAGCCATAACCCAACTCCTGCCCTCCATGCAAGGTAGGCTAATTTTTCCTTAAAATATGTTGAGATCATCTTCAAGACTTGGCTGACTTGGGGGACTAAAGGCTTCACTTATTGATATAATTTCCTCATTTTCTAAGTACAAAATAGCCTCAATGTAGTCCAAGTGTTCTTTCTAATGAGAGAAAATGGTAGAAAATGATGGGCACCCAAGGCAAGAGAGCTTCCCTCAGCTGATTCAACTCATGATGTCTTTAATGCCTATCCTCGCTGAATATCTTTCTCCTACCATGGCTAAGGGCAGTTGATGGCACACTGGATAGGGTGTCAAGCCTGAACGTTAGGAAGACTCATCATCCTGAGTTCAAATCTGCCCTCAGACACTTAATAGCTGGGTGACCCTGGGCAAGTCACTTAACTCTGTTTACTTCAGTTTCTCATCTGTCAAATGAACTGGAGAAGGAAATGGCAAGCCACTCCGGTATATTTGCCAAGAAAACCCCCAATGGGGTCACAAAGAGTCAGACCTGACTAAACAACAACACTATGACTAAGTAAATCTCCTTTTGTTAACTGTTTAATAATCTTCAATATAGAACCAAAAGTATTAGAGGACTGGCCTGTGTCAGGCCCAGCACAAGACAGATGGCATGCTTACCCAAACCACAGATGATACAAATCTGGAAGATATAGCTAACCCCCTGGACAACTGAGTCAGGATTCAAAAGAATACTCACATATTACAGCACTGAGAGAATTTTAATAAGATGAAATGCAATAGAAATAAATGCAAGAACTTACAGTTGGCTTAAAAAATCAACTTTACAATTATAAGACAGGAGAAGTTTAGTTAGATAGCATTTGCTCTAAAAAAAAAGATCTGAAGATTTTAGTGGACAATACAAGGCTCAATACAAGGTAATAAGGGTGCAGGCCCCAAAACTCTAATGTTTTCTTAATCTGCATTGAAAGGGAAGTAGCTTTTAGTAATGGGGCATTGATAGTCCCACTGTACTTTGCCCTCTTCAGAACTTATGTATAGTATTTTTTTTTGCACTGTCAGTTTCGAAAGACATTTATAAGCTGGAGTGTCCAGAGGAGGGTAACCATGGAGCAGCTAGGTGGTGCAGTGAGTAGAGCACCAGCCCTGGAGTCAGGAAGACTGAGTTCAAATCTGGCCTCAGATACTTGACACTTACTAGCTGTGTGACCTTGGTCAAGTCACTTAACCCCAATTGCTCTGCCTTCCCCCCTCCAAAAAAAAAGAGAAAAAGGTAACCAGAATGGTGAAGGGGCCTTGAGCTCATGTCATATGAGGATCTTTTGAAAAACTGGAAGATATGTAGCATAAATAAGAGAAGCCTCAAGGTGACTTCAAAGATTTGAATGGCTGTCATGTGAAAGAAGTCTTGTATTTATTTCGTATGGGCCTAAATGGAAGAATCAGAAACAATGGATAGAAGTTACAAAGGGGAAAATTTAGGCTCAGAGTCCTGAAAAACTTCCTAATAATTGGAGAAGTCTAAAAGTGGAATGGCTGCCTGAAGAGCTTATGGGTTCTTCCTCTTTGGAGTTAAGAAGCCTTCAAACAGGGGCTAGATAACCATTAGCTGTTTTCATTACAGTGGGAATTCTTTTTGTTTTGGGGTTGAACTAGGTGGCCTCTAATGGACCTTCCAAATCACGAGTTTTGTAGTTTTGTTTCTGCAAATGAAGCCAAAAAGGTAAAAAGCAAAATAAATTACTTTGCAACCAACCTGAAGATGGAACATGGTCAGAAACAGCTTCTCCCTCCTCTAAATCTTATTTATGGGTACCACCATTGCCCACCTGGGTCGGACAGGTCCCTGAAAGACAATCCTGTGACCTAAATCCTGATTGGCTCAGAGCAGTGATTGGGATTCAAATAAGTTAACAACCAGTTCTCTGCCCTAATGATCGTTAGTTTTTGGGTTTTTTTTAATCAGTCACTTAGTAATCATTTATTAAGTACTGGACAACCTCAGTCCAAATCATGCATAAGTCACTAACCATGTGAGCAGGGAGCAGATCTCAGGTTTTTTTTTTTTTTTGCTCATCCTATATTTGACATCCCCTGGGCTCTGACACTTACTTCACAGAAATTCAGAATTAGTAGGTACCTCAGTGGCTAGCTAATCTGGATGCCTTGAGAATATAACAAAAACCATAGAAGTCCTACCAGAAGCAGATGCTTAAGCCATTCTCCGTCACAGATAAAAGTAAAGCTCTCTCCTCACTAGGCTCCCAGGCCAGTGTTTTCTTCCACCTCTTTCCTTCCAATTCCCTCCAATTTAGCAGTTTGATAACTGCTAAATAAGCCAACCTTCCTAAACTGTCATTACCATCATGAGATCAGAGATTTAGAACTGGAAGGAATCTCTTAGATCATCAGCTCCAACTCCCATATTATTCAGATAACAAACTGAAGTCTGGATAAATGACTCATTCAAAGTCATGCCCTACTGGCTTTCTAAAAAGAATTGACACCTGTACCACCTACACACTCTCCCCTCCTCCCTGACTCCAGAGACTAATCTCCAGTCCTGCCAAGTCAAAAGCAGTGGATGTCATGTGCCAAAGGACCTCAGGAGGTGCCTGGGCAGGGAGTGGGAGGAAGCTGAAAACAAATAAAGGCGGTGAAGGAGAAATAACAAAGTTTTGTGGTTGATTCATTTCATTCATTCATTCATTCATGGAGAGTCAAAGAGGAGATAAATAAATCTGACTGGAGCCTATGAGCAAATAAGTGGTCATGGTCTCTTCATTAGCCCATCTTCTTATTACCTGGCCCCACACAGAGAATGGAACCTGAACTTTCTAGCTTGCTGGTGGGGGCTGTCTTACTCCATAGGTACCAAGCACCTCCGTTTAGTCTTTTCGATGTTATCCTGGTGCGCAGCTATGCTTGAGGGGAAGAGGTAGGAGGGACCTGGCTGATTACAAGTGCCATTTTAACAACCAGTTCGCCAGACTCAACATAAAATTAGGTATTTGTTCTGCTGAACCAGCGCAAACGGGCTGAATCCCACCACTGGCTCAGACGCCTCTGAACTAGGACACTTCTACCTGAAGGTCACCTGAGGGCAATCAACAAGCATTTATTAAGCACCTATTATGTGCCAGGCACTGTGCTTAAAGCTGACAATATAAAGAAAGGCAAAAACAATTCCTGCCCCAAAAGAGCTCACATTCTTATTGGAAGACAACATTTATGCAACTATGTACAAACAAGATATATATAAAAGACAAAATGGAATTAATCTCAGTGCAAAGGCACTAGCATTGAGGGGAATTTAGTAAGACTTCTTTCAGAAGACTGGATTTTAGCAGAGGTCTGAAGTAAGCCAGAAGATGGAGATGAGGAGGGACGGCATTCCAAGCAAGGGGGAGAGCCGTGAAAAGGTACACAATTGGGAGATAGCGTGCCATGTGTGAGGAACAGTAAGAAGGCCAGTATCACTGGGACGTAGAAGGATTTTGAGGGCAATAAATTCTAAGTCTGAAAGAAGAACGGAACCATGTTATGGAGGGAAGCCAAACAGAGGATTCTATGTCCTGGAGGAAACAGGGAACCACTGAAGTTTATTGAATAGGAGGGTGACTTGCAACTTAGGAAAATCAATCTGACAGCTGAGTAGAGCAAGGACTGGAGGAGAGAAGAAACTTGAGGCTGGGAACCAATGAGAAGGTTATTGCAAAAGTACAGTTGTGCGGGTCTGCAACAGAGCAGTGGCAGTTTCAGAGAGGAGAAGGGGGTGTATATATGAGAAATATCAAGATGATGGAAGTGGCAGGATTTGGTAACTGATTGGATATGGGAAGGGTGAGAGAACATGATGGGCTGCCAGGTGGCAAGCATGGATGACTGGAGCATGTTGGTATCCTTGACAGTGACAGGGAAGTCAGGTAGAAGAGGAGTTTGGGGGAAATAGAATGAGTTCTGTTTTGGACATGTTGAGTATAAGATGTTTATGGGACAAGATTATCAATAAGCAATTGGAGATGCAAGACTGGAGGTGAGCAGAGAGGTTCTGCTTGGATAAATAGATCTGAGAGTCATCCAGACGTGATAATTGAATCCACGGGAGTGGACGAGATCCCCAAGAGAAATAGGATAGAGAAAGAAGAGCAGAGAGTCCAGGACACAGCCTGCAGATACCTACCAGCAGCAGGCAGGACCAGGAGGAAGATCTAGTAAAGGAGACTGAGAAGGAGTGGTCAAACACACAGGAGATGCCAGTGTCCTGAAAACCTAGAAAGAAAAGAGCATGAACAAAAGGGTGACAGGCAGTGGCAAAGATTATAGAGAGATCAAAAAGGATGAGGTTTGAGAAGCCATTAGATTTGGCAATTAAAAAGATCGTTGGTGTCGCCAGACCAACAGAGGCAGCAACCGGAGCAGCCGCAGCCCGCCCCGAGGTCACTCTCCCCACTTCCTCCTCCACCCCCACCCCTTCCTCCTCTACCCGCCTGTGGGTGCCCCCTCGCCTTCCCGCCCGCCCCTATTGTTCCGCCCCCAGCCTCCCGCCCTTCCCTTTCCAGCCCGCTCCCCCTTTTCCCTTCAATCGCCTCACGCCCGAAGTTTTTGGCTTCCACTCCCACCAGTGACCAAAGACTTGACCACTTTACAAAGTCCAAATCCCCAGACCACTGCTTGACATGGACACCGGTGTGATTGAAGGTGGATTAAATGTCACTCTCACCATCCGGTTACTTATGCATGGAAAGGAAGTTGGAAGCATTATTGGAAAGAAAGGAGAATCGGTCAAGAAGATGCGTGAAGAGAGTGGTGCACGTATCAACATCTCAGAAGGGAACTGTCCTGAGAGAATAATTACTCTGGCTGGACCCACCAATGCCATCTTTAAAGCCTTTGCAATGATTATTGACAAACTGGAAGAGGACAGCAGCAGCTCTATGACCAATAGTACAGCTGCCAGTAGACCCCCACTCACCCTGAGGCTTGTGGTCCCTGCTAGCCAGTGTGGCTCTCTCATTGGAAAAGGAGGATGCAAGATCAAGGAAATAAGAGAGAGTACAGGGGCTCAGGTCCAGGTGGCAGGGGATATGCTACCAAACTCAACTGAGCGGGCCATCACTATTGCTGGCACCCCGCAATCTATCATTGAGTGTGTCAAACAGATCTGCGTGGTCATGTTGGAGTCTCCCCCGAAGGGCGTGACCATCCCCTACCGGCCCAAGCCGTCCAGCTCTCTAGTCATCTTTGCAGGTGGTCAGGACAGGTACAGCACAGGCAGTGACAGTGCGAGCTTTCCCCACACCACCCCGTCCATGTGCCTCAACCCTGACCTGGAGGGACCACTTCTAGAGGCCTATACCATTCAAGGACAATATGCCATTCCACAGCCGGATTTGACCAAGCTGCACCAGTTGGCAATGCAACAGTCTCACTTTCTCATGATGCATGGCAACACCGGATTCAGTGGCATTGAATCCAGCTCTCCAGAGGTGAAAGGCTATTGGGCAGGTTTGGATGCCTCTGCTCAGACTACTTCTCATGAAATCACCATTCCAAATGATTTAATTGGCTGCATAATTGGGTGTCAAGGCACCAAAATCAATGAGATTCGTCAGATGTCTGGGGCTCAGATCAAAATTACCAATCCAGTGGAAGGATCTACTGAGAGGCAGGTTACCATCACTGGATCTGCTGCCAGCATTAGCCTGGCCCAGTATCTAATCAATGTCAGGCTTTCCTCGGAGACAGGTGGCATGGGGAGCAGCTAGAACAATGCAGACTCACCCATAACCCCCTTCTGCTGTTCACCACCCATGATCTGAACAGTCAGCGATTCCAGGTTTTAAATAGTTGGTAAATTTTCAGTTTCTACACAACTTTATCATCCACTTGTGATTTTTTTAATTACAGCATTTTAATTCCTTTCTCTGTTCAGCCGTTAACGCTGAGAACCATATTTAGTTTTATAAGCTTCTCCCTGGTTTTTTTTTGTTGTTTTGTTTTGGGGTTTTTCTTGGAGGGGGGGGGCTCATGAATTTTTTTCCGTTTTTGTCATTGAAATGTAAGAGTGGAATATTAATACATTTCAGTTTAGTTCTGTAATGTCAGGAATTTTTCAAAAAAAATTAAAAGATGGACTGGAAAAAGATCATTGGTATCAGAGACACAACTCTAACACAAGCACTCTTAGCTCAGGTTCAATTTTGGGACAAAATGAGGCCCTTATAAGTCACTGATTACTTTTCCCTAACATAGCATGGATATGCAACAAGGATGAGTGGCACTTATCTTCAGCTTTGGTATACATGGCTTCCCTCACTAATTCATGGAAAAATATCTTTTCAGCAGATTATCAGGGTATAGGAACTCAAATCTGAGAATCCCAGACCCTACATGCCTGGGACTTTTTAGGCCCTTAGATGCCTAGGAGGACATATCAAGACATCCAAGTTCAATCAGTCCCTGGGAGTAGCTTTTTCTCCTTTGCCTCTTCACGGTGTGTATGGGAGGAAAGAAGCGGCATCAGGGAAACACTATACCTATCACAATTGGTAACCTTGGAGAGGGCAGTTTCAATTCAATAAGGCTGAAAGTCAGACTGCAGAAGTTAAGAAGAGTGTAAGAGGAAAGGATGTGAAGATTCCAATTTTAGATAGCTATTTCATTGAATTTAGCCATGACGGGAAAGAGAGATACAGGATGATTGCTGAGATGAAAAGAGGAAATGAAAAGATTTTTGAAGAAAGGAAAGACATAGGTGTGTTGATGGGCAAAAGGAAGCATCCAGTAGATGAGGAGAGACTGAAGATTAGTGAAAGTGTAGGGATATAGGTGAGGGTGGGGTGGGGTGGAGGTGGAATTTGTTAAAGAACATAGGATGGGATGGTATTATACTGATATGAACAATACAAATACATACAAAATAAATACAAAGAATAAAATAATCCCTACTTTCAAGGAGTTTACATTCTACTAGGGGAACAAGAATACATTTAAAAATAAATATATAGCTTAAATATAAATTTAATAAACACGAAAATATCCTGAGTAGTTAAATATAAGGTATTTTGAACAGGGTGCTAACAGTTGAGAAGATTCGATGCACGTAGAAAGATAAGTTCATCTTGGCCAGGAGAAGAACCATTCTTCCCCACGTGAGACACAATGGTGAAGGAAGAGATGGAGGACCTACTCTGGAAGATGAGTTCAAGAGAGGCAAGTGTGAACTTTTGAATGGTGGACTGGAGACCTTCCTAGAACCAGAGACATGTGGAGGAAACAAGCCTCTACCATGTCCCTTTATTCCCAATGCCAGAAACACTACAGACTGCCAAGGGTGGACTTTCCTTGGTGAAATTCATTCAATCTCTTCTTGGTTGAGCTATGATCTTATCTTGATCCCAAAGAGCTCATTTACTCTTGTATAGTCTTTGTTCTAGTCTGTATAACATATACCAAGTGATTAATAAATGCTTGTTGACTGACCTGACAGACTGAAAATTTAGCTAGAGGCTTAAAAGATATATTGGAAGCAGTTTGTAAAGGTTATTTAAAACTAAACAGATGACTTTATCTTTGATCTTTGATTCAATAGAGGAGTGACGTGGTCAGATTTGTGGTAAAGGAAAATCACTGTAGCAGTAGTATATAGGAAGGACTGAAATAGGAAGGGATTTGAAGCAGGGAAATCAATGCAATAATCTAGATCAGTGATATCAAACTCAAATCAGAAGTGGGGCCACTAAGTCATACAGAAGGATTCTTGCGGGGCATATATTGACTTAGAAAACTACATATTCATACTATCTATGTTCTGTTGTATTTTTATTTATTTTGTTAAATATTTTCCAAGCAGGAATGTTGGGATATATTGGACCAAGTGTTTAACACCCCTTATTTAAATGAAAGGTGATGAGGACCTCAATTAAGGTGGTAGCTATATACAAAAGAAAGCATCAGAGGCAAGAGATGTCTTAAAGATATAGAAATGGCAAGATCTGGCAAATGATTGGATATATGGGTTGAGAGAGAGTAAAGAATTGAGGATGATAAAATTATGAACTTGGGAAACTGGAAGAATTTTAGTGTCTTTAATAGAAATAGGAAAGTTTGGAAGAGGGGGTAGGTTGGGAATGGGGAGAGAATTAGTTCTGTTTTGGTCATATTGACTTTGAGTTACCTCTGAAATGTCTACTTTGAAATGTCCATTAGGCAGTTGATGATGCAGCACTAAATCTCAGTTAAGTAACTTGGATTGCATGTGTGTGAGTGTGTGTGTGTGCGTGTGTATATATGTATATATATACATATACACACATATATATATAATATTACATATATACATATGTGTGTATATATATATATATATATATGTACTAGTCATCTGACTCAGGACAGAGCCTTGGGGAACACCTACAGTCAGAGAGTGTAATATGATTAAGTTATCAACAAACGAAACTGAGACAGGAGCAGTTAGTTAGACAAGGGGGAAGAGAACTAGGAGAGAGCAGTGTCACAAAATCCCAGAGAGAAGAGAGCATCCTTGACAACCATGTCAGATGCAGCAGCGAGGTCAAGGAAGAAGACAAATGAGAGAAGACCATCAGATCTGGTAATTAAGAGATCACTGCTAACTTTGGAGACAGTAGTCTCAGTAGAGTGATTAGGTTGGAAGCCAGAATGCGGAAGGTGAAGGAATGAAAGGACAGAGCATGAAGGTTGCTGGAAGAGATTGCTTTTTTATTTTTCCAGGAGTTTGCTTGAGAATAGGGAAGAAATATAGAACAGTAGCTTGAGGAGATGGAGGCTGTAGGGAAGCTTTTTTTTTTCAAAGATGGAGCAGAAACGGGCAGTGAGGAAGGAACCAACAGATAGGGAAAGGTTAAAGACTTGAGGAGGGGGTTATTTACTGGAAACAATGGGATGGGTACATGTAAAAAGTTGACCTTGGGAAGAAGGGTCACTTAAGTATTAGACTTGAGGAAATAAGCAGAGAACAGAAGATGATACCACAGAGTTTTAAGATGAAGAAAAGCTAATAAGACTGAGATCATGGTGAATGGCCTCAATTTTTTCAATAAAGCAAGAAGGAGCAGATGGTATGAGAGGCTCGAGGAGAGAAGAAAAGGTTAGAAATACCTTTTGTGGGGAGTAAGATAGGGAAGCAGGAGAGAGGAATAAAAAGCTTTGACTTCTGGCCGGTGGGCCCAGTTAAAGTTGGATAACATGAACTAATAGTGTACCTAGTCAGCATGACTTTGAGACTTCCTCTAGCTTATTCCAGAAGCATGCGACTAGGATTGGAGTAAGGAGACAGTGGGACTGAAGTGATCCAAGGTTGGACTTTGGCAAGGGATGAGTCCTTGCACACAGGGACACTAGGATAAGGGATTACAGAGTAGACAATGATGGAGAGTTAAATCGGTCAGCTGTAGGATAGAGATCGGAAAGGCAGAAAAGTAAAGTCAGAACAGGGTTACTGCCTGAAAAAGTACCAGGTGGCAGAGACACTGAAGGTCATGATAAAGGTAAAGGATAAGTTCGGGAAGGGGGAGAGAAATGAAATGATAAATGGTTATGGTCAGAGGAATGTCAGAGTTTTTGATTAAGGAAGTGGAACACTTACAGGTAATGGGGAGATCCAAGGGGCGACCATCCCCGGGTAATATATTCAAGAGATAATATATGTAAAGTGCTTTGCAAACCTTAAATCACTGCATTTGAGTTGAAAGAGGTACATTCCCCACAGATCACCGTGTTCATGGGGGAAACATGAATTGTTGCCACAAAGAAGATGGATCATTAGTATATCACAGCTATTCATAATCTACTTCTAATGTATCAAACAATCGATGAGTCAACAAGCATTTATTAAGTTCTTAATATATGTTGGTGCTGGGGATGCCAAGGCAAAAATGAAGCGGTATCTATGTTTAGAGACCTTACATTCTATCGGGGGTGACAATATTTATACTTATTAGCAGGGGTGTGCTGATACAAGCTTAACAGCTAGCTCTCTGGGGGAAAATATATGCTTAATATATTTTTAAGTTTAATCTCTATTATCAATATTTTTTCCATTTTCTCCTTCTTAAGTCTAAACAGTCAACAATAAATCAAACTCGTGATTTGTAATGTTTGCTGATTTCTGAGGTAAATGTTCACACTGAAGATGCAACAACCAGCTCTCTCCAGCCCAGAAAGCAGCTCTGGCGGACCACTGTTTGTAAGTATACGCAAACTATATACATACGAGATAACTTTTTTGAGGGGAAAGGAATGGGAAAGTAGCCGGAGGGAACAAGACAGGTCTCATGTAGGAGGTGGGATGTGAGTTGAGCTTTGGAGGAAACCAGGGATCACAGAGGCCAAGGTGACCAAACAGATGAAGTATTGGGCCTGGAGTCATGAAGACCTGAGGTCAAATCCAATCTCAAACATTTAATAGCTGTGTGACTTACTAGCCTCTGTGACCTCGGTTTGCCTCAGTTTCCTCAACTCTAAAATGGGGATAATAAAAGCACCTACCTCCCAGGATTGTTGTGAGGATCGAACGAAATAACATTTGCAAAAAGCACTTAACACAGTGCTTACCCTATAATAGGTATTATATAAATGTTTACCCCCTTCTTTTCTCTCTTCCTCTTCCCCCTTCATAGCCCATAGCACTTAGAACTGGAAGGAGCCTTAGAAAATATTTCTAGAGCACACACAAATTGAGCAATAGACATGTTGCCCAAAGGATCATCGCATTTGGCATCTTGTCCTGACTCTTCCCTCTTTTGGCTGCTGACTCTTTGTTCTGCAATGACCTCTAATTCCCTAGCAAAATGGCCAATTAGTAAGCTTTCCAGCACCACACCTCACTGTCAGGAATATCCACATGTGCATATGACTTATTACATTTTGACAGAATTTTATTTTCACGAGGGAGTATGTCATTGTTTGCCTTTAAATATTGGAGATTCTTAAGCTGGAATCTTTGGCACCCACAAAGTTGAAAATCTATTTTAGAGTTCTCAACACCCTTGTCAAACCATTCTTCTTATTCCAAAATATATTCTGTCTAACCTGAGTTCTTTAGTAAAAAGCTTTTAGGCATTGTGCCCCAAACTGTGAAAGGTAAATAAAACACACCAAATTCAGACGTACAACCCCATAGTATAATGGGGGGAGGGGTGGGAGTGGTAAGAGAGAGGGGTGATTGGCTGTGGGTACAAGGACATGTTCATCAGAGCCCTATGCTGCGCATGGGAGTTGTGCCTATGTGTGTGAGTGCGGGATGAGAGAGGAGAGTGGTTACGCAATGAGGCTAGATCTCCAGGCTATGGCTAGAAATATCCACAAAGGGAAGCCAGAGCTATTTCTATACCTTCCCTGAGTTGAAAGACTGCACGCATCCTGGTGCCTGGTTACCATCTCTTGTCAAATCTCTATTGAAGAAAGACATTTCCTCCCTTTTCTCCACCTCTTAATTTCTTTCTCTTTACTATCATTTATTATTTAACTCTATAAAGCCTTTGAGATACGGTCTGCAGTGGCGACGTTAAGGAAAATGAAGTTGTACTGTGTAATTGCTCTGGGAAAGAGCAGAAGGTTAAGTCAATGGGCATTATTTATTATTAGCTGTTGGGTCCCAGGAGGATCTGAAAGGGGGTGGGGAAGGCAGCATTTATAAAATTAAGCGGAGAGTAGGAAAAAAAAGTGTGTTTTAGTCTATTCTTTACAATGAAATTATTTAAGGCACATTTTGCAGACAATAAAAATAACTACCTTTTATTTTTTAACTTGTCTTCAGAGAGTCCAGGTTGCTTTCCAAACATTTATCAGTTCTCACAATATGCCTCTGTCTCTCAAATTAAGACACTGGGTTCTGTGAAAAGGATTTTTAAAGGAGGAATTTTTTTTAGGGGAGACGAAGGCAAACTCTATAAGCCTAAAGCTGAAGTTGACCCTAAGGAAAATTATAGAATAGATTACGAAATAGTTTCAGAACCAGAAGGACAGAACTACGGAGTTGCAAGGGACTGAAAATGTCACTTACTTCAGCCCATAATTGGAGAGGAATCCACATGTGTTTTCTCCCTGTTAGAATGTGAGCTCCTTGAAAACAGGGACTGCCTTACTTTTCTAGTTGTATCTCTTACACTCAGCATACGGTTTTGGGCTGAGTGCTTAGTAAACGTGCCTGTCCAAAATGAAACCCATCTTTCTTCCTAAACCTGCTTCCTCCAAACTTTCCATCTGTTATTCACTCCGTGCCACCTTTGACTCTTTATCACTTTACCCATATCCAATCAGGTGTCAAATCTTACTGAGTCTACTTCACACCATCCCTCATATCCATTACCTTCTTTGCACTCCGGCTTCCGCCCTCCTAGTTCAGGTTCACGAGTCTCCTTCTGATTCATCCATTAAACCATGCCTCAGAACCTTCAGTGATTCCCTATTGCCTCTAGGATAAGACACAAACTTGTCAGTCTGGTGTTTAAAGCACTCCACAATCTAAATACTATTTTCTGTGTTCCCACTAAACTATGTGTTCCCCATAGTTGACATTCCATCTCCTATGTCTGTTGATTTGCAGAAGCCAACCACCAGGGAGAGAAATGATTATTAATAACCAATGATTTGGGAAGATAAAGAGTTCTCCCTTTTTTCTATAGTCCTTATCTCAAAATTCAATCTCTTGAAGGACATTACTGATAATAAAATTGAATTAACTCTCCTCAATCTTGGTCAGACCCCACCTAACCTTACAAGGAATTTCATCTAAGATGAGTCTTTTTCTAGATATCCCCAAGGCTGGGGATAATTTAGAAGTAAATGACATAATCAAAGTTAATACATCAACCTCTCATTGTCATAGTCATTCTTTCATTGATTGTTAACCAATCAGAGTTGATTACCACCCTCAGGAACACCCACTCTTCCCAGAGCATATACACTGTGAGCCCACTGCCATGAGGCCTTCATGTTAACCTTCAACAATACCACTGACCTCTTTTATTAAAGTGCTAGCACTATTAATAAAATGACTAATTACCCTCTGTCAAACTTTTAAAATAGTATACCACCTAGAATACACACCTTTCTCATCTATTTATTCCTTTCTTTATGTCTTTAACACTCAGTTCAGATGGTCCCTCCTCAGTGAAAGTTTCTCTGATCTTCCCAATTGTTAATGGTCTCTCCTTCCTCAAATTACCTTATATTTTCTTATTTGCATTGATGTTGTATCCTCGCGGTAGATTATTACCTCTGAAAGAGCACGGAGTCTTTTGTTTTTATTTTTGTGTGTCTTCCTTGAGGCACAGCATCTGCCTTCCGCATATTAGGCAGGTAGTAAATAAATGCTCTTTGAATTTACTTGAACTGAAGTTTCCTTTGAATTCTAACACTTGATGAATATAGGAAATGGATTACAAGGGAGGACATGAGAGTCAACAAAATGAACAGATAATCCTCAAACATGAGTTACGTTCTACCAACCAGACACCCTCCCCAACCAGAGCTTATTTTCCCTTGTGCCACTACAAGAGTGGAAAAATGAATTGTTTTGCCTTTCTCTAATACTCACAGGCCAGTACGGCTGAAAATTAGTAAGGATATGACTTGGGGGTCAATAGCCAAAGGGAAGAAAGGAAGAGTTAGGCTTCCCAATGATCCACCAATTGGATAATCAGCCCCTGAATAATCCACAGCAGCTCTGTCCAGCCTAGGAACCTGCTGCTCGATGCCTTATTAGGTCAGGCAGCATATTTCCTCAAACAGAACTAGTTATTCTTTGGCCTGAAGGAATGTCCAGCCTAATTTTTGTCTGGGTAGTTTATTAACCTTGTAAAGTGAGTGGATCAGCATTTTTCTCTAGATTATTCTTTCTAGGGCAATACAGACCCTATCAGAGTCTGCTGAAAGGAGAGTCTATGAACAGGGTCCTGGTAGAGAAGAACCCTTGTTTTTAAAGAGACTAGTTTCAGCAAAGGAAAAAGTTCAAAACTATTCACTCTACAAGTGGGTGTGAAATGTTTGCCCTTCATGTGGGAGAAATGTGGGAATTTTAAGTACCTCCTTTCACTCTGGGGAAAGGGAGAGAGGGAGTGTGGGAGGCTATATTCTCCGAGTGCCTAAGGGTCTCTCCACTGCCTGTCTGCTCTTAATGCTCTCACATAAATGCAACTTGTAATGTATTATAAGTAGTACAGATATGTTTAATGCTATATCCTTCAAGAAAACTTTGCAAATAAATGTTATTCTGCACTAAATAGTTGGAAATGTAAAATAAAGTACTAATGCAGGATTAAGGAGAATGAAAAACAGAACATGGCATCTTTGTTCTAAAATACATGGGTAATGGCAGTCAGAAAGAGATTTGAAGTATTATATATTCTCAGTGTCTGATAGGCATGGGGGCTACTCTAGGGACAGATTTCAGAAAAGGTCCCCATTATGGCTAGCACCATAGAAATAAAGGGAAAGGAAATGAAAGCGCAACCAAGAAAGTAAGCATTGACCAGCTCTGGAGAATGAAGGAAGATTTCCATAACTACATTTTTTAAAAATGATAATTCTTATGCCACGAAACTATTACTACACCAAGATCACTGGGTTCAACGTGAGGTAAGTTTCACTATCCTGAATCCCCATCCCTTCCCGGCTGAGAATTTCTAAGATTATTTAAGTCCAGTTTGTCCCATGCTAACAGAACAGACAAGGAGCACATTGTTTTTAAAATAAAACATTTAATTGATACTGAAACAAATAGTAAGGAAATAGGAAAAATATCCTCAACACACACATCTTCTGGGAGTCTGGGTGTCAACCTGGAAATGCCTCCACCTCATGAGTTCCCCCTCTTATCCGTGACTTCTTCTCTGGATCCTCCTGCATGCTTACTTCTAACTTAGATCAGCTCCTGACTCTCTGGCCTTTTCCACTTTGCCCTTCTTCTCAAACCTCTCTCACATACATTTTAGGTAGACTTTTTAGGTGGTCTTCTTTCATTAGAATGGAAGCTCCTTGAGATCAGGGACTGGTTAAATTGTTACTCACCGGATAAAGCTCTTGGCCTGGAGTCAGGAAGACCTGAGTTCAAATCCATACTTACTAACTGTATGACTCTTGACAAGTCACTTAACATCTGTTTGCATCAGTTTCTTCAACTGTAAAATGGAGATGAAAATAGCACCTACATCATAGGGTTGTTGTGACAATAAAATGAGATAATAAATGTTAAAAAATAATGTTTAGCATAGTGCCTGGCACATAATAGGGCATATGTATAAATATATATGTGTGTGTACACATATGTATATGTGTGTACATATGTGTATATATGTATGTGTGTATGTGTATATGTATATATAGACACATATACTGAGATAGAATGTTTTAATATGTGTAACATGTGTGTATATGTGCATATATTTTATATATATGTAAAATACATATGCACATATGCCCAAACACACACACATTTATTCCTTTTCCTTTTTTTCCCCTTGTATTTACATTCCCAGCACTTAACACAAGGCCTTAATACACATTTTAATCTAATCTTGTTAGGATTATACAGATTATAGGATTATAAAATCATAGATTTAGAGCTGAAAGAGACCTTAAAGATCATCTCATTTAAAACTCTCATTTTACAGATGAGGAAATGAAGGCCCAGAGAATTTAAATGACTTGGCAAAAGCTACAGAGAGTACATGACAGAGACAGGATTCAAACCCAAAGCCTCTGACTCTAAATCTAGTGCTCTTTGCACTAAGCCAGTCTCCCTGGAGATTCACTCCCTTGACCTGTGGAGGACAAACTCATCATCATGAGAAAAAGGAGCTCTACAAGGAAGGCACCAGTGAGAGTAAAAGGACTGCCAGCAACGTGGAGCTGAGAGTTACCCTTGGAATACTTGTGCTCTCTAAGCTTGTCACTTTCCCCTAGATTCTGTATGTCAGAGAGTTTGTTCCAGACTTTTCTGGGGATAGAGGGATGTTTTTTACCCCAATCTTTTTTTTTTTTACTATATCACTTTAGTAAATACTCCTCCACACTAAAGGTTAAGTCTGGCTGACTGATATCAGCCAGTAATCATTAGGAAGGAGAGGGGAATGCAATGCTGGAAGCTCATTAGGAAAACCACTCTAAAATCCCAACTCCATCCCCAGAATCCTGATAGGAAAAGAGCCAGCCTTGCACTGAGGATACAATCTGCCATTGTACATGGCAAGGGGAGGGAGAATGGAATGAGCATTTGTTAAGTGCCTACTAGGTGCCACACACCATGCTGGACACTTTATGAATATTATCATGTTTGATCCAATGAGGTATTATTATGATCTCCCTTTTATAGTGGAAACTGAGGCAGACAGAGGTTAAATGGCTTACCCAGGGTCACACAGCTAGTAAGCATCTGAGGTCACATTTGAACTCAGGTCTTCCTGACTCCATGCCAAGTGTTCTATTCACTGCACATCCAACTTAGCCAGGCCCTGTGCCACCTTTGGCATTTAGGAGAATAGTTCCAGAGCCATCCATATATGTAGGGATGGAAACCGAACGTTCTGCGATATCACCTAATTTGCCTACAGGCACAGAAGTAGAAAGTTGCCCAGACCTCACAAGCCTGCTGATAGAAATCCAATGCTTTACCTAACTTAATTTCTGGGCCTGGTCTCATGTGAACATGGCACCTCCCTCACCACTTTGCACAGGTGCATAACAAAAGTTTGTTGAACTGGAATTACTATCTTCCCCATCGGGTTCCTTCATCAATACTCTAACCTTAACTTCACACTTATCTCTGTTCCCTACACAAGCTACTGACTTTACTACCTGTCACTTCCAGTTCTGCTGTCTGTAGAGAGTCTAACCCCTTTTCCATATGACAGACTTTCAAGTGTCTGAAGACTCTTCCCCCCCCCCCATTCTATGCCTTCAAACTTATCCTCACAGGGCATGGCCTCAAGGCCCCTTGCCATGCTGGTTTCCTTCTTTGGAGACTCTCCATCTTGTCAACATCCTTTCTAAAATGCAATGCCTGGAACTGAATACAATACTCTAGATATGTTCAGAGCCTTCTTGAGATGCAAAAAACTTATTTCAATGCCATATATACACTTTATATGTGTGTATATGCCTTTATATTTTAAAAGTAGAAAAGGAAGTTTCCTTTTTTCTCTTTAATGTATTTGTGAGATTTAATGTGTATATTGGTATGTATATATGTAAGCATAAGCATATTTATTTACACATCCATACAAAATCCCAAACTCAGGGCTTACTGTTGTTTAGAGTGAAACAAATGAGGATATATGGTATCCACATATTATAAAGATCTAGAGTTCTGAGTAATAATTCACTGCTGCTCAAAATGTGCCTCAAACCATCAGAGTATGTTGAGTCCTAGGTACTGGACCACTAAACGAAGTTTTCCAATCACACCTTACCACCATGAGTTACACTGTTTCTGCAATATGGACCATACATTCCAAGTTCTAGCTAAGGATACTAGAAACCTGTCTATCTACATCACTAGAAGTATGCGAGCAAAGGCTGGAAGTCTACTTGTCGTAAAGGGGATTTTCTTCAGATGTGGGTGAGTTAAAAGTCCTCTACAGATCCCCCAAATAATAAGGTTTTGTGAGATCTCTTGAGACCTCATGATAGTAGGGTTTTTTCAGTCGATTAAAACATATATTAGTTCAAAGCAAAAGACAGACAGCAGAGCAAGATAGGTGACTTTTTCTTTTTTACTTTACATATAGAAGTAAACTCTCCCACACTTAGTGGAGAAGGGGACACATGTGGAGAATACGCAGTACAGGCAGCACATATGTTATAGAGCACATATGACCAACTTACATATGTGTCTGAGCATGGATGTGAGTGAAGCTAGACTGAGGGGACTCTTCTGGATGCTTCCACCTTCTCCCCCTCTCCTACATTGCTTTGGTTCCTTGTAAATCACAAGAAATAGACTATGTCAGACCATTTAGGTAAGACTTAAACAACATCCCTTACGATTATGAAGTAGAGGTGATGAATAGATTTTAAGGGATTAGATCTAGTAGATAGAATGCCTATGGACAGAGGTTCACAATATTGTACAGGAGGCAGCAACAAAAATTTTTCAAAGGAAAAGAGTAGCAAGAAAGCAAAATGGCCATCTGGCAAGGCTTTACAGATAGCTAAGAAATGGAAAGAGAAAGAAGAAAGGGAAAGATATAGCCAACTGAATGCAGCATTGCAGAGAATAGCAAGGAGAGAGAAGGTATTCTTAACTGAGCAATGCAAAGAAATAGAAGAAAACAATAGAATGGGAAAGACAAGGGATCTTCAAGAAAAATAGTGATATCAAGGCAACATTTTGCTCAAAAATGGGTATGATAAAAGACAAAAATGTCAGGGACTTAACAGAAGCAGAAGAGATTAAGAAGGGGTGGCAAGAATACACAAAAGAACTATACAAGAAAGACCTTAACATCACCAATAACCACGATGGTATGGTTACTGATCTAGAGCCAGACATCTTGGATAATGAAGTTAAGTGGGCCTTAGGAAGCATTGCTAACAAAAAGGCTAGTGTGGAAAGACTTGAACTGATGCTAAGTGGAGTGAGCAGAATCAGGAGAACATTGTACACAGTAATGACAATGTCGTGCAATGATCGACTATGATAGACTTAGCTCTTCTCAGCAATACAATGATCCTACACAATTCCAAAAGACTCATGACAGAAAATGCTATTTTCACTTTGTTCGGGGTTTTTTTTGTGTTTTCTTTTGATCTGTTTCTTCTCTCCCAACACAACTAATGTGGAAGTATTTTTAATATGACTGCACATGTATAACCTATGTCAGATTGCTTGCCCTCTTGGGGAGAGGGGAAGGAAGAGAGGGAGAAAAACTTGGAACTCAAAATCTTATAAAAAATGAATGTTGAAAACCAGCTTTACATGTAATTGGAAAAAATGAAATACTATTTACATTAAAAAAACAATAAAGCTAGTGGAGATGAAAAATAAAAACATATTGCTGTTAAATTTCTGCACTTAATATGCCAGCAGATTTGGAAAAAACAGTGGCCACTGGATTAGAAAAGATCAGTTTATGTCCCGATCCTAAAGAAAGGAAATGCCGAGGAATGTTCAAATTACTGCACGATTGCACTCATTTCACACACATAACTTAAGGTTATGCTTAAGACACTGCAAGCTAGGCTTTAGTAACATGTGAACCAAAAATCACCAGAAGAGCAGGCTGGTTTTCAAAGAGGCAGAGAAACTAGAGACCAAATTGGCAACATTTGCTGGATTATGGAGAAAACAAGTGAATTTAAGGGAAAAAAAACATCAACTTCTACTTCATTGAATACACTAAATCTTTTGACTGTGAATCACAGCAAAATGTGGCAAGTCCTCAAAGAGATGAGAGTACCAGATCATCTTACTTGTCTTCTGAGGAACCTACATGTAAGCCAAAAAGCAACAATTAGAACTAAACATGGACAAACTTGCCAGTTTAAGATTGGAAAAGGAGTATGACAAAGCTATGTATTGTAACCTTGTTTAACTTATATGCAGAATATATCACACAAAATGCCAAGCTGGATAAATCAAAAGATAAAATTAAGGTTGTGGTGAGAAATATCAACAATCTCAGATACGCAGATGATACCACTTTGATGGCAGAAAGTGAAAAGAAATTAAGGAGATTCTTCTTCAGTATACTTTTCAGTATTTTTTTGAGTCTCTTTTAGCAAGTCATTGACTTGTTTTTCATGGTTTTCTCTCATCCTTCTCATTTCTCTTCCCAATTTTTCCTCTACTTCTCTAACTTGCTTTTCTAAATCTTTTTTG